>CM070547.1:48990327-50190327 GCA_036346405.1 Phyllostachys edulis | reverse complement strand
GTGCTTGCTGTCCAAAACTTGTACTTACTGTCCAGATTTTGTATCTAAACCCCAAGCTGAATTTTCCAACTCCAAATGCTTCTAATCTTCACTAAAAGACAGCCAACACTTCAATTTTACAACACTCATTGAATCCCAAAATCGAATTTAAACGGTAACAACTATCTTTTGAAATAAAGATGAGAGGGAACAACTTTTTAAATCTCAATCTAGAACAAGGTAAGATGAGCAATCTAAGATAGGTAAGGAGTAAAATCTGAGAACTTACTTAAGTTTTCATAAACCACTTGACATTTTGAAACTAAGTTTTTCAAAATATCCTAAGAACGACCAAGCTAGTGGTTTCTACGGTTAGTATGGCTCTGATACCAACTTTTGTGAGAACCCGGGGTATTTAACTTGTAATACTTAACCATTAAGATGATTCAAGCATTACAAATCAAATATCATGACTCTCGGCGTATATGTACTTCCCAGAAGTGCAGTACACATACCCCATACAAAAATTATGCATCAATTCCATTCAACACATAGAATCCAAAGTACAACTAAGCAATTCAAAGACATACAATATAGAGTTATTACAAAAGGGGCAGACCGGCCAAATACAACTAAAGAGTCTTAAATAACAGCGGAAGCAAGGTGCCCTAAGATGGCGATAAACAAAAGCCAAGTAGTGTGTCTTTAACCCACAAGGCAACCAACCGGGCCACCAACCTAGTCGTCGAAACCACCGCACATCTCGCAAAAGTGGAACCCTTGGGGTTCAACTTCCTCCTCCGCAACAATTAAATTAAAGCATAGCAAATGAGTAAAAAAAATGTACTCGCAAGACTTACGTGTAGAGTAACAGGCCTATACATATGCCACATGCAAGCTTATTTAAGTGGAGCAGGCTCTAGACTCATTTTCAGCATAAAACAAGTTTTCATTTGCAATAATGTAATAGATTGAAAGCAGTTTTACAATCTGATTTTATTTGACAAAAACAGCGATATACAAGTAACAATAATAACAAGATATCTTAGAAGTGGCTAACCCAATAGCCACCACAACAATAGCATGAACTCCCCGTTCATACCACCCACATCAAGTTTTAATTAAAATTCCAAAATGTTGAGTCTAACTCCTGCAAATCCAATCCCAAGCGTGTCCATAACCTAGGATGATGCTATTCGAATAGTTTATACCCTGCAGGGGTGTACCAATGTACCCACACGTCAGACCGCCTTTTCGCCACTAGATTAGCACACTTCCTTTGGTATGCCGGCACGGCTAAGTCCTACAAGACATTTCCCATAGATGATGCTAATTAAGAGCCGCAACCCAACAAAGAGAAAGACACATCAGCCAGCTCAAGCCGATTTGCTGATGTTCCCCTCCTATCATGAACATTTCCTTTTTCAACCACCAACCAGCTCATAATTAACACCGCCCAAGGTACTTAGTCAAGAGAGGTCCCATATCCCTCTCGCGTGGTTAGCACGCAATTATGCTTGATTTTGGTGAAACAAGATGTTCAGTCCTTGTTGACCTGGGCAAGACATTCACACACCCAATATCACACCATCCAACCACTTGCCCAAGTCTAAATCATTTCATTTGCACTTTTAGTTTTCAAAGCAATTTAGCACAAGGTGCTGATCATAGAGTAATAAAATGATTTGTGTGATCAAGGTTATCGACTAAGTCGATAACCGCCCAATTCTACCAGTAGCTAAGCATTTCTAAGCATGACTCCGTAAAGACAATAAAGGAGCATAATTAAATCATCGGGCTCTAATTCACCAGCGATATTAATAACTTATGTTTTGTGGCAGGGGATAACAATTTAAGGGCAACCATGCAATAGGAATAGCTACCTCTAATCGGGAAAATAAACTTTGACACAAAAGCATGCATACATACAATTTGCAAACAAAGTATTAGACTTGAAAGTAATGGGACATTTATGATCAAACTGCTTGCCTTGATGAGGATGATTATCTTGCTGCAGAGGGTCACTCGCGCAATCAATAATTTCGTTTGAACCTAGCGAAATAAGTCGAAAGCACAATATGAACGAATAACACCGAAAAAACCCAAAAATTCAAAGTCATCCAAAAATTATGAAAAATTCACAAAAGGTAGAGCATGATTTTAGGTGAATTTATCAACAAGAATCAATTTATTTGGATGTTCTATGCAAAAGTTATGACAGTTTGAAAGTCAGTTTTCTGGAAAATCCAATTAAATTGCCACCGGTTACTGTTCATCCGTAATAATTATTTTGGTGAAATTTTCCAGAGCAGTGGTGCACTTGAAATTTTTATGGTAGAAAGAGCACCACATGAGATGAACAATGGAATTTGATTCACCTCATTTGGAGCTAAGATGAATTTTCTATGATTTTTCAAAGTTATGAAAGTAGTGCACAAGTTATATGTAAAATAAGATTTTCAGCAATAGTATCATGCTCACAACCTATTTTAGAATAAACTACACTAACAGAAGATTCTAACAAAATTAAGTTTACTCTCTTTGGAGTTACAGAAAAATATTTATGCATTTTTGAAGTTAAAACAATTTTTAGTGCAACAATAATACTAAACCTAAAGTAATTTGGCCAAAAGTGTTTTTTTTTTGTAATAGTAACATGGTTCAAACCATTTTTATATTAAAGTACATTTAAAAATGAAACTAACAAAATTTGAATCATCAATTTTGGAGCTAAAATGAATTACTTATGCATTTTTGAAGTTAAAACAATTTTTAGTTCATAAATAATTCATTTCGGAAATTATACATGCATTAAAGACTTTTCTTACCAGCCTAGAGCTAGCCACAGAGGATGACGTGTGGGGGTCTACTAAACAGTGACGTTTTTCATTTTTTACTTCCGATTTAATTTACTACTAACATGTGGGTCCCATACGTCATACACATGGTTCACAGAATAGTGCATGGACTAAAGTCCATGCACTCGGTCTATGGGTCCACGGTCCAACTACTACACATTTAAGGTTTTGGGCCCACAAGTAAGTGACTCAAAGCTAATAAAAACCAATCATCAGCACAGTTAAACGCTGCTTTTTTGACAAAGATACGCTATTAAGTCTAATCATTGTCACTAACTCTTTATCAAAGTCGCTACAGTGATTTGCCGGGGAATCCGACAACGGCGTGCCGCTCCGCTCGCATTCAAGGCGGCTTGCCGGCGCGGCGGTCCACGGCCGCAGGGTCCAAGACCCGAGATGTGACCCTAATAGCCCGGCATAGCTAATGGTCGGGGTTTCGGCGACGGAGGGGCACTAGGACGCTGGCGAGCCGGAGTGGGGCAGCGAGGCTAAGATACGACAAAATGGAAAGTGATGCCCCGATGGGAAAACCGGGCAAATCAAATGCTCTAAAGCTACTGGAAGGTCCTAGGAAGCTCACCCGAGAGTTGGAGAGGTCGGGGGGAACTCAGAGGTGACTCGGTGACGATAATGGCTGCGGCGGCCGACAATGGGGAATCTTCCAAATTCGAGCGTCCCTGTGATGCAAGGAGGAAATTGATAGAGGGGTTTTCTTAGTTGTGCAATGAGGCTTGAGTTGACACGCAAGATTTAGCCAGAACCTCACCGTAATAGCCAAAGGCACGATGATGTCTTCACGGGGCGCGCTCTGGAGATGATGAAGACACGTCGAGGAACCGAGAGCTACACGGCAATGCAAGAGCTGGGGTAAGCTAAAATGGAAACGGCGAGGGAAATGGGTGTTGGGGGACAAGCTGGTGGAGCCTTTACCTGAGAAGAACGCTCACCTGAGCTTCCCTCTCCTTAGCCACCGAGAGGAGAAGTGAAGAAGAAAGGGGCACCTGAGGTGGTATTATCCTCGGGCGAGGACGGAGATGGACGCGACGTTAGCAGGAGACACCCTCGGGTTGGTCAGTTTGGGCGGTGGCTTCACGGCGTGACTTGGCGGGGACAGGGGCGCGGCAGAGCGGCGCGGGTGCATGGCGCTCACGTTCTACGCGACGCAGCAGGAGGTGGTGAAGGAGATGACAAGTGGGGCCGCGATGTCAGCGACACAACCCGACGCACGCGCGAGGGTGGCTCGGGGCGATTTGGGACCGCACGATCAGGAATGGACAGCTGATGGCGTTTGGTTCCGGCGCAGTGCAGCTAGGCGGCTAGGTCAAGACGGGTGGCTCAGGTCGGAGGAACAGTACCGAGCCCGAAGTTCAAATCAGTTTGACTAACAAAAGTCAGGTTTGACTAGAGCTTTAAAAATAGAAATAAATTTCTAAAAATCCTGAAATAATTCAGGGGTCTTCCTGGGACAACCTAGTTTCCAAATAAAATTTGAAAACCTACTGTTCAAGATTTACTTTGTGTAATTTAAATTCCAACTTAAAATAGGTCTTTGACTTGTGTTGGAATTTTCTAGAGGTTGAATTTGGTTCCAAAAATTTGGAAAAAATTATATTAATTCGTGATAATTCTCTTAGTATTTGAATAAATTATTTCTAGAGGATTATCACAAGTTTTTGCTCTTGCTTTCTATTGGAACTTCAATTTGAGTTGTATGTTTTCTTTGATTTCAACAACTTCAATGCAACAAATTATGCAAAAACTCCATAAAACCAATGCATGTTCAAAAGTTTTAAATTCCCCACATTTTTAATACATTTGAAATACAATCCCAAGACTTGGGATGTTACACCTTGCATGGATGGGAAGTGGATTCTTAGCTCCCAGCTAGCACCCAACACTTGGTTGGAAACAAGTGGTTCCTGAAAAGGGCTGGTTGAAAGAAGAGAAGCAACGTCAACTCTACCCTCCAAGGACAGTATGCAAGACCACCTGAAGACTGAGGATTGAAGATCGTCCTGTCAGCCTAGCCATATAAGTTTTACCTACCTAGGCTCTTTCTGTGTACTGAGTCACCTCACCAGCTGGTAATTGCCGATCAATAGAACGCTGTTGAGTTGTTAGTTCTTCTTGCCGCTTTTTAGTTGGTTCTTTGTTGGGGTGTGGTTCTGCTCTATCCCCTCTTGGTCTCTTTGACTCTTCCCTATCCTTGGTCTCTTTCCCTAACCCTCTGGAGCACCCGGCGGTAAATGAAATCTGGTCACCCAAAAGAAGGAAGTAAAGCCAGCCACAAGGATTCTAAGTGTGCCAGTCCCGAAGCAGGCCAGAGTCCAGCAGCAGTGTGCTGAGTATCAAGCCTCTTCCAACCAAGCTGTGGAAAAGAGGACCATGGATTCATCTCTCAGAACATCTCAAGAAGCAAAGGAACTGGATTTCAACAGGACCAATTCCAGAGTACTCAAGTGCAAGCACCCCGCCGACAACAGGACAAAGATCACAAGAGGAAAATGGAAAACCCTTTGCTGCTACCCCTTTTCTCTCTAGCCTCTCCGAATCTCGGGGTCGAGATTCCCTTATGGGGGGGGGTAGATTTGTAACATCCCGATTTTCAGAGTCTTTTTGAAAATTTTCAAAATAAAAAGAACCACATGGTTTCGTTGAAGTTCCAAAGCTTAACTAACCTGAGGTTTTCAAAATTTGAAGCGTTTAAAATGACTAAACCAAACTTCAACTAATCCTAAAGTTTGGTTCTTTAGAGCTATTTGAGCTCTTGTGTCGACCTCTCTTACCTCTGTTTGTTCTTCCCTTCCCCGGGCCCAGCTCTTTCGTTCTAGACCTCCCCTCACATCTTTTGTTTGGACTCCTTTAGTCCAGATCACCTATTTGTTGGTTTGAATCTCTTTATGATTCAGACCTCCCCTGTGGTTTGGACATCCCTTCTTGTTCGGACCACCCCTTTTTAATTGACCTCCTCCTGGGACACGTCCACCCGTGGTGTTTTAGCTCGGGTGTGTGTTTCAAATGACCTTGATTTCGAAATTCTAATTTTAGGATTGAATTTCCCCTTCGTCTAGACCTCCCTGTGTTCATCGGAATCCTTTCTGTATTCATGAGAACCTCCCTTGTGTTCATTTGAATCTCCCTGTATCCCTTTGCCCCTTCCTGTGTCTATTTGGACCTCCCCGGGTCCGTAAGGACCTCCTTGGCCCTTCATCCTGACTACCAAGACCTCCTTTGACTTCCTCTTGACCGTTGAGACCTCCCCCGTGCTGGTCTTGACCATTGAGATCTCCTTGATCTCCTCTTGACCATCGGGATCACTTTTGAGTTTATCCTGACCGCCAAGACCTCCTTTGGACCACTTTCTATGGACCTCCTCCGTTGGATCCCTCTCCCCTTAAACCCCTCCGTCCAGGCCACCCTTCGTCTGGATCTGATGGTCCAGACCTCTCCTTCGTTTGGATTCAAGGGTCCAGACCTCCTTTGTTTTGTCCTTCTCTGGTCCAGACCTCCTTAGGTCTAGGCCTCCCAGGTGCTTGGACCTTCCCTGAACCAGACCTTCCCTCTTCGATGCTCCTCTGGCTTAGACCTCCCCAGGCCTAAGTCTCCTCCTCCTTTTCTGTTTGAACCTCCTCGTGTCCTTTAGAACCTCCCTGTGTCCTTTAGGGCCTCCTCCTTGTCTATTTGGACCTCCCCGTGTTCTTTAGGACCTCCCTGTGTCCTTTAGGACCTCCTCCTTGTCTATTTGGACCTCCCTGTGTCCTTCAGAACCTCCCTCTGGCCGTTAAGACCTCCTCTTTGGAGATCTTAACCGTCCAGACCTCCCCTTTGTGAGATCTGGCCGTTAAAACTTCCCCTTTGGAGATCTTAATCGTCCAGACCTCCCCTTTGTGAGATCTGGCCGTTAAGACCTCCCCTTTGGAGATCTTAACCGTCCAGACCTCCCCCTTTGTGAGATCTGGCCGTTAAGACCTCCCCTTTGGAGATCTTAACCGTCCAGACCTCCCCTTTGTTAGATCTGGCCGTTAAGACCTCCCTTTGGAGATCTTAACCGCGTCTGCACCTCCCTTTGTTAGATCTGGCCGTTAGGACCTCCCCTTTGGAGATCTTAACCGTCCAGACCTCCCCCTTTGTTAGATCTGGCCGTTAAGACCTCCCCTTTAGAGATCTTAACCGTCCAGACCTCCCATTTGTGAGATCTGGTCGTTAAGACCTCCCCTTTGGATATCTTAACCGTCTAGACCTCCCCCTTTGTTAGATCTGGCCGTTAAGACCTCCTCTTTGGAGATCTTAACCGTCCAGACCTCCCCCTTTGTTAGATCTGGTCGTTAATGTAACGCCCTGATTTTCAGAGCCTTTTTGAAAATTTTCAAAATAAAAAGAACCATTTGGTTTTGATGCGAATTCCAAGCTTAACCTGAAGTTTTCAGAATTTGAAGTGTTGAGATGACTAAACTAAACTTCAACTAACGAAAAGCTTGATTCTCTTGGTATTGCTCTAGCTCTCTAGAGCTATCTTTCCTTCTCTTGTTAGTACTTCTTCTCGTCTATCCCACTTAGACATTCTTTTATGTCCAGACTGTCCCTCTTGTTTGACCTCTGCTGTGGTCATCTCCTCCTTATCTTTTCGGGTCTTTCCTCTCCCCTGGAAATCTCTCTCTATTGAGACCTTTTGTCTAGTCTACCTCTTTGGTCCAGACCACCTTTGGGTCGGGACCTCTCTCTTAATCTCTCTTTTGTAGTTTAGACCTCCCTTGAGGTTTAGGCTTCCTTTGTAGCTAGACCTCCTCTGAGGTCTAGATCATCCTTGTGGCTTTAAACCACTTTTCTTTTTATTTGGGTACTCTCTTTAGATCAGATCCTCTCTGTGTCCAGACCTTCCCTTTGGTTTGGGCCGCTTTGGATCTCTTTGTTGGTTTGAATCTCTTTGGTTCAGACCTCCTTCCTATGTTCAGACTTTTTCTAAGTCTAGACTTCCCGGATGATTAGACCCTTTTGTATGCCCAAACCTCCTTACCACTTGGACCTCACCTATGGTGCGGATCTCTTCTTTGTCTTGATCTATTTGATGTTTGTATCTCTTTTTGATCATAGACCTCATTCTTTGTTTGGGTATACTCTTATGCTAGACCTCCCCTCAAGTCTTTTGCTTGAGTCTTCCTCATGCTCATTGGAATGCCCAGTAATTCACTTGAACCCACTCGTGTCCAATTAGACCTTCTTTGCATTTGATTGAACCACCTTTGTGCTCAAATTGGACCTCCCCTGGTCCAGATTTTCTTCTCTGGCTTAGACTTCCTCAGGGTCTAGGTCTCCCCTCATAACCACTTTAGTTCCTTTTATGCTCTTGTGAACCTCTCGGTGATCACTTGGACCTCCCTGTCCTTTGACCCCGTCTTAACCGCCCAGACCTCCTCCGAATAGGCTAAACCATTAAGGTGTTCTTTGATCATATCTGAGCCATCGGACCTCTTTTGGGATGATCTAAACCGCTCAGACCTCCTTTGATCATCATCTCTGAGCCGCTCAGATCTCCTTTGCTTATTTTCTTGATCGTCAGGACCTCTCCTAGCTTTTGATCTTGACCGTCAGACCTCCTCCTTATGAGATCTGACCGTCAGGACCAGCCTTTTGTGGGTCCTGTCCTCAGGACCATCTCGTGGGTGTCTTTCGGACCTCCTGTCCATGAGACCTCCCCCTTGTGTGTCCTTTGGACCTCCCCTTGCCTTGATCTTAATCGTTAAAGCTCTCTTGATTTCATCCCAGCCGTTGAGACCTCCCCTGAGTTGATCTCACTCGCTAAGGACCTCCTAGACCAAATCTTGACCGCAATTTCATTTCAATCCTTTGAACCTCTTTTGTCCTTCAGGACCTCCTTGAGTCCTTTGGGACCTCCTCCTTGTTTAGTTGGATCTTTTCATGTCCTTCAGGACCTCTTCGTGTTCTCTAGGACCTCCCCTTTGTCTGGATCCCAACCGTCCAGACCTCCCTTGCAGAGATCTCAACAGTCAGGACCTCCCCATGTCCGGACCTCCCTGTTGAGTTTTGGACCTCCTTTAGGTTCCAACTTCCCTATGGTGTTCAGACCCTTATGGTCTGGACCTCCCTTTTGTGTTTAGATCTTTGTGGTTTAGACCTCTACTGTCTTTTGCACCTCATGTCCTTAGACCTCTTTGTGGCCTTTAGGACCTTTTGTCCTCAAAGACCTCCCTGTTTGTCTTCAGGACCTCCTCCTTGGACCGTCCCTTTTGACCAAGCTGTTCACCCTTTTGACTGGTTTCCCTTGGCTCTTAAGTGCATTTGATGTGGGATGAGTCACATTAAATGCTGCCATCTACCCTTGTCCTCTTTTCTACTTTTTGTCACATCCCTTGCTTTCTTTATTCTCTTTCGTACCTGGGGCACACAGTGTGCCTTTGTACCAATACACTGAATTTGGACATCCTTTGTTTATGGTGCTTCTATTCCCTCTCCTTTAAATAGAGCACCAGGAACGCCACAACCTCCTTGTTCTTCATTTCGGCCTCTGCTCTCAGCTCTTTCTGTTTTAAGGAGCTCTCCAAGCCCTCTGGTTCGGACCCCCCCGAGCCCGAGCCCTTCACCCATCAGACCTCCTCCCAAGGATCCTCTCTGGTTTTTCTTTTTAGTATCATCCTCTGCTATTTACTTCTTGCTCAGTTCATTCGGATTTCATTTGGATCTTTATTTGCTTTGCTTTGTACCCGTGTAGATCTTGGCGTTCCAGAGAGCCAGAGCTGTGAGAGAGAGTAGATTCTTAAGCTGTCAAGCAAGAGGCAAGTTACACTCTTGATCATATTGCACCCAACACTTCAACTTATTTATGTTCTATTTCAAAGTATAATGCATGCTTATTTCTATCAAGCTATTTCAATACGTCCCTAAACACATAGTTATGCCTAACTCTTTCATCTACCAACTTTGACCTTGAGCTAAATTTGTTGTTACCGTAGGCAAAAATCGTTGATGCAATAGTGTGAACCAGAACAATTGAAAAACCCTATGCTTAGTCTTGCTTAGACCAAAAGTACTTGATTTTGGGAAATCTTTACCTTCATGACCAACTACTGATTTAAATGTCTTGACCATGACATTGGGGTGTCATGGACGATGAAAATATTTGGGGAAGTAAAGAAAAGGAAAAAGGAAAATGGATTTGGACTTGGGCGAAATGGTTGGCTTGGCTGGTGCAAGGTTTGTGCACGGACTCTATCCTGGAAAAGGTGGAGGTCCAGGGGTATGTGATTGTCGCCCAAGTCAGTTGAGGACCGGTCTTTGAGCCGCCAATGCTAAGCCTATAATGGGCTATGCCAAAATCGTGCAACCACATGTCTCCAGTGTGGGGCGTGGGACCTGGCTGAGTAATTTGCAAAGTTCTACCATAAGCTGCTCCATTGGAGGTGTGGGAGGTCTTTTATGGCCAATGGTCTATTATAACCTACTGTTCCCACTGGTGCAAGAGGGGGCTTTCCGCCGGATTGCTATCCATAGAAAAGTGAAACCTTAGCAAGGAAAGGCTGTGGTGGAATAATGCATTGTAAAAGCCTTGTCATGAACTCTAGACCTCTTACCTTCGGCAGTGAGAGGTGGCACTCGCGCATGCCAAACAAACTAGAGGAATCATGTCATGTGGGTAAAGTGTACGACCTCTGCAGAGTTAAATCTATTCGAATAGCCGTGTCCGTGGTTATGGACGTGCTGGCAGCGGCCACTCAGAGTTAGATATTGGTTTTGGGTTTCCAAAAATGTTTAATAAACTGTTTTGGGATTGCTATCCCATGGGCCTTGGGCGGGGAGCCTTGTGACAGGAGGGTATCCTTCACCATCTTATGATGAATGTTATCCAACTGAAACAAAAACTGATTGGATAAAATGAATTTTAATTATTGTAACACTGCCTTAGAACCTAATACATGTATTTGAAAGAAACATGGCTTTATGCAAATCAACCATATTAAGCCTTCCTTTGTGATATCCATTATGCATGTCATTTTGTTATCTAACGGGTGTAACTTGCGAGCACGGTTGATGTGCTCACTCTTGCTTCTTCCTTGTCTTTAGCAGAATTGGAAGCTTTGGGATAACCTTGCTGTGGACCAAGTGGTCCGGGAACGACTAGGATGCGCTCTCCAGCCGATTGCCTGTGGTGTATCGGGTGGCCTAAATGTCTTACCTTCTGCTGTATTTTGGCTTGTTAGTTTGTAAGCTTTCTTGTAAACAACTTCCTTGATCTTAATAAAGCTGGCTGTGTTGCAATGCTATCACTATTGTTGCTGGGAAGAGCTAGCCATGATCCTTGGGACTAGCTCAGTGTGCACAGGGAACCTTGGAGCAAGCCCAGTCCTCCACGACCTCCCCTGGTCTGGCCGTGGAAGATCTTTGGGGGTGCTCCCTGGCTCCAAGACCTCCTCGGGCTTGTTCTCCTGGACTTCCAGGAGGTCCTGCTGGACCTCCTAGGAGGTCTTGGTGGACTGACCGGGAGATCCTTTTAGGACCTCCTGGGAGGTCCTAGTGGACCTTCTTGGAGCTCTTAGAGGACCTCTCGGGTGCCCTGGGTCAGGTCGCTATAGTTAAGACCTCCCCTTTGGAGATCTTAACCGTCTAGACCTCCCCTTTGTGAGATCTAGCCGTTAAAATCTCCCCTTTGGAGATCTTAACCATCCAGACCTCCCCTTTTGTGAGATCTAGCTGTTAAGACCTCCCTTTTGGAGATCTTAACCGTCCAGACCTCCCCCTTTGTTGGATCTGGCCGTTAAGATCTCCCCTTTGGAGATCTTAACCGTCTAGACCTCCCCCTTGTTAGATCTGGCCGTTAAGACCTCCCTTTTGGAGATCTTAACCGTCCAGACCTCCCCTTTGTGAGATCTGGCCATTAAGACCTCCCTTTTGGAGATCTTAACTGTCCAGACCTCCCCTTTGGAGATCTTAACCGTCCAGACCTCCCCCTTTGTGAGATCTGGTTGTTAATACCTCCCCTTTGGAGATCTTAACCGACCAGACCTCCCCGTTGCTTTTGATCTTGACCTTCGGACCTCCCGTGAGCAGGTCCTTTGGACCTCCTGTCCGTAGGACCTCCTCATTATTGTATCTTTTGGACCTCCTGTCCATAGGACCTCCTCATTGTTGTGTCTTTTAAACCTCCGGTCTTGTGCTTGGACCTCCCCCGTGGGTGAGGGCCTCCTTGACCTCTGCGGGACCTCTTCTAGGTCTCCGCAGGACCTCCCCTTGGGCTTTGACTGGCCCCATTTAGCAGTCACACTCATTTTTCTTTATCCTTTGACCATGTCCTTTACTCATGGGAGTCTCCCCGCATTTAATACCTATTGTGTCGCATTAAATGCTACCATCCTTTTTGCAGCACCCGTGCTATCTTTGTGTCACTTCTTGTATTAGCTCCCATATTTTCCTCACCTGCTCTTGACCCCGTGTGCCTTGGACCTCCCAGCAACTCTAGCTTTATAAGCTTGGGCAAGCTCTCTTCCTTTGCCTTTTCCTCATTTTAGCTCTCTGGCTCCCATAGCTTGTTCTTTAGACCTCCCTCAAACCTCCAAACCTCCCTCGACCACCTCTCTGGACCTCCTCCAAGCCGTTGGACCTCTTTCAAATTGCCAAGCTCTTCTGTGGTTTTCGTTTGATGTCTATTTGGAGTTCATTTGAATCCCTTTCTGGTCCTTATTTGATTTGGATCTGTTTTAAACGTGTAGAGCTCGACGTCTCTGGTGAGTCCGAGCTTTGTGAAGCAATGGATCTGTAAAGCTGTTGAGCAGGAGGCAAGTTACACCCTTGACCATGTTGCACCCATTACTTCAAATTTACTATGTCCTGTTTTAAAGGTTTATGCATGCTTACTTTATTAAGTTATTTCAATACCCATCTTTAAATCCATAGCTGTACCCAAATCCTTTGTATGGCCCCTGTTGACCTTGAATCAAATATATTGTCACCATAGGAAAACCTGGTTGCTACCTTAGTGAGAACCAGGAGCAATTGTGAAATCTTATGCTTAGTCTTGCTTAGACCAAAATTATTTGATTTGGGGAAATTTTACGAATATGACCAACTGCTGTTTAAAGGTTTTAAGCCATGGCATTGGGTTGTCATGGAAGCTTCTAAATGTATTTGAAAAGCGATGGTTTGGACTGGGGCGAATTGGTTGCTTGGTTGGTGCATGTCCATGCACGAGCTCAACTTGGGTAGATTTGAGGCTCAGGGGTTCTGTGGTTGTCGCCCTAGTCATTTGAGGACCGGCCTTTGAGCGTCCCTTTGCTAAGCCTATAATGGGCTATGCCACCCCCGTACAACCACATGTCTCCAGAATGGGGTGTGGGACCTGGCCAATTAATTTGCAAAATTTCACCGTGGTTGTTCCACTTTTATGTGTGGGAGGTCTTTCATGGCCTATGGTCTTTTATAATCTATGTTTCCCACTGGTGCAAGAGGGGGCTTTTCCGACGGGTTTCTATCCAATGGAAGCGAAACCTTAGCGAGGAGGGGCTGTGGTGGAATGATGCATTGTAAAGGCCTTGTCATGATCTCTAGACCTCTTACCTTCGACAGTGAGAGGTGGCATTGACGAATGCCAAACAAACTAGATGAATCATGTCGTGTGGGTAAAGTGTACAATCTCTGCAGAGTGAAAACTATTCGAATAGCCGTGTCCATGGTCATGGACGTGCTTGCAAAGACCACTCAAAGTTCGATGTTGGTTTTGTTTTCAAAAGGTTTCGGATAAACTGTTCTTTTGGGATTCCTATCCCATGGTTTGGGCAGGGAGCCTTGTGACAGGAGGGTATCCTTCACCATCTTGATGATGAATGTTATCCAACTGAAAAATAGAATTTACAAAATGAATTTTAGATATTGTATAACTGCCTTGAAACTTAGTACTTGTATTTGAAATAAACTTGGCTTTATGCAAATCAACCATATTAAGCCTTCCTTGAGATATTCATTTATGCATGTCATTTTGTTATTCGACGGGTGTAACTTGCGAGCACAGTTGTTGTGCTCACTCTTGCATGAAATAATCTTTTGAGTAGGAAGGAAGCCTTATGATGAGCTGTGCAGTGGACCAAGTGGTCTTGGACGGCTAAGATGCGCCCTCCAGCCGATTGCCTGTGGTGTATCAGATGGCCTTTAAGTTTATCTTCCACTGTGTTCTGGTTTGTTGGCTTGTATGCCTCCCCTTTGTAAACAACTTTGCTGATATTAATAAAGATCTCGTTGAAGTGTATGCTACCGCTCTTGTATGTTGTGATGAGCTAGCTATTGATTCTTGGGACTAGCTCAGTTGCACAGGGGACCTTGGAGTGCCCGCTGTCCTCCACGACCACCCTCAGATCTGGTCGTGAGTGGTACTGGGGTAGTCTCAGCCCTCCACGACCTCCTCTGGTGGGTCGTGGGAGATCTTGAGGAGACCCTAGTTCCCACGACCTCCCCTAGGTTGGCCGCGGGAGGTCTTTGGGGTGCCCCTTGGCTCCACGACCTCCTCAGGGACTCTCCCAGGACCTCCAGGCGGTCCTACCGGACCTCCTGGGCGGTCCTGGAGGACTTCCGAGAGGTCCTGCTGGACCTCCTAGGAGGTCTTGGTGGACTTTCCGGGAGGACTTGGAGGACCTCTCGGGTGAGCCTCTGGTTAGGTCGTTGCCCAGACTTGGAGACCTCCTGGTTTAGCCACGACAGGACCTCGACAGGACCTCCTGGGTCCTGTTGCAGCTAGGCCTAGAGACTCTCCCAGGTCAGGGTGTTACAGGGTGTCAATGAAAGCATCTTTCATGTTTTTACGCTTTCTCCTTCTCAAAGTGTGATTTTTAATTTTATGTTTTCCTCAGGCTGAGCCTCCAATCAAATACCACATTCTCAGGCTTGCCTAGCTAGAAAAAAATCATCTAATTTTTAGGCTATCTCCAGACATCACTTTTTTGCCACGCATGGAGCCCAGGGCTCCAACCAAACAAGCCCTAAACCTTCGGATGCTGGCACCATGTATGATCTATACTAGTTTGGTTGTTCCTGTTGGAAATGTGGATAACATTTTAATTCCAGATTTTATTATGAGGCAAAGATCACTAATAACTAGTGACGAGTTATTTGTGATCTTTGCCTCATAATAAAATCTGGAATTAAAATGTTATCCACATTTCCAACAATCCAGAAACCTTATCGTGGATGTTTTTGTGATCTAGCAATGGCTGGTGCTTTTGATGCTATGAAACCCGAGAGGTTTTATAGTCAGAACTTTTGTAGATGGCAGACAAGGGTCAAGTTTTGGCTCATGTCTCTGGGGCTGTGGTGGGTGATCCATACACAATATCCAATTACAATTGAATAGACCATACGGTTTGACACAGATGATAATACCGCCCTTGGATGCATACTGACCATACTGTCCGACTAGCTCTATGATGTGTACATGGACTTCAAGTCCGCCACAGAGTTGTGGGATGCACTCGAGCACAAATATGCTAAAGCTGAGGCTGGTCGGTGGCTCTATATGTGCGAGCAATTCTTTGACTATAGCATGGATGATGCTAAGTCGATAGTTGCACAGGCTCATGAGCTACAGTTACTGGTTGGAGAGATTGCACATCTGGGTTGTGTTTTGATTCCTAAGTTTGTGGCTGCGGGCATTGTTACCAAGCTTCTTGCTTCATGGCGGGGTTTTGCCACTGGCTTAAAGCACAAGAGGGAAGAGATATCTATTGAGGATCTCATTGCTGCTCTTGATGTGGAAGAAAAGGCAAGAGCAAAAGATGCACCAAGCACTTCCAGTCAGAACAATTAGATCAACGCAAATGTCATAGAGAAGAGATATGAAAAGAATAACAAAGGCTTTAAACCAAAAAATATAACTAGCTTTAAGAAGAAAACTGAGAAGAAAGATATGAGGAACATCACCTACTTTATGTGCAGGAAAAATGGTTATATGGCGAAAGATTGTCATTTCCGCAAGAGCAAGGATGGTGTACAGCCAAAGAAAAAGGCTGTCAACGTGATCATAGGCAAGGCCTCAATAGGAGGGTATGGTTATCCACCTGTTGTATTTTCAGTATGTCAATCCACTGATTGGTGGGTTGATACTGGAGCTAATGTTCACGTATGTTCTGATATTTCCTTGTTTTCTTCTTATCAGGTAGTTGGAGTTTCCTCTGTCCTAATGGGGAACGGGTCGCATGCTTCTGTTCTTGGTGTTGGCATGGTGGATCTAAGGCTTACTTCAGGGAAGATTGTCCACTTAAAGAATGTGCAACATGCGCCAACCCTAAACAAGAATCTTGTTAGTGGTTCCCTCCTATGTAGGGATGGGGATAAGCTAGTATTTGAGTCAAATAAAATTGTATTGTCTAAATTTGGTAACTTTGTTGGTAAAGACTATGAGAGCGGAGGCTTGTTTCGCATGAGTACTTTAGAGTATAATCTGAATGTTGCAACTTGTTTGAATAAATGTGAGGCCAATATATGGCATTCTCGTTTTTGTTATATTGGTTTTGATAGTATTGTTAGAATGTCCATATTAGATTTAATCCCAAAATGTGAAATTGTCAAAGGATCAAAGTGCCAAACTTGTGTGCAAGCAAAACAACCTCGAAAACCCTTTAAGGGGTTACAGGAGGAAAAGAACTTGGCACCTTTAGATCTTGTTCATTCTGACCTGTGTGAGATGAATGGATTGTTGACCAAAGGAGGCAAAAGATATTTTCTAACTCTAATTGATGATGCATCACGATATTGTTATGTGTATCTACTGAAAACAAAAGATGAAGCTTTAAATTTCTTTAAAATTTATAAGGCCGAGGTTGAGAACCAACTAGAAAAGAAAATTTAAAGACTAAGGTCAGATCGTGGAGGAGAGTATATCTCTCTTGAATTCTCCTAATTCTGTGTTGAACATGGAATAGTCCATGAAGTTACACCACCATACTCACCTCAATCAAACAGGGTAGCTGAGAGGAAAAATCGGACACTAACAAACTTGGTGAATGCCATGTTGGAGAGTGCCGGTATGCCTAAGATGTGGTGGAGGGAAGCTATACTGATAGCAACTTTCGTTCTAAATAGAGTAATCACTAAAAGGTGTGAGATTACTCCGTATGAGGGATGGAAGGGGAGAAAACCCAATGTTAATTTTCTGCGAACTTGAGGGTGTTTGGCAAAAGTCAATATACCATTGCAGAAAAAGAGAAAGCTTGGACCTAAAACAGTCGATTGTGTCTTGCTGGGATATGCTCATAACAGCATGACCTATAGATTCTTAGTAGTAAAATCAGAAACTCTTGAGATTATTGTTAACACAATAATGGAGTCCAGAGATGCTTCATTTTTTGAGGATATTTATCCTATGAGAACTGCAGGCAGTACTTCTCGAACTGAGGATAATCAAGCTATGAATAATAGTAATTTTGAATCTACCACCATCTCCGAACTAATGAGTGATAATCCTGAAGAAGATAACAGTTTAGTCCAAGAGGCCTCTCGCAGGAGCAAGCGACAAAGGGTTGAGAAAACCTTTGGTGATGACTTTATTGTATATCTCATGGATGATGTGCCAAACACTCTTTCAGAGGCTTATGCATTACCTGATGCTGAGTATTGGAAAGAGGCAGTCCATAGCGAGATGGATTCCATCATGGCTAATGGGACTTGGGAGATCATTGAACGTCCTATCGGGTGTAAACCTGTTGGATGCAAGTGGATCTTTAAGAAGAAAATAAAGCCTGACTGTACTATTGATAAGTACAAGGCAAGACTTGTGGCTAAGGGTTATATCCAGAAAGAAGGTGAGGATTATTTTGATACTTACTCTCCTGTTGCCAGATTGACCACCATTCGTGTGCTTATTGCATTAGCTTCTTCCCATAGTCTACACATTCATCAAATGGATGTGAAGACAACTTTTCTTAATGGAGAGTTAGAGGAAGAAATCTACATGGAGCAACCGGATGGTTCTGTGATTTCTGGACAGAAAAGTAAGGTATGCAAATTAATCAAATCCTTGTATGGTATAAAGCAAGCACCTAAACAATGGCACGAGAAATTTGATAAAACTTTAACATCTGCTGGTTTTTCTGTAAATGAGACATACAAGTGTGTGTATTATCGTTATGGTGGGGGTCAAGGAGTGATTTTGTGTTTGTATGTCGATGACATACTTATATTTGGGACAAACACTGCTGTTATTGACGAGGTCAAATCTTTCTTATCTAGATGCTTTGATATGAAAGACCTAGGAGAAGCAGATGTTATTCTGAATATTAAATTGATCAGAAATGAGGATGGGATCACTTTAAACCAATCCCATTATGTTGAGAAAATCTTGAGTCGGTTCGGTTTTGAGAACTGCAAGATTTCCCTAACTCTTATGATGCTAGTGTTAAGCTTTGAAAGAATAAGGGATTAGGCAGAGATCAATTGAGATATTCACAAATAATTGGGTCCCTTATGTATCTATCTGGTGCCACAAGATCTGGCATATCATTTGCTGTGAGCAAATTAAGTCGATTTACTTCTAACCCAGGAGATGATCACTGGGAGGCACTTGAGAGAGTGTTGCGCTACTTGAGAGGCACAACCTCATATGGAATTCACTATACTGGGTATCCATCTGTATTAGAAGGATATAGTGATTCAAACTGGATCTCTGATGCAGATGAGATCAAAGCTACAAGTGGGTATGTGTTTACCCTTGCAGGTGCTGCAGTTTCATGGAGGTCGTGTAAACAGACCATATTAACAAGGTCAACCATGAAAGCAGAACTTGTAGCACTAGACACAGCTACTGTTGAGGCTAAATGGCTTAGAGAGCTTCTGTTGGACTTACCACTGGTTGAGAAACCAATACCGATAATCCTAATGTACTGTGATAATCAAACAGTGTTGATTAAGGTTACAAGTACTAAGGATAACATGAAGTCCTCCAGACATGTGAAGCGTAGGCTTAAATCTGTTAGAAAACTGAGGAACTTCGGAGTGATTGCTGTGAATTATATACGAACTGAGAAAAATCTGGCAGACCCTTTCACAAAGGGACTAGCACGGAAGGCGATTTCCATTGCGTCTATGGACATGGGAATGAGGCCCATTGGAGTTATAACTAAACAGTAATGTAACACCCCAGCTCAACATTGAGCCTGGAATGCTACTAAAATAAAATTAAACCAAACTAAGCTAAGACCATTTACCAAATTTTTCAGCAGAAACCTCCTTTGTATAGTTAACTATACCGAGGTTCTAGCAATTAAATATATCATTAACAATAATTCATCATCCAAATTCATTCAAGCATGCAAGATAATCTATTCCGATAAATCATTAATAAGCATAACCAAAACTTGCTACTCTCACTATTACAAATAAGCCAAAACATTCAACCAAAGCCATAAGTGATTCTCAATCAATTTGCTTATTATTAGAGTATAAACTAAATGATAGTATTCTTTAGGTTGAGTGGTAGTGAGTGCATCCAAACAATACTACTCCCTCCCATGCATGCCGTTCTTGCCAGAGGTACCTAAAAACACAACAAAGCAAGGGTGAGCCCAAGGACTCAGCAAGTATCAATAAAGGAAATGCTAAGTTCACAGTTATAGCATCAATATACCAAAAGAAGCATTACACTAAACACAACTCCCATGCTTATGTAATGCGAACATGCAGTGCATCTTTTAATCGTTATCTCTTTTCGCATTTTACCAGTAATACGGGGTATACAACCGTCGATGTATACCCTTGCCTGTGCCCTCTGGCATAGGGACCAAGAGCCTATACTCCATGAGTATAGGGACCATTGCCCATCATCTTCATGTTGGGGACCTCTATTCAATGCCCACATTCCACGAATGTGGGGACCACAAGCCCGTCATTTACATGATGGGGACCTCAACTGTATATACTTGGTCACCACGTGACCAAATCTCAGGTATGCTCCCAATATGCGTATGTACTATGACTCTATCTTTCATACATATGAATCAACAAGTACATACCAAAATCTTAGATCTTAAATAACATGTAAGGCATTAACAACATACATAGGTAATCTTTAGCCATAAGCATGCATTCACCAAGTTTTATTCATATTCATCACACTATCATCCATGTATGGCTAATATGAGTAAAACGCAAGCAATCACATCAAACAATCGTAATTATGCTACAATCAGGATACTTGCCTCAACCGTGCGGAAACGGTGGACACGAAGAGGGCGTTGCCCCTGGGACCAATCCCCTACCTGAATATAATTATGAACCAAGCTAAGACAATCATACTGGACCCAAGACATGTTTAATAGCACAACCAAGCTCGCTATACTCTCAAACGCCTTCCCAATTTCCACTTCTAACGATCGATCTGTCCCTCTATGGATAGTTAAATTCTAAAATCCATAACTTTCACTACAGAGGTCCAAATAAGGTTTTCTAGGACTTTCTGGAAAGGTAATTAAATTACCCAACTAAACCTAGTTGAGGGGCCCTTCTGAATCGGCCATCTAATAACCCTACCAAGCCAATTTAAAAGACATTAGTTTCACGTCGGGTTCTCTGGACAGTACACTAAATCCACCATAACTTTTGCTACGAGTGTCCAAATCTTGCGTTCTTTAGCTTTCTAGAAAGGTATAGAAATTACCTACATTTTCGTTATATCAAGATCCTCTAATTTCTTCTTTAACTAATGTCTTAACCCAGATTTCTACAAACTGTCAGGATGCTGACAGATTAGCAGGACAGCAACACTAAAAAAATCATCTCTCTGACCGTTAATCGGATTTGGGCGTTCTTGGCGGCCACGAAAAGCTAAGGACATAACCCAACTATCTCTCAGAGATTGGATCCACAGAATCTGCTTCTAAGGATACGAAAACCGCCGTTCAAAATTCTGGACAAAATGGGATCTAAACAACCGATCTACTAACGAATTTGTACACGCTTCAAATACGAAACATACAATGAAGGAGATCCTTTGTTACCCTTGAAGAATTGCTGATGAACGCGAAGAACACCTTGTGAATCCTCTTCCCTTCCTTTCACCCTTCTTCCCTTCCTCTCCTTCTTCCTCTTGGCTAGCAACAATCAATGGGGATCCTTCTCCTTTCCCTCTTCTTGGCTGGCAGCAGGGAGGCAACACAAGGGGGAGGAGCTACAGTGGCGGCGCTATAGTTATACGGCTGTGCTACAGTGTTAGGGCTAGGGTTTCCCCCCTTTTTAAGTGGCGGCTGCCCTCTCCTTGGGCCTAAATCTTTGTGGGCGAGAGCCCTGACCAAAGTTGTCTGAAATACTCAAATAAACCCGTGAAACATCTGTTAAATCCACTCTCTCTAATTAGTTCTCCTCCCTAATGTCTTTTTTCTCACTTAAATATATATGGGATATTACAAGTAACCCATACCTTTTTGATCGGAGATCCCATGAGTTAGGCAATGGGAAAAACAAGTTGATGTTTGAACAAGAGAGTACGTTTTAATAAAATATGTACCTGTGTCCTGATAGACAAAGTACTCTTAACTGTATGGAAAAGGATGGCTCAAAGCCTTAACGTATTCTAGTATCTAATGAGAGAAAAAGGTATTAGCTTACATGATACCTAGAATGAATATACTTACTTGAGCTTAATTAAGGTTGTAGTTCACAAGAATAGGGGCATTCTTTAGAAAGCTCATGAGCAGATAAGGGAACATGACCATATAAAGCTTCGATTAGGCTTGGTTCTTTGACATCCTAGTATCAGTTGAGATTTCAAGTGAAATATAATCACGAAAGACTATGAATTCAAGGCATAGTCCATTCATTAGTTGTGAGAAGATGAATCTTGTTATTCTAGGTGCAAGTTCAACCCTTACGGGACTTACACTGAAAGACTGGTATATTAACAACTCTTCAGCACAAAAGTCTTTATCTTACTCTTTGCTGCTTGCCTTGGAATTGGTGGAGGATTGTTAGAATTGGGCCATTATTTGTAAAGGCCCATTCATTCCTAAATTCCAAAGCATGAATGGTTTGGTCCTAGAAGACCTCCTGGTGGTCCTGGAAGACCTTCGGGGTGGTCCTGAAAGACCTCCTGGGTGGTCGTGGAAGACCTCCGGGGTGATCCTGGAAGACCTCCTGGGTGGTCGTGGAGAGAACACACTCCTTTGGAGGTTTATCTTGGACCTCTTCGGGAGATCCTCTTTGTGAGGAACCCGAAATATTGGAGGGTTATGCCGAATTAAGAATTACACTAAAAGCATAACTTTTAATCAGGAACCATTCGGTCCTAATTAGAAATTATACTAGAAGCATAATTCTTATCAAGTCACAATTCCAATACTCGAGCTCCCGGATATATGTATCACAATAGTTCCCAGGTTCCAGACTATTGCACATATATCCTCAAACAACATTGTATCATACATACAAGGCATACACTTACATAATTATACATAACATTTTACAATTCGGTTTGGAATTCTACAATATCAAGTGACCTTGGGCCACAACAAACGTTAGCAGCGGAAACAAACTAAATAGCAAAAGACCACCAATGGCCCCATCACCCTCAGGCTATTGAGTGGAAGTTAGAACTAGCTTCACTCGTTAGCGTCACCGGATCGGCGCTAACGGGCATCTCATACAAATAACCATCCTCACTTGCAACAAGAGGTTATAAAACCTGAGTACAAAAGGTACTCAGCAAGACTTACACAAACTATTAAAAGAAAATGTTTGATAGAACCTATACAAAGGATTAGAAATTATACATGCATAAGGTTAACAACAGGAACGTCATAATGGTTCAATTTTGCATAAAGCAATACATCTTAACCTACACTTGCTAAGTTTTGACAAAGCGATTTATAAATCAATTTGGACTAAATCAGTAAGTAAATGAGACATAATCATAAATAATAACAACATCAAAGTGGTTGCACACCACCATCAAAACATTGCATGAACCTCTCATACCGAAATTACTCATAACCAAAATTTGATTTCCAAAATCTATACAAAGCGCTATTCAAATTCAAGCGTTGTCCGTAACCGTGGACACGGCTATTGAATAGTTTTAAACCTGTAGGGTGTACATCTTTACCCACACGACTTAGCCACCAGTAAGCCATCTAGAATAATAGCACACTTGCCTTTGGTATGCGGTAGGGTAAACTAAGATTTGGTATTTTTCAACAAGTTAACACTATTGATTTGGAATACCCATGTGTGGTGATCTGCTTAGTTCAAGTTACTAATAGAACACGCCAACCGGGGTCCACATGTTGTTGGGAATGCCGAATTCGATCAATAAAATGCAAGCGTGCTCCTTGCACATATTACATCATAATCGGAGCCCTTAAGGTACATACATGTGATGGAACGCATGTATGGCCTCACCCTCCTAAGAACATATGATACTGATTTGGTGGTCAAACACATCTGCCCTTACTTTCCCATATTTCAACTCAATAGCATTAACTCTTTACTTAACCAAACAGCGCTCATACACTGCGTGTGGAAGTACGTTGGGGCTTGAATCATCCAGCCAATGTTCAGTCCTTAATCAATCCAGACAAGACAACCACATTTTCCAATCTCGTGCACTAAGGCACCATCACTAGCATCCACTTGTCCAGATTAAATTAGTTTATCAAACAAGATTTAAATTTATTTTTGATTTAAATAAACTGAACAAAGAATAAAATAAATGAAGTTTTATTTAGTGTTCCCAAGTTTGACAAGGTAAGCTTGCCAAACACTAACGTTCTACAGACTGCATGGCTAAGCAAAAACTGAAAACAAATATTTAAATATAGAAGCACTACCTTAAGTTTGAGTGTATGATCAGATTAAGGGTAAACCTCAAGTGTTAGGTGATAACTAACTATTAACAGATCACAAATAAATTTTTAGAAAATTAGCATGCAACAGTGTCACTAGTTTTTATAAATCTACAGTTCAAAATTAGGATCAACATGGTGTAGAGAGGATGCTTGCCTTGGTAATAATAGTAAACCTCTTGTTCAAATTCTTGTTGCTCAATACCAAATTCAACCACTTCAGAAGAACCAGAATCTAAAGGAAAATAAACTCCAATGAACACAAGGAAAAAGCAGAGAACAGCATGCATAAAAAGAAGGCATGGTCAATGGCTTAATGCATCATTAGCAAAATGCTTAAGCTACATCAATTTAATTAGGAACAATAGACTACAACTAACCTTTGCTAGTATTATTTACCACAAATTAAAGTTTGGATTTAGAACTACAGTTTCAGATTTTAGAAACTGAAACAGGACAGATTACAATTGAATTGCTTGCCGAGCTAAACATCATATAAATGAAATACTTTGCTTGAGCTAAGAGTATTTAAAACTAGGACAGTAGCCTAACTCATCATTTAATAATTAATTGACAGCAATTTAAGAAATTGAAAACCTTGCTGCGCATGTTGTCGGTTCAACCGGCAACAAAACAGCAAAGTCTAGAATTGAAGATTCTTGCTTATAGGTTACATACTTAAACACCAGATTCTTGTTAGAGCTAAACCTAATACTTAAGAAAGATAATACCCTAGACCAACCCTTGTTAACCCTTATTAGCAAGATTAACAGAAAATGGACAGAACTACAGATTTTGTCGGTTTGCTCGACAACAACTAACAGAGGAAGGACTTTGATAAACAGTTAAGTTGAAGGCATTAAGAATAAAAAGAACAACTACTTATGCTGCTAGGGTTTAGATAGAACCTAAATAAGCTGATAGGATAACATGAGAAACCCTAGAACTTGAAAACGATATGAAAGACCGAAAAGTTATATAAAACAACATTTCGGTGATAAGGCAATTGGTGTATTACATGCACAAGTGAGTGATGCATGTGAGCTACTAATGTTCTTAGGGTGCTCAAGACAGGAAAGGATAGGACCAAGACTCACTTACCGGAGCTGGAAAAGATGAAGTCAAGTTTCGGCCGAAATGGAAAAGATGCAATAACTACTTCACCTGCTCGACCAAGTTCGAAAAGAATGGCAGACTTGAGCTATAATGATCATAATACATGATCTTTACAAGAGAGAATGAGGCATACTTTACTGGAGCAAGAAATCACCACGGTGGTGCTTCCAACCGGCTTGGTTCAACAGATAGCAAACCCTTGTTCAACCTACAAAATAATGCCAAAACTCACATTACTAAGTGAATTAGGCATGATTATTGATGAACAAGGAGTGTAAGCTAGAAAGCTTCACTGAGAAGGAAGGAAGAACGTGAGGAGAGCTCCCTTGGTCAACAATGGTAGAGGCTCAGAAAGTAGGGTTTATATAGAGTTTGATCTCTAGAGCAAGCGAGAATTCTCCAGAGCTGATGAGGTGGCAATCTGATGCCAAATACCAAAAGAATATTCGCACAACCACTGTACAAGGACACCGCTCCGGCGATGGAGTCGGCAATGAAGCACAGGTGCAAGGAAGAAAGGAAGAGCGTCACTGACGAGAGGGTCCCAATGTCAGTCATAGCAACACACAACACACTGCGATTCCCAAAGAACATCAGCCGTTTGATTAAAAACGAGCGGCTGCGATGGAGATGAACATTGAGATCTAACTGGTATCTAGCCATGTGGACCGTGCGATTTCAATCCGACGGCCACAGCGAGATCCGGGTCCTAGGCGCAGGCGGGTTAAAGCGGAGCCATACGATCAGAATCTAATGGTCGCCCTTTATTGTGCGCCCTTAAGTTCTGAATTAAAAAGGACCGAATGGTTGGATTTGAGTTCAATGGCCGGGATTGAAGGGACGACGAGGTGGTCCGAACGGCCCATCAATGCAGCCCGTGCGATCAAAATCCAACGGTGGAGATCGATGTGGGGGTTCGGATGGTCCGAACGGCCCACATGATCTGGCCCGCTCATTGAGGATCCAACGGCTCGCACGTATCTCAGCTCTCACCATTCAAAAATGGTTTAGCCCGATAATTGTGCGCCACACGATTTAGATCCTGCGGTCAATATTGGATGGCTGATCGGGATGGTCCGAACGGCCCAAAGAATCCGGTCCATTCATTGAGATCTGACGACTAGGATTTGGAGGCACGCTAGGGTTCGGAGATCATGACTGGATGCGGTCGGATGAAGATCCTACGGTGGAGATTACAGCGCATGCTTGGAGAGCCCTCATGGCGCTGCGAATCGCAACCATCCGCGAGGATATCAACGGCTCACGAGCACTTGGAGTTGGAGCGTGCGCATGCTCGTGACAGAGCCGGACCTGATGCACTGGGTTGGACTCAAACTCGTTGGGATCGAGTCGCTACAGTGCCAAGGGCTGGGTTTAGACCGGATGAGTTGACCAAACTCATTTAAATCCTCAAAAGTTTGACCGGTGCTTTAGGAATAGCAAATAAATTTGTAAAAATATGAAATTTTGCAGAATTGCTACTGGGATAGTATATTCCCCAAATAAATTTTGAAACCATTGTTTCTCATTTTGAAATACATAAATAATTCATTTAAACCGAATAGGTTTATTTAAAGACAAATATTTTTCTCAAAGTCAAAATAATCTTTAGAAATTTAACAAAAATTATTTTTGGTCAAGATATTTCATCTAGCTTTTAATAAAATATTTCCCGATCTCAATACCAACATTAATTGGTATTTTCTTTTGAAGCTTCGATCAAGTTTGAGTTTTTGGCTAGAAATTGGGGAAGTTAGATTACAACATAATGCCCAGTTTACCAAAATGAACAATGATGCTATGAACAGCATCTTATTACTGTTTATTAAAGCTGAGGCTGTTACACTCTTGGACCTCGCTTGGAGAACGTGGTCAAATCTGTAGACCAATGGTCAAAGCTGAAGACCAATGTGTAATCAGGATATGGTAAATTCTGCTTAATTACCATTAATTGGTTTTTTAATTAGCAGTTACCAGTGTTCTAATGTGTGCTTCATTGAGTAGTTACTAGAGAGTAATTGACTCGACCCTTAAAAGGTTTTCGAGAGGTTCAGACCAAATGAGATCTTTTCCATTCCAATTATTCTTCCTCTCTGTTCTCTTGTGTTGGAGGGTTGTGCTGTTTGAACTAAGCCGTCCCTTCTCCTCGGCGTGCACCGGGAAGGAGGGTGAGCGGTATCTTCGAACCATTGTCGCGCAGTTCACTTGCACGGGGTAGCAATAAGGTTTCTGGGCAGTGCATCTGTGCGACCGCTTGCTGCACTGCGACATCTACGATCTGCATTGCATCGAGTCTGCACAAATTCTAGTTCTTCATCGACCTATACTGTAAGTTGTGTGTGCGACTAGTATATTATGATATAATCATGATATTGAGTATGTTTAGAAGTGCATTGTGTAGCCTGCTGATAGTATCGATTTATGCATCACTAGTTATTTGTGATCTTTGCCTCATAATAAAATCTGGAATTAAAATGTTATCCTGGAATAGTTGATGGAGCCAGTCAAAACTCTGTCATTTACATAATAGATTGATAGTGAGGAGGACGTGATGTATGCATTGGTAGTTTTTGGTGACCTTTGGAAGTCGTAGTTTCACATGATTAGGTAAATATATGGTGGGTTGTGTTTAATTTATGTTATCTTGTTTGTTATCTTTATTAGCATAGCAAACATTCTTGAGTGAATCGAGCCTTCCATTAGTGTTTACTTGGACTTTTTTGCTAATGTTTTGAGGGGTTTGCCTACCCAGCTTAAGAATGGATAGTAGATTGTTTAGGACTTCTTGCACTATCCGACTGTTAATACATTAACATGCCATGACAGTAGACGAATGGTTGTTTGCTCATAGAAGTTACTTAGGAACTAAAGGGTGCTTGGCCTCAGCTTCTTCCTTTTGTGATGTCGTCGATACAAGACGCCACCATGCTTTGTTTTACTCACTATGGTTGCTATGTTTGAACTTGGAATCAGGCCTTCTCTATTTTCATGTCATTGATGTCTAGGGTGTTTGGCTGCTGCCACTCATTTTGTTGTTGTTGATTGTTTGTTCAGTTGTGTGATAAAGCATGTCATCATATACCATTGTGAGAAATTTATGCTGTCAAAAATCTCTGATGTAAAGCTTTTGTTGCAGCAACAAACCTTTTTAAGATGCTTCTCAAGTACCATCCTGATGACAAGGCCGCTAGGAAGGAGAGCCTTTTGAAAAGGGCCCAGGCTGAGTCTGAAGGGAAAACCGTTGAGACAAAGAAACCAATTGCTGTCAAGTATGGCCCTAACCATGTGGCTTACCTCATTGAGCAGGTACTAAGACTTCACTTCTTTGTTTCACCTAATTAGTCATTAAACAAGAGTGAGCTTTGATGGGAATAGGCAGCAGTGATCTCATAATCAAATACTTTTATTGCAGAACAAGGCCTAGCTGGTTGTCATTACCCATGATGTTGATCCAATTGAGTTGGTTGTGTGGCTTCCAACCATGTACAGGAAGATGGAGGTCCCATACCGCATTGTGAAAGGAAAAGCTCGCCTTGGATCGGTGTATTTCCTGATGCCCCTTGTTTCACTTGTTGAATGTATAAAGGCTGGTACTTTTTACGTAGAAGTTATTTGTTCTTCCACGCATGCGCAAGGCTGATCCTGTTGCTAAATACACTGTCATAGATCACATAGATCCTAATACTTAGTCCAATTTTCCTTTTCTACATGTTTATGTTTTTCATGTTTCTAGAATGGTTACGTTTCCATTTATGGTATGAGATGCCTTTTGGTGCTATACAAAATAGTGTAAAAGAAACTGTGTACATTGACCTGATGGGTTCTATATCATATTTGGGAGTCTATTATGGGACATATGTAGAAAACAAAATTTGCTAGCGATTTGGGCAATTATACTATACTTTGAATATTCTTCTACTTTACCCAAATTGGTAGGTGAAAATGCTATTTCATACACCCATAGCCAGCCAATGGAAACAAACGGACCAGACCGTCAGTACTCAGTACATAGTATATCGATAACGATTTTGTTCATCTCAGTTCATAGCTTTCAAAACTGTCACGCCCTCAGGGTAGCAAACCCAGAGGTCTTTGTAACATCCCAAAAATTTGGTCTGTTTTAAAGTTTTAAAAAGAAAAATAACCATTTGAATTTTCCTGGTAAAGTTAAAAGCGTAATTGGAATTTTCAGAGTTCAAAAACAATTTAATATGATTAATGTCAACATCAAATATTATCAAAACTATTTTATTTTGATTCTTTGTACTTGGAGATATTGTCTAGAGTTTTCTAGAATTTATCTGAGTGCATTTGCTATTTTCTATTTGTTATTTGGATTTTCTATTATTTTCTAAAAAGGAAAACTAATATTAAATCTCAGATTCTGTTGGACCGAATCCTTTTGACACGGCCCAATTCCATTTCTTTCCGTCGACGTAGCTTGGCCCGCTCCCTTTCCTTTCCTTGCCTTGGCCCGGTCTTTCTTCTTTTGGCCCGAGCCAGCAGCCAGCCTGCTCCTCCGGTTTTCCTTGCACGGGAGACCACCCGACCCGCCGCTTTCTTTTTCTCTCTTGCCTTCGCGCTTGAGTAGTCCAGGCCGGGCCCGCCATCCTTTTCCGGTGCACGCGCGTGACCAAGCCAACCGAGCCGGCCTGTTTTTCACGCGTGAAGTCAACCTAGCACTAGCCGAGGGCCAGCCGCACCAGCCCGTTCCACCTTTCCTCTGCCAGCCCAGCTCGTCGTTTTTCTTTCTTCGCCCGTGCGCAAACTGGAGTCCAACCGAACAGCTGCCCTTTCCTTTTTATTTTTGCTTCTTCCGCTGGCTTGTGGCCCCGCCGTCGCCACCTGTGCATCGTCAACCTCCAGGACTTTGGAGTCCCGAAGCCGCACGTCTGCGTCGGCCGTGCTCCTCTGTGACTCCTCCCCATCCAACCCTATTTAAGGAGCTCCACCGCGTCATGATCTTCGCCCAGCCTTCCTCCACCAAAGCCCTAAGATATTATCCCCGGTATCATCTTCGTTGCGCCGCATTAGCCGAAGGACCACGCTGCCGTCTGAGTCGTTCCTCGCCGGAGTTCTTCGCCATCCAAGCGTCGCAGCCCGAGCTACCACCGCCGTTGGGACCGCATCATCATCAACTTCATCGTGCTTCCATCCGCTTCGACCGAGAGCCATCACAGCTCCGTTTTCATGTTCGTCCGAAAACGACCGCCAGCGTCATCTTACCGATCTATAATTTTGGTGAGATTCCCGCCATTCTTTGCGCGTCATCTCAAGTCTTCGGTTCCCTCTCCTTGCCCTCTCTCCTGGTCATCAAGGCACCACCGCCGCACCTGAAGTTCCATGTTGCCGCCGGCCATGGCTTTCCGCTGGAGGTCTTCTCCTCTTTGGTTTCTCTTTGCTGACGTGGCCCTCCAAGCCAGCATGCCACCTCAACGTTTCTGCTTACATGGCACCCTTGTGTCATAACCATGTGGCGCACCTGAGTTGCACCCGATCCAAAAGGTTCATGGACTTGTTTCACCATGGACCATCTCTTTGATCAGTGGGTCCCACTTGATAAATCCCATTTTTCTTTTTATCTTTTTGACTGATAATTCTTGATGATGTCATGCCAATGTCATAATTGTCTTTTCCTTTGGAAAGATAATTCAGTAAATTCTTGAATACTGATTTTCAGTATTTCATGTGATTTCAATCTTCCAAAGCCCATATCTTTTGCATCCGAACTCCGTTTGAGTCCATTCAAATTCCTAAATTCATATAAATTCAAGATATATTTATCTGAGATTTTTATTTAATTTTTGGAGTTTATTTGCTCTCTGTATTTATTTATTTTATTTATTTGCTTGTTTGCGGTTAGACATTGATACTTCGGGAAGCTTTGAGCAAGGAGGAGCATACCAAGATCAATTCCAGGATTTATTCCAAGGCAAGCCGTAGTCCTTTGATCATATTGAACCTATGATTTCAAAAGTATATTGTTTTATACAATTGCATGCTATTTTTTTTATATAAATTGTTTTGGGATTAGTTATTACCTGTTGTCATTATGCCTCCTTTGATTATTTGAATGCCATGAATCCTTTGTCACCCTAGTGTGGATAATTTTAGTTGGACATATTTATATTGCCAACATGGGTAGTGTATTAATGCTTAGTTCAGCTTAGATACGATGGGTTTATCATCACATGTGTCATAATGATTAATCTTGACTTGATGATATATGGAATAGTGGTGGTGAGCCACTCTTGTTAAAATTTGTGGGTACCATGACGGGGTGAGTCATGGGTCTTGGTTAAACAAAATGGTTTTCGCTCGGGCGAGTGGTTGGTGGATAGTGGGGGTGTGGATGGAACATGGATTGGGTTTGTGGTAGTCTCGCCTGAGTAACTTGTCAAGGACTTAATCTTGTGTGCCATTGAACTGGGCCTTAACCGTACAACCACAAGTCTGGTATGGGACGGACCTGGCTGACTAATTAGCAATGTCTTAATTTCGATTCTGTCGTGGGGAGCGTGAGTTATGGGAAACATATTCTCACAGGCGCAAGAGGGGGGCCCTGTCTGGTTGGAAAGACATTCAGTGTTGAAACCTTAGCGGGCAGAATCGGGTTAAAAAGGAGCTTTGTAAAAGCCTTGTGATGATCACTTAAGTCGCACACCCAAGGAAGTGTGGTCAGACTCTTTGAGTTGATTAATCTCTTGTGGGTCAAGCTGTACAACCTCTGCAGAGTGTAAAACTATTCGAATAGCCGTGTCCGCGGTTATGGACATGCTCGGGGATTTCACACGGGAGATAGAGTATTTTATAAAATGAGTCGGAGTGTGGATGAGAAGTTCACTTGATGAATATAATGTTTGTTTGGTGAATAGGTCATTCACTTGGTGGTTGGTGTCGATTGGTGAATTGGGGATTCACTTATCTTTGGTTTGGGATGGGAAGTGAATGGGAAGTTCACTAGTCGTTTCAAAGAAATTGTTTAATTATTTATTATTGTTTTCCACTACGCATTTCAATCTATTTATTGTATTTATCGTAAATGCTGCTTTCTGCAAAAGAACCATACAGCTAACCTTGTCAAGCCATGCATGAATATTATTTGCATACATTTCCCTACAGTTTGCTAAGTACATTCAAAAGTACTCATGGCTTTTGCCCTCGGATTGATCCGCAGTTGAAGAATTCCATATGTCATTAAGTCAAATTTATTATCAATGAATCATGTGATCGAGAGACATCGCATAACTAAAGCAGTACTAAGCAATATACGCACCCATGTTGGTATCACAATAATGTCCAACTAAGATTACCCAACCTATGGTGTCCAAGGATACATGTCAACATGTCAATCACAAGTATTCAAGGAGTCATACTGCCGAGTAGGTGTTTAGCTATTTCCCAAACTATTTTTATACAATTAGCCATGCATGTTGGTATAAAATAATATAATTTTGCAAAACTGGGTACGGCATGATCAAAGATCTATGACTTGCCTTTGATGAAGAGCTGAGATTCTTCGGTAGAGGTCGCTGGGTCAAAGAGCTCTTCCGAGAAGCCGGAACCTACACGCGCGAAAAGAGCCAAATGAAAAAGCACTGAACAAAGATGAATCGGGAGGAGGTCCAACAAGGAGGAGGTCCTGAGGAGGGGGTCCTGAGGAGGGGGTCCTGAAGAGGATATGACTACTCAACGTGGTCGTAGGAGAAAGAAAAAGAATATGGCACGGAGAAACTGGGCGAGAGAAAAAGAGTTGGGTGAGGAAAAAGGAGATGAAAGAGGGCTGCTTAGGTTTTATAGCCTGGAGGAGGCGCACGAGTACAAGGGTAGGCGAAGGAGGAGATGGGGGCAGGTAGGGGAGGAGACAAGGAGGAGGGGGGAACGGGTACTGCAGAAGCGACAACATTTAATGCGACACAACATCATTTAATGCACTAGGACTTATTGTGTCAGCAGTGACACGACAAGAGGAAGCAGAAGGTAAGCAGGGCTGACAAATGGGGCTAGTCAAAACTAGGGAGGGTGGTCCAACCAAAAGGGAGGTCGTGACCAAAGGGGAGGTCGTGACCCAAAGGGAGGTTGTGACCAAAGGGAGGAGGTCGTGACCCAGAGGAAGGTCACGACAAAAAGGAGGAGGTCGTGGCCAAATCCAGGACCACCCGGAGGTCGTCAGGACAACCCGGAGTTCACTAGGACCACCCGGAGGTCGCCAGGACCACCCGGAGGTCGCCAGGACAACCCAGAGATCGCCAGGACCACCCGGAGGTCTGGACGGAAGGGGAGGTCCAAACGAAAGGGTGGTCTGGACCCAAGGGGAGGTCCAAACGAAAGGGAGGTTTGGAACCAAGAGGAGGTCCAAACGGATGGGAGGTCTGGATCCAAGGGGAGGTCCAAATGGAAGGGAGGTTTGGACCCAAGGGGAGGTCCAAACGGAATGGGGGAGGGTCTAAAGAAGAAAGAGCTGGGCCGAGGGGAACACGGAGCAAACAGAGAAAGGGAAAACCAACACCAGAGAACTCCAACAAACTCAAAACAAACCAATACTCAAATTAATTGAAGTTGAATTTAGTCATATTAAAGCACTTTTAAATCCAAAATCTCAGGTTAAGCTTTAGGACTTCAACAAAACGAAATGGTCTTTTTATTTTGGATTTTTTTTAAAAAGGTTCGAAAAATTGGGATGTTACAATAACATAGCTATTTTTGGTCCACCTTACAAAAAAAACCATTCATCTTCTGCATATCGAATTACATTGTGCTGCACCACAGTGTCCGAACCACTGCCAGACATCTAGTAGTATATAACATATCACTAAATTAGGGCTCTATTCTAGTGATGGGAAGTTGGAACCACCATATTATATTTCAAGGGATCCTCTGTTTGATGCTTGTATTTTTGCCTCAGTACTAATTAAAAACGTATACCCACAATAACTTATTTTCATTTGCTTGTAGGCTGTGATCAATGCAAACATAATTGATCCTCTAGTGCATCTACTGCAAGCTGCTGAGTTTGATATCAAGAAGGAGGCTGCTTGGGCAATCTCTAATGCCACATCTACAAACGCTGAAATCATCATGTAACTCATTTTTTGTTTACATAAAAATGGTGTCTTCGTATCTATATTACTTTTTCATATCTTAATAACACTTCTGCTTGCTAGCAATTGGCCAAAAAAAAATGGACATTGCCTCGACGTGCCAAGGCACGCACAAGGCTACTAGTTGGTCATTCAATGGGGGGAATCTTGTTGTATGCAATGGTTTCAAAGTGTGGTATGTCTCATCGACCTGTCTCCTCTTTCCCTTTTACACTAATCCCTTTTCATATGGCAAGATAAACAACATTTTTATTTAACAATAAAGATATTTTACATCCTCAAGCAATAGGGCGGTTAGGAAAAATGAAGTATAACACGCTAACATTACATTATCATTGGTAGCTGGAGTTCTTTGCACAAACATGTGTAAGAATCTTTGATTTTTTTGATTTTTTGATTTCACATGGAGACCTAGAACCTCTTAGTGACTCTCCCTAGTATCATAGCATTTGGCCATTGAGTACTAAAGCAAAGATCAAGCTCAAAGTTATGCAATGCACTTAACAACAGTATTATGATACCCTATCTGGTCTACTTTATGCATCATTGGGATCTTTTCCTGTTATTGATTCATTTAAGTAGAACTTCATGGATATTCAGTAAAAATGAATGGACTGCCGTTAGACATTCTCTGTTTTTATTCAGCTTTTCCATCTGACCATTGTACTTGTAGTTTGAAAACATTTGTGGAGTTAATAATAATAGTTATTTGATGTTACCCTTTAAGCAATTGTCTGAACTTTTACTCTTGTTCTGTCTATGGAACTTTCTTCCTCTGGATTAATGACCATAACTAAGAAGAATATTACCAAGCAAACAAGATGTGAGCATTTTTTATTGTTTCCTCTCCAATGAGAGGAGGTTAACTATTTGATGGCAACTCCTTGAAAGTAGTTGAGACATTGCTGGTAATTTGTTGAATGTTGCCTTTTCATGAAAGAAACATATTAAACAGTAACCTTCTCTATTCAAAGAGCTTTCAAAAGACCATATGAAGTAGTTCATCTGAGCTTTCAAGTTTCTCTTGATTTCTCATGGGCTCTAATTCTTGTCTCTAGTTAATTACCGATACAAATTACATACCAAAAGAACACCATTGGATTCAAAGAACCATGTCATCCTGATCAGATTTGGAACCTAGAGCTTCCTTGATCAAGTTTAAGATCAATTGTGTATTGTGTAAAGCAGCTTACCCAATAGATATGGTGACATAAATTAGTCCATTGATCAGTTATCTTCGTCACATATAAAATACGTTCTTTACGGCCAACAAATTTCATATCTCATTTCCTTGAAAGCCATCTATCAGTTATGTTATTTAATTTCATCTCCATTGCTAACCCTCTAACAAAGGCCCATTTAAGTTCTGCTTCACAAGGATTCGAAGGGGTTGAGTCATAGCTGGCAACAATGGTTACTTTGGCCTCATCAGTTGACTACATAACATCCAACTCCTCACTCAAGTTGCTATTACCTCTTGTAAGTTGACCATTGAGCAGTTTGGCATATTTTTATACATATACAGGAACCTAATCTTCATGATATTGTTTGCAAATGGTGATAGCATGATGATTTCATTATGTGGACATCTACATTGTCGACTTCTTTTGCGTGGATGTTTTGTACATGGCAAGGCTATACTAGTATTGTGGTAGAAGGGGTTAGATTATTTTTTAGGTTGAGTAGACTTCAGATGATTGTGTTGTCGTGGCTATATTTGAATGCTCAGAATTCTGAAATTGCATGCACTCTGTATGTATTACACATGTACTGTTGTGTTTATCAGAACTTTCATATTTCATATTTATGTATTTTGCAAAATCTGAATTTGATCTATGTGTTGCAACTGTCTTTGATTGTTGATATGACATGTTTTTTTGAGGTGTATGATTACCAAAATTGTACGTTTTCTAAATTATGGTTAAATGGTGCAAAAGACAATCGAGGGCAGTTAACTGTTGGCAATACAACTAACTACCGGGGAAAAATAGACAATCGAGGGCAGTTAACTGTCGGCAATACAACTAACTGTTGGGGGGAAAAAATAGACAATCTAGGGCAGTTAACTGCTGGCAATACAACTAACTGCCGAGGAAAAATAACTTATCTAGGGCACTTAACTGTCAGGGAAAACAGACAATCGAGGGCAGGTTAACTGCCGGCAATACATATAACTGCCGAGGAAACTCTAACTGCTGGGAAACAACTAACTGCCAAGGAAACTATAACTGTAATACTCCGTTTTCGTTTAGAAAGAATTCAGTTCGAATTTGAATTTTAAAAGAGAAAATTTCCGGTGTTTAAATGCATTCTTCAGATTTGGGCACGGGCCTTTGGCCAGCAGGCCGAGAGGGGCCCTATGGGCCAAGGGGGCATCCTTGCAGCCCAAAGGAGGGCAGCCGTGGGGCCCATGGCCCATTAGTGGCCGGCCAAATAAAAGGGGGGAAACCCTAGCACCCCCCACTTTTTTTTCCCTCCCCCTCCCCCTCCTAGCCGCCACCTCCTCCCACATCCTCCCCTCCCCTCTTGCGCCACCATCCAGCAGGGAGCTGCCCCTCCTCCACCTCCCTTGCTACCGCCCAAGATCCCGGTGCTCCGCCCCCATCTCCTGGAGCTGCCCCGTGGTGCCAATCCTTTCGTTGCTGGCCTCCCGCGAAGATTTGATTGGAGCCTCGCTAGGTTGCTGATCAAGACGGCGGGGGACATCACCATGGTTCATCCTTCGTCTTCTCGGGTGCTCCAAGGGTAACGGGCATTGTTTGTCGTCTTATGATTAATCGTAGAGTTGAAACCGATTAGAATCGTTTGGATCAAAGTCGTTCTGCAGTAAGATCGAATCTGTCCAGTATGTTGCGCGGGCTATTTCGATGTCTTAGAGGCCGAATCAGAGGAGTTGATCTCCTAGAGATATCTGGGTCTTGTTCTGAAGTTTCTGTGACCGCTGAGTTCACTTGATTCCAACGTTCAAGTCAAAAGATATGATAGATTTAGTATCTGCTGTCCAGATTCTTGATGCGAATAATCTGTTTTGCTATTTCGTAAAATATGAAAATGTAATTTGAGGAATATGGGTTTTCACCCAACTAGGTTATTATAGGTAATTTGATAACCTTTCCATATTGTTAAATAACGATCAATTCGGAGTTATAGATTAAAAGTTATGATCATTTTAGTGCTACTGTTTATTCTGTTAGACAGTTTCTGTGCTGAAAGTTCATCTGTCTGTTAGCGTACTAATTTGGCCAAATTGGATTATCTTATCAACTAGAGTATTGTAGATTTGTCAGTTAAGAATCCATAGAAACTGAGCTCACCTCTTTTTGAGTTCCAGATCATGAGTTATGTTAATTACCATGCTGCTGTCCAGAGGCAGTTTATGGCTGAATGCGTTGGTTTTCAATTTGGGGTTTCTAGTTAAATTTTGAATCGCCGGGAAGCATCGTAGAACGTTAATCAGTATTGTCGTGTTCATCGTATCCTTATTTCAGTTATTTATTTGTTTGTTTAGGCGGTGAAGCTTCGGGTTTATGAGTACCACCATTGCCTGCTAACGCGTTGCATCGCGGAAGGCAAGTACACTGCTTATCTTATGATTGTGATTGATGAATGCTTTTATGATTATACTGTGAGTTCTTATGATTCAAGAGATGTTGGGTTGTCTAAGGTCTTTCATATGTATTGAATCCATGATTGGAGATGATAATATTTATGTTCATGATCCTTCCATATGTGTGTTATCTCCATGAGTAGAGAGCATGTCTTTTCAATATACATATTTCATTCCATGCATTCATTATTCATGATACATCCACGGGAGTGGATTAAAAGACCCATCAATTCCAGGATGGGCACGTAAGACCCACCATTCCAATGTGGGCCCCACCATTCCAATGTGGGCGTTTTGGGACACCAGTATGAAATGTTCTTCATACGGGACTTGGATCCCCGCATTTTTGTTAAGATGCGGGCTTAAGTGAACACCGACGGTGTGTCACTAGCAATCCGTATATGCATGTGTGTAGCCCTCCATTCCATACACTTCATTCATTCCATTCATTCAAATACTCGTTCGTGATTTCTTCATATGGTTCAATGATGTTGACTTGTTAACGTTTGTGGTATGTTCCATTTATTCATTGTACTTGTTGAGTCTTGGACTCATTCTTGCGTTGTTTGTTTTTTAGATAATCACCGATGTTGGCTCTTTTGGGAGGAGTAGACACGACTACTCAATCACAAAGATCCTATTCAAGTTCAAGATTATAAATTAGTTCTATCTTTCACTTATTATTGATGAACTGTAATAAGTACGTTTAAATGGTGAAGGAAGGATACCTTCTCCATGTTGGGTTGCTTTATTTATGCCTTTAGATGTCATATCTTTCAGATTCTTCCGCAATGTGGCTGTATGTTAGAGTATTTAAGTGACATCTTGGCTTCCAAATAGCCAGGGTGTTACAATAACTGCCAGGGAAAAACAACTTATCTAGGGCAGTTAACTGCTAGGAATCCACATATCTGCCGGGGAATGTCTTTCCTGGCAGCACTTTACCAAGTAGGCAATAAGTGCCGGGGAATGTCTTTCCCAGTAGATAATTTGCTTTGCAAAGCACTTTTCTCCGACAGTTTAATTGTCCTTAATACTATGCCATGGTGTAGTGTTTGGAACATGCGCTTGACGAAAAGCTGCTGAAAACTCTTCCCAAGTAATAGCTTGCGAATTCTCATGAGCTGCAGTATAGTTCTCTCACCATTCCGTGGTTGTACCTTCCAACTGATGCGAGACATAAAGAACTTTCTCACGATCATTGCATTGGGCAATGGGGAGATTTTTCTCCACAAATCAAAGCTAATATTCTGCTTCCAAAGGTTCTGATGAATAAGAAAACATAGGTGGACGAGTTCTCATATACTCTGATAGCTTAGAATGTTGATGAACTAGAGGCGGAACAGTTGCTGCTTGATTATTCTGATTCAACAAATTGACTAAGGCAGTGGTGGTATGATTCCGCTGAGTCATCATACTGTTCATGTTCTGCATCATTGCATTCATAAGTTGAGTCTGGACTAGAGAACAAATACTCTTCAAACTCCTGCTCCGAATCGCTGTAGAACACACACAAATTGCGAATTGCTAGCAGAGACTCAGGACAAACAGTTGGAACAAAGCGATGAAGATACTCCTAACGATTGCCAGTGATTTGATGCTTTCTTTTGGACTGGGTGGAGTAGGTGGCGGCAATGGAACTGGCGAGAACTGGTGACAGAACTAAAAATTCTCCCAACTCTTCTTCTGGTTTAGGAACAACTGGCATAGACACTACTTGCATCACATACTTTCGAATCAACTTGGACAAACTGATCTTGTGCAACTTGCAAATCCTTCGAACAACTTTATGGGGAACTCTGATCACTAACAAGTCCTCAAGCTCGTTGTGACACTTCATACTGTGATGACGGATTTGACTTCCAATCCTTACGATGAAATACACACTCGTCTCAGATCCAATTCTGTGCCCATTCACTTTCCTTTCCTTAGTGAAATAAGTTGCCCATCTGCTTGTTCCCAAACTTTGCAACAAACACTTAAGAACTCCAGGCCAATCTCCTCTTTGATCACGGAACACTTGAGCTATCTAAAGAAATTAACAAGGTAAGATGGTCAAATTAAGATTACAAAGCAAAATTCAGTAAAGACAAGAGACAAGATCTCCGGCACAAGATAAGAAAAGAATAAGAAAAGAATAGACTGAGATGAGAAAAGAATAGAATAGATGAGAAAATAACACTATTCAAGCCAAATTAGTTGATTTGATTTAGAAAATAAGTTTTGAAGCTTTTGGCTAAGACAACCAAGCTAACTAAGATTGCGTTCTACAATCGATATGGCTCTGATACCATCTCTGTCGGGACTCGAATTTACACATCCGAAACACTCTGTGTATTTTGAACTAGTTTCAGATCAGTAGTTAGCTCACATAGGAAACATCGATGAAATACCATGCAATTATCGATTTAACTAAAAAGATCTCAAAATAACAAATAGTAATAATATCTGGACCTTATGGTCAACGTTTACTTAACTTGCCACACAGGGCTAAAGAAACAAATAAACTCTTGCAGCGGGACGAAAAACTTGGAAAGGCCAATCAACATGCCGATGGACAATCGAGTAGAGAACACATCCTATTTCACAAAGCCTTCATAAAAATATTCTTCGAAGAACTTTTGAGCGGCTTGATACTCTTCAATTGAGCAGCAAAGTTTTAAGCCGTGAGTACATAAAGTACTCAACAATTCGTAGGGAAACAATATGCAATTAATGTTTGTAACAATGCAATTTTCTGTGTTTTAAAACCTTTTTGAGTTGTTTAGTCCCTTAGAAAATCCACCAAATTTATTCGAATTTAATAAAGATTAAATGAGACTTTCTGTAATATCCCAAAATCCATATTTTGGGAATGCTTATTAGAAATGCATTGGAAAAACACTTTGATCATCTTGCATATGAAAATCTATCCATGTTAGAATTTTGAACTTTTGTTTAAAAGCAAATCATGAAATACAAACAAACATGTACTTAAAAGAAATTAGATAAAACAAAACAAAAATAATAGGTGGGAGAATTATTCTGGGCATAATCTGCTAGGAAAAATTTATTAAACAACTTATGTTAAATTATGTTAAGAATAACAAATACAAATACATAAGAACATAAACTTATATGAATTTTAGAGAAAATCACAAAGGTGATAAACTCCTAAAAAATTTACATAATAAACTACGTTAGCTCAAAAGAGTTCACAAATTTTTTTCATAAAAGTTAGACCTCGGTTGATCAGTACAAAAATTTGGCAAATAAATCAGCTTTAAATAAAAACCCTAACCTAATCCCTCCTCTCACTCTCATTGATAGTGGGTCCCACTGCCAGGGAGCTTCATCCACCTCACACCCGGCCTTGCCAGTGCACGCTCGCGAGCGTGTCACCACACGCCCGTGGTTTCGCCGCATCACCCCTGGTTTACGCTGTCCAACTGCCCTATCATCTCCCCGGTCTCCTCTGCGCCCATGCTTGCCCTCTCCGTCGCCTTGCCTGTGGGCACACTGGCTCCCTCTCATGATACCTCTACCCCATTGCCTATAAAAAGTTTGCCAAGGTTCCTTCTCCCCCTTTCCTCGCTATTCCACTCATTTCCCTACCTTCTTCTCCCCTCAGTTGAGCTCAAACACCCAGAGAGCTCGATCTCTACTTCGGCCGCCGCTCCACCACCACCTTTCCCACCGCTCTAGAGTGTTTCTCTTCATGTTATCTATGTCATCCCATGTTTCAGAGCAACTTGAACCTTTCCCCTCACTCAATTCCCTCTTTGATCCACTGGACCTGTAATATCCCATTTTATTAAATGAGTACTTAATGAATTAGAAAAAAAATAGTAATATGATTTTAGGGGGAAAAGGAGGGAAATAGTTATGGACCTTCGGCCCATACCCAAGATGTGGGCTGGCCACCAACAAAAGAAGGAGAGGGGGAACCCTAAATCTGCTCTGATCATTGCCTCTGAGCCTGTTGCCATGCTCTGATGCCGCCTCCGAGCTACAATATCTTCCCTGAATCCCCCTTGCTTCCATCCTCTCCCAAGCCCTTTCCTCCCTGTTGCTACCCTACTGGTGGTGGTGCTGCTGCCAAGGGATCAAGAGGAAGGAGAACAAGAGGAAGGGAGAGGAAGAAAGGAGGAAAGGGAAGAAGGAAAGAAGAGGGGGGTTGATCTTACAGAGAATTTCAGTGGCTCTCATCCTGGTCCTCAAGGGTGATAATTTGTTTCTCCTTCATTTGGATTATTAGTTCGTTGTTCGGTAGGAGCTGCTAGCAGATCGGTTTTCTACAGATCGTATTGTGCTATAGTTTTAGGATCTGTAATGGCAAAATTTGGATTTGTGTCATCTCCTAGAGAATTGTATATCTCTATTTGTTATTTCTGTAGAGTGCTCGATCATATTTTTTGTATAAATGAAATGGAAGATATGATTTTTACAATACTACTGTCTAGAATTTTCTGTCATGTTATGGCAATCATAGTAATTGATAGATTAAAAATAGATAACGACCTAATCAGGGAAGTTGACCAACATGGCTATTGTAGATAATTCGTTAATATTCACAGAAAGTCCAAGAATGCAATTTTAGGATAAAAATAATGGAAGTTATGATTATTTCAATCTTACTGTCCAGAATGTCTGTCGGATTCTGACAGTTGTGGTAATCTGTATATTAAAATTAGTTAATGATCAAATTAAGGAATCTGACCATCTAGACTAATGTAGATAATTCTGTAAGGTTTCCAAAGAGACCGATAATGCAATTTTTGGATGAATATAATGAGAATTATGATTTTTGGAATGTTGCTATCTAATATTGAGTTACTGCTAGTTCATCCTTTTGCTTCAGTAGAATAAATATATGAAATGTTGGATTTTGGATTCGTAGGATCGATATCGTCTAAGTGATAGCTTTGAATTGCTAAGGCTAGCATTGTGATTGAATATTTACTGTAGGTGGGGTAGCATTGGGTGTGTTGTCTTCTTCACATCAAACCGATCGATGCTTCTAGAAGGCAAGTACATTTTAGTGTAATAATGGATGTTTGGTGGTACAATTTGGCTAAATGATTGTTGTTATGGTTATTCTTGTGAAGTATGAGCATTTCCGTTATTTATATGTTTTCGTTAATTGATGATGCATATTGGAAAGTATGAAAGTATTCATTTGATTTCATTACAATTCATTTCAAGCATTCATGTTGGAAAGGAATAACCAACGGGAGTGGGCAATGAGATCCCCATATTTTTTATATGGGTAATAAGATCCCCGTATGAAAGATTCTTCATACGAGCAATGGATCCCCGCATTTGAAAATGCGGGCATGAGTGAACACCAACGGGTGTTACACTCGGCTATACCGGTATATGCAGAAGGGAAGTGGAGACATGTGAATGATTTGCATTGCATTCATGATATTTACATATGTATTTGAGATAATGAGAATGATCTGTCAATGCTTTAATGATTCATATATCGTTTATTTGTACTTGGTGAGTCTTGGACTCATGCTTGTTTATTTAATGTTTTAGGTGAATGTTGATGATGACATACTTTGGGGAGAAAGTAGAACATGTAACTTTAGCACTTGAGAAGCACTTCACTCCACTTCATGATTCATTCATTTGGGAATTGTAATAGTTGAATAGGTTGTGGTTCCCTTAGTTCCTCTTGGTTGATTTTATTGCTAGTTGTCATTTTCCTTTAATTGAAATTTATCTTTAACGCCTTTGATAATTATTTAGATCGAAATATAACTGAATTATGATTAACTAGCTTGCTGAAATTTATGATCACCTCATTGTCGAATGATTATTCATGACGCTTAGAAGGTAGTAATACTTGAGTTTGATGTAGAAACTTATAGTGTTAATAGATGAAGGTGACGTTTTGGGTTTTTACTAAGCCGGGGTGTTACAGTTGGTATCAGAGTGGGCTTTAGGTCCGTAAATTAATAACCTAGGTAACTTAATTTGCTAAAATTTGCTTTAGGACTAGTAAAATTAACTAAAATTTGCTAATGGTTAGTTAACTTAAAAATTTGACAAACTGATGCACAGTAGGATGGGGATGGGTCAAGCATTGCATTTACGCTTCAGTTATGTTTTATTGATGATTTATGTCATGAGATGATCTTGTATGCTTATGGCTTGATTCTATGGATAGTGTGTGTGATGATAGTCGAGGTCGAGAGGTAGAAATTGTGGTTGTGGCCATAGGCATGGCAAGGTTATACCATTGTTCGTGGTATGGGATTGGTGAAGGGTTTTTCTTTGGTAACTTAGTTACAGAGGTTGCGAATGAGTTTCTTTAGACAAGATGTTGTTTTTCCTTGAGTTTGTATCGATTATTCTGGGTACAGTTTCTTGTAGTTTCTAAACTTTTGTTGGCTAGTGGTTACAATTCAGTTGATGTGTTTTAATTGGTTTTATGTGTTCCATAAAGCATATATTGATTTTCCAACTATTGAGTTATTTTGCTGCTTGTGAGCGTTGCAAAAATTGGCAAGATTGATATTTTCATGGGGAATCTACCTTTCTTGTTGGGACTCGTGGCTCTTTTATTCGCTCGGTATTATGGATAATGGAAATTATGTTTCACAAATCCTTTATCATGTGGGAGTTGTGACTCTACAAGTTTCTTTAAGAGTATTCGGAGTGTGGAAGTTTAATGTCTCTTTTTTCTGAAGGAAAGTGTTAAAACCCTTTTGTAATGTCTTGTTATGTTTAAATGGTAGGTTGTAATCGTATAAATTATTTAATAAGGTATGAATTATCAAGTTAGGACACTAGCGCGGTGCATAATTAATTTTAACCAACATCTTTGGAAGTGAAATCGATTAAGTTGATGTTGTCTTCTAGTAATTCTTGATGAATTGTGATTATGAATATGGTTATACCTAATTGGAATAAATAGAGTTATTAAGAAGTATGGAACATTGATGAAGTGGTTTGGTCATTAAAATTGTTTCGTTTGCTAAACTTGTTGGATTATTTGGTTCCAATGGATTAATCTAATTGTGTGGAAAGGGAAACTAGAGGAGATGCTAGGTTATTGTCTTAATAGATATTATTTGTGGGGTTATCTTTTCTGTAGATACTTGATGATCATATATGGTTGCTAGATTTACATATTCCTTAGTATGATTAATTGTTGGAATTGTGTACAAAAGGTTAAAGGGATTGAATATCGGTGGATCTAGAATTTATAGGAGGAGTTTTGGATAGTTCTTCTATATAGAATGACACGATGAATTTGGTTGTAGTGTTGTTGAGACTTTTGATCGATGGAAGATTTCGATTCTTGAAGTTTTAGTGTGATTTCGTCGAAATCTAAACATGAGGAGGAACAATTGAATATGTGTTTGTAAATATTCATATGATTCGCGAAGGAAAGTAGGTAGCAACCAGACTTCATAATGAAGCCTGTTGATAACAACGATGGCTGGAGTGCAATTGTTGTGTGTTAAGGTTTGGTGTTGAGCATGTAATACCCCAAATTTCAATTAGAGATAATATTATCTGTAAGAGAGAAACTTGTTCGGGAGAGGGAATTTTATTCAATTTCAATTGTAACAAAGTTTAGAGAAGGAATTAGTTCAAAATTCAGAATTTGAGGAGAGAAATGGGCCACCAACCCATATTCGAGAGGAGAGGAGCTGGCCATAGCGGCCCAAGGCCCATGAGTGGGCTGGCAGCCCATTAGAAGGCAAGGGAGGGGAGGGGACCAAACCCTAGCCACTATTTGCTACAGTAGCCACCACGCTACAGTAGCCACCATGCTACAGTGCTCCGCCTCCTGCTGCTCCTCCGCTCCCCGGCGCCATCCTTCCTGCTGCCGGCCATCGGGAAGAAGAGAGGAGAAGGGAAAGGAAGGAGGAGGAAAGGAGAGTTTCTTCGGGGAGATTGTTCAGCGTCTTCCTAGGGTTCTTCAAGGGTAATGAGGTGCTTTCTCCGCTGTTTGATGATGATTAGATGTGAAATTAGATTAGTTGATTGGATCGATTTGCTGCTGTTAGAAATTCAATTCTGTCCAGTAGATTGCGTGGCCGATTTCGGATTCTTAGAGGCCGAATTTGAGATGTCCACCTCCTAGAGATATTTAGATTCTGTTTTTAGCTTTCCGTGGCCGCCAAGAACACGAAATTCCGACATACGGATCAAAAGTTATGATAGTTTCATTCCGACTGTCCATAATTCTGACGTGATTAATCTGTCAAGTTGTCTCCTAAATTATGAGTTTGTTAACAGCAGATTCAGGGTTTTCACCCAACTAGGTTATTGTAGAAATTTTTATAAACTTTCCATAATGATAAAGAACTCCCTAATCGGAGTTGTAGATCAAAAGTTGTGACCAGTTCTTTACTGCTGTCCGCTTCATCTGGACAGAAGCTGTCATTCATGTTCATCTGCCTGCTATCATTTGATTTTGGCCGATTTGGGTCATCTCGCCAACTAGAATATTGTAGATATGTTTGTTAAGTTTCGTTAGGAACTGGGCTTACCTCGTTCTGAGTCCCAGGTCAATAGTTATGGTTATTTCCGTTCTGCTGTCCAGATTCGATTAGATGATTATGTTGCCTGTTTTTCAGAATAGGGCTTATGGCGATTTCTTGGGTGTTTGGGAAGGTGTTGTAGAACGATACTGGTATTGTAATGTACCATGTTGTATTTATTTGAGTACTTACTTGTGTAGGCGGAGAGGCTTGGGTTTAGGGCATCTTCTTTGCCTACTACCGAACGCATCGCGAAAGGCAAGTACCTTGATATTCTTATGATTTGTGAACGCTGAATGCTTGATGTTCATATTGTGTTTTTGTGATCCATGAGAATATTCAAAGTTTATGTTCCTTTCTTATGTGTTATTTCTATGTTCGGATATGAGGTCTTTCATAATTCATAATTCAATACAAGCATACATTTTCATGTTCCTTCCACGGGAGTGGATTATAAAGACCCATCAATTCCAGTATGGGCACGTAAGACCCACCATTCCAATGTGGGCAGATTTTTCATCCACGGGAGTGGATTTCAAAGACCCATCAATTCCAGTATGGGCACGTAAGACCCACCATTCCAATGTGGGCAGATTTGGACACCCGTATGAAACGTTCTTCATACGGGATTTGGGTCCCCGTATTTTGTTAAATGTGGGCTTAAGTGAACACCGACGGGTGTGTCACTAGCTATACCGGTATAAGCATGTGTGCAGTCCATTCTTTTCATTAAATCCATTCATTCCATTCATCCATATATTAATTCGGTGTATGTTCGCATTCTTTAATGATGAGGTCTTGTTCGTATTTGTGGTATGTTCATTTATTCACTGTACTTGCTGAGTCACGGACTTATTCTTGCTTTGTTTGTTTATTTTAGGTGATCATTGATGCTGGCTCTATCGGGAGGGAGTAGACACGCACTAATCATGCAATTCACCATATTCAAGTTCAACAATATGATTTAGTTTCTATCTTTCATTCGTTAATTAATGAACTGTAATAAATAAATTTATATGGTGAAGGAAGGATACCTTCTTCATGTTATGGTTGATTTATTACTGCTTGAGAACTTTGATCACCTCTTTTGATATAAGTATTTGTATTCAGACTCTTTTCGTGCCATGGTCCTGTTAAATATTGATCTGTTTATGCCATTAGATGATAATTTATTCAAATTCTTCCGCATCGTGGTTGTATGTTAGATTATTTAGGTGACATCTTGGCTTCCAAATAGCCAAGGTGTTACAGAGCATCACTAAGAGTTGAACTGACGTGATTTAATAGGTGGCTTATGCTTACATGATTGTGGAATCGTCGGATGATAGCATGTCTTTGATGAAAGAGTTTTGGTAAAACCATTTAATTTGTGTAGTAGATCACCTCTAGGATAAAGTGGTTATTATAGTGAGGTTGGAAATTTTTTGTGGACTCTCAATTTGAGGATGAGATAATAAAGTAGTATGGAACAATTCGGTGAGTTTTGGAGAGCTTTATAATGGAAGAGTAGACGATGGCGATTCTTGTTAAGGGTATATCATTCTGAATGTTAGTAAGGTTATCAGCAATGGATTGTGAGTGTGTTGTTGATTCTTATAGAAAGAACGTAATTTGAACGTCTTTCGTGGTATCACTCAAATGAAATGTTTTACGTTTCACATTCGTAATCTTTTGGAGTTTGTGATTTATGTGGTAGCTAAAATTGTTGAGCAAAGCGACGTGGTGGAAGGTTATATTTGGTTCTTAAGTGATTAGTGTGATATGGTTTTAAAAACACTTCTTGTTAGAGGTGGCAAGTGATGTGGTAATCGAAGAAAATTGGTTTTGTTGTTAAAGAAAAGAGTGTGGTAGAGGTAGTTTTGAGGAAATACACTTTCTCTGTTTGGAAAGTGTAAACTTCAACAAATCCAGAGGAGAATGCGCTTTCCTTACTGGAAAGCGTAAACCTCAATAGAACATATGAGAAAATACACTTTCTCTGGTGGAAAACGTATTTATATTTTTCTTTGGAATTTCCAAATCGAACCAAATTAAAACATTAATAACTTTTGCATAAAAAATCCAAATCAAATGATTTTTGATTATAAATTCATCTAAAATCACGCTCTACCATAATATGTAAAACTATTTGAATTTGGTCACTATTGAATTTATTGGTGTTATTTATTTCTTTTCCGACTCTTTTTGAATTAGACGTTGATTGCTCGAGCGATTGTTTCAACGACGAACAATCCATATATTTAGAATAGCAAGATAAATGAAAGCACCTCCTTTGACCTTGTTGATCCAATTATTTTACTTATTGTACTTTGTTTTGCAAAATCTGTTATGCATGCGTGTATGTTTGTTATAAAAATGCTATATTTCGGAAGTCGGTAGTTGTAAATCCTATTTGGTGCATATATCTCCTTGGAATATTGATCCTTTACTGTTGTATCCATTAGATTATGGGTTAGATAATATATAATGTCATTTGGGAATTTTTGAGTGCGATTATCGCACAACTGCTTATTAGAGCGATAGATTTTCCTAAAAAATTATAAAAGGACAATATGATAAATGTGAATTTGGGAGTTTTATGAAAAATGTCCAGAAGGGGCACCTCTGTTATTTTGTATAAAAATAAAAATGAAAAACCTAGTTTTGGACGCAGGCGAGTTATAAAATATTCTGAGAAGAGTGGGGGTGTACCTCACTAGTAGATAGGAGGAGATTCTCCTCCACGGTCGATTAAGGATCGGACGCCATAAAATCTAATCTAAGACCATAGGTACAACCATATGTACTAGTATGAGACGGCCTTAGCTAATTAAGTCATTAAAAAGTAAGCTTGCACGTTGGTAGGCCGTAGAGTGCAGACATGACCGGGTAGGCATGTTCGAAGGGGCTCCCTTCACTGAGGTGTTGAGAACAAAGCTTGCCGACACAAGCTGCGAATGCCTCACTCGACCGGGGGGGGGGTACCCGGGTGAGTGAGGATAAACATTCGTTGGGCTAGTGCCAGGTTAGGACTAGATGATGTAAAGGCTTCGACGCGTGCTCTAGATTGCTTACCTACGGTAGTGAGCGGTGTCATCGACGGATATCGAATAAACTAGAGAGTTCGTGTACTATGGGTAAAGTTGTACACCTCTGTAGAGTGTAAATCTATTTAAAGAGTTGTGTTCACGGTCATGAGCGTGCTTAGTACAGACGGTATGGGTTTAGTTTTGATTTTCAAAAACTGTTTTATTGGAAAAACATGGGTAACGACTTGTTGGTTTTTATTTGAGTTATTTGCCATGTCTATGGATGAAAAAGAATTGTTGCTCGCAGCCGAGGAGGGTTGCGAGTTGTTGTCATATTTATTTTGTGCTCGTAGCCGAGAAGGGTTACGAGTTGTTGTTATTATTCATTTACTTCTTTACTTACTTACTGTCCTGTATCTGTTTAACTGCTCTTTCAAATTCCGTTGCAAATTACTACTTATGAATATTGCAAATAAAAATGGGTTTAAGCAAAATAACTCCTAGAGTAGAGCCTCACTTTTTGATAGCCTTGCATTTATATAAATTTTGCGATACACCACAAGTCTTGCTGAGTATGCATTGTACTCAATCTTGCTTATATTGTTGTTCAGAGTTTGAAGATGAGCTAACACCCGATAATATGTTCTTCGCACCTGGAACCAGAGGGTTCGGTGATGGGTCTATCTAGGCCTTGTTTCTTGTTAGTTGCCTGAGGGATTGGATGGGCACGCCGCTGGAATTTCTCTATGTTTTTTACTTCTTCCGCTGCCACTTTTACTCTGTTGATACTTGGTTTTATTTGGCCGGTCGGCCGATGATATAATAACTTGTAATCGTTTAAGTAAAGTACCCTTTTGTTTTACGTTGTACGTGTGAATGTATGGATGTAAATGCCAAATATTGTGAATGTGTGTACTAGCCACTGATCATGGGACTAGTATGGTATACACATATGGTCTTCGGGTATTCCACGCCCGGGGGTCCGACAACAGTTGGTATCAGAGCCATACTGACTGTAGGACAAGCCCTAGATAGAACGACCTTTAGATTAGGACTTAGACTTTGAAATGCAACCTAATCTAATCATAGGAATGATTATGAAAATTTAGGAGTTTTTTGCTAATCTTACCTCTCTTAGCATTCTCTTAACTAAAGTCTTTCTTTTTGATCATCTCTTCTCATCTCATTCAAAAGAACTCTAGTTTTGAGAGATGGGATGCTCTCTGAAAATAAAAGTTTTTAATCACTTTTAGGACCTTAAAATAGAGCCAAAATGTTTTGTAAAAGTCCTAAAAACATCCCACAAAAAGTTCTTTTGAAGGTTCCTCTTTGAACTAATAAGGATACCACTCTAGATGCATGCTCCCCCAAATTTCAGAATATAATACTTGCTGAAATTGCTGTGATGTACTATTGTTTAAACCCCCTCCCTTAATTTGGAGTTAAATTGAGTGATATTATGAAGGTCTATTTTATATATAAATACCAAGGGGTAATATAACTTGAAATTGAGCCATAGGGATTAGCTAAATAAACTAGAGAGTGGGTAAAACTTGTGTTGAAATTCTTTTCCTGTCTAATGTCATTTCTTATGCATGTCTCTTATTACATGATCACTAACTTCCTTTTTTCTTAAACATGTAGATGTCCACCTCCTGGGAACCCCAATACCACACCAGTACCTTCGAGGAAGGTATGCTACAACACACCTTGTGGGTGATGTTGCAGCATGTTGAGTGGCCGCATACTCCTCAGTATACGGTCTTTAGTGCACTCTCCAGTGCGGCGTCCACCAAGTACCTCACTCAGGTGCTCATCCAGGGACGCCACTTCAGAGATCTCGCCTTCCGTTACTATAGGAGGGGCTCGATGGGCCGGATGTCTCTGTACGATGCAGCTTATGTCGCCATCGTTCGGCTGCGTCATGAGCTACCAGAGCTGGAGGATCCATTCTTCCACTTCCCGGCATGGACTGTAGACCAGGAGGAGCACTCCTACCGAGTGGAGGGGAGGCAGTTCCTCACTCCCTACCTGCACCTCACCGGCCTTGTGAGGTCCCTTGACCAAGGTAGTCAGAGTCAAGATCCTAAGTTGGATCGATTTGCCTCCTAGGATCAGATAAATAGAATCGCGATTCTACGGAATTGTAAAAATACACATATTTAACATCTATACTATAAGTTTGTATGATTGTTATATTGTTTACCACTTACTTATAACCGAAAAAGGGACAAAGCACTCTTTACGCACAACAGAAAAGCATAATGGTACTGCCATGATGGGTGATATAGTTCTGAACTATAGGAGAACAGCCAATGACCATGACTAGTTTACTACAATTACATGAGAAATGTTCCACAACTTTTGTAAATCAATATCTAATTGCAACACTTGCATGTTCCTTAAAAGCAGCTAGACATACTCTAGGAATAAAAATAGCTTATCATTATCAAGCTCAAGATTGCTCATATCATAATATAGATATTTGTACTTGCATTACCACACTGATATTTATAGTTTCATTCTCAGAAATTAATATCAAAAAATTTTGCTCTAAAACAAAATATCAGCAAACCCTGGCCTCTAAAAAAAATCAAAAAAATTTGTAAAAAAAAACAAAAACTACAATTTTTTTTGCCCAAACGACTCACCTTTCCTGAAATTTTTTCGAGTTCATTTGCTATTTGGATATTTTGTAATTTCTAAAATTAAAAATTATTTAAATCTTAGGAAATCCCCATGGGCCGAATTTACTTTGCTTCGGCCCATTCCTATTCCTCAACCTAATCCGCTCGGCCTTCGCTTTCGCTCGGCCACCTTTCGCTTCGGCCCACCCCGCAGCCGCCTCATAGCCCGCTGCGAGGTGGGCCCGCCTTGTCAGCACCGCCACAGCCATGTCGAACCCACGTGCGCCACGCGTTCGGGTCCACATGTCCGCCTTGTCACCGCCGCTCAGCCATGTTTGCTTTGGACTGTAGCTCCGCCACCGCTGCGTTTCGGAGTCCATGTAGGGCACGCCTTTCGGGGCTATTGATGGCCCCGAGGACCCTTGGGAGGGGCACCCTGAGACACTCCGCCCTCAAAACCCTAGCCGCCGCTGTTGATTCACCGCCTATTGCCGTTGTCGACATCGTCGTCTTCAACACCGGCCGAAGGACCTCGTCGTCACCACCGCCATTATAGTCGTCCTGGTCGCCGTTGGACGCCACCTTCGGGATCGTCGCACCGCCCGCATCTCAGAACCGCCCTCACCTTTGCTGGAGGACCCCTTCTACGTCGTCCCCGTCAAGCTCGAGATCTTAGCTCCGCCTCAACCTCACCATCGACCATCCTTGTCACCCCCGTGCACCCGTGAGTATAATAGTGAGTTCCCCGTCGCACCCTCCCATTGCGCACTTTCACCGCCAGCGAGGATCCATCGTTCGCCAGATCCCCTCGGAACTCGAGCGCCACCTCCTCGCCATTGCCCACGTCACCAGCCATATCAGCCCTCGTGCTTGCGTGTCTCCTTGTGTCAACTGAGTCAGCGCCACGTGCGCACACGCGTGTTAGGTCCAAAACCCAAAACCAGATCCAAGCTTTTGTACATCTATTCCAACGTAGACCCAGCCTCTAACTTGTGGGTCCCACTTGTTAGATCTACTGTGTTGTGAACCCGTGAGCCGTAGACCATGGATCAGATTCATGGACCGGGTCTATAGACCCTAGGCCCACATGTTAGGCTCTATTCCAATTTTTTGGATCTTCTTTTAATTCTAAAATCAGGGCTTGCATCATGCTGACGTCATTAATCGAGATTTCCAGTAGAAAAGAAATTCGGGAAAATCTAGAAATTTAGATTTGTTATTTCTTTAGGGTTTAGATCTTCCAAAAGCCCATTCTTCCTCATACGAACTCCGATTGAGCCCATTCAAATTTATAAATTCATCTAAATTCAATCTCTATATTCCTAAGATTTTTATTTAATTTTTTGAATTTTTTCCCTCTATTTTGTATTTATTTTGTTTATTTGCTTCGTTTGCGAGTAGGCGTTGATACTTCGGGGAATTTTGAGGAAGGAGGAGTGCACCAAGACCAAGACCACTACCAAGATCTATTCCAAGGCAAGTTGTACCTTTGACCATGTTGAACCCAGTTTTCTAAAATAACTTTGATTCAACTGTTGCATTTTACTTTAAGTATTTATTTAAATGCTTTGGGATTAGTTGTTCATCCAAATTGTTTATACCCACCTTGCCTATTATATTGTCATGATCTTTTGCGACCCTAGATTTGTTAATTATTAGTTGGTTTTATCATTGCACTAGCATGGGTTGGTTAGATACGAGTAGTTTGCTTAGCCATGCCATTCAATTGAGTTCCAAATATAAACTTGACTAGGTGATTATAGAACTTTGTGTAAAACTATGTGCTGTGTGCTATTACCCGTTGATGGCATCTGTTGCACTTAACTAACAGGGTGGGAAAAGATTTAGACCGAGGCGAGTGGATGAACTGTGTGATATGTTCGACCTCAGTGCTCAGGAAGTATTAGAAATTGGCAGTCTCGCATTGGTCAATTAAGGACTTAACTTTGTGCACCATTGAACTGAGCCATAACTATACGACCACATGCCTGGTATGGGACGGGCCTAACTTAGTAAGTTACGGAGTCTTGATGTTGATTACTCAGGCAGATAATTTAAGCTGTGTGCCAGGGTGGAGGTGTGTTTCTACCTTTGTGGTGATTCACATTTATGAGTGGTTCGCCGTCTTCAGATCCAACGGTCTACGGTGGGCTAATTGACTATGTGGGCGTTGGTGCCGTCAGTAAAACACGTTGGGAGTGTCAATTGTTGAGATGAAGTTTTGAAAATATTTTGTTATGATTAATGCTAGCTACACTAATTATATCGTGTGGGTAAAGTGTACTACCTCTGCAGAGTGTCAAACAATCTATTCGAATAGCCGCATCCGCGGTCATGAACATTTTTGGGGATTTCACACGAGGGGTAGATTTTCATAAAACAATTGGAAAGAGATAGTTGTGTGGATTAATTCATATGGCTGTGTGAAAGAATTGATTAGGCTTTATGTCCTTGGTGAAAACAATTGTTAAACTATTACTATTTAATTATTTTGAATTACGTTTTCAATCTATTATTGTATTCAATCACAAATGTTGCTTTCTTGCAAAATAACCACAAAAGCCATTTACTTTGTAATAAGCCACCATCTATAACTGCATTATGTGGTACAACTTGTTGAGTACTCAGAGTACTCATTCTTGATGTAGTCATTCAACTGAAGTGGAGGAGTCGTCACCTGCCTTCAAGGAGGAGTTCTACGAGGTTGCTGATCATTAGGGCTTGATTCCAATTGGTTGCCTGTGGCGAGTCGATGGGTTCCCGCTGGAGTTGCTTTTGTTCCATTGCTGCTTAATTATTTATTGTTAGCCATGCGTGGCTTAATAAGTGTAAACTTGACCATAAGATCAAAACTGCTATTTATTATCCAAATTAATCATTTATTCCATTATTCATCTTGTGTGTATCAATATTCATGTATGTTGACACTATGTGCACTTGCGTGATCCTAGACTAGTGTGTTATACACAGAGGGTTCAAAATTGCATTTTTGGGTCCCGACAGAGGTGGTATTAGAGCCATACTGATTGTAGGTCTTGACCTTAGTTAGATTGGCCATCCTTAGGGTGTCCAAACTATTTTCTAAAGTAAAATTAACTTCCAGGATTAATGAATTGCTTAACTTCTCTCATATCTCTCTTGACTCAACTATTGCTGAAATTTTTCTTCCCTCCGCTGTTTTTAAGTTGGTTCTTACCACTTGCCTGTCTTGACAGATGGCTCGTCTTCAAACTTATGGTGAGCGTAAGGGAGGCCTTGCTGCTGAGTTGTGGAAGCTTTTGCAGGTGCTTGGAGGATTTGATCGACCGATGTACCAAGGCACCAACTGAGTGATGAACGGTCGGAGCCGTGGAGTGCTCTACTGGTTGACCATCTACGCTCGGAGGGATACCAGAGCCATTCGCCCCCTGAACATCTCAGTCTGGAGGATTGCCTTCGTTGAAGGGATCCAGGAGTACCCTCGCCTTGCCATCCTGAGGATGTGCAACATCTACGCCCATGAGCTGCAGGGTATAGTCTTTCATTTCCATCCTTGCGCCATGCCGTGGATCTTCCAGCTCGCTACTCGTCCACCGATGAGAACACAACACTACCGTGGTGCACCTTGCTTAGTTTGCCACCGCCTAGGAGGAATCCTTGGAGACTACCGCTATGGAGCTGGAGTGTGTCAACGAGACGCTACAGATGGCAGAGGAGAGTATTGCAGTGCGAGAAGAAGCCTTGTACATGCAGGAGGATCCCGAGGAGCCAAAAGATCCCAAGGATCTAGAGGAGCTAGAAGAGCCCGAGGAGCCTAAAGAGGCCGAAGAGCTAGAGGAGCCAGAAGAGCCTGTGGAGCCGGTCATGCCTGCACCCAAGCCACTTGTTCCTGTTGCACCCGTTCCGGGTCATCATGACTAGTTTTCTAGGATGCCTGCATATTTCTAGGTCTACAGCAAGAGGGAGCACCGTCGCGGGTGTGGAGGTTACCTCAGCGACTGAGTTTGCTAAGGTTTAGGCTTAGCCAGTTGAGGCTCAATGTGTGAGAGTCGTGTCAGTTTAAGATTAGGAGTGTCGTCCTTTAGACGGTAGTTTGTGTGTTAGGTTCGCTCTTGTTTTCTTGTGTGCGGTATGAGCTGTAAAGGCCCTTAGGCATTTGTTGCAGCCATGCTAAGACCCTAATTGATATATAAGTATTTCAGTTGATTTCGTTGTGCCGTGTTTGTTGGGTTTAACCTACCTCCTGCCTAGTTCCTAACTTACCTTGTGCTTGCTACCTTATCTAACCCTTGGAGCTTTTGCTAGATGGTTCAGACTGGCAATGCTGCTGCCAGTGGATCTAGAACCAATGGGATAGAAGGAAATGAACAGACACCTGCAGGAGCAGTTCCACCGCAAGCACCCCCAATTGATCTACAGAACTTTGGAGCATTCATGGCTGCTCAAAGTCAGATGATGTAAGATGATGTACACAATGATGAACTAGATGCAAAATATGAACAACAATCTGGCCAACAACAACAATGTGGCATCAACTGCTCATGGTCATCATGGGCCATCTAAGCTAGCAGAGTTGATGAGGACTCGCCCGCCGACTTTCTCTAGGAATGTCTCACCAATAGAAGCAGATGATTGGCTTCGCGTCATTGAAAGGAAGCTGCTGATCACCCAATACAGCGATCACGAGAAGGTTCTCTATGCTACCAATTAGAAGGAAGGGATTTCTACTGGATGGTGGGAGAAATTTTGCGCCACACATGAGATGCCGCAGAATATTACTTGGGAAGAGTTCTCTACAGCTTTTCGCCAGTACCATGTGCCAGAAGGAATTATAGACCTAAAGAAGGACGAGTTTCATGCACTCAAACAAGGAGGGATGTCAATGACTGATTACCTCAACAAGTTCTCTCATCTTGCACGTTATGCTGCAGAAGATGTCGCTACTAAAAAGGCTCGTTAGTGTCGTTTTCTGAAAGGACTGAACACCGAACTGCAAGTCAGTTTGATCACTCATACCTTCCCAGATCTTCAAGAGCTTGTCAATAAAGCTTTGATTCTAGAATATAAACACAAGGAGTTGGATGCCAATAGCAAGCACAGATTGGCTTAGCAAGGGAACCATTAGTCTCAGCAGAAAGTGAGAATAGTTCCTCAATAGTTCACTCGTATTTCATCGCAGAACTCATTCAAGACGCCTGCACCTGCTTTATCACCTCGTCCAGTTGCTCAGAACTTTTGTAACCTTGAGACAGTCAACCCCAATCTAGGGGGCAACCAATAGAGTGGAGCTAGAGTTTGTTATACCCACCGAGAGCCGGGGCACTTCGTGAACAATTTTCCTCAGAAGGGAACGATGACTCTAGTGTATTTGAACCTTAGAGCTACACCAGCCAAGATGCCAGCACCAAATAACAACCGAGGAGCACCTCAAGTCGCCGGTCAATCCGGAGGAGCATTGTAGTCCGTGGTCAGTGGCTGTGTCAACCACGTCACTCTGGAAGGAGCCCAGGAAGCACCCGACGTCGTACTGGGTAAGTTTCTGGTTAACTCAGTATCTGTATCAGTTTTGTTTAATTTTGGAGCTTCGCATTTCTTTGTTTCTTGAGTTTTTGCAACCAAGAACAATTTAGAGGTTTTGCGTCTTATGCATACTCTGCTAGTCCAGTCGCTTGGAGCAGAGTTAAGCTCTAAAGTGAGATGTTTAGGAGCTAAGTTACTCATAGCTGGAGTTGAGTTTCTAGCCAACCTCATCGTCGTAGACACCCAAACTTTGGATGTCATACTTGGTATGGATTGGTTATCAAAGCACAAAGCTGTGTTAGATAGTGGTTGAAGGGCCGTAACAATCGAAAGTACCAATAGAAAGAAAGTGGAGTTTCTAGTCACCACAGTGCGTGATGGACATATGTTAATTAATAGCCTAAAGACCGTTTCATTGGAGGATGTACCTGTTGTCAGAGAATATCTAGATGTTTTTCCAGAAGATTTGTCGGGAATGCCACCAAATCGGGATATTGAGTTTGTTATCGATCTAGTACTAGGAACAACACCGATTTCTAAGAGACCATATTGGATGCCAGCTGATGAGTTAGTGGAGATGAAGAAACAGATCGGAGAACTTCTTGAGAAAGGTTTCATGAGGCCTAGTTCATCGCCGTGGGGAGCGCCAGTTTTGTTTGTTAGAAAGAAAGATGAAAGCATGAGAATGTGTATTGATTATCTTGCTCTTAATGAGGTTACTATCAAGAATAAGTATCCACTACCCCGAATTGATGATTTATTTGATCAGATGAAAGGAGCTGGAGTGTTCTCAAAGATCAACCTACAATCAGAATACCATCAGTTGAAAATTTGCCCAAAGGATATACCAAAGATTGCTTTTTCTACACGGTACGAACATTATGAGTTCTCATTCATGTCCTTTGGTCTGACTAATGCCCCTGCATATTTCATGAATGAACAAAGTATTCATGGAATATTTGGATAAATTTGTAGTTGTGTTCATTGATGACATTTTGGTTTATTGCAAGACAAAAGAAGAACATGCTGAGCACCTGAGGCTAATACTAGAGAAACTTAGAGAGAATCAGTTGTATGCAAAGTTTAGTAAGTGTGATTTTTGGAAACAAGAAGTTGACTTTCTTGGTCATGTGATGACATCTTAGGGAGTAGCAGTCGATCCGAGTAAAGTTAAAGCAGTGTTGCATTGGGAGCCGCCCAAGATAGTGACTCAGATTCGCAGTTTCTTGGGAATGGCAGGATGTTATCGCCGTTTCATTGAAGGATTTTTTACGATTGCTAAGCCTTTTATGCAATTGTTGAAAAAGGAGAAGAAGTTCAATTGGACTCCAGCTTGTGAGGAAAGTTTTTAAGAGTTGAAGAAATGTTTGACGTCAGCCCCAGTGCTAATTCTACCAGATATTCGAAAGGATTTCGACATCTATTGTGATGCTATGCTTCGCGTCAAGGATTATATTGCGTACTAATGCAACAAGGAAGAGTTGTTGCCTATGAATCGAGGCAAGTGAGACCTCATGAGAAGAATTACCCTACCCTTGATCTGGAATTAGCTGTCGTTGTGCATGCTTTAAAATTTTGGCGTCATTATCTCATTAGTAATCACTGTGAGATATACACAGATCATAAGAGTTTGGAGTATATTTTCACTCAGTCTGATCTGAACATGAGGCAGAGAAGATGGTTGGAGTTAATAAAGGATTATAACATCAGAATCCACCACCATCCTGGAAAAGCCAATGTTGTTGCAGATGCTTTAAGCCGTAAGAGCTACTGCAATGCTTTGGAGGTAAAAGAAAATTGCCTAGAACTTCGTGAGGAGTTTCAGAAGCTAAAGTTAGAAGTGGTAGCTGAAGGATTTGTGGCCAGTCTGGAAGTACAATCTACTTTGGAAAAACATATTCGTGCTGCCCAACCAAATGACCCTAAGATTAAGGATATTAAGCTCAAGATGGAAGAAGGAAAATTCAAAGACATTATCAAGGATGATCAAGATATGTTTTGGATCAATGGACGTATCTGTGTGCCAGATGTTGATGGATTAAGACAACTAATCTTAAAGGAGGCTCATGACTCGAAGTATTCTATTCATCTTGGAAGCACTAAGATGTATCAGGATGTAAATAGTAAATTTTGGTGGCCAAATTTAAAGCGAGAAGTCACAGAGTTTGTTGCCTTCTGTGACGTATGTTACAAACTAAAGGCAGAACATCAGAGACCAACAGGCCTGTTGCAACCCCTGAAGATTCTAGAGTGGAAATGGGAAGAGACCGGAATGGATTTTATCACCGGTTTGCCCAGAACTCAATTGGGTTATGATTCAATTTGCGTCATAGTTGATTGTTTGATGAAAGTTGCCCATTTCCTGTCAGTCAAACCACTTACTCGGGAGGTCGCCTTGCATAATTATATATGTCAAGAATTGTTAGTTTGCATGGTGTGCCTAAAAAGATAGTGTTAGATCGAGGATCTCAGTTCACCTCTCGTTTTTGGCAGAGTCTGCATGAAACCTTGGTGACTCATTTGAATTTTAGTATTGCTTATCACCCTCAGACAGATGGGTAGACTGAAAGAGTAAATCAAGTATTGGACGATATGTTGAGAGCTTATGTTCTAGCTCATGCTACCAGTTGGGATAAGAGTTTGCCTTATGCAGAATTCTCATGCAACAATAGTTACCAAGCCAGTCTATAGATGTCGCCATTTGAATCTTTGTATGGTCGTGCATGCAGAACCCCTCTGAATTGGTCAGAAACAGCCGAACGTTTGGTATTCGGACCAGATATTATTCAAGAAGTAGAAGACTAGAGAAAGATTGAAGATAGCTCAGTCTAGACAAAAGAGTTATGTAGATAATTGTCGTCGTGATCTCAGTTTTGATCCAGAGGATTTTGTTTATCTTCAAGTTACCCCGCTTAAAGGTGACAGAAGGTTTCAAGCCAAAGGGAAGCTTGCCCCTAGATATGTTGGTCCTTTCAGGATTGTAAGTCGTCGAGGAGAAGTTGCTTACTAGCTTGAACTGCCACAGTCACTAGCAGGAGTACATGATGTCTTCCACGTCTCGCAGTTGAAGAAGTGTTTCCGTGTGCCGACAAAACAAACTCCTTTGGGTTCAATTGATTTGAAAGAAGATCTCACTTACAAAGTGCAACCAATCAAAATTTTGGAAGTGGCAGAGTGTCGAACCAGAAATAAGACCGTTCATTTTTGCAAAGTCTAGTGGAGCAACCACTCAGAAGGAAAAGCAACGTGGGAGCATGAAGAAGAGCTGAAAGCCGAGTTTCCTAGCCTTTTCTCTAGCTAATCTCGGGGTCAAGATTCCTTTAGGGGAGGGGGATGGGAGGACATTTGTAACATTCTAATTTTCTGAAGCTTTAAAAATCCTTTTGAGTAGTTTAGCCCTTTGGAAAATTCATCCAAGAGTTTTATTTGAATTTTAATAAAGCTTAATATGAACTTTCAATAGCAAACAATTTAATGTGAATAATCTAAACATCAATTAATTCCAAAACTTTTTTATTTGGCTTCTATGTGCTTGGCCCCCCTTATGGCCAACCCACTTGGGCCAAGACATCGCGGGCCGAAGGCCCAAGGTCCAAGTTGTCCTAATTTTTTGAATTCCCCTTTTTAATTAACTTAATTACCTTTCTAGTTCCAATGATGTCTCTAGTATAAATCGGGAAATTATATTCTACACCCCTTAAACAGAATTCAACCTCGAATTCTACACACCGTTCTACTCGAAAGAACACAAAAATTGAAATTAAACAATAGTTAACATGTACCCGACATGAACAACTCTAGATATTGCTTGCACATGCGAGACTCCAATTCCCAAGTCACCTCTCTCTCGGACTGATGCGTCCACAGTACCTTGACATATACCAACATCTTGTGCCTTAACACCCACTCTGATCTCTCCAGTATATGCACCGATCGTGACTAAATGGTGAGGTCTTGCTCAATGGTCAGTGGCTCCAATGAAATCTCATTCTCTAGGTCTCTCAGGAACTTATTCAGCATAGAGATGTGAAATACATTATGAACTCAAAGCATGGACTCAGGAGGGTCCAAGCGATAAGCCAACTTCCTAATCCTTGCAATAATCAAGAACAGTCCAACGTACCTTGGGCTAGACTTCCCTCTGGTACCGAACCAGACAATGCCTTTGGTGGGAGACACCCTCAAGACTACCTGACCACCCATCGCAAACTCCAAGTCACGCCTCCTTACATCTGCATAGCTTTTTTGCCTGCTCTGAGCTGCTAGAAGATTCTGCTCACCATGGCCACACACTCAACGGTATTCTGAATCCAACCTAGACCCAAAACTACATTCTCACCCACTACATCCCAACAAAGCGGTGATCTGTACTTCTGCCCATACAGAACCTCGAATGGTGCATCTCTAATACTAGAATGGTAGCTGTTGTTGTATGCAAATTCCGTAAGAGGCAACTGATCCTCCCAACTACCCTTCCAAGACAAAACACAAGACCGCAACATGTCCTCTAAAGTCTAGATAGTGCACTCTAACTGCCCATCAGTTTGTGGGTGGAATGTTGTACTAAGATGAAGCTGAGTGCCCAACGCACCCTACAAACTCTCCTAAAACTTGGATACAAACTTGGCATCCCTGTCAGAAATGATGGTCTTTGGCACACTATGCAACTTCACAATCTCCTACATGTAAATAGGAGCCAAATCGCTCATCGTATTTGTTGTGCGGATAGGAATGAAGTGCACAGACTTGCTAAAATGATCCAACACTACCCAAATTGCATCCTTCCATTGCGGTGAACGAGGTAACACAACCACAAAGTCCATAGAGATATCGTCCCAAGGCCACTAGGGAACCTCCAAAGGCTGCAATAATCATGCATGACGTTTATGTTCGGCTTTCACTTGCTGACAAACACCACAAGAAGCCATATAATTAGCAATATCCACCTTCATCATTTTCCACTAGAAATTTTGTTTCAGATCACGGTACATCTTGGTCTCACCACGATGAATAGTGTATGGAGTGTGATGAGCCTACCTCAAGCTATCATCTTTGACCTCCGCCTTCTGTAGCACACAAAGGCGGCCATTAAACCGCAAATCACCAGACTCATCAATGCAGAAATCCCCCTTCTTGCCCTCATCTAGATGCTTTTTGACTCCCTGCAATAATCGCTCATTCCACTGCACTTCCCACACATAGTCTAGAATAGCTGACTCAAGAATCAACAACATCTCAGCATGTGTCATGCCCGCATAGTAATCAGAAATCCTCATGTGACCAAAATCAGCAATGAGGCAATCTAGAGTAGCGGGAGTCGCCTTGTGACTAAGGGCATCCACAACTACATTGGCTTTGGGTAGGATCATGGATGACCGACTAGAGGGGGGGGTCGATAGGAGGTTTATAGAATTCTTGTACTCTAATTGATAATTTTAGCAAGTATGATCTAATTAAACAATTCTAGCACAATTCAAGAGATATAATCCAAGATTTCACTAAGAAACCTCAAAGCTATGTCAATACTAAATACAATTCTAGCTAAGCAATCTTACACAAATAAATTGCTAGAAATGTAAATGTGGAAATAGTAAAGATAAGAGATAAAAACCATAATGGAGACAAGCGATGTTTTTCCGTGGTATCGAAAACTTGTCGGACTTCACTAATCCACGTTGAGAAAACTTAAACGAATCAAGCCGGCTCCACACGAGCACTTCCCTCGATTACTAGAGTTGCTCTTCCTCTTCTCCGGAGATGGTGAGCACAAGACCACTCACAAACAATGCCGGGTCACTTCACAAACTTCTTTGAAGAGATCACCACGCAAACTCTTCTCCAAGCCGTTTAGGTGCCAGAAAGCTTCAAGAGTAATAAACCATAGCTTTGCTTGAAGAAAAACAAGTGCCAAAAGGATCAACCAATGATGCAATGTACTTGAATGCTCTCAACTACCTCAAAATATGAAATATGGGCAAATGAGTAGTAGAGAGTGCACTATAGGCTCAAACATATTCAATGAGGTCCCAGACTCCAAGCTCGGTGTAGGTGAGGGGGTATTTATAGCTCTCAACCACAAAACTAGTCGTTTGAAGCTGATCTTAGAAAAATTCAGCATATGCGGTAGTACCACTGTAGAAAATCGGTACTACCACACTCACTGTTCAACGGTCGGAACGAGTGCATTAAATGCTTCTAAACTAGCTGTTATAGAAAGGTGCGGTACTACCTCACACATAAGGTCTGGTACTAATGCAGAGCGATAGCACCGCTCGGCTAAAATAGAACTACCGATTTTCAGAGTTTGAAAGAATCACAAAAACATGCTCCCTGGAAATTACGTACTGCCATGTAAACATCGGTCCTACCGCACTGCGGTAGTACCTCTCAAAGGATGCGGTCATATCGTTCTTTAAGGGAGAAGAAACTCCCAAAAATATGCCATCTAGAAAATATGTACCGCCAAATAGAATCGGTCCTACCGCACTGCGGTAGTACCGCTTATCAACTGCAGTCATACCGATTTTACTAAACTATTTCCAGATGCAATTCTTAATGTAATGCATGACATTAGGTTGATCAAAATGGCACAAAATAAATCCTCAGACTACTTAGCCATGATCCCTACTTATAGTATGGCATTTAGCCTACAAATCTGGTCTTTCTCCAAACACTGAGACCAGTAAAATCTATAAAAAGATCCTTAGGCTATTCATTACTTTTACCTTGAGCCACATCAAACCTTTGTTATCTTTGCATTGCCATCTCCATATTGTCATCCATACACCGAGACTAAACCTTCTTAAAACATCTTAAGCACATATGTTAGTCCCTTAATACATTGTTGTCATTAAATACCAAAATCATTTATAGGGGCCTAGATGCTTTCACTTTGCCTGGATGATACTAGATTGTAAGATCATAATCTTTGATCAATTCCAGCCATCTCCTTTGCCTCAGATTCAGATCTTTCTGAGTGAAAATATACTTGAGACTGTTGTGATCTGTGAAGATATAACAAGACTCCATGTACAGATAATGCCTCAAAATCTTGAGCAAAGACAACCATAGGCAACTCCAAATCATGAGTGGGATAATTCTGCTCATACTTCTTTATCTGCCTCGACACAAAAGCAATCACCTTGCCATCTTGCATGAGCACATGACCAAGACCCACTCGAGATGCATCTGAAAAAACTGTGAAGCGCTTCCTTGGCTCAGGAAGAGTGAGAATAGAACTCACCAACCTCTCCTTCAAAGTGTTAAAACTGCACTCACATTCATAAGTCCACTAGAATCCCATGCCTTTCTGCATGAGCTGAGACATCAGCTTGGCGATGATAGAGAAACCTTGCACAAACGCTGATAGTAGCTAGCCAAACCCAAGAAACTCCTCACCTCCTTCACATTGGTCAGCCTTTTCCAGTCCACAACTATAGAGACCTTGCTAAGATCAATAACAATGCCATGGGGATTGATCACATGACCCAGAAAACCCACTTCTGAAATCCAGAATTCACATTTCTTTAGCTTGGCATATAATTTGTGCTCTCTGAAAGTTTATGGTACCATCCTCAAATAACGCTCATGATCCTCATTGGTATTGGAGTAGATGAGAATGTCATCAATGAACACCACCACGAAGTCATCTAGATACTCGTGCAGCATACTGTTCATGGTCTCCATAAAAATGGTAGGTGCATTAGTCTGTCCAAAAGAGATAACTTTATACTCATAATGCCCATACCTGGTTGTGGCGACCCGGCCAAGGGCCTCACCCGAGAGGTCCTCCAAGACCTCCTTGGGAGTCCACCAGGACCTCCCAGGAGGTCCCAAGGACCTCTCGGGCAGTCCTCCCAAGCCTCCCAGGAGGTCCAGCGGGACCTCCTGGAGGTCCAAGGAACTGACCCGAGGAGGTCTTGAGGCTCAGGACATCCCCAAGAGCCACGACCAGACCTGGGGGAGATCCAGAGACCAACTCGAGGAGGTCATGGGACTTGGAGAAGTCCTAACCCTCCTGTGATCCGATCCAGTCCCAAGGATCAATGGCTGGTTCTCACAGCAATTACAAGTGATAACATACATCCACACGAGACTTTATTAACAACAAGGGAGTTGATTACAAAGTTGCTTAAAAGCCACGACAACAAGGCAAAATACACAGCGGGAGCAAAACTAGCAAAACCATGTCCACCCAATAAGCCACAGGCAATTGGTTGGAGGGCGCGGCCTAGTTGATCTGGTCCTCCTCATCATCGAAGAAGTCTTCTCCTGCTCAATTCATCAATCAAGCAAGAATGAGCACAACAACTGTGCTCGCAAGTTACACCCGTCAATTAGCAGAATGACATGCATAATGGATATCTCAAAGGAAAGCATAATATGGTTAGTTTGCATAAAGCCAAGTTTGTTTCAATTACATATACTAAGTTCCAAGGCAGTTATACGATAACTAGAATTCATTTTGTAAATCTCAGTTTTCAGTTGGATAACTTTTATCAATATGATGGTGAAGGATACCCTCCTGCCACAAGGCTCCCTGCCCAACCCATTTGGATAGAAATCCAAAAACTAGTTTTTAACCACCCATTTTGAAAACAAACCAGAGGCCTAACTTTGAGCAGCTTTGCTAGCATGTCCATAACTACGGACACGGCTATTCGAATAGTTTTACACTCTGCAAAGGTGTGTAACTTTACCCACAAGACACGCTTCTCTAGTTTGTTTGGCAACCGTCGTTGCCACCTCTCACTACCGATGGTAAGAGGTCTAGAGCACATGACAAGGCCTTTACAATGCACTATTCCACCGCAGTCCATCCACTCTAAGGTTTCGCCCCTTCCTAGGGCCCCCTATTGAGCCAGGTGGGTACAACGAAGTTATAAAAGACAGGCCATGAAAGACCACCCACTATTTCGCCGGACCAACCGCGGTGATAACTTTGCAAATTAGTTGGCCAGGTCCCGCCCATACAGGACACGTGGTTGCACGGAGAGGCATAACAAAATACACTCGCAGGCCGGTCCTTAACTGACCCGGGCGGCCACCACAACCCTAGGGCATCGGATCACACGACCCCCATGCATAGACTTGCACCAACCAAACAACCAATGCCGCCCAAGTCCAAGTCCAAATCCATTTCTCATTTCTTTGCTTTTCAAACCTCCATGGCACACCAATGCCATGGCCATTTGCAGAAACCCCGTGACACACCAATGCCATGGTCCAGATCATTTAGACAAGTGATTTTTTTTGCCAAAACCTCCCAAACCAAGATTCTTTTCTCTAAGCATGGCTAAGATCTATTTTTTTCAAAGGTCCTGGTCCACTGTATTGAGTAAACCAGGTTTTGCCTAGGGTGACAACAGGTTCGGCTCCAGATCAAAAGTGGTCATACCAAGGAAATTAGGCATAATTATGAATTTAAAGATGGGCATTGAAATAACTTAGTAAAGTAAGCATGCATTAACATTTAAAATGGAATATACATAGTTGAAATAATGAGTGCAATATGATCAAGAGTGTAACTTGCCTTGCTCAAAGGCCTGGATGTCTTCTTCTTCTTCGGGGAGCTCTTGCTCTTTAGTGTCTTCACAATCTACACGGGGAAACCAAAGTAACTCAATACAAAGCTCAAACAAAACCCAAAGAAACTTCAATGAAACTCCAAAATAAAACCAACAGAGAGGCTAGGTCGGTTTGAAGGAGGTCCAAGGAGTTTGCTGGAGGAGGTCCAAAGCTCAAGGGAGGAGGTCCAAGAGCTTTGGAGGAGGTCTGAAGCTCAAGGGAGGAGGTCCACGAGCTGCTCAGTTGCTTCGGAGAATGGATATGGGGAAAAAGATGAGGATGAAGGGCTACCCAAGCTTATATAGCTGGAGCCATTGAGATTTCCCAGGGTATAGGTGTTCATGAGTTGGTGAAAAGAACAATGAAAGCAGGCAAGAGATGTGACAAAAGTATGGCACGGGTGCTGCAAAAAGTGGTAGCATTTAATGCGATACAACATGCATTAAATGTAACATGCATTAAATGTGGGGAGACTCCCTTGTGCAAAGGACATAGTCAAAGGATAAAGAAAAATAGGTGTGACTGACAAGTAGGACCAGTCAAAGCTCAAGGGAAGGTCCCACGGACAGGAGGTCCAATAGACACCACAATGGGGAGGTCCTGACGGTTGGATTAAATCAAGGGGAGGTATGGGCGGTTAGGATCTCCGAAGGGGAGGTCTTAACGGTCAAGATCTATCAAAAGGGAGGTCCTGATGACTATGATCTCCAGAGGGGAGGTCTTAACGGTCAAGATCTATCAAAGGGGAGGTCCTGACAGCTACGATTTCCAGAGGGGAGGTCTTAACGGTCAAGATCTAAACAAGGGAGGTCCCGACGGTTAATATCTCCAGAGGGGAGGTCTTAACAATCAAGATCTAAACAAGGGAGGTGAGCGATAGCGAGATAAGAAGCGGGAGAAGCGAGAGCCACTGGATTTCCATCAAACGGGTCAAGGCAATTGGGCCGTTCGGACCGAGCGAACGCTCCAACAGATCGGGGCCGTCCAATACGGATCGGACGGTTCTAAAGGAGTGGGACGTTCAGACCATCCAAACGTCTCACTAAGATCAAACCATCCAACACAAATCGAACGGTACACAAGCGATAGAGGTCTGGATCAAGCGGAAGGCTCGAACGGACGCAAGGGAGGTCCAAATAAACAAGGAGGAGGTCCTAGAGGACGTGGGGAGGTCCTGAAGGACACGAGGAGGTCCAAATAGACAAGGAGGAGGTCCTAGAGGACGTGGGGAGGTCCTGAAGGACACGGGAGAACAAAGCCAACGTAGAAAAGAGGAGACCACCAAAACTCCACAAACCCAAATAACCTCATGCGATTTTTAGTTGAAGTTCAAATTAATCCATTAAAATACATTCTAAAATTCTCAAGTTAAGCTTTGAATTCTCATCAAAACAAAATGGTTCTTTTTATTTTGAAAGCTCAAAAAGGCTCCAAAAGTCAGGGTGTTACAAACCTACCCCCCTTAAGGGAATCTCGACCCGAGATTCAAGCTTGATCAGCAAAGAGGTAGGGATAGTTAGCCTTGAGATCTTCTTCATTTTCCCATGTAGCTTCACTTTCAGGGTGGTGGCTCCGCTGCACCTTGTAGGTACGGATGATCTTGCTTCTACTAACACGCTCCGCGACATCTAGAATTTTAATTGGCCGCTCCACATAGTTGAGGTCTTCCTGGAGATCAGTGCTCTCTAGGAGGGTGTGGTCTTCTGGCACTTGGAGGCATTTTCTTAACTGAGATACATGAAAGACATCATGCACTGCTGACAATGAGCTTGGCAGCTCAAGCTTATAAGCAACTTCAACTTGTCTTGCCAATACCTTGTACGGTCCAACAAATCTTGGTGCTAGCTTTCCTTTAGCCCGAAACCTTCTAACTCCTCTGAGGGGAGTTACCCTGAGGTACACAAAGTCACCAACTTCAAAGGATAACTCTCATCTCCGATTGTCCACATAGCTCTTTTGTCGGGACTGAGCTATTCTCAACTGCTCTCTTTTAAGCTTCACTTTTTCCTCAGCCTCTTTGATCACCTCGGGCCCAAATAACTGGCGCTCACCTACTTGGTCCCAAAGGAGGGGAGTTCTACACTGCCTTCCATACAAGGCTTCAAAGGGAGACATACTTAAACTAGCTTGGTAGCTATTATTGTAGGAGAACTCGACATAGGGGAGGTTTTTGTCCCAAATTTTCCCATAATCCAAAGCACAAGCTCGAAGCATGTCTTCAAGAACTTGATTCACCCTCTCTGTTTGTCCATCGGTTTGAGGGTGATAAGCTGTGCTGAAATTAAGTCTTGTCCCTAAGGCTTCATGGAGATTTTCCCAAAATCTTGAGGTGAATTGGGAACCTCTATCAGACACTATACTCTTGGGTACACCATGTAGGCAGACAATTTGGGCTAGGTACAACTCAGCCAACTTGCTGCTTTGGTAGGTGGTCTTGACAGGGATAAAATGTGCCACTTTGGTCAAACGATCCACAATAACCCAAATGGAGTCATAGCCCGATTGGGTCCTTGGCAAACCAGTGATGAAATCCATGCCCACTTGCTCCCATTTCCACTCGGGAATGGGCAAAGGCTGCAGCAAACCAGCAGGTCTTTGGTGCTCAGCCTTAACCCTTTGGCACACGTCACACCATGCCACATACTCAGCTATTTCTCGCTTCATGTTGACCCACCAATACTTCTCTTTGAGATCTTGGTACATCTTGGTGCTCCCTAGATGAATGGAGTAATGAGACTCATGAGCTTCTTTGAGTAGCAACTGCTTTATGTCTTGACAGTCTGACACACAAAGTCTATGGCTGAACCATAAAATCTTGTAACATCCCAAATGTATAAACATGTGTGTGTTTCAAATGTAAGAAAATGTGTAGAAATTAAAACTTTTTCTCACATCTTGAAACTCTTGAACATTGCCATAATTCTTGTCAAGAGTTGTAGAGTTCAAAAACCTAAACCTTCTGTTGACTAAAGTCAAACCCTTATTCCACCTTGTCACAAATCTTGTGCCAACCCTTGGGAATATTTTTCCTAAGTTCTAGAGATGATTTGGGACCCCTCTGAAAAATTTCATGAGTTTCAAAACTTATTTGATAATTTTGGAGTAAAGTCAAACCCTAGAACAGCCTTGATGAATTTCCTGAGAAAAATTCAGTGCATAAAAACTCTGGAAATTTTATGTAAGGTTAATCCTGGAGTGAGGAAGCTCCTGTTAAAATTTTGGAATTTTGGAGTTAATTTGCTACCTCTAAAAATTCCTCCAACCTTAGCCTTCAAATTGAATTCAAACCTGACACTATTCCTTGGGCACGAGCCATTTCCCAAAGTGGGTCGAACCCAACCTGCTTTCCCAGCTCCCCGCGTGCTCCTCCTCCCTCGCGAGGTCTTGCGCCGTTGGATCCAGATCCAACAGCCAAGACCTCTGCTGCACCCAACCGTGCCCTCAGCTCACCGCGTGGTCCTCTCCCTGCGTGAGGTCGTAGCCGTTGGATCAAAATCCTACAGCCACGACCTCCGCCACAACTAGCTAAGCCCAGTCCTCCTCCCTTGCGAGGTCTTGCGCCGTTGGATTAAAATCCACGGCCATGACCTCCCTTCTTTAGCAAGCACACCAGTCCTCCCCGCGCGTTGTATTGTGCGCCGTTGGATTAACATCCACGACCACAACCTCCTCTCGTTGCCTCGCGCACCAGACCTCCCACCCACGTGAGGTCGTGTCCTTTGGATTAGCATCCAACGCCCACGACCTCCCATATCCTCTCCTCGCCGTCAGATGGAGATCTCGCGGCCTGGACCTCTCCTCCCCTTTTCTGTGTTGTGCCCAACTGTCCAAACCTCCCGCACCTCAGGTTGTGCCCGTTGGATCAAAATCCAACCGCCACGACCTCCCTTCTCATCTCGTAGCCGTTGGATCGAAATCCAACAGCCACGACTTCCCGCCCTTTCCAGTGTCTTGCCTAAGGGCCAAGACCTCCCACCTCTCTGATTGTGCGCCGTTGGATCCATATCCAACCACCATGACCTCCTACCTCTGTTCGTAGCCTTTGGATCAAGATCCACTGGTCACGACCTCCCTTGCATTGTGCACACCAGCCAGACCTCCCCGCTGCGTTGTGCGCCCTTGGATATAAATCCAATGGCCACGACCTCTCCTCGATGTTGTGTACCCTTGGATTAAGATCTAATGGCCATGACCTCCCTCTCTGTCGTGCGCACCAGCTCAAGACCTCCCCTCATGTTGTGCGCCCTTGGATGTAAATCTAAAGGCCACGACCTCCGCATTCCTTGTCAGTGTCGCGCGCAGTGGTTAAGTCCTCCCCATCGGTTCCGCGCCCTTGGATCGCAATCCAACGGCCTGGACCTCCTATCCCCTTATCGCGCGCGACCTCCCCTTTTTCCTTTCGCAATCGTGCGATGGAGATCCCACAGCTGTGACCTCCCCGTTCCTTTGCGCCTCCGTGCGATGTCGATCTAAGGGTCACGACCTCCCCAGTCCAGATCCTATGGCTACGACCTCCTCCCTTTCCATTTAAAACTTACCGTTTCAGATCTAAGGGCTGTGACCTCCCAGCCTTTCTCATCCAACGGTTGATGTGAGGTCCTGTTCTTCTCCTAGCTTGATGCTGCGGCGCATCATGGCGAAGGAGGAGGTCAGTGTCCTGTCACGTCCTCCAACAGCTCTTTGTTGCGCGCATTTATTGTGTGTCAGCCTTTCCGCCCCCTAGACCATGCCCTAGCCTGCTCCCCCATCACCTCCACGTCCTGGTGGAGCCATGGGCTAAGCTCACCATGGAGCTTAGCCCTAGCTCACGACCTCTGCTCCCCGAGCTATAAGACCTCCCTTGGTTTCCCCCCTTGGCTTCCTTTACACACCTTTGAGCTCCGGCTTTGCACCACTGTGCTTGGCTGAGCTCCTTCTCCACAGACCTCCTTGGTCACCATTGAAGCACCTTGGAGCTCCCGGGAAGGCAGTGCTCCAGTGGCTCCCTCTCTCGACCTCTTGCTCCTTTTTGCTCCTCCAACTTCCTGGAGTTTTAACCCTAACTCAGTTTTGGGTTGACCTTTCCAGGAGTGGCCTAACTTGGAGCTTGGAGCTTTTGGCCGTGGAGCACCCCTTCTTCCCCATCGCCGGTCCTCCTCTCCTCCGACCTCCTCAGCACCTCCAAGACCTCCAGGTAACCTCCTGGTAGTCCTTTAGATGCTGGGCACCCGCTTGTATGATGTTGCGGAGCTTTCCTTTCATTTTTACCTCTGGCCGTGTGCTGCCGCGCCGCCCATCTCCGGCTCGCCGCCGTTCTGGGCCGTTGCCGCCGGTGTGGGTGGCACCATCATGTGCGCCTGGCTATTGTGGACTCGTCAGTGCCCTCAGTGTGCGCTGCCGTGGTCTACCTCGCTGGCGACAAGCCGTGGAACACCCTCAGCTTTTGTCGGACGCGAATTGAGCTGGCTGTTGTCGTAATCGGACACATTTATTACCAAATCCTCGTGATAATCCGCGCTAATCATGGGTTAGGATCTATGTCGGAGCGCGCGTGCGCTGGGTGCGTGGTCATGGGCCGTCCATCTCGCGATCAGCGGCCACGACCTCCTCCCCGCTCGCGCACGCGAGGTCCAAACGCGCCACGCGTGAGCACGCGATGCCACAGGTCGTGAGCCATTGGATCCAGGATCCACGGCCCACGTTCTCCGAGCTCGCACGGGCGCGAGCACGCGATGCCGTAGGTCGTGAGCCGTTGGATCCAGGATCCATAGCCCACGTCCTCTATCTCCTGCGGGCGCGTGCGCGTTTTCACCGGGAGGTCTTGGGCCATCCGATTTAGAATCAACGGCTCATGTCCTCCCGCTTCGTTATGGTTTTTAGGAGTTTCCGAAGGACTTATTTGTGAGCTGAAAAAGGTAATGAACTTTGAAAATGCATAACTATTTCATTTTGAATCCAAATGAGGTGATTCCAATTTTGTTAGCTCTGGTTTGAGCTGGACTCTAATCTAAAAATGGTTGTGAGCTCAGTTCGGCTCTAGGAAATGGATTTGCAACTTAGTTTAGAAATAGACTTTAAATGTCACATTAAAAATTCATTTAACTTGTAAAATGCATAAGTAATTCTCTATAGATCATTTTTGAGTGAATCCAACTTTGTTGGCTTCCTCTGTTAGTGCACTAAATGTTAGATTAGGATTTAGGCATGTCACTATTTTCAAAAGATTTGTGGGTGCATTTTAGTTGTGCTCATTTCCATGTCTTTGAAAAATTATAGAAAATACATAATAGCTCCAAATGAGATGAATCCTATTGGGCTGTTCATCTTATGAGGTGCTTGTTTTACTATAAAAATTTCAATTGCACCACCTTTCTAGAAATTTTTGCTAAATAATTTAATTATAGTGAATAGTAGTAGTCTGCATTTTTAGAGGCTGAGCAGTTTTGTTTTGCTCATATCTTTTGCATTGACAATCCAAATCAATTGGTTCTTGTTGCTAAATTCTCTAAAAATCATCCTCTTGCTGCTGTAAAAATTTCAGAGCATTTGGAGCAAGTTTTCTGTGCTCTCTTCTTGGTTTTCGTCGTTCTTATCGATTCTTTTCGCCTTTTCGATTAGGTGTCGACGAGTGTGTTGATCCCGTGAGCGATACTCTACAGCAAACTGAGCATACCCAGCAAGGCAAGCAGTTTGATCATATCCATATTGTCCCATTACTTTAAAAGTTTAATATATTGTTTCACTTGTATGTATGCATGCTACTTTGTGTTAAATTATCAAGTAGCGATCCTATAGATGCATATTCTGTAGGTACATGTTCATTCTCTACTACTAAGCCTAGGATTGTCTTGCTGTGATTTAGAGTTCGATGGATGGACTCTTATCACTTAGTAGTTTACGTGGTGATGCTTAGAAATGCTTAGATAGCGGTAGAAATGAGCGGTTGTCGACATTATGTCGATGACCTTGATCACACAAAAATTATTATTCTATTATGTCCATCTTGTGCTTTGTTACTTTGTAAACAAATAAAACAAAAATAAAAACAAAATTGTTTCATGACTTGGGCACAATGAATGTTGGTGTGATTGTTGGGTGTGAATGGAATGGTGCCTAGGTCCCCAAGGACCGAGTTACTTGTGTCACTAAGCCAAGCGCTTATGCGTGCTAACCACACGAGGGTATTGGGAACCCCTATTGGCTAAGTACTTTGGGAGGTGTTAATTGTGGGTCACAGGTGGTTAAAACTGTTTTTATAAGGGGAAGAGCACCCGGAGTTGCTTAGGCTGGGCCGGTGTCTCCTATCCTTCGGGTTGTCGCGACTCATAATTAGCATCATTCATTGTAAATGCCTCGTAGGACTTAGCCATGCCGGCATACCAAAGGAAATGTGCTAAATAGCTTGGCGAAAATGCGGTCTGACGTGTGGGTACATTGGTACACCCCTGCAGGGTTAAAACTATTCGAATAGCCTCGTCCTAGGTTATGGACATGCTTGGTAAGGTCGTGCAAGAACTAGACTCAACCATTTAATTAAAACTTGTTGGGTGGTATGAATGGGTAATTCATGCTATTGTTGTGGTGGCTATTGGGTTAGTCACTTCCAGGATTATTGTTGTCATCTATCTATTGTTATTATGTTACTTCTCGTGGTTACTTGCAAATTAAAAATGAATTGCAAAATTGCTTTGAATCTATTTAAATATTGCAAATGAAAACTTGCTTTATGCTAAAATGAGCCTAAAGCCTTCCACTTAAATAAAGCATGCATGTAGCTAACTATAGTTCTATTATACTACACGTCAGTCTTGCAAGTACATTTTTGTACTCATTTGCTTTGCTTAATAACTTTGTTGCAGAGGAGGTAGAGCCCAAAGGGCTTTACTTTTGTGAGATGTGCTGCGGTTGGGAAGACTAGCTAGGCGGCTCGGTCGGTTGCCTTGTGGGCTAAGGCACACCTTGTGGCTCTCTTTTGTTTATCGCCATCTTATGGCTTTTGCTTCCGCTGTGTTATCTTTCTTAGTTGTTATTTGGCCAGTCGGCCCCTTTTGTAATAACTCTCTCTATATTATGTATGTCGTTGTTTTTTTCTAGTTTGTGCTTTGGTTCTATGTCTTGTATGATATTGATGCACGATCTTGTAAAGGCGTATGTATACTGCATTTCTGGGAAGTATACATATCTCGAAGACACGGGTTATTTTGTTCGTGATGTTAGGGTCAATAGATGACTAAACATTACAAGCTAAATAAACCGGGGTCCTCACAAATCCCTTCTTCATCTTCTAAAAATCCAGGAGCTTTCTCTGTTTTTATGTTGTCTTTGATCTCTTGAAGGTCTTTATCTGTAGCTTGATTCTCTCGGATTTGCCTTTGGACAGAGGGCTCAACTTCCAAAGCATATGCATGACCTTGGTTGACAATTTCCAGATTTAGGCGTCTCAATTCTTCGCACAAATTGGGTTGACTTTCTTGGACCATTAAAGTGCTGCAATAACTCTTTCGATTTAAAGCATCAGCTACCACATTTGCCTTGCCTGGGTGGTAGTGAATTCCAAGATCATAGTCTTTGATGAGCTCCAACCACCTTCTTTGCCTAAGGTTGAGGTCTTCTTGAGTAAAGACGTATTTTAGGCTTTTATGGTCTGTAAAGACCTTGCAGCGATTACCAATGAGGTAATGGCGCCAAATCTTTAAGGCATGCACTACGGTAGCCAATTCCAAGTCCTGAGTAGGGTAGTTAGCTTCATGAGGCTTTAACTGCCGGGAGGCATAAGCTACCACTCTTCCCTCTTGCATCAAGACACATCCAAGACCCTGCCTTGAGGCATCACAAAAGACTTCAAAATCTTTTTGGGTATCTGGCAAAATGAGCACCGGGGCAGAGGTTAACTGCTTCTTCAATTCTTGAAAACTGTGCTCACAAGCTGAAGTCCAAACATACTTGCTTTCCTTCTTGAACAACTAAGTGAGAGGCCTTGCTATCTTGGAAAAACCCACAAACTTAGAAGAGACAAACAAATGAGAAGCTCCAGAATAAAAAAGAATGGTTGTCGGTACTGAATTAACAAGAAACGTACCAAGAACCACATCCAATGCGGTTTGAGCTTCTTCGGCTGTGACATGATTTACTTGCCCTTTAATATATTGTACTGAAGGCTTTGAGTTGGCGTGGCTGCCAGGAGCTGAGGGCCCTTGTCCAGATCGGTTGGGAGTTGGAGTTGCAGCTTGAAGCTTCTTCGGGCATTTGCTAGCATAGTGCCCAACTTCATGGCAATAAAAGCATGTGACCCTAGCTGCTGGGGACAAGGATGGCTTCTTCTGGACAAGACTTCCTGGAGAAGTCTCACGGGAACTAGAAGTGTAGGGACGTCTCGCTTGCATGGGAGATTTTGAAGGGGAGGAGGTCGCAGGCCTCTTGTGCTGAAATTAGAGGTCTTTGGCCTGGAAAAGCCCTCTGATCTGAACTGCTGAGCTGCCTTCCTTTTCTTATGATTCTCCATCTCAATATGCTTGCCCTCTTGACGAATTGCCTTGCTCACAAATTGCTGAAAATCTGGGTAGTCATGAGCAAGGAGCTGGACCGAGAGATCATCATTGAGCCATTCCAAGAAACGCTCTTGCTTGGACTCATCAGTGGCCGCATCTTCGAGTGCATATCTTGCCAATTGATTGAATTTGTGAAGATATTCACTTACAGTACGATTTCCTTGGCGCAAAGATCTGTACTCCTTCTTTAGAAATATCATACCATGTGGAATGTGTGCACGGCGAAAAGCTTGCACGAATTCCTCCCAAGTTATGGTCTGAGCATCAACATGGGACTGAGTGAAGTAGTCCCACCACTCAGCTTCCTCCTCTGCAACATTTAGTTAAGCAAAGAAAATGAGTACAAAAATGTACTCGCAAGACATACATGTAGGGTAACAGCCTATACAAAGCTACATGCAAGCTTATTTAAGTGGAGGAGGCTCTAGACTCAAATTTCAGCATAAAACAAGTTTTCATTTGCAATAATATAATAGATTTAAAGCAGTTTTACAATCTGTTTTTATTTGACAAAAACAACGAGATACAAGTAACAATAATAACCAGACATCCTGGAAGTGGCTAACCCAATAGCCACCACAACAATAACATGAATTCCCCATTCATACCACCCACATCAAGTTTTAATTAAATGTTATAGTTTAGTTCTCACGGGACGTATCCAAGCGTGTCCATAACCTAGGATCCAGGCTATTCGAATAGATTATACCCTACAGGGGTGTACCAATGTACCCACACGCCAGACCACCTTTTCGCCATATGATTAAGCACACTTCCTTAGGTATGCCGGCACGGCTAAGTCCTACGAGACATTTCCAATATAATGTATTAACTACGAGTCACCCGCATGGGTGAAACCCTCTGTGAACTGCCCTTGTGTGTGCAGACGGGGCTCCCACGAAGGACCCACACATTGTGTCGGGACATCGGCCCAGCCGTAGCATCTGCCGATGCCCCTCGAGGTGGAGAACCTACCGGGAACTCCACCACCGCACACCCAACACACACATGGGATATTCCTTTTTCAACACAACACACACTACCTCCTGCGACTCGGAGCTAACACACGCCAAAGTACTAAGTCAAGAGAGGTCCCATATCCCTCTCATGTGGTTAGCACACAAATTGCTCGGTACGGTGGCGCAAGTAACTCGGTCCTTGATTGACTTGGGCACCATTCCAGTCACACCATAAGATCACACCATCAACCATTGTGCCCAAGTCTCAAACATTTCATTTTCGGCCAGTTTTTACTCTACAAAGTAACAAAGCACAAAGTCTTGAGTATAATGATAATAATAATTTTGTGTGATCAAAGTTATTGACTAAGTCGATAACCGCCCAATCTACCAGTAGCTAAGCATTTCTAAGCATTACACCGTAAAGACAATAAAAGAGCATATGAGAGACCATGTGGAGGTCGTCCCGTGTGAGTGATGAGTAATTGACAAAGGTTTTAGGTCAGTCGAGTTTGGTTTGTGTGGTCGGACCTTGTCGTTGCTTGCAGTTCACGCTTTTAAATGAAATCAATCAATTTGTCGGGATAATCGAACGGCCGTGTTATGGGCGATACGACCATGAGGCGGTTGTACCGATTGGTAAATGGCGGTTGAAGAATTCGAGAAGTTGTTTTTCGAGTTCGGTCTTCTTTGGAAATCGGATCGACCGCAGTATTGAGCGATACGACCGGAGTGCGGTTGATCCGTGGTAACATGGCGGTTGTCTGGATTGTATTGTGAGGTTCGGCCATTTTGGTGATTTGAGTTTTGGGATAGGTCATATCCAAGTGTGTTCATGCATATGTGTTGCATATTGCATGTTTGAGCTAACGTTAGGTCAAGTTGTGAAGAACTTGTTCGGTTTCGTGTTCTTATCGTGTGTGGTGCAGGGCGTCGAGTGGAGTCGTGGCGAGACACGGTGGGCTGGACTAAGCGCAGTGGCGCCGAGGTCGAAGCAGTCGGGATGTGTCGAAGGCAGCGTGGACTCGAGGTGGTTGCTGGCGTCTTGAGACAAGGAGCGTGAAGCTTCCGGAAGGTCAGAAGGGGCGAATCGGGAAATTCGCAAAGCTGCACAAGCGGGAGCGGGCTCCGTTGGACTTAGCGGGCGTAACGGGGAGGAGACCCGTTAGCCAAGGCTATATAAAGGATTGGAGGGGCTGCATGCCCTCTAGAGCACTTGAAAAGGAATTAGGGTTTGCTAGAGTCAAAAGAGTCTTTAGTGGCTGTTTTTGCTTTAGGCTTTAGTGGTTGAGGGTTGTTGGTGGAGGCAGTTGGGTGCTCCCTGCTTGTCCCCTTCGTAGCTCTCCAATGTGAGTTCTTGGCTTAGGGAGAGGGAGAGGATGGATTGATGAACTTGTAATCATTCCTCTTGTTCTAATGTCCATGCGTATGGGGATGTATCTCTTTGTTTTTGCTCTTGATTCAATGAATGGAAATCTGAAGTTTTCTTCTATTCGTGCTCTCTGTTCTTCGTTCTCCTTTTTTTGTGATTTTTGGGGCTTTCTTCAATTCGGGAGTTTTTGCTTGGTTCTTCCTCTTGATCTTGCTTGCTGGGACATGTGGGAACCTATCTAAGGTCATCTAGATCATCATCCACCCACGAGCAAGTCGTTAGATCAAGTTTTGTTTTTTGCCCGGTTTTGAACCCACCTTCGTTCAAATGCAAAGGATAGGAACCTTGGCATGGATCTCTGAAATCTTTGCTTGGAATAGGTTCCTAATATCTTCAGGAAGGTGTGGTTCAATTTTGGTCAAGTTTGGCGCGTAGATCAAAAGTTTGATCGATTTTCGTTTTGAAACCGAGCTGATTTTACTGCTCGGGACAATCGGAATGACCGGCCGTAACACTACGGTTGTACCGCACTGCGGAACGACCGGCCGTTTGCCTGCGGTTGTTCCGATTTCCCTGAGTTTCTTCAGAACTTCCTGATTTTGTTTCTTTGTTTGTGGGGGTGAGAGTGGATTCAACATAAGACTTCCTCTGTGCTTAATCTTTGATCTTCATAGCTCTCATAGCTATTGGAGTGATTTACAAGTTGAATCCATTCTTTGCGAAAAAAGTTTATGTGCTCCTATTCACCCCCCTCTAGTCGCCTTTCGGTCCTACAATTGGTATCGAGCGGTTAGCTCTTTTCAATAGATCTTAACCGGTCTCAAGAGCCGTGGCGATGGACAAGTACTCGACCAAGCCGCTTTGTTTTCGATGGCATCGATTACCCCTTCGGAAGAGCGAATGGAGACATACATCCAGGCTGGGGTATGCCATCTGGCGAAAGGTCAAGGTTCGATTCATTGTTCTGCCGATGAGAACATCAATGCCGGAACATGGTTGATGTTGAGGCGAATGCAAAGGCAAGAACATCATCATCCGGGGTTTGAGTCGTAGTGAGTTTGACCGCATATCTCACTGTCGTCCGCCCACGATATCTGGGTGACCCTCGGCGCATACCATGAGGGCACCACCCAGATCAAGGCGGTTCGACAGGACCCGGTTCAAACGAGAATACAACAAATTTGAGATGCTTCTGGTGAGTCCCTAGATGAGTGCTTCGCGCGTTTTCACAAGATCTTGAGCAACCTCCGGCGGTCGGTCTCACATACCCGACTTCGGACAATGCTCGTTAGATGCTCACGGCACTCGATCTGCGTGTTTGGGAGATGAAAGTGACCACCATCAAAGACACGACAGACCTCTCGACCCTAACTCTTGACGCGCTATACTCGCGCCTCAAGACTCACGAGATTAGCGTTGTCTCTCGGTCGAAGTCACGATCGATGGCCTTAGTCACCAATCCGTTTCTTCTTAGGGCTTTCTTCCGATTCTTCTTGCGGTTTCTCCCTTGTCTGCTCTCTGTGACATAGCGATGATCGTTAGAGCGACTTCGCGGATGAGCGACTTGCCCTCCTTGCTCGAAGATTCTCCCACGCTTACAAAGGAGGAGGGACAGAAGAGAGGAGGACCCGTGATTTGCTTCGAGTGTGGTGGCCCCAACCACATTGAGCAAACTACCCTAAGCTGGAGAAGGGCAAGAACGACTACGGCGGTTCGGGCAGAACGACTACACCGACAAGAACGCAACAAGAAGCCTCCGGCTCGGGCGCCCAAAGCAAGAAGAAGTTCCGCAACTTTGGCAAAGCTAAGAAGCTCTTCCACAGCGTCCTCACCGCCCGGCGACCTCGACCTCGGCGAGGTGGAGGGATGGGCGACGATGACGGACGGGTGACCAAGAGCCCAAGGATGGCGGCGCGACTTCTCCGGCATGTGCTTCATGGCCCGAGGGCGAACTTCGGCTGACAATGAAATGTACTCCGACAGACGAGGTAGATCCCACCCACGAACAGCTCAATCATGCTTTTCTTAAGCTAGGAGGTTTTCATGCTAAAGCTAAGGCTAGGTGTCTTTGAGTTAGAGAAGGAAATAGATAGACTGTCACTAGAGATTATTGCTCTTACATCCGCTCCTTCTAGTGATGATTGTGATACATGCTCTGCTTTCTTTGGTTGATATGGAGAAGTTAAGGACCTCACATGATAGTGTGTCCTCCAAACTTGATAGTGTTAAGGTGGAGAATGTTAGTTTACTTGCCGAAGTTAGAGTTGAGTAGGATGGTCATTTACCCTACTTATTCTTGATGAGACTACTTCTCCACCTCATGTGAGGGTAAGGACATTCTTTGCTAGAGGATCTTATGCCATGCTTCTTGATCTGCCTGAGTCTTGTGAAAATTGCAATAACTTGAAGATGAACTTAAAGCAGGCAGATCATAAAATTCTTGAACTACAAGCTTCTTTACTTGAGCCGATTGTTTCATGCTTGAGCTGTCCTAAGTTAGCTGCTTGAACTTGAGGTTGTCTCCAAACAGTTTCAAGATATGATTGATCATGAAAGGAAGTTGGCTCAGTTTGCTTCTAAGGACCCTGTTAGCTCACCATGCATTAAGTGTAACAAACTAAAATCTGACTTGATTGCTTTGGATGAGAAATGTGTGAAGCTAACTAAGGACCTTCTAGAGAAGCCACATTGTGCTTGCAATATGATTGTGGAGAAGGGGGAGAAGCCTCAGGGTAAGGATGAGGCGCTTAGCAGCGTGAACCAAGCGGCTAGCGATGGGATCTGTCCCTTGAGTCGGTGTGCTTGCACAAGCCATTCTTCCCTCTGCTGCTGGTTCTTCTTTTGCTCCCTTACCTTCTGCTGTCTCTTCTTCCCCCTGCTCTTCTTGCACCTCTCTCTTTCGGGAGTGTCAGTACCTTATGAACACTCTCGAGAGATTTGTAGGAGGCAAGAAGAAGCTCAATCTTATTCTAGACCAATCTAAGATTTGCAGATTTAATCAGGGTCTAGGATATGACCTCTTTGAGGACATGAGGAAGCATCCACCTGCCGTGCTCAGACCCATAGCACCAGGTGTGATCGAGACTGAGCCAGGACCGAGAAAGTCCATTTCAAGTCAGCGGGCTATGTCCAGGGGATTTCTGACAGTAAGGTAATTTCACATGCTGCTTCTACCTCTCAGAAGGTGAAGTATCACTGCACCTTCTGTCAGAAGGATGGACACACAGTCGATCGATGCTTCAGGCGCGCCAAGATCGCGCGTAGAGACCATGTTGAGTCTCTTAGGGCATTGTGGTCGGCCCCGGACCTTGAGTGCACCTAAGACCAACACGAGGTCTAGGCTTGGTTCTTCGATGGGTTTGCAAAGATCGAGGACTTGGTTTTTCGAGTTTTCGGTTTTCGTCCTCATCTTCGCTTTCGATCGTGACTTCCGAATCTGTGGGTAGATCTCGTTTTCCCCATCGAGATAGCTACCATGGCGTGTTGACATGTTGCGGTGCTCGACTCGCTCCTTCAGAGCGGTCGAACCCGACAACGACCTTCGGTCTACTCTTAGACCTTCGCTTTGAGTTACAAAGAGCGTAGGGTAGATAGAGGTCGATCGTGCTTGACTACTTCATCGCTTTCGGCGTGTTATTGATATTGGGTGCCAAAATCATTGTTGATTTATCGATCTTGAGACTTTACTCTGTTTGACTCGGGTTAGCGGGTAGGGAAGGAGAAGGTTTGGCTTGTAGACTCGGTTGTTCTCGTCATATGATAGGAGACTCCCATTGGTTCTCCTCCTAGCCCGCGCTCGGTGATGAGGCGATCACCTTCGGAGGCGCTTCGTGCAGGGCGTCATCGCCAAAAAGTCTTGTCGCGTATTAATGCTTCTTTTTTTCTTAAGGATGTTGCCTTGGTTAGTAAGCTGCGGTACAATTTGCTTTCGTTTCTCGACTTCGATAGCGGTTTCGAGGTGAGCTTTAAGAAAAACAATTGCAAAATTCTTGACTCTTGGGTAGTCCGGTTTATGGATTTCTCGTTTTGGGAGGATCTTTCGTGCTGATTTTTCGATTCTTCGGTGATCCTCTCGGTGTTTGGTTGCTACGAGTCCCGCGATCTCTCTTTACGGCATAGGAGACTTGGTCATATTGGATTTGACCATTTGACCCGAGTTAGCGACCATGATCTCATTAAGTGATGCCAAACTCAAGATGGTCAAAGATCTTGTTTGCACTCCATCTTGACACGGCAAGATGGTTGCCGCTTCTCATCCTCGGTCCACAATTACTATGACCGATGCAGGACAATTTGCTCCACATGGACCTGCAGTTGGACCGGCTCGAATCTTGATCGGCAGGAGGGAAGTGGTATGTTCTTGTTGTGGTCGATGACTTCTCGAGGTATTCTTGGGTGTTTTCTTAGCCTCAAAGGATGAGACGTTTTCACTTTTCGAGGTCTTTTAGTAGGCTTTCTGTTGAGCTTCCCGGTGCCTTACGAGCGATCCGCATGATGACAATGGCACGGAGTTCAAAATTCCTACTTTGAGAGTTTCTGTGGTGAGGCAGTGTAGAGCACCGATTCTCTTCTCCATCGTCCCTCGGCAAAATGGCGTTGTGGAGAGGAAGAACCGTACCTTAGTCGAGATGGCCAGGCGATGCTTGATGAGTACTCTACAGGAAGTTTTGGGTGAGGCCATTGCGACCGCGTGCCATGTTTGAATCGAGTTTTCTTGGGCACTCCTACGCACTTCTTATGAGTGAGATACTGGTAAAGCCAGCGTCTCTCATTTTCGTGTGTTTGGTTGCAAGTGCTTTATCTTGAAGTGCAGGAACCTAGATAAGTTCGAGTCACGTTCTGTGGCGGTATCTTTCTAGGCTACTCGACTTCTTGGCGGGCTTATAAGTGCAGGCTGCGAGTCTAGCAAAATGGTAGAGACTGCGAGGTGACTTTGACGAGGCGGTCAGGGACTAGGCCAGATATCTCGAGTTCTTTAGAGCGATCGAGACCATCTTTGTGGATGATGAGGGCGATGGAGATGACGGTTGTCTACGATCCCGTCCCTCATCCACTCCTTGAGGTGCCGTCTTCCACCCGCACCTCGAGGTGATCGACCTTGCCTTACGCTTCCTCTGGAGCTAGTGGCTCTGTTCCTACCTCGTCGGCTCATGAGGTAGAGGCCACTTCTTCATCTCTCCCGGGACCTCCTAGACACATCCGAAAGTTCATCCTTGAGCGAGATCATTGGAGATCTTTTGAGCGTGTTACCCGCTCAAAATCAGCTTATCTCAATTCATCTCCATTCTGCCTTCATTGCCTCTTTTGAGCCCAAAGATGTTTCTCATGCTTTATCGATGAGTCATGGGTCAATGCCATGCATGAGGAGCTAGAAAATTTGAGAGGAACAAGGTGCTGTCGCTTGTTGAGCCCCCACGAGGCCACAATATCATTGGAACCAAGTGGGTGTTCAAGAACAAGCAGTGAGGATGGGGTAATCATCAAAAACAAGGCGAGATTGGTAGCTCGGTTTTCCTGTGTTGAGGTCTAGACTTTGAGAGACCTTTGCCCTGTAGCTCGACTTGAAGCCATTAGAATCTCGCTTGCCTTTGCGACTTCTAAGGGTTTCAAGCTTTACCAGATGGACGTGAAGAGTGCCTTCCTCAATGGCCTTATTGAGGAGGAAGTCTCGTCAAGCTGACCTCAGTTTCGAGAACCCCAAATACCCTAACCATGTCTTCAAGCTTTCAAAAGCCATGTATGGACTTATGAGGCTCCCGTGAGCTTGGTATGAGAGGCTTAAGTCCTACTTGATAAGTCATGGTTTTGAGATGGGTAAAGTTGACAAGACCTTGTTCATCCATAGGCATAGCATCGACCTTCTGCTTCCGGATCTATGTCGATGACATTATCTTTGGCGGCTCTTCCCATACTCTGGTTTCCCAGTTCTCGGATGTCATGAGCACCGAGTTTGAGATGAGTATGATGGGTGAGTTGACCTTCTTCCTTGGCTTCCAAATCAAGCAGACTCGGGAGGTACATTTCTTCATCAAGGAAAGTACACTTGTGACCTCTGAAAGCGCTTCGACATGAGTGATGGTAAGCCTGTGTCGACTCCCATGGCTTCTACAGCCTATCTTGACCCAGATGAGGATGGCGAGCCAGTTGATCAAAAGGAGTTTCGCAGCATGATTGGCTCCCTCTTGTACCTCAACGCCTCGAGACCGGACATACATTTTTACGTGTGTTTGTGCGCTCGTTTGAGCTTCTCCTCGCGTTTCTCACCGGTGGTGAAGCGCATCTTCGTACTGCGAGCTACCATTGACTATGGTATCTGGTACTCTTCCTCATCTGTCTTTCCTTGAGAGCCTTCTCGGATCACGAGACTTACGGGTGTAGGATAGATAGGAAGAGCACTTCCGCACCGCCAATTTCTTGGCACTTCTCTTGTTTCTGGTCTTGAGGAAGCGATCCGGTGTTGCCTGATCCACCGCAGAGGCGAGTACGTTGTTGCAGCCGATTCTTTGTAGTCAAGTGCTCTGGATGACTTCGACCTGCGGGACTTTGGGTTAGTTATCGGCAGTGTTCCACTCTTTTGTGATAACACCTGCGATTAACATTGCCAGAACCCAAGTCTGACATTCGGACCAAGCACATCGATATCCGCTTCCACTTCCTTAGAGACCATGTAGAGAAGGCGATATAGTGCTCGGTTTGTGGAGAGTGACCACCAGTTGGTGACATTTTCACCAAGCCATTGGATAGTTCGAGGTTTTCACTCTGTGAGGAGAGCTTGGGGTGGTTTGTCCTTATGGATTTGTAGTGAGGGAGCTTTGGGTTTTCTACTCTACTATATTATTTATGCTCTTGCTCCTTCTTTGTTGCATTGCATTTTGGGTGCATTTGGGATTAGTCCTCCTAGCATAGATTAGAGTGCTTCTTTTGTCTAGTTGTTTAGATTTGCTCTTATCTTGTGATTCTAGGATCTTGCTTATTAGGCATTACTTATCTCACTAGGTTGAGCTCACTCACTTCTTGTAGGTTCTAGCGAGGTTGGGCCACCCTCGGGTAGGCAGTGCGTGTTTGCTCCTAGGTGTGTTAAGTGGGCGGTTGATAGTCCTAGAGTCATATGGGGTAGATAAGAGTCGATCTGAGCCATAGTATTCTCTATATCTTATCTATGCTTTAAGGACTTTGTTTTATGTTTTCTTTGCGACTTCTCGATTTATTGTTTTGGTTCAAGGAGTTCATTTGGGAGCTTACGGAGCTTAATATTGACTTAACTCAACTTGAACTGAAAGTTGCATCTAATGTTGAGGGGCTGGATCTTACGCATTTCTAGCATTCTCGCATTGTAATATAACTACATTGAGCCTTGATTATTATCCTGCTATGACATGTTTACAATGCTTTACACCTTGCCATGACTTGTGCTTATTTGCTAGATTTATCATGACTTCATATGTGTAGCCTAGCTTTTGCCATGATAAGTTAATTAAAATTGCTCAACTTAAACTAAAACTTGTCATGTTAGCACTCGAGATTAGTCTTTCTTGAGCTATCTTTTTATGATTCATGCCATGTCAAATAAATTTGGGTAGAGTGATGAATCTATATTGAGCCTTAGATTGAAGCTGTTTTAGTCTCTTGATGATGCATGAGTTAGTACAACTTGTTAAAAGGCAAAAGATCTCTTTTGTCTGAAAAAACCGATCTCACCAATTCTCTCCTATGAGACGGCTTGCCATTGCACTTGGCATGAACTTAGGGGAGTTTTGGGTGACCTAGACTATCTTCTTAAGCTTCTCGCTTGGAGTAGTCGCATAAGGCTTGAGACCTAGCACATGATAAAACAAAAATCTGGTTGGAAACCACCATGAATTTCAAAAGAAAATATGTTTCATGTGTTCAATGTGCTTAAAGCCACAAAAGTATCATGTACTTTAACCAATGTTTCAATCTTGAGCATAGCACTCTATTTGGTCTCAATTTAAGCTTCTTAGTTCCGCTTAGCTTATTGACATGGCTGCATCATCCTTGGATATCTCTAGCTAGACTTTGCTCATTGATGACTTGACTTGCTCACATAATGTACCTCATTTTCAGATTGTCATCTATGTGTTCTAGCTAGCTTATACATATCTTGTCATGATCTAGATAGCCTTTTATTAAGTTATGGCTTGGTGTATTACATTATGGTCATTATGGATAATTCTCATGGCTCTAAATGCTTAGAATAATCAAACTTCACCATTTCATCCATTGACATGTCATTTTCTCTCTTGAGCATTCTTGATGTGTTTATTACCAAAGGGGAGAATAGAGAAGAAAAGTCTGTTGGGAGCAGTTTAGAGCTTTGGAGAACAATTTGCTCTTTTAGTTGTTGCTCTAATGTTCATACATCGACATGGTCATTGTTTCACTCTTCTTCTTTGGACCATGTTGGATTCTTCAAACTCAAACTCAACTTTGCTCTTTTTGGAGTTTGTCAATATACTCATCAAGGGGAGATTGAGAGACCATGTGGAGGTCGTCCGTGTGAGTGATGAGTAATTGACAAAGGTTTTAGGTCGATCGAGTTTGGTTTGTGTGGTCGGACCTTGTCGTTCTTGGTTCACAGCGTTTTCGTGAAAGTCAATCGAAATTTGTCGGGATAATCGGAACGACCGGCGTGTTATGGGCGGTATGACCGCGGTAGTTATACCGATTGGTAAATGGCGGTTGAAGAATTCCGAGAAGTTGTTTTTCGAGTTACGGTCTTCTTTGAAATCGGATCGACCGCAGTATTGGAGCGATACGACCGAGTGCGGTTGATCCGCTGGTAACATGGCGGTTATACCGATTGTATTGTGAGGTTCGCCATTTTGGTGATTTGAGTTTTGGGATAGGTCATATCCAAGTGTGTTCATGCATATGTGTTGCATATTGCATGTTTGAGCTAACGTTAGGTCAAGTTGTGAAGAACTTGTTCCGGTTTACGTGTTTCTTATGCGTGTGGGCTGCGGGGCGTCGAGTGGAGTCGTGGCGAGACACGGTGGATGGACTAAGCGCAGGTGGGCCGAGGTCGAAGCAGTCGGGATGTGTCGAAGACAGCGTGGACTCGAGGTGGTTGCGGCGTCTTGCGAGACAAGGGCTTGAAGCTTCGGAAGGTGCGAAGGGCGAATCGAAAGTCGCAAAAGCGCACAAGCGGGGCGGGCTCCGTTGGACTTAGCGAGGCGTAGCGGGAGGAGACCCGTTAGCCAAGGCTATATAAAGGATTGGAGGGCTGCATGCCCTCTAGAGCACTTGAAAAGGAATTAGGGTTTGCTAGAGTCAAAAGAGTCTTTAGTGGCTTTTTTGCTTTAGGCTTTAGTGGTTGAGGTTGTTGGTGGAGGCGGTTGGGTGCTCCTGCTTGTCCCCTTCGTAGCTCTCCAATGTGAGTTCTTGGCTTAGGGAGAGGAGAGGATGGATTGATGAACTTGTAATCATTCCTCTTGTTCTAATGTCCATGCGTATGGGGATGTATCTCTTTGTTTTTCGCTCTTGATTCAATGAATGGAAATCTGAAGTTTTCTTCTATTCGTGCTCTCTGTTCTTCGTTCTCCTTTTTTGTGATTTTTGGGGCTTTCTTCAATCCGGGAGTTTTGCTTGGTTCTTCCTCTTGATCTTGCTTGCTGGGACATGTGGGAACCTATCTAAGGTCATCTAGATCATCATCCACCCACGAGCAAGTCGTTAGATCAAGTTTTGATTTTGCCCGGTTTTGAACCCACCTTCGTTCAAATGCAAAGGATAGGAACCTTGGCATGGATCTCTGAAATCGTTGCTTGGAATAGGTTCCTAATATCTTCAGGAAGGTGTGGTTCAATTTTGGTCAAGTTTGGCGCGTAGATCAAAAGTTTGATCGATTTTCGTTTTGAAACCGAGCTGATTTTACTGCTCCGGGACAATCGAACGACCGGCCGTAACACTACAGTTGTACCAAGATCGGAACGGTATGGCCGTTTACTGCGGTTGTTCCGATTTCACTGAGTTTCTTCGAACTTCGATTTTGTTTCTTTCGAAATGGGGGTGAGAGTGGATTCAACATAAGACTTCTCTCGTGCAATCTTTGATCTTCATAGCTCTCATAGCTATTGGAGTGATTTACAAGTTGAATCCATTCTTTGCGAAAAAAGTTTATGTGCTCCTATTCACCCCCTCTAGTCGCCTTTTAGGTCCTCTGACATAATTCAACCACTGTGCTCTAACTCACCGGCGAGATTAATACCTTATGTTTAGTGGTAGGGGATGAACAATTTAAGGGCAACCATGCAATAGGAATAACTACCTCTAATCGGGAAAATAAACTTTGACACAAAAGCATGCATACATACAATTTGTAAGCAAAGTATTAGACTTTGAAAGTAATCATATTATTATGATCAAACTGCTTGCCTTGCTGGATTTCTTGCTACAAAGGATCACTCGCGTAATCAATAATTTCATCAGAACCTATCGAAAGAATTGAAAGCACAATAAGAACGAATAATACCGAAAAGACCCAACAAGTTCATCCAAAAATTATGAAAAATTCACATAAGGTAGAGCATCATTTTAGGTGAATTTAGCAACAAGAATCAATTGATTTGGATGTTCTATGCAAAAGTTATGGCCGTTTGAAAATTAGTTTTCAAGAAAATCCAATAAAAATGCTACCGTTACTGTTCATCCGAATTAAGTGTACATGACATTTTTATGGTAGACAGAGCACCACATGAGATGAACAATGGAATTTGATTCACCTCATTTGGAGCTAAGGTGAATTTTCCATGATTTTTCAAGGTCATGAAAGTAGTACGAAAGTTATATGTAAAATAAGGTTCTTAGAGCTAGTAACATGTTCAAAACCTATTTTATATTAAAGTACAGTAACAGAGGAATGCAACAAAATTGAGTTTACTCAATTTGGAGTTACAGAGAAATACTTATGTACTTTTGAAGTTAAAACAATTTGTAGTGCAACAATAATACTAAACCTAAAGTAATTTTGCCAAAAAGTGATTTTTGGAACAGTAACATGGTTCAACCCATTTTTATATTAAAGTACATGTAAAAAGGAAACTAGCAAAATTTAAATCATCAATTTTGGAGCTAAAATGAATTTTGAAGTTAATGTATTTTTTTTGTTCACAAATAAAGCATTTCAGATTTCATATAAACATAAAATACTTTTTATACCCAGTCTACTCTGGGGCCGTCTACTCTAGCCAAAGAAGTTGACAGGAGGGTCCCATGATTTCCTTCCTATTTCAATTAAAATCCTAAAAGAAAACTATTCTTACAAGTGGGACCCGCGTGTCATTGACACGGTCCACACGCACAGTACGTAGACCCTTGGTCCACGGCTTGGTTCACAGGTCCATGGCCTATCGGGTTGATTACTGTGCACAAAGGCCCACATGTAAACGAGTCGGCACGGAGATCAAAGGGTTAAAGTGTTGAGATTTCCGTTCCCGGGCCCACTAGTCATAGAGACTGAGTGGCAAAACTCAGTGCCAAAGCAATGATTTAATCAATGATTAGCATTAACCCTGTCCTAATGACAGAGATTACACCTTAATGGCCCGCTACGGGAGCTGCCGGAGCGTTCGACAATGGAGCGCTCTTGGCCGAGCTACTGCTGTGTGTCTTGCCGAGGGCGGCCTGGCGGTACGGCATAGACCCAAAATGGGACCTTAAGGATATTGCGCACCCGCCGGTGGCCGGGGCTTCACCGGAGCTGGACCAGAGCGGCGGCACGACACGGCGGGGCAGAGAAGAAGGCACGGCCAAAACGGCAACTACGACTCGGCAACTTCTCGTGTGAATGAGTGCGCGCATAAGCAACAGGAGAGTTCACTGAGCTCACCAGTATGACGCGGAGCCGACGAGTTTGCCGAAGTTGGTTCGACGGCGAAGAACAGCGACGGCGTCAATGGTTTCACCAAGGGGGGAGTGCCCTAAGCAAAGAAAGAGAGAAAAAGATGACGGAACAGCTAGATAGGGTCACAGTGATGGTCACAGAGCGAGGAATTAGGCAATGCCTCACCGTGCCGTCGTTGGGGAAGAAAATGGCTCTTGCGGCGAAAATGGGGAAGAGCTCGATTTCGACGATTCCTGTGATCGAAAGTTAAATTGGTTGAGGGGAAATCATTAGGGTGTTCCAGAGCACGAGATTACACACTTAGATGAGAGAAAGGCTCACCGGAGCGAAGGTTATCACAGCGGCGGCATTGGGTACACGCTTTGGACGCGCTCCGGAGAAGATGGGGGCGCTCCTCGTGTTCCAGGGCCTACACACAAAGACCAGGGCTCAAACAAGTGAACAAGGTGGTGGTGAAGGAAGAGGAAGAAGGGGGAACCACGCGGAGGAAGCTCACCCTAGAGGGGGTTGAGTTCTTGCCTCCTTTCCCTCGGTCACCGAGAGGGAAAGTGAGGAAATGCGAGAGAATGAGGGCGGGTTATAGCGCTCCAACGGCTGGAAGGGAAGCGGCGTGAACAGGCGAGTCCTGGTTGGACCACGGGGGCGGTGGATTGACGCTGTGCCCAGGCGTGGACAGAGCAAGGCAGAGCGGCACTGCCGCGTGGCGTGCAAAAGCTGAGCGCCCGTCAGCGAGTGGTGGAAGACACACCCGACAGGTGGGGCCCGCGGCGTCAGTGACTCAGCCGCGAGAGAGAGACTGAGTGAAATGGGTCGGCGCGGGCCTTTTGATCGAGATCAAATGGTTGACAATGCGCGAGAGCTTTCAGACCTAGCCGAAACGGTACGCGATTAGAGCCGTCGATGCAAGATCGGACGGTTGGCGTTGAGCGCGTTCGTTCGGACCTGGCCGAAGGGTTACGCAATCTGGACCGTTGAGTTTCCATCGGACGGCTCACAATCGACGCGGTCAGTTGGTTGGGTCGAGCCAAGCCAGCTAGGGACGGACTCTGACTCGGGTTTGAGTTTGAGGAATAGTGATTTCTGATTTTGATCTAAAAGGCTGAGAAGATAGGGAATTTTTGGAGGTAGCTCTGAAGCTCCAAAAATTTTGAAATGTTTATGGAAGCTTACTGGATCTGAGAACAACCTTGTGTAATTTTTCTAGAAATTTTCATGCACTGCATTTCTTTCTAGAAAATTCACAAGTGGCTACCCTAGGGGTTTGACCAGAGTTCTTACTGGTTTGACTAGCTCTTCGAAATAGCAACTAAAATCTAAAAATTATGAGATTTTTCAGAGAGGTTACTAGGATGATCTAGAAGCTAGGAAAAATATTTCCAGAGGATGATCACAAGACTTGATTTGAAAGTTTTCAAGGATTATGCTTTCATCAGTTGAAGCATTGGTCTTTGAAAATAGGAAATTCACGGGGAAAGTTTCCAGAAAATTTCAAATGACATCATGAGGCAACAAAAGTTTTAATTTATCCTCATTTTCTTACATTTGAAACACAACCCATAGTTTGGGATGTTACAAAACCTCCCCCCCTTACAAGAATCTCGTCCCGAGATTCCGTCTACTCAGTAAAGAAAGACGAGTAGTCCGCACGCTGGCGATCCTCCCTTTCCCAAGTTGCTTCATTCTTGGAATGATTTGTCCACTGAACTTTAAGGAATTTGGTGGCATGATTCCTAGTTCTTCATTCAGCTTCTTCAAGGATGCGAAAAGGACGCTCTTTGTAGGTCAAGTCTTCTTGTACATTGAGACTTTCCAAAGGAGCTTCCTCGGTTGGAATGCGAAGACACTTCTTCAATTGGGACACATGGAAAACATTGTGAACACCTTCAAGTGTAGCGGGCAATTCCAACTTGTAGGCAACTGCTCCTTTCTTCTCAATGATGCGGTAAGGTCCAACATATCGAGGAGCTAATTTGCCTTTGACGTCGAAACGTTGATGACCCTTCAGAGGAGAGACTTTGAGATAAACAAAGTCATTAGGCTCAAAGCTCAACTCACGACGGCAACGATCCGCATAGCTCTTTTGCCTTGATTGAGCCGTGCGCAATCGATCTCGAATCAACCGAACTTGACTTTTGGCCTCATTAATCGACTATGGGCCAAAGAATGGTCTTTCACCGGTTTCTGACCAATTCAACGGGGTTCTACACTTCCTCCCATATAAGGCCTCAAATGGTGCCATGCCAAGACTAGCTTGAAAGCTGTTGTTGTAAGAGAATTCAGCGAACGACAAGTATTTCTCCCAATTCTTCTCGTAGGAGAGAACACAAGCACGAAGCATGTCTTCCAATACTTGATTGACTCTTTCAGTTTGGCCATCAGTTTGAGGATGGTATGCGGTGCTGAAAGAAAGACGAGTTCCCATAGTCTCTTGCAAACTATGCCAAAACCGGGAGGTAAAGAGTGAACCACGATCCGAAACAATCGTCTTGGGCACACCATGCAAACTCACAATGCGGGATATGTAGAGGTCCGCCAAAGTACCTACACAAATCTTAGTCCGCATTGGCAGAAAATGAGCTACTTTCGTCAACCGATAAATGATAACCCATATGGCATCTTTCCCTTTTGAGGTACGGGGTAAACTGGTGATGAAGTCCATGCCGATAGAATCACACTTCCATTCAGGCACTTGCAAGGGTTGTAGTAAACCCGCTGGACGTTGATGTTCGGCCTTCACACGACAACATATGTCACACTCGGCAACAAACTTTGCGATTTCTTGCTTCATTCGGGTCCACCAGAACCTTTGACGGAGATCTTGATACATCTTTGTGGCCCTGGAATGAATGGACAAAGGAGAATCATGGGCCTCGCGGAGGATGACATTCCACAATTCCATGTCCTTAGGAACAACAAGGCGCTTTCTGAACCATACAACACCATTGTCATCTTCTGAGAAGCACTTGGCTATTCCGATCTTGATATTCTGCTTGATCTAATTCACACCTTCATCTATTTGTTGTGCAGCCTTGATCTGATCTTCTAAGGTTGGTTGCACAACTATGTGTAACGTCCCAAAATTTGGCTTTTCAAAAATCTTTTGTTTAGTTTAGGTCCCTGGAAAATTTCGCCAATTTTATTCGAATTAATAAAGCTTAATAGGGAATTTCCTAACCTTAAAATATTTAATTTGACTAATCTAAACATTAATTTAAATAAAATTAGTTTTAGTTGGGTTCCTTGTGCTCCAAGGAATTTTTGTGTATTTTCTTGGATTTTTTCTGATTTTATTTGCTATTTATTTGAGCTCTTTTGAATTTCTAGTCTTTTCTTAATTCGGAAATTCATTTGTATTCCAATTTTCCTTCGTGGGCCAAATTGGATCAGCCCACTTCGCCTCTCTCCTCCGCTCGGCTCGGTCCAGCCCGCTTGACCCAGCCAACTCCCCGCCGCCTAACCCTAATTCCACTGTCGCTTGTTAGCGCCGCCGCCGCTTTAACGCAGACGCCGCACAGGCGCGTTGCGTCGCAGCCGCCGCCGCTTTGTGCGGGCGAAGGCGCGATGCGTGGCCGCCCACGCCTTATGGGCGTCCGTGCCTAGCGCGGCGCCCCACGCCATAAGGGCGCCGCCACTCGGCGCGCCTGCCTCGCCGATCGCGTCCTCCTTGTTGCCATGCCCTAGCCGCCGCTACTCCAAGATCTTTGCAGCGCCGCCGCGCCGCTCTGCCCTTTCACCGCCGCCTCCGAGGCCGTGGCGCCGCAGCCGAAGACATCGCCGTCGTGCCGCACGAGATCGCCGAGTTGAAGCCGCCGCCGCCATGGACACCGATTCGGAGCTCCCCGCCGCCGCCGACTCGGTGCCCCTCCGCCTTCACCGCGCCGCCCTCGTCCCCGACCCGCGCTAGCCGTCGTCGCCACGCCACCGGAGCACCATCCCTCTCCAACCCGAGCCGTCGCCGCCATTAACGTCATCCCCGAGCTCATCCCCATTCACCGGTGAGGCCCTATTCCCCGTCTCCTCTCATCCCCCTCGCCAGTTCTTATCGCCTTGGACCCCTTCGGATCCGTGGCTGCCGTCACCGAATGTCGCCGCGTTGATTTCCTCCCTCATCCTGCGCGCTCGCCGAGCCGCCCTCACCTCGGTTTCCATCGCCGCCCGCCGAGCCCGCTAGAACTGCAGCGGCTAGCGCCACCGCTGCTCGTCGAGCTCGCCGGGACTCCATCACCCGTCGGCCACCCCGAAGACGCTGCGCCGACAAGCCACCATGACCCAGCACTTAGCTCTCATGCGTATTGGTTTATTTGATGCCACGTCAGTGTTACCACATCACCCGGCCATGTGCACACCGTTCATCGCTGACCAGAGGAAGCCAGGGCAGCAGCGTGCCCCCTCTGTGCGCCTTCCATGCGGGCCCTGCCCCCTCTCTCCATCTCTAGGGCAACACCTTCACCCCGTTTTCGTCCTCACTGGAGTCCAACCGGTCGCCGCTCTTCGCCGTTGACCCGCACCGCCGTACCCGCGTCATGGAGATCTCCGTCGCTTCCTCTTCCCGTAGCACCCATCCTTTTGCATCGCCGCGATCCGCAGCTCTGGCAAGCCAGCGAGCCCGAGCAGCCATGCTTCTGTGCCAGGCACGCCAGCCTCGCCACCTCGTGCTGTGCTGTCGTATTGTCACCCGCCACCTCCCATGGCATCAGGGAAGCGCCCCCGCCCCATTTTCATCCTCGCCGTAGTTCCCCCCAGTCGTCGTTCGCCACCGCCAGGGATCACCGAGAAGGCCACGGCTACCGCGCGCTCCCTGTGTCCGTGTCCCTTCCATGTGGGCCCTGCTCCCTTCTTCTCTCTTTGGTCTGTCTTACAATCGAGTCCCTCCCTAGTTTCCATTCTGAAACAAGGCAGTGCCCTGTGCTCATTTGTCACCCGGTGCCATGTCATCCGCATAGTCGTCGCCTATTCAGCGGCCATCAAAGCCTTTGTGCTTGTGTGTCGTCCTATGTGGCGTCCCCGTCATCAATTCCGTGCACGCCACGTAGCCGCCACCTTACGTCGCCTAAGCCGCCCACGTGGCATACCCATAACCCAAACCCTAGACCAAACCGTATGGACTTGGCTCATGCGAATCAAGCCTATGCCAAGCTGGCCCCGCATGTCGTTGCACTGTTGTGTAACCTCAGTTCGCTGTGAATCTACCCTATGCCTTGTGGGCACACTGTCGACATGCTACCTTGGCTCATGCATTGCCAACGCTACCTCACTGCCATGTTGTCGCCGTGTCTTGTGCCACCTCAGTGACCATGGCCGTGTAGACACCTACATGTTCACAAACCCTAAAACCTGAAATTGAACCGAATGGACATGGTTCGTGGGAACCTAGTCTATGACTTGCGAAGCCCCTTTGTCAGTCAATGCCAGTCCAACCCTAGCCCTAAACCTAAGCTATCGTGAACCAGTTTCATCTTGCAACTTAAACCCTAGTCATGGACTCGGTCTATGGACCAATGGGCCACTTGTCTTTCACATCAATCTTTTCCAGAATTAATTTAATTCTGAAAACCCTTTTATCCGGTGGGTCCCACCTGGCATCCACTGTTCCATTTTCAGAAACTAATCTAATTTCCGAAATTCAATTATCCAATTGGTCCCACATGTCATTCACTATCCTTGTTCTCTCTCACTTACCAGTGGACCCCACTTATAAGTCTCCAATTCTATTTATTTATTTAATCCGAAAGAATATTATTTGAATATTCTTTTCTCTCTCGACTTCATCATTTCTTGTGATTCTTCCGAGAGTCATATCTTTTGCATCCGAACTCCGATTGAGTTCATTCGAATTCCTAAATTCATCTCAATTCAATATCTATTTATCTGAGATTATTATTTAATTTTTGGAGTTTGTTTGTTCTCTGTTAGTTATTTATTTGGTTTATTTGCTTGTTTGCGAGTAGACATCGATACTGCGAGAAGTGTTGATCAAGAAGGAGCTGAAGATCAAGGAAGTAGAAGATTAAAGATTAAATAAGATCGTCATTGCTAGCAAGGCAAGTTGTACCTTTGATCATATTGAATCCTAGTTTTCTAAAATTACTTTGATTCAAATTATTGCATTTACTTTAAGTATTTATTTAAATGCTTTTGGGTGTAGTTGTTAATTCCAAATTGTTATGCCTTCTTTGTTAAATTGCTATGTCTAAATCCCTTGTCACCCTAGTTGATATTTAGTTGGTAATATTGTAGCACCAACGTGGGTTGGTTAGTGCGATTAGATTGCTTAGTCATGCCATGAATCATTTATTCATGTGAGGCTGCAATTATTAACCTGACTAAGTGAATATGCAATCTTGTAATAATATGTGTGTACTATGTGTCTTTGTGGCATATGTTGCACTTAAATCAACCGGGTGGTAAAAAGGATTTGGAGTGAGGCAAGGGGTGGAATCTTGTGTGAAATGGTGGACTGTGTGAACTGTGTGAGCTGTGTGCATAGGAATTAATCTGTGTGGCATAGTAGCATATGGTAGTCTTGCCTTGGTCAATTAAGGACCTCACCATGTGCGTCATTGAACTGAGCCCATCTGTACAACCACATGCCTATTATGGGACGGGCCTAGCATAGTAAGATGAAGTTCCGAAATGCTTTGTTATGATTAGTGCTAGCTACACTAATTATATCTTGTGGGTAAAGTGTACAAACTCTACAGAGTGTTAAAACAATCTATTCGAATAGCCGCATCCGCGGTCATGGACATGCTCGGGGATCTCACACGAGGGGTAGATTTTCATAAACTGTGTGGGAAGGGAGCTGTGTGATCTAAATCATATGGCTATGTGAATAATCTGTTTAGGCTGTGTGTCTTTGTGAAATCAAACTGTTAAAATTAAATATTGTTTATTTGTTTTACTGTATGCTTTCAATCTATTATTTGTATTCAATTGCAAATGTTGCATTTATGCAAAATAACCACAGAATGCCATTCCTTTGGAATAAGCCTGCATGTATAATTGCATTTCTGTGGTATGACTTGCGAGTACGGTGTGTACTCACGCTTGCTTTGATGAATCAAGCAAAACTAAAGGAATTACCAGTCAACAAGGTCTACTTCAAGGATCATGGAGAACTAGGTCACGCACCCCAGCCGATTGCCTGTGGGCATATGGATGGGCTTCACTGGAGTTATCCCGTTTCGTTCTGCTGCAGCTTCATTGAGCTTTTTGCCTTCTGAGGCATTAATTGTAAGCTTTGACCTTAAGGTCTTTACTCTGATGTTTATTGTATTTGCCTATTTATTAGTTATCTTTGTATATGGAATTGATATTTCACTGATGTTGTCACTATGTGCACTAGCATGATCCTGGACCAGTGCAGTATACACAGAGGGTCCATAATTGTATTTTTGGGTCCCGACACTATGGCAGCAAGGACCCCATGCTCAACCACTCCCAAGTTGAGCCGCTGAAATTCTTCATGAAGGGCGGGCTGTTGCTCCTTGAGCATCAAGGTATTGCAATAAACCTTGCGACTGAGAGCATCGGCAACAACATTAGCCTTGCCCGGATGGTATTGGAGACCCATATCATAATCTTTGATCAATTCAAACCATCTTCTTTGCCTAAGGTTCAGATTTGGTTGGGTGAACAAATACTTCAAACTTTTGTGATCCGAATACACTTCGCAACGATTACCGATGAGGTAATGTCACCAAATCTTCAGTGCATGAACCATTGCAGCTAATTCCAAGTCATGGGTTGGATAATTGAGTTCATGAGGTCTCAATTGTCTTGATGCATAAGCCACTACCTTGCCCTCCTGCATAAGAACACAACCGAGTCCTTGCCGAGAAGCATCGCAATAGATGTCGAAGCTTCGGTGGACGTCGGGAAGAACAAGAACTGGAGCTGTGGTTAATCTCTTCTTGAGTTCTTGAAAACTCTTCTCACAATCAACGGACCACACATACTTCTTGTCCTTTTTGAGCAACTAGGTCATCGGCTTTGCAATCTTGGAGAAGTTCTCAATAAAGCGACGATAGTATCTTGTTAAACCGAGAAAACTCCTCACGTTAGTCACTGACTTGGGTTGACCCCATGAGAGCACATCACTGACCTTGCTAGGATCCATGGCTATGCCTTGCGCTAAGAGAACATGGCCCAAGAATGCCACTTCCTTCAACCAAAACTCGCACTTACTGAACTTCGCATAGAGTTGATGTTCGCGCAGTTTTCCCAACACTAGCTTCAAGTGTTTAGCATGCTCTTCATCATTCTTCGAGTAGATGAGGATATCATCAATGAAGACCACCACAAACTTGTCCAAATACTCCATGAATACCATATTCATAAGATTCATGAAAAGAGCAGGAGCATTCGTCAAGCCGAAAGACATGACTGTACACTCGTACAATCTGTAGCGAGTAGAGAAAGCCGTCTTCGAAATATCTTCAGGCCTGAATCGGACTTGATGGTAGCCCAATCTCAGATCAATTTTGGAGAATACCCTAGCTCCAGTCAATTGATTGAAAAGGTCGTCAATCCGAGGCAATGGGTACTTGTTCTTCACCGTCACTGCATTCAATGGACGGTAATCAACGCACAAACACAGAGTCTTGTCTTTCTTTTTCACAAAGATTGCAGGACAGCCCCACGGTGATGGGCTGGGGCAGATGAACCCCTTCTCTTGAAGTTCACCAAGTTGCTTCTTCAACTCCTCCAATTCATTTGGAGGCATCCGGTACGACCTCTTTGAAATCGGGGCAGTACCAGGCAGCAACTCGATGACAAACTCAATATCCCTGACTGGAGGCATTCCAGGCAATTCTTCGGGAAACACATCCACAAAGTCACACACTACTGGGACTTCATGAATCTCCATAGCCGGCTTCGCTTCAAGTGCACAAAGATGCGATCCTTGCAGCTTCGGAGAAATTCCAACTTGCTCACCGGAGGGACTTGTGAGGGAGATGAATTTCTTAGCACAATCGATTTGTCCCAAGTGTTGGGACAGCTAATTCATGCCAAGTATCACATCCAAACTTGCTGAATTTAGGAGGATAAGATTTGCCAAAAATCCCACTCCTCCAATCTCAATAGAAACATCCCAACATTCATTTTCAGCTCTCATTTCCGACCCCGGAGAATGAATAATCAAAGGAACATGCATAGGAACAATTTGAAGATCACTAAGTGCAGCAAAAGACTTTGATATAAAAGAATGAGAAGCTCCGGAATCGAATAAAACGGTAGTAGGTTGAGAGTTGACAAGAAGCGTACCCAACACGACGTCGGGTGCCTCCTGCGCTTCCTCGGCTGAGATATGGTTGACTTGGCCGTTGCCCACATTCTGGGTCTTCTGAGTAGCCTTCTGATCTTGACCACTTCCTTGCCCGCGTCCTCCATTAGGACGAGGGGCCGCTCCAGTCTTCTTAGGGCAATTATTAGCATAATGCCCCTTATTGTTGCAGAAGAAACAAGTGACCTCAGCAGCCAAATTGCGGAGGCCTCCTTGCTGTCCCGCAGGTGCACGTCGTTGAGACATGGCCTGCGGTGGGTGTGGTACAAACGCCGATGGCCTCGGTGGTGGTGGAGCCTGAGAATGAGGCACTGGGGCTTGCCCGAGGCGAGAACGGGGAAGATTGGCCCTTGCTGATTTTTGAGCTTCCCACTTGCGCTTGCAAGAATCGCCTAGTGCTCTTCCCTTGTGCTCAACGACAATAGCCTTGTCGACCAATGTCTGGAAGTTGGAGAAGTCGACGATAGACAACTTGTCCTGAAGCTCCTCGGACAAGCCATCCATGAACTTCTCCTGCTTGGCATCATCAGTGGGCACGTCCTCAGGGGTGTACCGAGAAAGATGGTTGAAATCATGTAGGTATTCAGTTACTGTCCTGCGCCCTTGCTTGAGCGCCGAGAACTCCTTCTTGAGCTTCATCACGCCGGTGGGAACATGAGCCCGACGGAAGGTAGTACGAAACTCCTCCCACGTGATGGCTCGGCCCGCAGGCTGCATGGCGAGGAAGTTTTCTCACCATGAGAGTGCTACCCTCCAGTTGATGGGAGGTGAATAGTGCCTTCTCTTGTTCTTGTCACTGAGCGACATCGAGCTTCCGCTCGACTAGACGCAACCAATCGTTTGTGTCGAGGGGATCTTCAGATCACGAGAAGGTGGGTGGCTGTGTGCGAAGGAATTCCGAGAGTCCTCCCCTTTGATGATGACCACCTCCTCCTCCTGATCCGGAGGCATCGGAAAGATTGGAGGTATTCCGTGCAATTGCCTCTAGGATCTTTGTTTGATCCATGCGGTTTTGCTTAATCTGAGTGAGAACCTCAGTCATGGTCGGAGGAGGCGGGAGCTCCTCATCCTGACCAGCTGGCTGACCTTGGCTACTACGAGTTCTTCCAGCCATCTTGTTTCATTGAAGTGGGTTAGCAACCAAAAACCCGAAAACTAGAGGCGAAAGGTAGCAAAAGAAAAGCTATCGACTAGGGAAATGAGATATTACCCTAACCCAAATACAATCATATAACTAGCAAGAAATGAACTCCAAACATTTGCAACAAGGCATAAGATCCAATGCAAAACTCATAAGACATAAGATCCAACTTCTCGGCACGACCTACTCGTATTGAATGAACAAGCAATCGGTTGAGAAGAAAAAATTTCAGAGCACAACTCAAGTTCTATTGCATCTAAAAATCATGGTAAAAACCATCTAAGGGTGTATTAGGCACTAGCTATCTAATATCACATCTTACCCTTTTATTCCCACAAGTTTACTTGAATTACCCTCTCATTTTTAGCCCTAACGACGAACTAAGTGCTTGCTGTCCAATTCTTATACTTGCTGTCCAGATTTTGTATCTAAGCTCCAAGCTGAATTTTCCAACTCCAAATGCTTCTAATCTTCACTAAAAGACAGCCAACACTTCATATTCTCAACACTCATTGAATCCCAAAACCGAATTTAAACGGTAACAACTATCTTTTGAAATAAAGATGAGAGGAAACAACTTTTCAAATCTCAATCAAGAACAAGGTAAGATGAGCAATCTAGGATAGGTAAGGAGTAAAATCTGAGAACTTACTTAAGTTTTCATAATCCCTTTGTCATTTTGAAACTAATTTTTTCAAAATATCCTAAGGACGACTAAGCTAGGGGTTTTTACGGTCAGTATGGCTCTGATACCAACTTTTGTGAGAACCCGGGGTATTTAACTTGTAATTCTTAACCATCAAGATGGTTCTAGCATTACAAATAAAATATCTCAACTCTCGGCGTATATGTACTTCCCAGAATTGTAGTACACATACCCCATAAAAAAATTATGCATCAATTCCATTCAACACATAGAACCGAAACACAACTAAGCAATTCAAAAGACATACATAAAAGAGTTATTACAAAAGGGGCCGACCGGCCAAATAACAACTAAAGAGTTAAATAAACAGCGGAAGCAAAAGCCATAAGATGGCGATAAACAAGAGCCAATTAGTGTGCCTTTAACCCACAAGGCAACCAACCGGGCCACCAACCTAGTCGTCAAACCCGCCACATAGCTCACAAAAGTGGATCCCTTGGGGATCAGCTTCCTCCTCTGCAACATTTAGTTAAGCAAAGCAAATGAGTACAAAAATGTACTCGCAAGACTTACGTGTAGGGTAACAGCCTATACATAGCTACATGCAAGCTTATTTAAGTGGAGGAGGCTCTAGACTCAAATTTCAGCATAAAGCAAGTTTTCATTTGCAATAATGTAATAGATTTAAAGCAGTTTTACAATCTGTTTTTATTTGACAAAAACAGCAAGATACAAGTAACAATAATAACCAGACATCCTGGAAGTGGCTAACCCAATAGCCACCACAACAATAGCATGAATTCCCCATTCATACCACCCACATCAAGTTTTAATTAAATGTTATAGTCTAGTTCTCACGGGGCGTATCCAAGCGTGTCCATAACCTAGCACGAGGCTATTCGAATAGATTATACCCTGCAGGGGTGTACCAATGTACCCACACGCCAGACCGCCTTTTCGCCATATGATTAAGCACACTTCCTTAGGTATGCCGGCACGGCTAAGTCCTACGAGACGTTTCCAATATAATGTATTAACTACGAGTCACCCGCATGGGTGAAACCCTCCATGAACCGTCCTTGTGTGTGCAGACGGGGCTCCCACGAAGGACCCACACATTGTGTCAGGACATCGGCCCAGCCGTAGCAACTGCCGATGCCCCTCGAGGTGGAGAACCTACCGGGAACTCCACCACCGCACACCCAACACACACATGGGATATTCCTTTTTCAACACAACACACACAACCTCCTGCGACTCGGAGCTAACACACGCCAAAGTACTAAGTCAAGAGAGGTCCCATATCCCTCTCATGTGGTTAGCACACAAATTGCTCGGTACGGTGGCGCAAGTAACTCGGTCCTTGATTGACTTGGGCACCATTCCAGTCACACCATAAGATCACACCATCAACCATTGTGCCCTAGTCTCAAACATTTCATTTTCAGTTTCAGTTTTTGACTCTACAAAGTAACAAAGCACAAAGTGCTGAGCATAATGATAATAATAATTTTGTGTGATCAAAGTTATTGACTAAGTCGATAACCGCCCAATTCTACCGGTAGCTAAGCATTTCTAAGCATGACACCGTAAAGACAATCAAAGAGCATAATTCAACCACCGGGCTCTAATTCACCGGAGAGATTAATACCTTATGTTTAGTAGTAGGGGATGAACAATTTAAGGGCAACCATGCAACAGGAATAACAACCTCTAATCGGGAAAATAAACTTTGACACAAAAAGCATGCATACATACAATTTGTAAACAAAGTATTAGACTTTGAAACTAATGGGATTATTATGATCAAACTGCTTACCTTGCTGGATTTCTTTCTGCAGAGGATCACTCGCATAATCAATAATTTCATCAGAACCTATCGAAAGAATCGAAAGCACAATAAGAATGAATAATACCGAAAAGACCCAAAAATTCAAAGTCATCCAAAAATCATGAAAAATTCACCTAAGGTAGAGCATGATTTTAGGTGAATTTATCGATAAGAATCAATTGATTTGGATGTTCTATGCAAAAGTTGTGGCCATTTGAAAATCAGTTTTCAAGAAATTCCAGTAAAAATGCTACCGGTTACTGTTCATCCGGAATAATTGTTTTGGTAAAAATTTCCAGAGAGGAGGTGTACATGAAATTTTTATGGTAGACAGAGCACCACATGAGATGAACAATGGAATTTGATTCACCTCATTTGGAGCTAAGGTGAATTTTCTATGATTTTTCAAACTCATGAAAGTAGTACAAAAGTTATATGTAAAATAAGGTTCTTAGAGCCAGTAACATGTTCAAAACCTATTTTATATTAAAGTACAGTAACAGAGGAATCCAACAAAATTGAGTTTACTCAATTTGGAGTTACAGAGAAATACTTATGTACTTTTGAAGTTAAAACAATTTTTAGTGCAACAATAATACTAAACCTAAAGTAATTTTGCCAAAAAGTGATTTCTGGAATAGTAACATGGTTCGACACATTTTTATATTAAAGTACATGTAAAAAGGAAACTAGCAAAATTTAAATCATCAATTTTGGAGCTAAAATGAATTTTGAAGCTAATGTATTTTTTTTGTTCACAAATAAAGCATTTTAGATTTCATATAAACATAAAATACTTTTTATACCCAGTCTACTCTAGCCAAAGAAGTTGATAGGAGGGTCCCATGATTTCCTTCCTATTTCAATTAAAATCCTAAAAGAAAACTATTCTTACAAGTGGGACCCGCGTGTCATTGACACGGTCCACACGCACAGTACGTAGACCCTTGGTCCACGGCTTGGTTCACAGGTGCACGCCTTATCGGGTTGATTACTATGCACAAAGGCCCACATGTAAGCGAGTCCACACGGAGATCAGAGGGTTAAAGTGCTGAGATTTCCGTTCCCGGGCCCACTAGTCATAGAGACTGAGTGGCAAAACTCAGTGCCAAAGCAATGATTTAATCAATGATTAGCATTAACCCTGTCCTAATGACAGAGATTACACCTTAATGGCCCGCTACGGGAGCTGCCGGAGCGTTCGACAACGGAGCGCTCCTGAGCACGAGCTCGCCTAGCGTGCTGCCGGCGAGGGGGGCCACGGCGGTACCGGCATAGACCCAAAATGGGACCTTAAGGATATTGTGCACCCGCCGGTGGCCGGGGCTTCACCGGAGCTGGACCAGAGCGGCGGCACGACGCGGCGGGGCGGAGAAGAAGGCACGGGCAAAACGGCAACTACGACTCGGCAACTTCTCGTGCGAATGAGTGCGCGCATAAGCAACAGGAGAGTTCACTGAGCTCACCAGTATGACGCGGAGCCGACGAGTTTGCCGGAGTTGGTTCGACGGCGAAGAACAGCGGTGGCGTCAATGGTGTCACCAAGGGGGGAGTGCCCTAAGCAAAGAAAGAGAGAAAAAGATGACGAAACAGCTAGATAGGGTCACAGTGATGGTCACAGAGTGAGGAATTAGGCAATGCCTCACCGTGCCGTCGTCGGGGAAGAAAATGGCTCTTGCGGCCGAAAATGGGGAAGAGCTCGATTCCGACGATTCCTGTGATCGAAGGTTAAATTGCTTGAGGGGAAATCATTAGGGTGTTCCAGAGCACGAGATGACGCACTTAGACGAGAGAAAGGCTCACCGGAGCGAAGGTTGTCACGGCGGCGGCATCGGGTACACGCTCTAGACGCGCTCCGGAGAAGATGGGGGCGCTCCTCGTGTTCCAGGGCCTACACACAAAGACCAGGGCTCAAACCAGCGCACAAGGTGGCGGTGAAGGAAGAGGAAGAAGGGGGAACCACGCAGAGGAAGCTCACCCTAGAGGGGGTTGAGTTCTTGCCTCCTTTCCCTCGGTCACCGAGAGGGAAAGTGAGGGATTGCGAGAGAACGAGGGCGGGTTATAGCGCTCCAACGGCTGGACGGGAAGCGGCGTGAACGGGCGAGTCCCTAGTTGGACCGCGAGGGCGGTGGATTGACGCTGTGCCCGGGCACGGACGGAGCAAGGCAGAGCGGCGCTGCCGCGTGGCGTGCAAGAGCTGAGCGCCCGTCAACTAGAGGTGGAAGAAACACCCGATAGGTGGGGCCCGCGGCGTCAGTGGCTCAACCGCGAGAGAGAGACTGAGTGAAATGGGTCGGCGCGGGCCGTTGGATGAGATCAAACGGTTGACAATGCACGAGAGCTTTCAGACCTAGCCGAAGCGGTACGCGATTAGAGCCGTCGATGCAAGATCGGATGGTTGGCGTTGAGCGCGTTCGTTCAGACCTGGCTGAAGGGTTACACAATCTGGACCGCTGAGTTTCCATCGGACGGCTCACAATCGGCGCAGTCAGTTGGTTGGGTCGAGCCAAGCCGGCTCGGGTCAGACTCTGACTCGGGTCTGAGTCCGAGGAATAGTGATTTCTGATTTTGATCTAAAAGGCTGAGAAGATAGGGAATTTTTGGAGGTAGCTCCGAAGCTCCAAAAATTCTGAAATTTTTATGGAAGCTTGTTGGATCTGAGAACAACCTTGTGTAATTTTTCTAGAAATTTTCATGCAATGCATTTCTTTATAGAAAATTCACAAGTGGCTGCCCTAGGGGTTTGACCAGAGTTCTAACTGGTTTGACTAGCTCTTAGAAATAGCAACTAAAATCTAAAAATTGTGAGATTTTTCAGAGAGGTTACTAGGAAGATCTAGAAGCTAGGAAAAATATTTCTAGAGGATGATCACAAGATTTGATTTGAAAGTTTTCAAGGATTATGCTTTCATCAGTTGAAGCATTGATCTTTGAAAATAGGAAATTCACGGGGAAAGTTTCCAGAAAATTTCAAATAACATCATGAGGCAACAAAAGTTTTAATTTATCCTCATTTTATTACATTTGAAACACAACCCATAGTTTGGGATGTTACAAGTTGTCACCATCTGCCACAGGTCCAAGGGTAGGAAAGAGATGAGAGAGTTAAGGGGGAAGAGGTTAAAGCAACCAAACCAGCAAAACCAACAAAATCAGCAATTCACAAGTTCAAACACGTTCCACTCGAGGCTCACTGCCCTCAGGGCTGCAAGCGAGGAGGTCGTGGCCACAAGGGGAGGTCATTGCAAGAGACCCAAGGGAGGTCCTCCATTGACCACGAGCTGGGAGGTCCCAACAAAAGGGGAAGGCTCAAAACACAAAGGTTAACTACCACATGACCCCCTAAGGATATGACAAGGGAAAGAGGATCCAATAACTTTATAAAACAATGAGGAAAGCAAAAGGTAGGAGAGAGTGAGGTGTGAAAAGATACAAGGATGGGGTAAGGATAGAGAGATGACTCAGGTAAGGAGAGGACAAATTATTTCTCTTATTTTGCAATACACATTTTGAACTTTCCTCTAATGACCATTCTACTAGGCTACGACCTACAGTCAAGATGCTCTAATACCACTTGTGGCGACCCGGCCAAGGGCCTCACCCAAGAGGTCCTCCAAGACCTCCCTGGAAGTCCACCAGGACCTCTCAGGAGGTCCCAAGGACCTCTCGGGCAGTCCTCCTAGGCCTCCCAAGAGGTCCAGCCGGACCTCCTAGAGGTCTAGGGAACTGACCCGAGGAGGTCTTGAGGCTCAGGTCCTCCCCAAGAGCCACGACCAGACCTGGGGGAGATCCAGAGATCAACCCGAGGAGGTCATGGGACTTGGAGAAGTCCTGACCCTCCTGTGATCCGAACCAGTCCTAAGGATCAATGGCTGGTTCTCACAGCAATTACAAGTGATAACATACATCCACACGAGACTTTATTAACAACAAGGGAGTTGATTACAAAGTTGCTTACAAGCCACGACAACAAGGCAAAATACACAGCGGGAGCAAAACCAGCAAAACCATGTCCACCCAATACGCCACAGGCAATTGGTTGGAGGGCGTGGCCTAGTTGATCTGGTCCTCATCATCATCGAAGAAGTCTTCTCCTGCTCAACTCATCAATCAAGAAAGAATGAGCACAACAACCGTGCTCGCAAGTTACACCCGTCAATTAGCAGAATGACATGCATAATGGATATCTCAAAGGAAGGCATAATATGGTTAGTTTGCATAAAGCCAAGTTTGTTTCAATTACATATACTAAGTTCCAAGGCAGTTGTACGATGATTAGAATTCATTTTGTAAATCTCAGTTTTCAGTTGGATAACTTTCATCAATATGATGGTGAAGGATACCCTCCTGCCACAAGGCTCCCTGCCCAACCCATTTGGATAGAAATCCAAAAACTAGTTTTTAACCACCCATTTTGAAAACAAACCAGAGGCCTAACTTTGAGCAGCTTTGCTAGCATGTCCATAACCGCGGACACAGCTATTAGAATAGTTTTACACTCTGCAGAGGTGTGCAACTTTACCCACAAGACATGCTTCTCTAGTTTGTTTGGCAACCGTCGTTGCCACCTCTCACTGCCGATGGTAAGAGGTCTAGAGCACGTGACAAGGCCTTTACAATACACTATTCCACCACAGTCCATCCACTCTAAGGTTTCGCCCCTTCCTAGGGCCCCCTCTTGAGCCAGGTGGGCACAACAAAGTCATAGAAGACAGGCCACGAAAGACCACCCACTATTCCGCCGGACCAACCGCGGTGATAACTTTGCAAATTAGTTGGTCAGGTCCCGCCCATACAGGACATGTGGTTGCACGGAGAGGCATAGCAAAATACACTCGCAGACCGGTCCTTAACTGACTTGGGCGGCCACCACAACCCTGGGGCATCGGATCACACGACCCCTGTGCATAGATTTGCACCAACCAAACAACCAATGCCACCCAAGTCGAAATCCATTTCTCATTTCTTTGCTTTTCAAACCTCCATGGCACACCAATGCCATGGCCATTTGCAGAAACCCCATGACACACCAATGCCATGGTCCAGATCATTTAGACAAGTGATATTTGTTTTGCCAAAACCTCCCAAACCAAGATTCTTTTCTCTAAGCATGGCTAAGCTCTATTTCTTTCAAAGGTCCTGGTCCACTGTATTGAGTAAACCAGGTTTTGCTTAGGGTGACAACAGGTTCGGCTCAAGATCAAAAGTGGTCATACCAAGGAAATTAGGCATAATTATGAATTTAAAGACAGGCATTGAAATAACTTAGTAAAGTAAGCATGCATTAACATTTGAAATGGAATATACATAGGTTGAAATAATGGGTGCAATATGACCAAGAGTATAACTTGCCTTGCTCAAAGGCCTGGATGTCTTCTTCTTCTTCGGGGAGCTCTTGCTTTTTAGTGTCTTCACAATCTACACGAGGAAACCAAAGTAACTCAATACAAAGTTCAAAAAAAACCCAAAGAAACTTCAATGAAACTCTAAAATAAAACCAACAGAGAGGCTAGTTCGGTTTGGAGGAGGTCCAAGCTCAAGGGAGGAGGTCCAAGAGCTCTGGAGGAGGTCCACGAGCTGCTCGGTTGCTTCAGAGAATGGATATGGGGAAAAAGATGAGGATGAAGGGCTGCCCAAGTGTGGGGACCCCGAGATCGGATCCGTGTCAAGCTAAGTAATTACGCTGAAAGAGCACAATAACTAACATGAAACGAAAACGATTCCGAGTACCCGGATAGGTGTCTCATGTTAGCTCCCAAGGATCAGTGACTAACATGCACATATCCAAACACAACATTGTATTCACATCCATACACAATATACAAGAATAAAGGAAATGTAAATACAACATCATTGCAAAGAAACATAATATACAAGTTTGCATAAGAGGGCCAATCGGCCAAAAGTAATTAACCAACAATAAATCGCAGCGGAAGACAAACTTAAAATAAAAAGGGAATAACCAAGTTGGCATGCCCACAATCCCACAAGCAACCAACTGGGATTAAAGTCGTAGCGTCTGAAGTACTTTACCCAATTTGAATGACTTCTCACCTGAACAATAGACAATTTTTAAGTACAAAGTTGTACTCGCGAGACTTTTCAAGAAAAATAAGGATGCATGTAAGTGTCAAAGGAAGGCTACTACACTAGTCAATTTTCAGCATAAAGCAAGTTTTGCAATTAGATAAACAGTATAGATTCAAATTGCCATTTTTAAAACATTTAGAAAACATTGTATAACAGTAAGTAATGATCAACAACAATATAGTCTCCAAGTATAATCATCACACGAATATACCATTCGTGACACAAATCATTCCATAGCAAATTAACAAGCGAACATCCCGTTCGAGATAACATTTCAGATCTGGACAAACTAACATAAAGACATAACATTTTTAACCATAACCTAAACTTCATTTCCCAAAAGCTAACTGTGCATGCTTTCCCACAAGTGATGTCCATAACCAGGGACACGGCTATTCGAATAGATTTATTTGACTCTAGAAAGGTGTACAGCTTTACCCACACGATATGAATACCTTGTAATGTCGCCATGCACTCTTCCGTAGGAGTGTGACTAAGATATCATAACGAGGCCGTTACAATGTCATGTCCTAACTATCAAACCACCCGAGGATCAGAATCCCATAGCAGACTAAGCGCCTGCACTACAGGTGAACCTCGTTGTGTAAGTAAGTCCCTTGCACAGTTTCACGGCAAACGCAAAAGACCCTTAAGGGCAAGAAAAGAAAAGTGTAACATGCCCCCACCAGATTGACAAGAGAGCCATTAAAACCAAACAATAACAATTGCCAATCTGATTGTGTTTTGATAGCTAACACACAACAAATTGTTAAGCCAAGCCTTCGCCATTATCCCGGCATGTACGTAAGACTTGGTTCATCACACCACAGACCGGTCCTCAAATACCCAGATGGGGCTACATGAATCCGGGACCACCCCTTCATCACCCTATCACCCGTCCAAGTCCAACACATGTACAACAACAACCCATCAACAAGTTCATAATAATCAGATACGAAGATCTGGACATTTTCCTCAAATTCAACATAATCAAATCCATATAATCCTCAAATTTCATTAAGATTCGATTCGATCCATCGGCCGATGGACTAGCTCCATCAACCGTTATCGACTACAACTACAAGCATGACTAAGCATCGTTCTACAAATTAGCAAACACTCCCATATAACATATATCCTTAATCACAAAAGGTAAAAAGGGGTAATCAATATTCAAAGGAGGGCCAATGCAGCAAGTAGGAATTTAACTACTTCTACCCATAAACATACTTTTCAAAATAGCATGCAATGACGAGATTAAAAACCATACAAAACATTTTAAAATAAGTAGGAGCAATATGTTCAAGAGGAGGGTGCTCGCACCTTTGCTATACCACTTGTTCAATCTCAGATTACACTCGTGAATATATGTTTGTATCGTCGAGATATCTATCGAAAGAACGATGTTGCAATTAACACCAAATAAGCGGAAAAATCAAAATGCTCAAAAATGCATGAAATTTATACAGTGGGTATATCATGATTTTAGATGAAGTTAGGTGAAAGATTCATTCCATTTGGATTTAGCATGTGAGAGTTATGATGGTTTGAATCTCAGTTTTTAATATGTCTTAATTCATGTAATTTAATTATTTGGCCAAAATTGGTAGAGTATTGGTGAGGCAAAGTATTACATAGATAAATATAGGATAATATTATAAGACCAAAATAGTTGAGTTTACTTCATTTCGAGTTTTTATGAATTAGTTATATATTTTCAAAGTTATCACCTTTTTCTAAAGTAAAAATAATAGAGTTAATGGATCATTTTTCCAAAACTACCTTCTCTGTTATAGAGACATGTTTGAAACCTACTTTAAAATAAATTTCACTTAAAATTAAAAATATCAAAACTGGTTTCATCCATTTTGGAGTTAAGATGAAATAGTTATGAATTTTTCAAGTTAAAGACATTTTATAGTGTAAAAATAAATAGGTTTTAAATCAATCTCCAATAACTATATTTTCTGTGACAGTGGTACATTTGAAACCAATTTTATATCCAAGTTTGTTTGAAATGAAAATTAACAAAATTGGTTTCACTGTTGTTGGAGTTAATATGAATTAGTTCTACATTTTTGAAGTTAATACAATTTTCAGTGTATAAATAAAGGTATTCGGAATTTTCTTAAGTATGAAATACTTTTTACACCGATGCCCAACTAGCCTTAGAGACTGACAAGCGGGACCGGGGTCAAGGGTTTGACCCAGTCAACATTGACTCGGTCTCGGCTGAAACAAGCTGAAGGCGCATTTATGAGAATACGTCTTCTAATAATGAACGTGCACACTTATTCTTAGCCTACTAAGAATACGCTTTGCATAAGTGAATACGTACACCCAAGTTTTACTCATCCACTTAACTGGCTATACGGGCCCACATGTCAATGACTAAGAGGTCTAAATGTTTTTCAATTAAATAACTAATCTTGCTTTAGAACCAGCGGGGCCTACATGTCATATAAATACTTAAGATCTCGATTATTGCTACTGATAGGTCATTACCTAAAACTGCCGGCGATTAACCGGGGTTCCCATGGCGAGCGGCGCGGCCATGCGGTCGATTTAGCGTAGCTGAGGGTTCAAGGGCTCGGGATCAACTCCACCGGGTGCGGGGCAGCTTGGTGAAGTCGATGGAAGTGGCGGGGAGGCTCACGGTCGACGGTGGCAGGCTCGCGGCGGACGGAGGCGGAGCCGGAGCCGGAGAAGCGGCGCATGCGGGGAAGACGCTATGGGCCACGAGGAGGCTTGAGGAAGGGCGTGCTGAGGCTGCCACGCTGACAGGAACACAGAGCCCCCAACAATAATGACAAAGGACGACGGTGGCGCCTGTGATGTCGACGGCGGCGGTTCACCGAGGTCGGAGAAGAGGCGGGTCGCATTCCCACGACAAGGCACCAAATCCAAATTAGTCTCGGAAATAAACTCCATATGACTATGCGATCTCAACGGACACAAAAACACAGTGATTCACTCACCGGAGCGCTCACGCGCGTCGCTGCCAAGGCTACCGGAGCCGAAGACGAAGGGGATGCGCCTAGCGATTTAGGGGACGACGAAGGCTCGGACCGGCAAAAATGGATGCGGCGCGGTACAAGGAGTCCGACGATGTGGTCGCGGGTGAAACTCACATAGAGGAAGCGGAGCTATCGCCTCCCCCTCTTCCATGCCCAGGAACCAAATAAGCGAGAGAGAGACAGTGAGAGCCGTTTATGAGCAAGAAGGTGGACGGAGAACCAAGCGGCGTTAAGCGGAGGCGCTCTTGGGTTGGTCGGTTTGGGCGGTGGGGCAACGGCGTTGCTCGCGAGGAGAGGCAGAACGCTGGCGCGCGCGTGGCAAGGCTCTGCGCCACCGCCCGAGGTTGAAGACGCGGCGACGATAGGCGGGCCCATCGCCGATGGCTCGGCGTGGGGGTGGTGGTGCGGTGCAACCAAAGAAAAACGTCGGGCTCGATCGGTGTGTGACTCGGGTCGGTGCCTGGTGTGGCCAGTGTGGATCGAAACGAATGGCCCGGGTCGGTGCAACAGTGCTGAGCCCGAAGTTTTGAATTTAGATTTGACTAAGAAATAGAGGGTTTGACCGAGACTTTAAATATAGAAATAAAATTCTAAAAATTCTGAATTAATTCAAGGGTGTTCCTGGGACATCCTAGTTCCCATAAAAATTATAAAACATTACTTTTCATGATTTATTTTTTATTTTAAATTCAAACTTGGAATAGGTTATTGATTTGAGTTTGAATTTTCTTTGGGTCAATTTAAGTTCCAAACATTTTGGAAATTTTTTATTAAATCATGATAATTATTCTATTATTTGAATAAATTACTTCCAGAAGATGAACATGAGTTTTTGTTCTTGTTTTCTTTTGGAACTTAACTTTAAGTTGTATGTTTAAACTTTGTTTGAGATTTTTCAAGTGCAATAATTTATGCAAATATTTCCAAAATATCATGCATGCTGATAAGATGCATACTAATTATTATTAATTAACTTGGGGATGTTACACCAAGCTTATATAGCTGGAGCCATTGAGATTTCCCAAGGTATAGGTGTTCATGAGTTGGTGAAAAGGACAATGAAAGCAGGCAAGGGTTGTGACAAAAGTATGACACGGGTGCTGCAAAAAGTGGTAGCATTTAATGTGATACAACAGGCATTAAATGTGGGGAGACTCCCGACGGCTAAGATCTCCAGAGGGGAGGTCTTAACGGTCAAGATCTCAACAAAGGAGGTGAGCGATAGCGAGATAAGAAGTGGGAGAAGCGGGAGCCACTGGATTTCCATCAAATGTGTCAAGGCAATTGGGCCGTTCGGACCGAGTGAACGCTCCAACAGATCAGGGCCATCCAATACGGATCGGACGGTTCTAAAGGAGTGGGACGTTCTGACCATCCGAACGTCTCACCAAGATCAAACCATCCAACGCAAATCAAACGGTACACAAGCGATAGAGGTCTGGATCAAGCGGAAGGCTCGAACGGACGCGAGGGAGGTCCAAATAAACAAGGAGGAGGTCCTAGAGGACGTGGGCAGGTCCTGAAGGACACAAGGAGGTCCAAATAGACAAGGAGGAGGTCCTAGAGGACGTGGGGAGGTCCTGAAGGACACGGGAGAATAAAGCCAACGCAGAAAAGATGAGACCACCAAAACTCCACAAACCCAAATAACCTCATGCGATTTTTAGTTGAAGTTCAAATTAATCCATTAAAATCCATTCTAAAATTCTCAAGTTAAGCTTTGAATTCTCATCAAAACAAAATGGTTCTTTTTATTTTGAAAGCTCAGAAAGGCTCCAAAAGTCGGGGTGTTACACTAGTGGAGAAAGTAGTTTTCTCAACATCCCGCTCCCGCACACAGATTTGATTGTACCTCAACTAAAGATTAATCTTGGAGAACACCTGAGCTCCACTCAACTGATCAAACACGTCCTTGATGTGTGGCAATGGATATTTGTTCTTTATTGTGACCGAGTTAAGCGCACGGTAATCAACACACATGCGCCAACTCCCATCCTTCTTCTCTATGAACAGAATAGGAGCTACCTATGGTGACACACTGCGCCTGATCAAACCCATAGCCAACAAATCATCCAGTTGTTTCTTCAATTCCTCCTGAAACGGATGTGCCAGATGATATGGAGACAACGAGATAGGCCGAGTGCCCAGAACAAGATCAATGCGAAACTCCACGTCTCGCGCAGGTGGCATCCCTGGAAGCTCAGCTGGGAACACATCTGGATAATCACAAACCACTGGAATCTCTACAATTTGCAAAGCCATGCTCAGCTTCTCAGAGAGAGCCAAGAGAAGCCCGGTCTTCACCGCACACCAACTCAGAAACAATTCGACCAATACACAAAAAGAGCACGAAGGTGCACTCCCCTGCAAGGTCAAAGCCTCACCAGACGGAGTCTGCAAAGTGATGGTCCTACAGAACCAAGATATCACGGCTCAGTAGGAACGCAACCAATCCATGCCCAAGATGACATCTAATGGCTCCAACTGATTGACCATCAGATTCGCAGTGAACTTCTCCCCATCAATATCAATAGAACACCCAAGACAAGCAGTAGAGCTCACAATAATACCCCTAGGAGAACTAACCAACATGGACTGAGTAATCCACTGCACACTCAAGTTCGCTCTCCTAGCAAACGTCGTCAAGACAAATGAGTAGGTAGCCTCTTAATAAAAAAAGGATAAAAGCGTCAAATGAATCCACAAGCAAAGTACCCTAACACTGCTGTGGTGGTGTAGGTAAATCCGATGGAGCAGCAATCTGAACTAGTGCAGGAGTCGGCGGCTACCAGTAGTACCCCGTCAGAGGCGTCCAAGCTGAAGGAAGTGGCGGTGCAGAAGGGGCGGCCATCATCTGGATAGACCCTTGTGAAGGACCTGCTAAAGAAGACACAGGCACAGGTTCCCACTTGATCACACTAGCGGGGTTCTGGCACACACCCGCTCCTTGTGACCCAGTTGGCCACCCTGACGACAAGCTCCTGTCCACAAAAACTCAACAGCGCGATGACCATCACCACACTTGAAGCATAGCATATCCTATCCTGGCCCAACACAGAGCCTAGAATGCCACTAAACTACACCAACTATCAATTTTAACATCAATTATCAGTAAATTACAACAAACATATCAATGATAAAACCCGTCCATGGGTCACATTAACACAAGCATAACGATATGGCAATCGTAGATAATTACTTCCTAGGAAGCATGGCAAGATAATAAACAAAGATCAAAGCAAAAACCAATCGAATCAGGTCTATTGAATGAATAATCAATTTGAACCTATCAACTGGGGCTAAGCAATAATATCAAGTCCTAGTTATAAATCAACATGCTAATAAAGTGTCTCATGGCCAATGTTTCAAGTATTTGAATGTACGACGTGGTTCCAAGTGCCCTAGCCCTTCCTATGTGCAACATCGTCAACAGTCACGTAAAAACAACAATAGAGCAAGAGTAAGTCTATGACTCAGTAAGCACAACAATAAACAACGAACAATGATTAATCAACTATAAACATTTTCATCATCAACATAAACTGCTTTATTTTCTCTATTCTCATACTAAATCATCAAATTCTCTTTCCATTAAATGTAAGGTATCCCTACACTATATGTCCACATGCAACTCCTTTTGCATATACCGGTATAGCGTAAGTGAACACTCGCGACAATGTTCACTCTTAAGCCCGTCCTCCAAAAGGATCGGAGACCTCCTCCATTCTCGTGGAGTCTCTACCAACAAGGTAGATATGTGATCACCATGATCACCTTCTCTTCATGCAATTATGCTTATGAATGCTCAATTTAACATAAGTTCATCAATAATACCGTCATCCAACATTCTTGAATTCATCAATACAATTAATATCATGACCACTCATATTGTTTGCAATTAAATTAGATGAAAACAAAAACAATGTAATGGTAACGAGTGATAAAGAATATAGTGATCCACCATCGACCACTATCTACCATGCACATGCATCTTTATCCCCTTGGAGTTGGATAGCGAGGCGGCGGCAAGGCACTAGAGGCCATACTCCTTGGACAAAAAATACAAGACAAATCTCAAAATCATAACATCACATCACCCACACTTTACACTTACCGTCATCGCACGTCTATGCCAAAGGCGACCCAATTAACCCAAAACCACCGAACGCACTACCCGCAGTCTCAGTAGTAAAAACTCTCTAACTTATTCATACAAACTCCAAATTTAACCAACAAAGACTTTCTGGAATACTCACAAAAAAATCCTATAACTCCCTAGTTACGACGAACCTCTGATTCTACCGTTTTATTCCCTGTTTCCTTTCCTGAAGACCATCTCAGAATCTGTCAGGACAACTGTTTCACAATTTTGTATGTTTAATTCTAAAACTCGAAAAAGTATGAACGATGCCAGTTATGGAAACTACACAAAATTTCTTAACTTATTCAAGCTTTCACTAAATTTTAATTCTATCATTTACTATAAGAAACTGACCCATCTACACAACGTCTGCCAGCTAAGTCCAAATTCTGGACAACGACATTCCCGAGGCTGTAACTTTTCACTCGCTACTTCGATTCTCATGGATCTAGACCATCCTGGAAAGCAAACGAGATTATCTAACTTTTCTCTAATTGGACCGACCTATGAATCCGATTCTAAATACCTTCTATCACCCCTGCAATGTTCTACATCTAAAATCAACGAACTAGGGTATGCTGAAAAACAATCTTACCCTAAGCAAAACGATCTACAACCTTAACAATGACTAAACCATGGCAAATCCTAGGGATTAACAGGCGTTACCTTTGAAGAACACAAAGGATCACGAAAACCCCGCAAATTTCCTCTTCTTTTCCTTCCTTTCCTTCTTCTTCTCCTTCTTTCTTTCTCTTTTCCTCTGTTGGCCAAACCCTTGCTAGCCTCTCTTTCTGTCTCCTTACCATGACAGAAGATGGTGGCCGAATTGGCTGCCACGACATGGCTCGGCAGACCTAGCTGCAGGCACTCAGCAGAGGAAGGGCTTCAGCGGTAGGCAACGGCAGCAAAAATACTGCCGCGGCAAGTGGCGGTAGGAGGTGGATGGCAGGGCTGGGGCGGCTTAGGGTTTGGGAGCTGCCACCCCCTGGCCCCCCTTTATTGTCGGCCCACCTGGACCAAGATGCTTTGGGCTGAAAGCTTAAGGTCCAAGTTGTCCTAATTTTCTGAATTTCCCCTTTTTAATTCACTTAATTACCTTTCTAGTTCCGATGATCTCTCTACTATAAATTGGGATATTATAAGCGAGATTGCATTTAAATCCTAAATCCCAGAAATTTCCAAAGCAACCCTCCTTGTCCAAACACCCCCTCACATGATTTTCTTTTCTTTTCAAATCCACTGCCTAGGAAGTTCTCAGCCTTTCTTGTCCCTATCTAAGAACCAGTAAGCAAGTTCAGAGCCCACCATTGGCAATTTTTGCAGACAATATAGTTTACTCAGTTCGGCATGAAAAAAACTTAAAACTCATTTTGGTTTTTATGAATATAAGAATGATGTTGTAACTGTTTGAACATTTGGAAATTTCATGAATTTTCAAAAACTTTAGATGCATTTTGTGAATTTACAAAAACTTGACTGCATTTCAAAAGTCAAATCAAAATCCATGCTCCTAATTAATCCAATAAAAATCTACAAGAAAATTGAAGTGATAAAACCTCCCTGAATTTGAATTTCCAATTAATTCCAATTCAAAGCCATCCCTGAGAAATCTCAAATTAATTCCAAAGGTTTTCTTTTCCCTTTGTCTCCCTCGGGATGCAACCCACCACCGGCCTAGCCATCTCTCTTCCTTTCCCGGCCCGTTCGCGCCAGCCCCCTCCTCTCTTTATTCCCCCTGCACGCGGACCAGTTGGCCCATCCCCGCACTCGCGCCTATGCACAAGCCCATGCCAGCTCCCTCCTTCGCGCCCACTCTCACTAACAAGTGGCCCCGGCCCCACCAACCAGCCCTAGCACTATTATTCTTCCTTGTATCTTCGCCCGCTTGTGCTCGCTCCCTCTCTCTCTCTCTATAAGCCGAGAGCTCTCGAGAGCTCTATTGCAGTAGGCCTCGAGCACACCGTCACGCCATGACCTTGTCCCATCACCGTGCCCGCTTGTTGGCTTTCAAGTTCCGCGCAATCATGAGATATCACAGAGACGATCTCCTCCTCCCCCCTTCTCCCCTTTAAATGCCGCCCTCTGCTTGTCAACGAGACTGTTGTCAACCCCTCTACCATTCCCCTCTAGTCGCCACCACTCTCTCTGGCTCACTCACTGGGAATATGTCGATGACCGTGCCCCAGATCCACCTCTGTCCTCGTCATCGCTGCCCGTTCCTCGCCTTTTCGGTGAGCTTCGCCTCGATCCCCTCTCACTGATGCTCTCTTTCTTCTTCCATTTTGAGCACCAGAGCAGCCGAAGCCCCTTCTTCCTCATCGCCAGTACAGTGCTGCTGCCAAGCTCCATCTTCCTTGCCCCACCTCCGGTAAGCCCCTTCCCCTCTTCTCTTGTGTAATATTGTATTCCTTGTTCCCGCAAACTTGTTAGGTTAATTAAGGAGATCCTGAAGCCTCTGTAGTGCTGCCACCATGAGTTTCTTCTTCCTCGCCGCCGGCCGCCGTAGTACATGCTGTTTTCGACCACCGTTGACCATGCCACTACCGTGGTTAGCTTCCTCGTAGCACGTAGATGCTCACCCGAGTGTTAGTTTCTGGCCAGTAGCATGTTAATGTAGTTTCCTCCGCAGCACAGTAGCGTCGCCGCTGTCCTCGCCATCACGTCGCCGCCTCAGGCCACCTCCCGACCACCGCTACAGCTGTTAGCTTTGCCTATGCTGCCACGTTCCATTTTACCGGTCCTAGCAGTTGAAGGGATACGGTTAGGCTACACTAGCTGGCAATTCAAAAATTCTACCACGTAATCTAGCACGCCATGTAAGCAGGAGATCATAGATCGTTACCACTAGACGCACAGTGAAACAGAAGAAAAGTTGGAGCAGCTCGATCCAACATCGAGCGTGTCGATGTAGTGGTTGTAGTTGATCATCCAACGTCCTTGTGTAGGTCATGGACTGTCTTCGATTAGCGTAGCAGTAACCGCAATAGCACCTCTACGGTCTCCTCCATGGTGGAACATCGTACGCCGGTGTGCTAGCATCAATGCGCACGATAGGGCCTTCAGGGAGATGTCAGCTAAGGTTTCGGTGATGCAACTCTGATATGTCCCAACAACCCCATGCAGGCACTTATAAAGAGCCCATAACAGATCCTATTTGAACTCGTTTATTCCAGCCCTTTAAGTGTGTGACCCGGTAGGGTCACGTGTAAGCAGTTTTGATTCAGAAACTCCTTTTTGACCACAAGTCGTTAGCGGTTCCTAACAGGACATAATGATTTCTAAATACACATAAATATTATATCGGACGAACCTTATGCAATATGACACGCGACCAGGTCCTTATCACTTATGACCAGCTCGTATCTCCATAAGACCAGTTCATATTTAGTCACGACCAGTTTGTAACACCTTATGACCAATTTGCCGACCAGTTAGTGATCATGCACGACCAGCTTACGACCAGTCCATATCTCCGTACAACCAGTTCATATGTGGTCGGACTGAACAACATGTTTGCATATTCTCCTTTTGCCTTACGATATCTAGTTGAACTCCAGGTGAGATATGTGTCATCCATGGACTATTCAATACTTTCTCGATCTAGTGATGGATAACTTCACGTGGTCAACTCTTCGACCACTAGTGGCACAGCCATGCACTTTCTTTATCTGACCACATCGAGGGCCCCAGAGATATCTCTCCTATTATGTTAAAAGGGGCAAATCCCATATCCGACCAGTCACACCCCTCCACATGTTTCATAGCATAACCAAAAGCTACCTTTATAACTACCCAGTTACGGAGTAGCATTTGGCAAACCCTAAGTGTACTATTACACATGTAGGAAACTATACTGATCTCAGGTCTAAGGATTATACATCATCATTGCTTGAGACCAACTGATGACACACACAAAATCATAACAATCTCAATAGTGTCTCGAGGTGGGTTAATCCAACACCATGTTCTCTAACATGTGTTTAAATTATTGATTCGATATCCCCATATCCATGACCGGTGAAACATGATCATCAATCAATACATATGCTGATCGATAAGTCACTAGTATCCCGACTAGTGACATCTGACCAAGGATACATTTAGAATAACATCATATTAATTAAAGAGCTTCACCAACAAGTCACATACTTGTTAATCTTTATAAATGATAATTCATCCAAGGAACATAATAACATTTATTTTATAACTCATAAACATAGACGTGATACAATGATCTCTATGATTGCCTCTAGAGCATATCACCAACAGGAGTCTATCATTCCCCACCTCACCAGTAGCAAGCTCCCAACCGAGTAGCCGTGGAGATCCCTGTGCACTCATCTGTTCTGAGGAAGGTGCTGATGTGGCATTGCCACGTGGCAGTCACTATGTTAATCCAGTAGCTAGTGTTAGTTAATTAGTTAGTTAGTTAGCGTATGACATGTGGGCCCGACACCATTAGGAGTTAAGTTAAATCCGTATGGTAAAGACTCCGTGCATGGACCAAGTTTGTAGACCCTAGCCACTAACCAGTGGGCCCCAGCCCTTATGTGACGTTGAGTGGACCGTGGACCTCACTTGTCAGTCTCTCGGGATTTTCCTGAGTAAAAATAAAAAGAAAATAAAATAAAACCCAGTGAACCCCACCAGTTAGCCACAGAGAATTTCTTTAATAAAAATAAATTAAAAATAAAAGGAAATTCCTAGTGGGATCTACCTGTCAGGATTTTCATATTTTCTAATATGTGATAGACCTGGCCAATTACTTTACTTAGCTTCGGCATGAAAACCCGCGCCTCTGGTTACTTATGCATCGAGAAGGGCTGTGACTACCTAACAATAGAGGGTCCCTGATTGAAAATGTACCTAGTGTAAGGGCATACTAGGGTGCCCCGTAACGATCACTATCCCAGTGTTAAGGGAGTTCCCCGCTAGAGCGAGTCTAGTGTCGGGATTGGGTATTGGAAATATCCTTGTTATGATCATCTCCGTCACACGCCCAAAGAAGTGTGTCATGGCTGACATTATGAGATTGATCACATCTCATGGGTAAAGCTACACAACCTTTATAGAGCATTTAAATCTATTCAAATAGTCGTGCTCCTGATTTTGGGTATTGTGAAGAAAGTCACACTAGTTAGTTTTATTAAATTAAAATTGTAGGCAAGCATGGTGGTCGTGATCTACGACATGTTGGTTAAGCATGGTAGTAGGATCTGGTACATGCTGGTTAAGCATAGTCTATGTGAAGTGTGACATGCTAGTTAAGCATGATCCTTGCAACATGCTGGTTAAGCATGGTCTCTAGGATCTACGACATGCTGGTTAAGCATGGTCACTAGGTTTGCGACATGTTAGTTAAGCATGGTCAAGATAATAATTGCTTACACAAATAAAACTTTGGTTTTGAAGTTAAATATGCTCTCATATGTTTGAAAAATGATTATAGTATTTGAGCAAACTGGCTTTGTGCTAAAGTAAACATACAACCCCTCCTTTGAAAGCCTTACATCTATATAATTGCATTTGCCGTGAGGGCTTGTTGAGTACCTTCGTACTCGTGGTTACTCAAATATGTGGATTTAGACTATAAAGCTGAAGATCCAATGTATGGATACTTCTATGCATCCGGCTATGGTAATGATGAAGACGACAATAACTAGAACTTAGCCTTAGTAGATTGCCTATGTCAATGCGTAGAGGCCCCACTCTTATGATGTTTTTTTCCGCTACTACTACTATTACTTTCCGCTGCTGCTGTGTTACTTTGAACTATTTGACATGTTGGTCCGTCATGTAAACTTTGGCCTGGAGACCTGTTTACCATGTTCGTAATAATATCTAAGTATTTTTTTATGTATGTGCTTAAATGGATGTGATATTCACCGATAACTATACTGTGTGGGCTAACTATTAATCATGAGACTAGCTCAAAATACACAGAGTTTTGGATGCAAATCCAGGTCCCACAGACGTTCTTGCTGTTTCTTCTTCAATACCTGGTCGTCAAACAGAATAAGCTTCCAACCGGATGCAGGCATCCAGCGGAGGTACAAGAGCCTGCAAAACCACCTTAGTTGAAATTTTCTAGATATTTTACATGTGCTCCGAATTTGTTGTACATTTTTAAGAAATTTTATATGAAAACTATACCCAACTTTTTCCATGCTGCAGTTTAACCTCAAACTAGGCAATAAACGTGCATGATGCCTCGCCGCTGATTATAGTCGTTAACTATAGATTGTGACGAAAAGAGAGCTTTTTTTATCTCATTGGTTTATTTTCTGGTTTGTACAAAGTAGTTGTGTGTGTTCATAGGATTAGTTAGGGTATAGTACTGTAAAAAGCAGGTAATTCGATATCAGGATGACATAGTAGAACGGAAAGCAGTAAAAGGCAATGCAAAGAACACTTTATAGTTGGGTCATAGGTAGTCTCAGTGTAGATGCATTTAGTTACATGTTGATTAGATAATTCAGACTATACATTGCAGCATTGAGCATAAAGATCAAACAGGAACTACATAGGGACCTATGCTGTGGTTGAGCACGGGTGTAATACCAGTCCTAGTACGATATGAACGTACCTGTAATTACAATTTTAGTGTGATATTCGCTATTGAAGCAGGCTTGCCTTAGCGAGTAACACAGGACTATGTATAGAGAACAAAAGCGTGTAGTAACAGGCAATCTAGTTCAAATGCCAGTTACATGGTGGCGAGTATATTGCCTTAGCAAAAGCTACAATACAAAGTCTATGACCTGTTGGTAGATATGTTGGTTGTTTCCTGCAAGATATAGAATCACATAAATGTTTATGCAGTCTAGCTCTAAAATGGATGTAAGGCTAAGTATAACTTTGCGCAATTTAGAAAACGGTTTGTGTTCAGAAAGGGAAATGGATGTAAGGCTGAGTATAACTTTGCGCAGTTTAGAAAACGGTTTGTGTTCTAAAAGAGTCTGGTAAACCGAAGAGTTGAATACTATTGTTTTGCAGAGAAGTTTGTAATAATGAGTTCAAGCAGAGAGTTAAAAGGAAACTGATTTAATAGAAGAACTGCTTTATGAGTACAACATGAGTAGGTGTGAATTATGAAGAGAATGTGACAACTAGTAGGAGTTATAACAGCGAATACAATTTGTAGGAGCTAAGGTAGTTATAGTGGTTTTATGAAAATACGTAATTATTCTTGCATTTCTTTGGGTCGGAACATATTTTTTTCTGCATATAGGAAGTGGCAAGTTTTTTTACTCGAAAGAAGGTAACGTATAGTCAGAACTGGGAGACCATCTTGTTGCTTTGTAAGAAACGTAGCATAACAAGGTGGAACCCGTATGGTATTAAAGCGCTTGTCTAGGATAAATGGATATTATCTGAGATGGATTGAACTAACCTATGGCTTCCCTACGGTTTCCTGTCGTTATCTCTGAACAATTCTTAGTGGCTTTTGAGACACTTTGAGAGGTTGTACACCTGTAACATGAAAAGTATTCCTAAATATACGTATGATGATGTGTTTCGGATGGATATTCGTATAATACAGTTTTTTTCTCTTGGGCTAGTATTGATAAAGAAAAAAAAATGTCATTAGGGGATATATCGTTTAGAGCTAAGTTGTTCAATCTAGACCTGTTTTTCAATGCATGTTGGGAATGCAAAGTAAAACTAGAAATTTTATTAGAGGTATAGAGGGAACAAACTTATTTTGCATTAGAATATGAAATACACCCTATATCTATGAACAAAACCATTCAAAAAATACGCTTTATATTTTTGGACGGAGGGAGTATAGTTGAAGGAAACATGGAAAATATAGTCAGTAGTGCAATATACATGGCAAAGCAGCAAATGCAGAGAACAGGGACACTTTTCGCATTGATATGATATATATCTTAAGAACTTCTGGATAGATAAAAAACATCTTTGTCACTGACCTGTACATATGCATATTTGTTGAAGCAGCGAACAAGCGTCTCCACAATATGAAACAAAAAATCAACACAACACAGCAAACACTCATTGCTGCCGATTTTAGAACGAATTCCTCGAATATGAAATTTAATATAAAATGGAAAGGGCAAGGGAAAAAATATATATAAAATAATGAGCCAATGGTAATACAATGAAATTGATGATTGAAAATTTAGTAGTGGGCAACTCTAGAAGGTAAAGGCACAAACCTCCCAACGTCTGATCCTAATGGCGGTTGTAAAAAGTGATCCATAGCAAATGCTTCCAAATGAAGTCGTTCTGATATCTTGAAATGATTTGAGAAGTGGTTTTGGGGGCATCGATCGTGACTTGGCTACCATGAATGAGAACAAGGAAAACCATCCACGATACTATGGCATGGATTTGTATTACTAAGGACAACTCGATCCAAAATAAATCGACCGAGAAAACACGCAAATTACAGGATAAGTTATTAGAAAACATCTCAAAAACAACAAAAACATTGAAATTTTATATAGAATAATGACAAAAACTTGCCCGCTCACCAAAAGAAGCCACCATTGCCCGCCATTAGGCACGTCAAAAGAAACGATACCAGAAACTTCAAAGGACCATAATGCCATCTAAAAAAGCATGACCATTACAAATGCATATGCTAGTCTTATAACATCAGGAAGTTCCCAGACCATTCTTACTGCCTTCTGCAGGAATGGCATGTGTCTTTGGGGGTTTTGTCTTTGGCTGGGAGCATATTTTCGGTGATCTGTAAGCGAGCAATGTCTATTATTGTAAAATAAGATGATTGTGGTGAGCAAGTGATAAGGTTGTACAGGTCATTGATTTCTGGTACTCACAGTTCTTTGTTCTTTTGTTGTTATCTTTGAGATGGATCTCTTTGCGTGCTATGCTGAAGGGCTGTCAAGATGTATCACTGAAGCTTCTGCAATACGCTCAGGGTCTATTTTTTTTCTTAGTGTTATCCTACTGTAAAGGCAGATGTTTATTGGTTTGCAGAACGGATGGTATCTCTAGCATGGACAGTATCTGTAGGAACATAATAAACCTGTCAATATCAAAGTGAAAGAACCAATTAGTATGATGCATGTATAACAGATTATGTAACCTTGTTTGTGTAATGAAAAGAATAGTCTAATGTATGTTAAACAAATAGTAAATGATTACCTGACCGGTGCAAGGAACGGAAGAAGCATTGTTTTCTTTGGCAGCAATTTCAGGGCTAGCCATGGTGGTGCCTATATTTGTCTGTTGGATGGGGGCACTGTGTATCTGAACACCAAAAAGAAAGGATGTAGTCGCAAAACAGTATAGTCCCCAATAAAGGTTGCCAAAGAAAATGTGTACAAAGGCATATTTAATCCGAAGAGATAAGGTGCAAAAACTATAGTATGGCACTGTGAATTGAAAGAACTCTTGTACATAAACATAAGGCGATGTAGTTGTACTTATAGATCTTGTATGATTTCTTTGTAGACTATATTTTGCGTTGAGTTTTCGCAGGTGCCATCTTCATTTTCGATCAACACGTAGAACCCATCAGGCATTGTAACACGCGAAACAACCACATAAAGCTGTCCGTGCGAGAAAACCGAGTTTTTAAGGTACAATCCGACTTTCGCTAATGTTTGGCCTTGGCTTTTATTTATGGTCATAGCATAGCAAACACGTATAGGAAACTGTTTTCGCTGTAGAACAAATGGCCATTTTGATTTGGTTGTGTTCAGAGAGATTCGAGGAATGCAAACAGATTGTCCAGTGGTTGTACCTATCATAATTTTTCCTTCTATTAAACGATTGCCCAAATGAGTGATAATCATTCTTGTTCCATTGCAAATACCCATATTTTGATTCAAATTTCTAAGTATCATCACAGGAAGGCCAATTTTTAGCAAAAGGCGATGTCGAGGGAAATTAGGGACATTTATAGAGTTTAGGAATTCAGGAGGGTATAGTAGGTCCATATCAACGGTTTGATCTGTAGAATTAGAGATAATATCACAACTTAGGTACTCTTTGAAATCACCAAACACTTTGTCGATAATAAAATCGTTAATATCATCTACGATAGCATTCGTGGGGCAGACGATAGCTCTTTCTGCTAGATAAGACGTATTTGCATAATTGATATGAAATGAATCATACACGCTATTTACCATCGCTGTTACCTTGTCATGTTTAGTTGACAACAAGAATCTATTTGGTATGTCAATCCATGTAGCATGTGATTCATTGCCTTTTTTACGTGCAGGTACAACACCATCTCCAATCGCAAGAACCCATTTCACGAAAACCACAAGTTCTGCTCTCTTGCTTTTGAATAATGAATCATTGGATAATCTCATGTTGGTTCGAAGAGACTGTAATTTTATGTCGCGCCATATAGGTGATTTTGTCAAAGAGGCAAAAACAATATCTGTTTGGCAACCGACGTTAATAACCGGAAGAATCTGTCGAAAGTCGCCACCTAGAACCATAGGCATGCCTCCAAATGGTAACATAGCCATTGCGGGTTCTTCGTCTGAAAGTAAGTCACAAAGTGTTCTATCCAATGTTTCGAAGCATCTACGATGGGTCATAGGTGCTTCATCCCATAGTATGAGCGATGTTTTCTTGATAAGATCACCTAGCATAGTACCCCTATGGGTATGACAAAGAGATGTTTCATCAACATCAAGTGGGATACAAAATCTCGAATGCGCAGTACGGTCTCCAAGTAGTAATAGTACGGCGACACCCGAAGAGGCAACGGCTAGTACAATTTTGCCTTCAGATCTTATCTTCGTGATTATGACATTCCAAAGGAATGTTTTGCCTGTACCACCATGTCCAGACACAAAAAATACACCTGGTTTTCTTGCAACCACATTATGAATAACCTCATCATATATAGCTAGTTGTTCTTGGTTTAGTTTTTCATGAAGGTCTTCCCATTCACTTACGACAATATTTGAACCGTGTGACATTTCGTTTGCAATAAGCCTATTGAAATTTTGGTCCGAACTTTCGGAATCAATAGGTGGAAGATTATAGGATGAAAGGGATTCTACGTTAGTTGAGAATAGAGAGTGTAGTTCCTCAATTAGTTGTGATCATAGATATGTATCTGGTATAGCATATGTATGGTTGTTTAGTGCTCTTTTTATTCGCAAGGCTATGTCATCCATTAAATAGGTCCAATATTTTTCGAAAAGTAATTGAGGGTTTGAAACATCACAAAAAATCAAAATCATCATGAACAGATTTCGTAGTTGAAATGACATAGACGATATGATAGCCTCATCAAATAGGTTGAACCATTCGTTGTTATCCTCGAGTAAACCACAAGCTTGACACGCCTCTCTGAATGTATTGTACAAAACGTTGTCATAACGTCTTATATCCTCATAGCTTGTTGCACCACGGACAGTCATCAGGAGCATTCTCATATAGAAGAGTTCTCCAGTACTTGGATGAGCGTAATATATTCCACCAATTTTTGTTCTTTGTTTTCTCTTTTTCCATAACTTAGCAGTGTTATCCCATGTGTATTTACTTGGAAATTCGCAATACGTAAGATTTCTTGCTGCTAAACTTGTTTGGTTTGTAACAAACCATTCTGTAAGTGTTGTTTTCAATTGTAAGTCATCCTGAAGAAGGTTATGCAAATCAGCTTCCTCATGGTACACCATTCTATTCATTCCAGGTAGATGTATTTGAAGTCGTTGTACGGAGGGTATTCTTTCATGTATATCAAAGGCAAGCAAACGCCAAAATGCTTCATAGCATGATAGGTACCTGCAATTTATATATTCTTATATTTCATCAATTTCTTTCGTTGTGATAAGCTGTGTAAAAGAACTTGATGATTCATAGCATGATAGGTACCTGCAGTTTATATATTCTTGTATTTCATCAATTTCTTTCGTTGTGATAAGCTGTGGAATAGAACTTGATGAAACCAATGATGCAAGAAATACACGTGCTCGATCATGGCCCTTTGTAACATATTTGAAAAGATACTTGACCAAGTTGGTTTTGTTACACCATTCCACGTTAATATGTGCTTGGTATTTTTTCAGCAGGTCAAGATTATGGGGCACAACCCATCTATTAGAGTCTAGCACCGTTCTTTATCACGAAACGATTATCATCGCATCGTCTATAAATGGGGAAACCGGAATCATCAACAGTGGTTTCTTCACGAAAGCATTTTGGATATCTTTTTGAACAAATACTGTCCTTCATACAAGGGCACTTGGTGTTAAGCTCACCACAAGGGCCATGGATCATAAACTCCTCGACCAAAGCATATCCTAGTGGATCAATAGATATATCCGGCAAATTCAGCCGATACCAAACCATCAATGAATGTAGAAGAAGACTCGGTTTGGCCCGCAAGCCACACCAGCATATGCGCATGGGGCAATCCTCTTTTTTGGAACTCAATTGTGTACATAGCTAGACAAAAGTAACAATGGAGGATAAGGTGAAAGTACATCATAAATTATTAAAAACAAACGAATAACATTTGGGAGTAAAATCGAAATAAACCTATATGTACCAGCATTAATTGGCCCAAAAACTAACCCTTGTTTGATACACTCGTCAAGTTTCATCTTGAATACACGACATTCCATGTCTGGTCAATCCTGTGGACGTTGACCAGGTTCTGTCCTTAGTGCATCAGCAATCTCGGGCCACTTAAGATTGCATGTGAAAGTTACAAATAAATCTGGTGGACCATACACACGGCAAATTGCCACAGCATCGTGGAAATTCATGTTCATATAACGGCGTGGCCCAGTAAAAGTCGCAGGAAGGGTTTTCTTTATACCAACGTTTTTACCACTACTACATCCACGACCAACTGCATCAGATATACCTTCGTATGTCTCACTTCTTAGTTGGTCTTGGTGTTAAGCAATGAACGTTAGTCTTGAGCATTCAACACAAGAATAGGTGTTGACTGTGGCTTGGTCAGACAATCTACCACAACAGATGTATGGATTGGTCTGTCCTTTCCTATAATGACACCAATAACGATAATATTCGAGCATGCTAGCGTCTTCTCTTGTAGAAGGTAACATGTCATCAACATCGACAAATTTAAGACCAACATAGAATCCCTTGTTGCCATACGGGAAAAGAAGTGGATATTGCAACGCCATTAAAGCAGGATGCAAAGAAGACACACAGCGCAATGGACCCGATAAGGACTATGCGATTATATTAAATTTGTATGCTTCAGTGGTTAGATCGCCTACAATTAATGCCGCTAACTCCGGTGCAACTGGAGGTATATAAGCCACCTGTGATTGATTCGGGGCCCAAAATATGAATCGCTATGTTGTTTTCTCCTGATGATAAGATTCTTTGTCTTGCACTTCTGAATATTTTGACAAGTGGATTGCATTGATCAAGCATCTGTATCAACACGTTCACAATTGATGGATCAGGCAAATCACCTTGTTTTGAATTCATACTAAATACATTAAGACGGTTTTGAAGTTCATGATCTGTGTCATACATGTACAGCTGTGCATATCGTGGAGGTTCACCCAAAGAAGGTAACATAGAACCAATTCGATGGTGAACCACATCGTTTATTCTAAAAAAAATAAGGTCCACGACCAATATTAATGCTTTTATCAACCTCCACACCAAGAGAGGTAAAAGCGAAAAGGGAATTATATGATCTTATAAGACGCATGAATTCCTGTGATCTAGCGTTACCGTCGAAACGTATTAGCTCCCGTAACGGGTGTGGCCACGGTTTAAATGGAGGTAAAACCAGTTTGCCTCCTCGACAACAGGCATTGTAAGCGATACGACGATCGGTGAATGCACTTTGTTGTTTTATTCTTTCACCATACCAAAAGACGACATCGCAGTGTACACAAGAATAATCAGGGCCACCATAGTAGGAACGGCCAGTAAAAGATGCTGTAAAAAATTTGAGTGAAAGCAATCAAAGAATAGATGTAATAGATGATAATCCAGAGTAATAGAGTGAGGATAAAATGAATGTATGATCAAAGGAAAGGGATGTTAATAAACCTTTTAAAGCTTCGATATATTCTTTGGGAAGCTGGTTAGCACCATCTGTAATGGACACAGAGACTAGAAGCCCTAAAGAGAGAATATAGGAACAGGAAAATTGATATTAAGAAAGTTATAACAACAGAAGCCACTACGGAGGTGATCTTGATGATAAAATGTATACCTCTTTTTCGGGTGAAAAAACACCTTGTTGTGCCAAACGCCTTTGTTGTCTTGCCAAGAACCTCCTAGATCGATTTAGGAGCGACGTTTCTCGTGAAACAGATGGATAAAAAGAATCATCTAACAATAATAAGACGTTAAGGCCGAGTAAGCACGGGAAAAAATGGTACTCTTAAAGAATCCAATAGATTATGTAATTTAAAAAAAAACAGTATACAATGTATGTTATAGTATTATGAATCAGCCCTAAAACTTGCAAAAGATCTGCAGTGACATATTTCACCTTGATCATGGGTAGGGCCAACAAATGTAGAATGTGGTCTATCACGTTTCCGTGACATCGGGTGACGTGGTGGCCACGAATGGAACTGGAAAACGATCGGAAGTAAGTGACTGTAGCAGGTAGCGAACACATCTAATGAACATAGAACCCAGAATAGAAGGAATTAATGCAGAAAAAGGAAAGTTGGCTAAGAGGGAAAAAAAGAAAACTCGACGTCTATGTAACGGCGCCCAAAAAAACATAGACCGTAACACATCAAAATCCGTGAAACGTGCCGAAATTATAGAGAATCAAGCAACAATGCGCAGAACCATTCCTGTCAAATGCTGAAAAAACATAATACCTAAAACCTGCGATATCCCCCAAAAAGGAAGAAATTGACATGAACCTCAAGATTTGTCGCCCTGGTTGAAGCTTAGGAAGAGTTTGTGGAAGACTCCTAGTCTAGGATCTTCTTCACTAAGATAGACCTTTAATGAACTTCTGGCTGAAGCTTAGGAAGGGTTTGTGGATGGCTCCTAGTCCATGATATTCTTCACTAAGATAGGCTTTTTATCAACTTCAATATTCATTGAAAATGAAAAACTGTTGAAAATTGGGCGTTTGAGACAATTTCTTGAAAAAATGCAATTTTCTTGAAAAAATGATGATCATAGTGAGGGGGAGCTTTTTGTTTGCATTCTTATAATCTTATTGCTATTTCTGAACTTGAATTGCAATTCTTGGAACCTCACAATGATCAAAGGTCAATTTGAACAATTGTTCTTTCATATGGACCTTAAGTGAGAATCTTGACTCCTTTCTGGAAATTGAAGCTTTCTTGTCTTCTTTTGCTCGATCTCACTTGTCTATACTATTTTGAAGCCAACTTGGTCATTTCCATTGCTTTTTCTTGCATTTGGACTAAGTTGTGCATTTGCGTGAAAACGTGAGTATTTTCATCTCCAAACCTCAAAACTTACATTTTTGGGAAATTGCCAATGTGTTCATCAAGGGGGGATTGTGGATATCATGGGGATATGCTCACGATCTTAGGATGATGATACAATTGGCAATAGCGTTGAAGCTTTGTCGAAACACGTGTTTTCAGCGAAGTTCATTTTGCTGTCTGGCAAGTGGCGGTCTGACCGACCAAGGTGGCGGTCAGACCGGCCTTTGGAAATCGGTCAGACCGGCCATAAATTGATTTTGAGTTTTGAAGCTGGGCCAAAAATAGAGGGTGTAGGCAAGAGAGGGGATTCTACTACACTTGGTCTCATATTGTTTTGGAGCTTCGAGTCAAAAGTTCTATTGGTTTGAAATTTTCAGTAGGTTTCGGTTTTCTAGGGAGGAGAATTGCCTAAATCCCAGCTGGGCGATCAGACCGGCCAACAGGTGGTAGTCAGACCGGCCAGGGGGCGGTTAGACCGACTAAAGTGGCGGTCTAACTGGTTTTGGCTTGTTCATCGGCCAACTTGGTGGCGATGATTGGTTGGTTAGGTCAAGTTCATAGGTTTTAGTGCATATGTGTTACATGATGCATGTTTTGACTAACGTGGGTCAAGTTGTGAAGAACTTGTTCCCGGAAACGATTTCTTGGTCTATTGTTGTGCAGGTTGCTTGGAGGTCAATGACGGTCAACGACGAGGATGATCAGGACTAGCCTTGGAGAGCTGAGGTCCAAAACGATCGAGGATGCCGGGTGAGGTTAATGGATTCAATCATGGCGCAAAATGGATAAGGATGACCGAACGGATAGTTTGGTGCGACGGGTTGGATCAAGCGATGCGAGGGTCAGTGCAAGTGCCATGGTGGTTTCAGTGGGAGCCGGATGGGAGAGACTTGCCGACAAGAAGAGAGCCGTTGATCAACCTACACGTGGCGAAGCATGGAAGTGCTTCATGAAGATTGGACTCGGTCTTTGAAAAAAGATCGAGAAGGGGTATTTTGGTAATTTCACCTAAATACCGTCTTGGTGACCTTTTGCTAACCCGCGGCACAAGACGGCGCAAGGAGAAGCGGATTAGGTCAAGAGGAGATGAAGACGACGCTTTAAAATACATGCGTAAGTGAAACCCGTTTGTGTGTGGGCTTAACGGGTGCCTATTAGGGTTTACTCTTCTAGAAGCTAGCCTCTACTATAAATAGAGGAGGGTGCTGGCCAGCACCTCCTTAACCCTTTCTTTTGTTGAAACCCCAAGTTGTGCTTAGGAAGAGGATAATGGGAGGTTAGTGTTCTAGAGAGTTGCATTTTGATTTTGTGCTCAGGTGTTGAGTCTTTGTCCTCCTGGATGGAGTGGCTGTAAACCAACATCATATCAAATCAATCTAAGGAAAGATTTCACAAAATGAGTCTCTTTGTGTTCTTACTCTCTATTTTGTGATTTTGAGGCTTTCTTTGATCCGTGAGTTTTCCTTTGGTTTCTGGCCTAGATTTAGCTTGTTGTGATATGTGGGAATACATCTAGGATCATCTCGATTATCAATCACCCACGAGCAAGTTTCTAGATCATATTTTGGTTTTGACTCAGTTTTGGAGCAACCTTCACTCAAACGGAAAAAGTTCGAAACTTTGGCATGGATCTTCCTGATCCTTGATTGGAATAGGTTCCTGACATCCTAGAAAAGGTATGTCTCAAGTTTGGTAAGGTTTAGAGTCACGGATCAAAAGTTAGACCGTTTTGTGATTTTGAGCTCGAGCTGATTTTACTGTTCATTGGCCTGGAGGTCAGACCGATTTCTAGTTGGAGATCAGACCGCCCATGGTGACCGGTCAGACCGCCCCTAGTGAGAGGTTAGACCGCCCAACTCTGAGTCTTTGGTAACTTAGGTCTATTTGCTTTGGGGTATTGTTTGGTTTCAATACAAGTCTTCCGCTATGCTTGTATATTGATCTTAATAGCTTTCATACCTATTGCAGTGAAATTAGTATTGAATTCGATCAAGGTAAAAAAGAGATTGTGCTCCTATTCACCCCCCTCTAGTCGCCTTATCGGTCCAACAAGTGGTATCAGAGCCCGGTTAGTTCAATATTAATCTTAACCGGTCACTGAACTTGGCGATGGAGAAGTACACCACCAAGCCGCATATCTTCGATGGGCTCGACTATACCTATTGGAAGAATTGCATGCGAGTCTTCCTTCAGAGCGAAGGACAAGCTATATGGGAGGTTGTTCGAGCTCCGCTCGTTTTTCCCGAGGTTGCTTCGCCGGTTTCAGCAGCCCTCTTGGCTAACAACCATAAGGCAAAGAATCTCCTATATGCTGGGCTTGGTAGACAGGAGTATGATAGGATTTGCAATCTTGAGACCGCACACGAGATTTGGTACACCCTCAAAACCTAACATGAGGGATCGTTCCAAATTAAGCAAGTGTGCCAGACAGTCTTCAAGCGAGAGTATAACAAGCTCGAGATGCGTCTTGACGAGAGCATCGATGACGTATTCACTCACTTTAACAAGGTGATTAATTAGATGAGAGCTGTAGACATTGAGTACTCTCAATCTGAGAATGCCACCCACCTCTTGGCTGCAATCAATACCAAGGAGTGGGAGATGAAGGCCACTGCCATTGAGGAGAACGTCGATCTCTCTAGTCTCTCTTTGGAGCTACTCTATAGCAAGCTCAAGACTCATGAGATCAAGAGAGGTAATCTTCCTAAGAAGGATAACATGGCTTTGGTGGCTAATCCTCTTAAAAGAACTTCTGATGGTTCTTCTGAGTCTTCTTCTGGATTTTCTCTTACTTGTTTATCTGCAATCCATGAAGAGGAACTTGAGAGTATTCCTGAGACTGATTTAGCTCTTTTAGCCAAAAAAAATTCACACGGGCCTATAACAATGTGAGAAACAAGAAGAGAGGCGGCCCTGTGACGTGCTATGAGTGTGGAGAGCTTTATCATATCCGGGCAAACTGCCTAAGCTAAAAGGGTAGTGCAACCACAAGGATGAGAAGACTGCCTGGAAGAAGCATCAGGGGAACAAGTCCAAGTATGATGCTGCCAAGCTCATGAAGGCCGCTCACCGGGTTCTTGCCGCTTTTAGAGAACAATCCATGAGCGATGTTGACTCTGGGAGTGAGGAGGACAAGGAGGAGGAGCTCCCTCAAGACAAGAAGAAAGGGAAGGCAAAGGACTTCACCGGCATATGCTTCATGGCCGACTCAGTCGACGCCAATGACAATGATGAGGTACCTCCATCCTATGATGTTCTTTCTGCTAGATGCGACACCATCTTTGAGCAACTGCTTAGTCAGGATAAGGCTTTAGAGTTCACTATAGCTAGGAATAAGGACCTAGAGTCACAAGTCGATAATATGACATTAGAACTTGTGAATGTTAAGAGTCTTGATACTGATGAATGTTCATCCTGCCATGCTTTACACTCTGAACTTGCTAAACTGCAAATTGCTCATGATGTTGCCTTACACCAACTGGAAAATGCTAGGACTAAGTTAATTGATGTTAAATCTGCTCCTTGTGAAATATGCTTAGAGTCTAGCAAGTTGGTCGCTTCTGGTAAAGTTGAATCTAGCTTTTGCTCTTTCTGCTTAGAACATGAACATGAAGTTAAAGACATTTTAGGAGCAGTTAGAGCTAAGTATGCTAAGCTTAAGGATAAAATTGATTCTGCTCCTTGTGCTTCATGTGAAGCCCTTAAGCTTGAAGTTGCTATTCATAAGGAGAAACATGTTAGAGCCATTAAGGCCAAAACTCGTGAATCATGTATTAATATTAGAAAAGAGAATGCTTATCTTAAGAATACATTAGAAAAATTCTCTAAAGGTGAAAAACAGTTAAACATGATTCTTGACAAGTCAAAAACTCCTTATAAGAAGTAAGGGTTAGGATACAACTTTGCCCAAGACAAATCTAAGCCAAATGTCATTCAAGTCTTGGAAAATGGATTAGTTGAGTTCAAAACCCAACCTGCAAAAACCATTTTCAAATCTGCAAGTTTTGCCCAACCATCGTTTGAGCCACAAGGTGCTTCTCCCAGTGGTAGCAAGTACCATTGCACCTATTACAAGAAGGGTGGGCATTTGCTTGAGTTTTGTTGGCGTAGGTTGAAAAATGCTAAGAAAAATCTTGCTAGAATTTCATCTCATCAACCTAGAGCTTTCATGAGACATGGTCATTTAGAAAATAAGAAACCTGGACTAGGATTTATTTCACATACTCATCATCATCATGTTCCTAGACATGATGCTTCTCATGTTCGTGTAACCATTGCTCATGATAGAACCTCAAGTAAAATCAAGAATAGCAATTCTGCTTTGCATACTACTCGCAAACGTGTGTCTCAGTACTGGGTTCCTAAGTCATGTTTAACTAACCCCAGTATTGAGACACATCGATCTTTTGTGCTTTGATTTTCAGGATCGCCGCGGAAGGGAGAAGAACATGTGGTTCGTCGAATCCGGCTGTTCATGCCACATGACCGGAGATTCAAAATGGTTCACCTCCTTCACGCGGTCGACGGGTGATGACTTCATCACCTTTGGAGATGATACACAAGGGCGGATTGAAGGAACGAGATCGATCAGGGTGAACAACAAATTCATCATGAAGGACGTTGCTCTTGTGGACAAGCTAAGGTACAACTTACTTTCTGTTTCACAGCTTCTTGATGATGGCTACGAAGCTAGATTTAAGAAAAATGCCTATCGTGTGCTTGATTCAGCTGGTGAGTTTGTTTTTGGGATTTCTAGAGTTGGTAGAATCTTTGGAGCTAATTTTTTTGAATCTCTTGCTGGTTCTCTCAAGTGTTTAATTGCATCTTCTTCTGAGTTCTGGCTTTAGCATCGACGTTTGGGGCACATTGGTTTTGATCATCTGACGCGAGTTAGTAGCCTTGATCTCATGAGAGGTTTGCCCAAACTCAAAGCCGTCAAGGATGTTGTATGTGCGCCCTGTAGGCATGGCAAGCAAGTTGCCGCCTCACACCCTTCATTGACTATGGTCATGACTGAAGGACTAGGACAGTTGCTTCATATGGATACTGTTGGTCCTGCTAGGGTTTGGTCAGTCGGTGGCAAATGGTATATTCTTGTCATAGTCAATGATTTTTCGATATACTCTTGGGTGTTCTTTCTTGCTTCGAAGGATGAAGCTTTTGATCATTTTCATGATCTTGTTCCTCGCTTGGCTTCTGAGCTCCCTGGTGCCCTGAGAGTAATTCGCAGTGACAATGGCACGGAGTTCAAGAATGCCTCATTTGCCTCTTTTTGTGCTAAGCGCGGTATTGAGCATCAGTTCTCTTCTCCACATATCCCTCAACAAAATGGTGTTGTGGAAAGGAAGAACAAAACCTTAGTCGAGATGGCTAGGACGATGTCAGATGAGTATAGCACTCTGAGAAGGTTTTAGGCCGAAGCTATTGCTATAGCTTGCCATATTGTCAATCATGTCTTCTTGAGACCATCTTTGGGCAAGACATCTTATGAGCTTCGCCTTGGTAGAAAACCCTCTGTCTCTCATTTTTGAGTCTTTGGATCCAAGTGTTTTATTCTCAAGACAGGAAACCTAGATAAATTTGAGTCAATGACTACTGATGGTTTATTTCTGGGTTATCCTGCTCATTCGAGGGGTTTTTGGGTTTTTAATATTGAGACTAACATTGTCCAGGAGACATGCAATGTCACTTTTGATGAGACTAGCTCTGGAGCTAGATCAGACATTTCAGGTGATACAGAGGCAACGGAGAGTATTTTTGTAGAGGAAGATGATGATGAAGCCGATATTGCTCTTCCACCTGTTGCTGATGCTCATGTCCAAGCTCCAGAACTTGCTTCGACTACTTCACCTTCAGTTGAGGCTCCTGTTGTATCTTCATCATCAGCAGTACCTGCGGAGGTTGAGGAGATGCTATCTCCCCTAGGCGCTCCACTTCACATACAAAGGCATCACCCTCCGGATCAGATCATTGGTCAGCTTCATGAGCGAGTCACTCGCTCTAGGTATCATGATCCGAGTCTCTACTCCCATTCTGCATTTGTTGTTTCTTTCGAACCCCACAATATATCATATGCTTTATCTGATTCTAGCTGGGTTAATGCCATGCATGAGGAGTTAGAGAATTTTGAGAGAAACAAGGTCTGGAACCTAGTAGAACCTCCTAGTGATCATAATGTGATAGGAACTCGTTGGGTGTTCAAAAACAAACAAAGTGAGGATGGTTTTGTGGTTAGAAACAAGGCTAGATTGGTAGCTCAGGGTTTTAGCCAAGTTGAGGGGTTAGACTTTGATGAAACATTTGCTCTTGTTGCTAGATTAGGAGCTATTCGCATTCTGCTTGCAATTGCTGCATGTAAGGGTTTTAGGCTACATCAGATGGATGTCAAGAGTGCCTTTCTAAATGGTTATATAGAGGAGGAAGTGTATGTTAGGCAACCCCCGGGTTTTGAGAATCCCAAGCATCCACATCATGTCTTCAAATTGTCCAAAGCCTTATATGGTCTTAAGCAAGCCCCTAGAGCCTGATATGATAGACTTAAGACCTTCCTAGTTAAGAATAATTTTGAGATGGGTAAGGTAGACAAGACCCTGTTCATTCTTAGGCATGGCAATGATTTCTTACTTGCTCAGATTTACGTGGATGATATTATATTTGGTGGTTCTTCTCATACTCTTGTTTCCAGTTTTTCTGAGACCATGTCCAGGGAATTTGAGATGAGTATGATGGGAGAGCTCAACTACTTTCTGGGGCTTCAAATCAAGCAATGCAAGGAGGGGATCTTCATCCATCAAACGAAGTACACCAATGATTTGCTCAAGCGCTTCGAGATGGGTGACTGCAAGTCGATCGCCACTCCCATGGCGACTTCGACTGTTTTGGATTCAGACGAGGATGGAGAAGTCATGGATCAACGCGAGTACCGCAGCATAATTGGCTCTCTCCTTTACCTGACGACCTCAAGACCAGACATTCACTTCGCGGTCTGCCTCTGTGCGAGGTTTTAGGCATCTCCGAGGACTTCATATCGCCAAGCCGTTAAGTGCATTTTCAGGTACCTTCACTCCACCCTCTAGTATGGCATTTGGTATTCCTGCTCTTCTTCCTTGTCCATTCGGAGGTTTTCTGATTCTGATTTTGCGGGCTGTCAGCTAGATAGGAAGAGTACCTCTGGCACTTGTCATTTCTTAGGCACTTCTCTTGTCTCTTGGTCTTCTAGGAAGCAGTCTTCTGTTGCACAATCCATCGCTAAAGCTGAATATGTAGCTGTTGCTAGTTGCTGTAGTCAGATTTTATGGATGGTGTCCACTCTTAAGGACTTTGGGTTAAATTTTGCTAGTGTTCCTCTTCTCTATGATAACACTTCTGTCATTAATATTGCTAAGAACCCTGTGCAACATTCTAGGACCAAGCACATAGACATTCGCTATCACTTCCTTAGAGACCATGTGGAGAAGGGTGATATTGTGCTACAATTTGTGGAGTCCGAGGCTCAATTGGCTAATATCCTCACCAAGCCTTTAGACCCAACTAGGTTTGCCACTTTGAGGAGTGAGTTAGGAGTAATTTATCCCTATGAGTTGGTTTGAGGGGGAGTTGGTTCTTTTCTGAACTTACCTTGTTCATCTGATCTTTCCTTGATCTTTTTTGAACTTTTTGATCTTTTTAGGCTTTTTGAGCTTTTCTTGCATCTCATTGTATCATATTTCATTCATATGAAAATCACAAAAAGATGCATTGTAATATAAGCTTTACTGCTTGTCTTTTAATTGATGAAGCTTTGCTTATTACCCTCTTGAGCTTTAGTATTTCAATTCTTGCTCAATGTCATGTCTAGTTCGTTGACTTGCTAAAATTATCATGTTTCACATGCGTAGCTAAGTCTTTGCTAAATGAGCTAGAACTTTAAGACAACTTGAACTAAAATTGCAATCTGTGGATCTTTTAGCTAGTTAAGCAATTAGTGCTCCTTTTGTACCATTGGCCCTGTCAAAATTGCTTTGTTAGCTATTGAATCTAGAATTGATCATTACTTGAGCTTCTTGTTCTTCTGAGAATCTAAAACTGTTGCTGTGCAAAATGAAAATCAAATTTCAAGATTGTCTTGTGGTTAAATTGTGCCAAACTACTCTCACGAGACTGCATGTCAAAGACATGAACTTGGAGTTAGTTTGATGATCCAAACGATCTCATAGGGATTGCTTGTCAAAATTGACATGAACCTCAAGATTTGTCGCTCTGGTTGAATTTTAGGAGAAGTTTGTGGATGGCTCCTTGTCCAGGATCTTCTTCACTAAGATAGACCTTTAATGAACTTCTTGCTGAAACTTAGGAAGGGTTTGTGGATGGCTCCTAGTCCAGGATCTTCTTCACTAAGATAGGCTTTTTATCAACTTCAATATTCATTGCAAATGAAAAAAAACTGTTAAAAAATGGGTGTTTGAGATAATTTGAGCAAAATGATTCAATTCAGAACCTGTTTGTCTCTTAAATGGTCATTGTTAGCTTTTTGATCTCACATTGACATTTTGACATGGTCATTATCATTTTAGGATCTCTGTTGATGAACTTGCTAAATTTGAAGCTTTGTTTAAATTGTTAAAAAATTCATTGCTTTATATTGAGCCTTCTAGCTTAGCTTTGATATAGATGTCTTAACATGATCTTGCTAGCGCTTTTAGGCTTGATATGTATTGAGTAATATTAGAAATGCTAGCTTGTTCTTTTGGGTAATCTCCAAAGCTTCTTGTAATCAAAAATTGAAAATATATAAAAAATGAAGCCACTCCATTGCATTTCATGCATGCTCCTTCTTATGTTTTTTCCTCATTTCTTCATTTGTCATCTCTGGACGAGAGGAAGGTGTGATTCCTTGATGACTCCATTGTCAAAGTGGCAGAAGATATAGCAAAAAATGTTAAAAGGGGAGCTATTTCGAGAAAAGGGGAAAAATAAAATTTTCTTGAAAAAATGATGATCATAGTGAGGGAGAGCTTTTTGTTTGCATTCTTATAATCTTATTACTATTTATGAACTTGAATTGCAATTCTTGGAACCTCACAATGATCAAAGGTCAATTTGAACAATTGTTCTTTCATATGGACTTTAAGTGAGAATTTTGACTCCTTTCTGGAAATTGAAGCTTTCTTGTCTTCTTTTGCTCGATCTCACTTGCCTATGCTATTCTGAAGCCAACTTGGTCATTTCCATTGCTTTTTCTTGCATTTGGGCCAAGTTGTGCCTTTACGCGAAAATGTGAGTATTTTCCTCTCCAAACCTCAAAACTTACATTTTTGGGAAATTGAAAATGTGTTCATCAAGGGGGAGATTGTGGATATCATGGGGATATGCTCACGATCTTAGGATGATGATACAATTGGCAATAGCGTTGAAGGTTTGTCGAAACACGTGTTTTCGACGAAGTTCATTTTGCTGTCAGGCAAGTGGCGGTCTGATCGGCTAAGGTGGCGGTCTGACCGGCCATGAGTGGCGGTCAGACTAGCCTTTGGAAATTGGTCAGACCAGCCATAAAATGATTTTGAGTTTTGAAGCTGGGGAAAAAATAGAGGGTGTAGGCAAGAGAGGGGATTCTACTACACTTGGTCTCATATTTTTTTGGAGCTTCGAGTCAAAAGTTCTATTGGTTTGAAATTTCTAGTAGGTTTTGGTTTTTCAGGGAGAAAAATTAGCTAAGTCCTAGCTGAGCGCTCTGACCGGCCAACAGGTGGCGGTCAGACCGGCCAGGGGGCGGTTAGACCGACCAAAGTGGCGGTCTGACCAATTTTGGCTTGTTCATCAGCCAACTTGGTGGCGATGATTGGTTGGTTAGGTCAAGTTCATGGGTTTCAGTGCATATGTGTTGCATGATGCATGTTTTGACTAACGTGGGTTGTGACGACCTTCTCGGAATGAACCTGGAACCGGCCGATTTTTTTCTTTTTTTTTTAGCGGCGGTACTACCGCACTAAGGAGCGGTAGTACCGCTCGGTTCATCCCGAGAGGAGGTCCGCCAGGACCTCTCAGGAGGTCTTAAAGACCTCCTGGAGGTTTTGGCCCTGTGCACAGCAAGCTAGTCCCAGGATCAGATTGGCTAGCTCGCACAAACTCAACCAAGGGTGTGATCGATACCATACACAAACTCAAGGAGAAGAAGGAAGCAAAATAACACATATATTAAAAAGAGACCTTAAGGTCAAGGTTTGTACAGGGGTGCCTCACAAGGCTAACAGTAAAAGAGAGCTACAACACAGCGGAAACAAAATAACAGCAAGGTCCAATTGGCCAGCCCACAGGCTACCAAGTGGAGGACGTCCTAGCGCGCAAGGTCTTCAAAGGGCTCCCCACCTGAGAGCACTAGACCTCCTGGATCTCCCACCTCTGCTGGTTAAAACAGGGCACAAGCCAATGAGTACTTTGAATGTACTAAGCAAGCTGTGGGGAAAACATACATGCAATTAACAATTATGCACAGCTTGACAATGGAGAGCTGTATGGTTAGTTTGCAGAAAGTAAAGTTTGACAGTAAATAACATGTATAGATTGCAAAGCTCAAATTAAAACAATAATACATAATTACATTTGATTTTGCAAAGGAGACAGTGAGCACCCACTCACTCCCAAGGCACCAACCCGGACCTCTCTGGAGCGCCCACTCTAGTGCACCTCAAGACCAGCCCCTGGACCACTTCGCGAGCCAGCCATGACCCCTCTAGAGCCGGTCAAGGTCTCTTCGAGGTAAAAGCCATGACCTCTTGCCGAAGTGCCCCGGGAACACAATTTTATATAAAGGAATTCTACCCCTCATTCGAAATCTCTAGGCGTGTCCATAACCGAGGACGCAGCTATTCGAATAGATTTACTCTGCAGAGATGTACAACTTTGCCCACAAGAGGTAGTCGCTTGATATAACACATGTTACCTTAGATATGTGAATCAATTAGAGACCACCACCGGGTTTTTACAAAGGTCTGTTCCAACTCAGTTCTGCTCGCTAAGGTTTCGCTTCCGGTGGGCTGCCACTTCAACCGGATTCGTGCCCCCTCTTGCGCCATTTCCATCAAAAACAGAACTGAATCAAAACATCTCTAGTTATTGCACCCGGTCCACCCCATAATGGACATGTGGTTGCACGGCATGGTCTAGATCAATGGCTCCCAAGGTTTAGTCCTTAAATGGCTGCTCAGACAAGGCTATCCTCAACCCAAATATGACCCCATAGCTCCAAATCTGGGGCACCCAGGTGACTCCATAGCAACAACTCATGAAGCACCCAAGTGACTCCATAGCAACAACTCCTGGAGCACCCACTACTCGCACCTTGCCAACTTGCCTGAGCATAAAACAGTTTTGGGGTTTCAATTGGCCAAAGACCACCCTGGTCTTGGCTGAACATGTTTTAACAAAGTGGTTTCGCACCACAAACAACACAACCAGCGGCATCAACCATAGTTGCTTATCAGTGGCACCAACCAAGTTCCATAATTCAATTAGTCAAGTTTAGCAATATTGATTCATGAGGAGATCAGCATCTACTAGAGCATGGCTAAGCAAGTATGATACCCATGTTGGCAATATCAAGCAACACCAACTAATATTACCCAACCTAAAGTGTCCAAGGGACATCATGTCAACATGTCAAGTACCAAATTCCAAGGGGGCGTAATGTCAGGTAGAAGAATAGCTACTGCCCAAACCAGTTTCTATAAAAGTAGCTATGCAAGTTTAACAAATCAAAATACTTTTATAAGATGGGATCAAGATGATCATGGGATTCCACGACTTGCCTTCAGTGGCGAGCTGCTGAGCTTCAACAAGGGCTGCTGGATCGACGAGCTCCTCAGCACCAACGGAATCTACATGTTGCAAGAATACAAATAAATAAAACAACTCAAAAAGAAACCGAAAAGGAACTAGATAGAGCCAAAAAGGAGAAGAGGTCCACAACAAGGGAGGTCCAACAAGGGGGAGGTCTGAAACCGAGGAGGTCCCAGTGAAGCAAGGGGAGTTTCTCCAGAACCGAGAGAGAGATGGAGAGGAGGGTTGAAAAGAAAAACAAGGAGATGGTGGTCACTCTGTGATGCTCTATTTAAAGGGAAAAAGGAGAATAGAACCACCACCAAAAGAAGTGACCAGGTCCAAGGTATTAGTACAAAAGGTATACTGCTAGCAAGTACCAAAAGGACATCAACAGGGCTAAGGAGGTGACAAAAAGTAGGAAGGAGTACAAAGGAAAGGACAACATTTTAATGTGACTTCAACCCACATCCAATGCGCTTAAGAACCTGAGGCAAGGGGTCCTGAAGAGGTCAAGACCCAGGGGGAGGTCGAAGGGGAGGACATGACCCACGGGGAAGATCATGGCCCACTAGGGTGGTCCTTACAGAGAGACCAGAGGTCTTGACCTCAAAAGGGAGGTCTAAACCACAAGGGTGGTCTTTAAAAAAGGCCACGGGGAGGTCCGAGAGGACAAGGAGGTCCAAAGGACAAGGAGGTCCTGCGAGAAGGAGGTCCAAGGAGGAGGTCCTGGACAAAAGGTCCAAAACACTGCAAGGAGGTCTTGACGGTTAGATCTCTCAAACGAGATCCCAACGGTCCAGATCGAGAGCAAAAGGGAGGTCCGCCGAAGCAAGGATACGCGGGAAGGATAGGGGCCATTAGATTTTGATCGGACGGAGCAAGGCAAATGGGACGTTCGGACCGACCGAACGTGCCAGCAAGATTGGGTCGTCCGATAAGCATCAAACGGTCCTAAGGCGAAGAAGACAAAAACCCGAGCGGTACGACCGCAAGAGCCAGCGGCGGGTCCAAACGCTAGGGAGGTCTAGACCTTCAGATTCAAAGATCAAATAGAGGAGAGGTCTGAGACGGTTAAGATCTCAAAAAGGGGAGGTCTTAACGACCAGATCTAACAAGGGGGAGGTCTGAGTGGCTAAGATCTCCAAAGGGGAGGTCCTAACGGCCAGATCTAACAAGGGGGAGGTCTGAGCGGCTAAGATCTCCAAAGGGGAGGTCCTAACGGCCAGATCTAACAAGGGGGAGGTCTGAGCAGCTAAGATCTCTAAAGGGGAGGTCCTAACGGCAATATCTAACAAGGGGGAGGTCTGAGCGGCTAAGATATCCAAAGGGGAGGTCCTAACGGCCAGATCTAACAAGGAGGAGGTCTGAGCGGCTAAGATCTCCAAAGGGGAGGTCCTAACGGCAAGATCTAACAAGGGGGAGGTATGAGCGGCTAAGATCTCCTAAGGGGAGGTCCTAACGGCCAGATCTAACAAGGGGGAGGTTTGAGCGGCTAAGATCTCCAAAGGGGAGGTCCTAACGACCAGATCTAATAAGGGGAGGTCTGAGCAGCTAAGATCTCCAAAGGGGAGGTCCTAACGGCTAGATCTAACAAGGGGGAGGTCTGAACGGTTAAGATCTCCAAACGGGGAGGCCCTAACAGTTAGATCTAACAAAAGGAGGTTTGAACGGTTAAGATCTCCAAAGGGGGAGGTCGTAACAGTCAGATCTAACAAGGGAGAGGTCTGAGCGGCTAAGATCTCCAAAGGGGAGGTCCTAATGGCCAGATCTAACAAGGGGAAGATCTGAGCAGCTAAGATCTCCAAAGGGGAGATCCTAACGGCCAGATCTAGCAAGGGGGAGGTCTGAGCGGCTAAGATGTCCAAAGGGGAGGTCCTAACGGCCAGATCTAACAAGGGGGAGGTCTGGACGGTTAAGATCTCCAAAGGGGGAGGCCCTAATGGTCAGATCTAACAAATGGGAGGTCTGAGCTACTAAGATCTCCAAAGGGGAGGTCCTAACGGCCAGATCTAGCAAGGGGGAGGTCTGAGCGGCTAAGATCTCCAAAGGGGAGGTCCTAACGGCCAGATCTAACAAGGAGGAGGTCTGAACGGTTAAGATCTCTAAAGGGGGAGGCCCTAACGGTCAGGTCTAACAAAGAGGAGGTCTGAACGGTTAAGATCTCCAAAGAGGGAGGTCCTAACGGTCATATCTAACAAGGGGGAGGTCTGAGCAGCTAAGATGAGATCAAAAGGAGCTCCTTATGGACACAGGGAGATCCATAAGGGCACGGGGAGGTCCAAAAGGATTTCAGGGACGCCCAAATGAACTCAGGGAGTTCAAAAGAACGCTGAGAGGTCCACGGGGAGGTCCAAAATAGAGAAAGAGGTCTAGATCAAAGGAGATCTAGACAGATAAAATGGTTTAGACCAAAAAGGAGGTCCAAAAAAGAAAGAGATTCAAACCAACAAAGAGGATGTCTGGACTGAGGGAAGTCCAAACAAAAGATTCAAGAAAAGGTCCAGAGATCAAAAAGGTTTGAAAAACAAACCCGAGCTGGTCTAAACTCAAAAGGAAGGTCTTAGACCAACAAAGGGGTCTGAGCAATGGGGAGGTCCAAAACAGAAGAGGTTCTGGAAAGGAGAAGCCAAGCTTAAAGGCTCATAGAGCAAAAAGAGAAAAAGGAAAACTCCAACAAACTCCAGAAGAAACCGAACTGATTTAGTTGAAGTTTAGTTTAGTCATTTAAAGCTTCTTTTAAAATCTCAAGTTAAGCTTTAAACTCTCAACAAAATCAAATGGTTCTTTTTATTTTGAAAACCTCAGGAACTCTGGACAAACGGGACATTACAACCTACACCCCTTAAAAGGGAATCTCGACCCCGGGATTCGGGTTGACTAAGGAATAGGTTGAGGGGACACGGGTTTTGCTCACTCCTCCAACATTTCTCTTTTGAGTGAGACAAAACCGCCACTGAACAAAACTTACCAGGGAAGAGGTCCTGAGCCGATTGGGCTTGCTCCATAGCAACTTGGTTCACCTGCCCCTTTGCAGCAAAACATGGAGGTCTGATGGCTTGCCTTGAAGCTTGGGGAGGAGCTTGCTTCCACTGATGACGTTGAGGACAGCGCATGGCAAAATAACCCCACTTCTGGCAGTTGAAGCACCGGATACCTTCGGCAAGCTTGGTACTCTTGAGCTGCTGGCTGCTGCCGATCTCTTGAGCAACTGGATGGGGAGCTGCGGCAGAGGTCCCAAACGCACCAGGAGGTCCTGAAAGCTGGTGTTGCACAGACATCCTAGCTCGCTGGGGAGGTCTTTGATGTGCTCTGGACTGTGACACCTTCCTCTTGAATGATTCTGAAAGCTCTCTACGGGATTCTTCAATGAGCAAGGCCTTGTTTACAAGATACTAAAAATCTGCATAGTCATTACCAATGACCTGAACCTTTAGACTGGGGTTGAGTCCTCGCTTAAACTTCTTCTGCTTGGCATCATCGGTGGCAACATCCTCTAGAGCATAACGTGCCAATTGAGTGAATTTGTTGAGGTATACACCCACTGACAAGCTCCCTTGTCGCAGCTCACGGAACTCGTTCTTCTTCATTTCAACCATCCCATCTGGGACATGGGAATGACGAAAAGCGTCGGAGAACTCGATCCAAGTGATACTCTGGTGGTCTGCATGGGCGGCACAAAAATTTTCCCACCACTCTGTTGCTGGGCCTTCAAGTTGATGAGCTGCACACAACACTTTCTCATGGTCGTTGCACTGAGCAATGGCAAGCTTCTTGTCAGTCGAGCACAACCAGTCATCAGCATCCAAGGGCTCGTGGGAGCTGGAGAATGTTGGAGGTCGGGTTCTCAAGAAATCCACCAGCCTTGACTGAGGAAACACTGGAGTTGGGGGCTGCATGGCAGCGGCCGGGTTGTTCTGGTTCATCATGGCGAGGAGAGCAGCTGTTGTCTGACTTTGTTGAGCCATCATCTGATTCATATTCTACATCATGGCACTCATCAACTGAGCTTGAGCTGCCATGAACTGCCCCAGACTTTGCTCTAAAGTTGCTGCTGGAGGAGGTGGGGGTGGTGGCAAAGAGGGATCCACTAGATCATCTTGATTTGCTGAGCTATGGGTCTGAACCATCTGCAAGAAGCTCCTCAGGTTTAAGAGATGAGGAAAAGAAAGCACAAAAGATGAGAGGGAAAAGCACCATAGACGAGTGAGAGCCAGAAAGAAAGAAGGAACAACCTATTCGGGGAGAAGTAGGTTAACCCGAAAAGAACCAGTAGCCGGAAAGCTACTAAGAGGCAAGAAAGCTCAGCAAAAGGCCCTAGATACTGGACTAAACAATTACTGGAATAAAAAGGGGTAGTGTAGCAACAGCACTACTAATCCTAGCCTATTGGGGTGGTCAACTTAAAACAAGGCCAGATCCTACAAAGATTGCTGAGATAAGTAGCTCATATTGAGCTTAGAAACAAGGTTCCAGAAGGGGTAAGGTACAAGAACCTAGGAAGATGACAAGAAAAGATAGATTAAGGGAAGAAAAGAATGAAACAAGTTGAGAAGCGTAAGCGAGAACAAGGCAAGAGGAGAACCACTAGTCAGGTTTTCAAGTTGGTTTGATTTAGAAAATAACATTTGAAATAGACTAAAACGACCATGCTAACTAAGGTTACGTCCTACAGTCGGTATGGAGCTCTGATACCACCTCTGTGAGGACCTTCTCGGAATGAACCTGGAACCGGCCGATTTTTTCTTTTTTTTTGAGCAGCGGTACTACCGCATTGAGGAGCGGTAGTACCGCTCAGTTCATCCCGAGAGGAGATCCGCCAGGACCTCCCAGGAGCTCTTCAAGAACTCCGGGAGGTCTTGGCCATGTGCACCGCAAGCTAGTCCCAGGATCAGATTGGCTAGCTCGCACAGACTCAACCAAGGGTGTGATCGATACCATACACAAACTCAAGGAGAAGAAGCAGGCAAAATAACACATATATTAACGAGAGACCTTAAGGTCAAGGTTTGTACATGGGGTGCCTCACAAGGCTAACAGCAAAAGAGAGCTACAACACAGCGGAAACAAAATAACAGCAAGGTCCAATCGGCCAGCCCACAGGCTACCAAGTGGAGGATGTCCTAACTCGCAAGGTCTTCAAACGGCTCCCCACTTGAGAGCACTAGACCTCCTGGATCTCCCACCTCTGCTGGTTAAAACAGGGCACAAGCCAATGAGTACTTTGAATGTACTCAGCAAGCCGTGGGGAAAACATACATGCAATTAACAATTATGCACGACTTGACAATGGAGAGCTGTATGGTTAGTTTGCAGAAAGCAAATTTTGACAGTAAATAACATGTATAGATTGCAAAGCTCAAGTTAAAACAATAATACATAATTACATTTGATTTTGCAAAGGAGACAGTGAGCACCCACTCACTCCCAAGGCACCAACCCGGACCTCTCTGGAGCGCCCACTCTAGAGCACCTCAAGACCAGCCCTTGGACCACTTCGCGAGCCAGACATGACCCCTCTAGAGCCGGCCAAGGTCTCTTCGAGGTAAAAGCCATGACCTCTCGCCGAAGTGCCCTGGGAACACAATTTTATAAAAAGGAATTCTACCCCTCATTCGAAATCTCCGAGCGTGTCCATAACCGAGGACGCAGCTATTCGAATAGATTTACTCTGCAGAGATGTACAACTTTACCCACAAGAGGTAGTCGCTTGATATAACACACGTTACCTTAGACATGTGAATCAAGTGGAGACCACCACCGGGTTTTTATAAAGGTCTGTTCCAACTCAGTTCTGGTCACTAAGGTTTCGCTTCCAGTGGACTGCCACCTCAACCGGATTCGTGCCCCCTCTTGTGCCATTTCCATCAAAAACATAACCGAATCAGAACATCTCTAGTTATTGCACCCGGTCCACCCCATAATGGACATGTGGTTGCACGGCATGGCCCAGATCAATGGCTCCCAAGGTTTAGTCCTTAAATGGCTGCTCAGGCAAGGCTATCCTCAACCCAAATGTGACCCCATAGCTCCAACTCTGGGGCACCTAGGTGACTCCATAGCAACAACTCATGAAGCACCCAAGTGACTCCATAGCAACAACTCTTGGAGCACCAACTACTCGCACCTTGCCAACTTGCCCGAGCATAAAACAGTTTTGGGGTTTCACCTTGGCCAAAGACCACCCTGGTCTTGGCTCAACATGTTTTAACAAAGTGGTCCCGCACCACAAACAACACAACCGGCGGCATCAACCACAGTTGCTTATCAGTGGCACCAACCAAGTTCCATAATTCAATTAGTCAAGTTCAGCAATATTGATTCATGAGGAGATCAGCGTCTACTAGAGCATGGCTAAGCAAGTACGATACCCATGTTGGCAATATCAAGCAACACCAACTAATATTACCCAACCTAAAGTGTCCAAGGGAGATCATGTCAACATGTCAAGTACCAAATTCCAAGGGGGTGTAATGTCAAGTAGGAGAATAGCTACTGCCCAAACCAGTTTCTTTAAAAGTAGTTGTGCAAGTTTAACAAATCAAAATACTTTTGTAAGATGGGATCAAGATGATCAAGAGATTTGTGAGCACCCGGATTTATTAAGCTCATAATACTTAGTCATCCAATTGACCCTAGTATTATCAACCAAATAAACCCAGTCTCGAGAGATGTATACTCCCCAGAATGCAGTATACATACCTCACAACAAAAGAATGTATCAATTCCATACAACACATAGAACATAAGCAACAAACCAGAAGTTAATATTAATAAGGAATAGGCTATTACAAAAGAGGGGCCTTCAGGCCAAATAACAACAAGTACTACAAGATAACAGCGGAAGCAAAAGTGCCATAAAGATGGCTATAACACAAAGCCAATCAGTGTGCCTTAACCCCTAGGCATCCGACCGACCGCCAAGCTAGTCGTCAAGAAAGCGCAACACGTAGCACAAAAGAGAGGCTCTTGGAGCTCTCCTTCTTCCTCTGCAACAAAAGCCACAAAATGCCACAACCACGGGCAGATGAGTACATAAAGTACTCCGCAAGACTTACGTGTGAGATAATGTAACTATAAATAGCTACATGCAAGCTTTATTTAAGTGGATGAGGCTTTGGACTCATTTTAGCATAAAGCAAGTTTCATTTGCAATAACATAATAGATTGAAAGCAATTTGGCAAAGCATTTTAATGGTTGAAATAACAACGAGATAATAACATAGTAACAACAACAAGAACAACCCGGAAGTGACTAACCCAATAGTCACCACAACAATAGCATGAACTCCCGCTCATACCAACCATGTCAAGTTTTAATTAAAGGTTGTAATCTAATTCTTACGGAAATAACCAAGCGTGTCCACAACCTAGGACGAGGCTATTGAATAGTTTTATCCCTGCAGGGTATACCAATGTACCCACACGCCGACCGCATTTCCTTTAAGCACACTACCTTAGGTGTGCCGCACGGCTAAGTCCTACGAGACATTTCCAATGGACAATGCTAATTCGAAGTCGCACAACCCACGGGAGAAGGAGACATCACACAACCTACCGGAAGCTAATGCTCCTCCCACATCACACACACATTTTATCTTTAAAAACACACCAACCGAGCGACCCCAATTAACACCGCCCAAAGTACTTAGTCAAGAGGGGTTCCATATGCCCTCGTGTGGTTAGCACATAAAATTGCTTGGATCAATGGCGCAAGAATTCGGTCCTTGTTGACTCGGGCATACCACCACATCCAAAAACCACACCATCCATCCAATATGCCCAAGTCTAAATCAATCTTTTATTTTCAGTTTTTGATTTTACAAATTAATCAAAGCACAAGTGCTGGACATATAGGAGTAATAATCAGTTTTGAGTGATCAAGACCATCGACTAAGTCGATGATCGCCCATTTCTACCGATAACTAAGCATGTCTAAGCAATTTAATCGAAACTACTAAGTGATAAGAGCTCATCCAACGAGCTCAAACCACAGCAAATAACCTAGGCTCATGGTAGTAGAGGATAAACAATTCCTACAGATTATGCAACTATAGGATTGCTAGCGACATTTAACACAAAGTAGCATGCATACATAGAGGTAAAACAATATATTAAGCTTTAAAGTAATGGGACAATGATGGAAATGATCAAACTGCTTGCCTTGATGTTGCTGGCCAAGTTGTGGCAGAGGGTCACTCTCGGGATCACCACAAATGTCGAAGCCTAACGGAAAAGCGAGAAAGAACCGATAAGAACGACGAAACACAACAAAGACAGCACAACAAACGAACTCCAAATTCTCTGAAATTTATACAGCAGCAAGACAATGATTTATCATGAATTTAGCAACAAGAACCAATTGATTTGGATTCTTAATGCAAAAGATATGATGAAATCAATTCTGCTCGACCTAAAAATACCAAACTGCACTATTCACTAATTTAATTATGAGGCAACATTTTCTAGAACAGTAGTGACACTGAAATTTTTACAGCAAAACCAGCACCTCATGAGATGAATAACACAATTGAGTTCATCTCATTTGGAGCTAGATTGCTCTTCCTACCATTTTTCAAAAACAAGAACTTGAACAAAATTATAATGCACAAGTCCTCATTTTCCTAACAGCAACATGCTTAAAACCAATTTTCACAGGGAGATCACTAATAGAGGAAACCAACAAAGGTGGTCTCACCCAAAAATAATCTACAGAGCATTAGTTATGTATTTTACAAGTTAAGCATTAATTTGAGTGTATATTTAAAGTTGGTTTTTAAAATCTAATGGCAAAACTGTGCTCTGGAGCTGAACTCAACTTACAATCATTTTTGGATTAAAGTCAAGTCCAATACAGAGCTAACACAATTTGAATGACCCCAATTGGATTTAAAAAGAAAAAGATATGCAATTCTAAAGTTCATACCATTTTTAGTTTATAACTAGAGCTCACTGGAATTTCTAAAGCTCACAAGGACATGGGAGGACGTGAGCCACAGATCATAGATCTAACGGCTCAGGATCTCCCAGGAGAACAACGCCTGCGCCACGAGGTCCAGAGGTCTGGACCTCCTAGCAACGCACATGCGCGAGGTGAGGGGAGGTCGTGGCCGTAGATGGAGAATCCAACGGACCACAACGATGAGGGAGGTCCGGACGGACCAGATCTAAAGGGGGAGGTCCTCAACGGTGAGATCTTCCAAGGAAGATCTAAACTATCAAGATCTCCCCAAGGAAGATCTACATCGTCAAGACCTCACGGGGAGGTCCTAGACGGTCCAGATGTTCCAAGGAGGTCCTCGATGGTTCGGATCGTCCAGGGAGGACCTTGACGGTCAAGATCTACCCGGGAGGTCATGAGCGGCCGAGATAACCTAGGGAGGTCCTAAGGGAGGTCCTAACGTCCACAGCACCTCCAGGAGGTCAGACGGCCACGATTTCGCAAGGGAGGTCTTGGACGCTCCAGATCTCCTCGGAGGAGTCTGCAGATGTCTGACCAGTACAAGCACGCCGCTGGACATGGAATAAATGCGCGCGGGACAGCGAGGAGGTCCGCGCGCGGGAGGTCTTAAATGCGCGCAAAAGACAGGGTTAAAGGCATTTAACGCTAACCCCATGATTGCAATGATTGAGGCATTTAAAGCGGTGAATCTCGCCCTAAACGACAATGGCACGGCGGGACGTCCGACAAAGATTTGAGGACGCCCCACGGCTTATCGCCGGCGATTTGAGGGCACGGCGGTGCGACCGAGGGCACCGTCGGGACCGCAATAGCCAGCGCATCTGTCAGGCCTACTCTCAGCGGCGGCGGCAGTTTTAAACGCCGGCGAGCCGAGAGGGCAAGAATGACCAAGACGCCAAAGACAAAAATGCAAAATAGAGCTCATGCGACATTCAGCGTCGCCCAAATAAAAGCTCCGCGACATTCATACATGCGGGTGCCAGCAGCTAATGGACTAACAGGAGGTACCTGGAGGTCCTAAGGTGCTGGGGAAGTGGAGGAAGGTGAAGACCGGAGCTGAGGAAGATGAGGTTGCTCCACGGCTCTGACCCAGCTCCAAGATTCCCTTTGGCCACTTCCTTGCCCACCGAGGGGCTTCAAGCTCCAGAATGGCGCCAAGGAAACTTTGGGTAGTTTAGAGCTCACAACACCGGGTGTAAGCCAAGGAACGATGGTGTGCAAAGGAAGCCAACCAAGACAGTGGGGAGGCTTTATACTCGTGGCACAGAGGTCATGGACCAGCTAAGCTCATGGTGAGCTTGGCCCATGGCACGGTCTAGGGCATTGGACAAGATGTAAAGTTGACACGATGGCGTGTCTGTCTTGACCGAGAGAGCGGAAGGTCGACACGCATTTAATCTTGGTCAAGAAAGAGTTGTTATAAGTACACGAAGGGACAGTGGGCATTAACTCCATCGCTCAGAGCTTCGCAGCACCGAGGAAGGAGAAGAACAGGGAGGTCCTTATGACCGTTGGATAAAACACAGGAGAGGTCCTAACCATCGAATGACAATTTTGAACCGTTACGCCAAATGGTGGGAGGAGGTCCCACCACACGATCAAGGATTGGGAGGTCGTGGTCCTCCGATTTCCTTAATGTGTAAGCGCACGTGGGAAAATGGGACAGGAGGTCCAAAGCGTTGGATTTCAATCCAACGGTGCGGACCTCCTGTGAGGTCTTAACCGCACATGAGCTTAAAAACATGAGGGGGAGGTCATGGCCTTTGGATTTAAATCCAAGGGCACACAACCAAAGGGAGGTCTGAGGCTTTGCGTGAAGCGCGAGGGAGGTCAAGACCTTTGGATTTTGATCCAACGGTGATGATCAAGACAGGGGAGGTCCTGAGCCTCGCACGTGGCGCAAAGGAGGTCTTGAACTTGCACAACACACAAGGGAGGTCATGGCCATTAGATTTAGATCTAAGGGCAACGACCTCACGTGCGCGGGGAGATCTGATGCGCATAAGACCAGGAGGAGGTCGTGACCGTGGATTTTTAATCCAACGGTGCACAACACGAGATAGGGGAGGTCTTGTGCGCTGGATATTTTGAGGGGAGGTCGTGGGCGGTTGGATCTGATCCAACGGCTACGACCTCGTTTAGGTGGGGGTGTTGGCTTAGTTTAACAGTGAGGGGAGGTTATGGCCATGGATCTTGGATCCAAGGGCTACGACCTCAACAAGGTGGGATGTCAAGTGGTTTAACAGCCCGTGGAGGTTTGAGATTTAACACATAGGGGAGGTCATGACCGTGGATCTTTGATCCAACGGTTATGACCTGGTGAGGTGAGGAGGTCTTTGCGGTGTTGACCGCGGAGGAGGTCGTGGCGGTTGGATGTAAATCCAACGGTCTGCGACTGATCAAATGGAGGGAGGTCTGCTGAGGTGCAGACTGTGTCTGGCCGACCAACTTTGGGAAAGTGGCTAGCCCAAGGAACAATACCAAGCTTTTAAGTTTAATTTTCTAACAATTGAGACTTTGCAAAATTGTTTGGGATAGCCATTCAACTCCAAAATTCATGAAATTTTTACAGGAGCTTGTTGACAATGAGATTAACCTGACATAAAATTTCCAGAGGTTATTATGCAATGCATTTTTCTCAGGAAATTCATTAAGGTTGTTTAAAGGATTGTTTTACCTCCAAAATTTATCAAACTAGTTTTACAACTTGTGATATTTTTCAGAGGGGTCCCACACAGTTTTTGGGACCAAGGAAAATATATTCCAATGTTTGACACCAGATTTAGACAATTGGAAAAAAGGAATTTGACTTTTGGTCAACAAGAGCTTTGTGTTTTTAGATTACACAACTCTTGGACAAGAATCACATGAATGATTAGGGGTTTTCAAGATGTGAGAAAAATTTTAATTTCTACACATATAATTATACTTGAATAACCCTAATTATACATTTGGGATGTTACAAAATCTCCCCTTACAAAAATCTTGTCGAGATTTGGCTCACTCATAAAGAAAGATGGATAGTCCGCACGCAGACGATCTTCTCTTTCCCAAGTAGCCTCATCCTCGAATGGTTCGACCACCGAACTTTAAGGAACTTGATGGTCTTATTCCTTGTCCTTCGTTCGAGACTCATCGAGTATGCGAGCAGGTGCTCGCGATAGGTCAAATCTTCACGGACATCGAGGGTTTCCAACGAGCTTCCTCGATTGGAACACGGAGGCACTTCTTAAGCTGGGACACATGGAAAACATCATGTACCCCTCAAGTGCAGTGGCAACTCCAACTTATAGGCAACAGCTCCCTTCTTCTCGATAACGCGGTAGGGACCGACATATCGAGGAGCCAACTGCCCTTGACGTCGAAGCGTTGATGGCCCTTCAAAGGAGAGACTTTGAGATAAACAAAGTCATTAGGCTCAAAATGCAACTCACGCCGACGGCGATCCGCATAGCTCTTTTGCTGGATTGAGCTGCGCAAACGCCACGAATAAAATTTGGACTTGGCGCTCGGCCTCATTGATTGAGTCAAGGCCAAAGAGAGGTCTCTCACCGGTCTCGACCAGTTCAACGGGTTCTACACTTTCTCCGTACAAGGCCTCAAATGGTGCCATGCCGAGACCGCCCGAAAAAGTGTTGTTGTAAGAAAACTCTCGTGAATGGCAAGCATTTCTCCCAATGCTTCCCATAGGAAAGGACACAAGCACAAGCATGTCTTCCAAAACTTGGTTGACCCTCTTGGTCCGACCATCGGTTTGGGGTGAAATGCCGTGCTAAAGGTAAGACGGTTCCCATAGCCTTTTGCGAGGCTATGCGTAAACGGAAGTGAAGATGGAGCCACGATCGTAAACGATCGTCTTAGGTACGCCATGTAAGCTCACAATCCTAGAGACATAGAGCTCAGCTAGGCGATCGCAGACGAATCTTGGTCTTGATCGAAGAAAATGAGCCACTTTAGTCAATCGATCGATGACGACCCAAATGGCATCATTTTCTTCGGGGCGTGGGTAGACCGGTGATGAAATCCATTCGATCGAATCCCACTTCCACTCCGGAATAGGCAGAGGCTGAAGCAGTCCTGCTGAACGCTGATGCTCGGCCTTGACACGACGACATACGTCGCACTCGGCAACGAACTTCGCGATCTCCCTCTTCATTCGGGTCCACCAAAATCTCTGGCGGAGATCTTGATACATCTTTGTGGCCCCGGGATGAATGGATAAAGGCGAATCATGGGCTTCGCGGAGGATTAAATTCCGCAATTCCATGTCCTTTGGAACCACAAGGCGTTTCGAACCTCACAACACCATGCTCATCCTCGGAAAAGCACTTGGTTGTTCCGTTCTTGACATTTGCCTTAATGTGGCTCACTCCAACATCCGATCGCCGAGCGGACTTGATCCGATCCACCAAGGTTGGTTGCACAACCAAGGCAATGAGAGAACCATGCTCAACTAAACTCAAGTTGAGACGCTGAAATTCTTCGGAAAGAGCGGGTGAAGCTCCTCGACAACAAGGCATTGCAATGCGCTTTGCGACTAAACGCATCGCAAAGCGACATTAGCCTTGCCCGGATGGTAGTGAATACCCATATCATAGTCCTTGATCAACTCCAACCATCTCCTTTGCCCGAGGTTTAGATCGGTGTGTGAATAAGTACTTTAAGCTTTTGTGATCCGAATACACTTCACAACGATTCCGATTAGGTAATGTCGCCAGATCTTAAGTGCATGAATCACAATGACTAACTCCAAATCATGGGTAGGATAGTTGAGCTCATGAGGTCTCAATTGCCTTGATGCATAGGCCACTACCTTGCCTTCTTGCATAAGGACACAACCGAGGCCTCGACGAGAAGCATCGCAAAAGATATCGAAGCTTCGATGGATATCGGGAAGAACAAGAACGGGAGCGGTGGTCAAACGCTTCTTGAGTATTTGGAAACTTCCCTCACACTCAGCGGACCACACGAACTTCTTGTCCTTCTTGAGCAACTCCGTCATCGGCTTCGCGATTTTGGAGAAGTTCTCGATAAAGCGACGATAATATCCCGCTAAACCGAGAAAACTCCGTACATCGGCAACCGAAGCAGGCTGACTCCATGAAAGAACATCGCTGACCTTGCTAGGGTCAACGGCTACGCCTCCTGCTGAAAGAACGTGGCCTAAGAAAGACACTTCCTTCAACCAGAATGCACACTTGCTGAACTTCGCGTACAGCTGGTGCTCACGCAGCTTGCTCAACACAAGCTTCAGATGCTCGGCGTGCTCTTCATCGTTCTTGGAGTAGATAAGAATATCATCGATGAAGACCACGACAAACTTATCCAAATACTCCATGAATACCGAATTCATAAGGTTCATGAACAAGGCAGGAGCATTGGTTAAGCCAAATGACATGACAGTGTACTCATACAAGCCGTAGCGAGTAGAGAACGCGGTCTTGGGAATATCCTCAGGCCGAATACGAACCTGATGATATCCCACTCTCAAATCAATCTTGGAGAAAACTCGAGCTCCAGTTAATTGATCGAAGAGATCGTCAATGCGGGGCAATGGATACTTGTTCTTTACCGTCACTTCATTAAGTGGGCGGTAATCAACACATGCGTAAAGTTAAAATCCTTCTTCTTTACGAAGATTGCTTTGGACAACCCCAAGGAGATGAGCTAGGCGGATGAAACCCTTCTCTTGCTCACTTAATCGCTTCTTCAACTCTACCAACTCGCTCGGTGGCATCCGATAAGGCCTCTTTGAGATAGGGGCGATGCAGGGAGCCAACTCAATAACAAACTCGAGGTCTCGAACGGGTGGCATCCCCGAAGATCTGCGGGAAAGACATCAACAAAGTCACAAACTGTTGGGACTTCGCTAATATCTAGAGCGGCTTCGCTTCAAGCGAAGAGATGGGGATCTAGCGACCGTGGCGAAAGCTTAACCTCGCATGGGAGGGACTAGATAGAGATGAGCTTCTGGCGCAATCGATTTGCCCCATGTCTTTGGGACAACCAATCCATTTCAATGGTTTGCACAGGTTTAGATGTAATTCTTGGCATGGATTCCACTTTCTCGATTTCAACAGGACATTCCGACACTCGAATCCGACTCTCAACTCCGAACCGGGGAGAGCGAATGAGCAACAGGACAAGCAAAGGAGCCAAAGACTTAGATACAAGAGAATGAGAAGCTCCTGATTTGAATAAAGTAGAAGCAGGACGAGAGTTGACAAGAAGTTTACCCAACCTGACGTTAGGCACCTCCAAAGCTGAAGGGATGGGTTAGCAACGCAACCCGAAAAACAAAGCCTTAAAGAAAGCAAAAAGCGATCGACTAGGGGAATGGAATATCACCCTAAACGAAAGCCAAAACAGCGAGTAAATCAACTTTAGAAGCTTCTAAAAGACTCTAAAAACAGCCAAGAAACACCAAAAGTAAGGCTTAACTTCTCAACTCAACTAACCCGTATTGAATGAACGAGTAATTGATCGAGAAGATTAAAAATCAGATTGTAAGATGAGATCTAAAACTATTAGAGAGCAAGGTTAATGCAGCGACATAAGTGTTAGATACTTAGCTAACTAGTATCACATCTTACCCTTTTATTCCCACAATTTTTAGTTGATTAACCTCTCATTTTCTACCCTATTTAGAACCTTTGAGCTTGCTGTCCGGAAATTGACGCTTGCTGTCCAGATTTTGCATCCAAGCTTCCAGTCGAAATTGGCCATTCCAGAAGCTTCAAAACCTTGTAGATGGGCAGCTAACACTTCAATTTGCCAAACTCATTGATTCCCCAAAACCCCATTAATCGATAACACTATTTTGTAGAAGGGATGAGAGGAAAACAACTTTTAAAACTTAAATTAGAGTGAGATGAGAGAGAAAGCTAAGATAGATGAGGAGTAAAATCGAGAATTTCTTAAGCTTTCAAAACTCATTTGATATTTTGAAATTAGGTTTTCAAAATACCTAAAGACGACCAAGCTTGCGTTACTACGGTCAAGATAGCTCGATACCAACTTTTGTGAGCACCGGATTTATTAAGCTCATAATACTTAGTCATCCAATTGACCCTAGTATTATCAACCAAATAAACCAGCTCGAGAGATGTATACTCCCGAATGCAGTATACATACCTCACAACAAAAGAATGTATCAATTCCATACAACACATAGAACATAAGCAACAAACCGTGGTTAATATTAATAAGGAATAGGCTATTATTACAAAGAGGGCCTTGAGGCCAAATAACAACAAGTACTACAAGATAACAATGAAGCAAAAGTGCCATAAAGATGGCTATAACACAAAGCCAATCGGTGTGCCTTAACCCTAGGCATCTCGAGGACCGCCAAGCTAGTCGTCAAGAAAGCGCAACACGTAGCACAAAAGAGAGGCTCTTGGAGCTCTCCTTCTTCCTCTGCAACAAAAGCCACAAAATGCCACAACCACGCGGATGAGTACATAAAGTACTCCGCAAGACTTACGTGTGAGATAACAGAACTATAAATAGCTACATGCCAGCTTTATTTAAGTGGATGAGGCTTTGGACTCATTTTAGCATAAAGCAAGTTTCATTTGCAATAACATAATAGATTGAAAGCAATTTGGCAAAGCATTTTAATGGTTGAAATAACAACGAGATAATAACATAGTAACAACAACAAGAACAACCTGGAAGTGACTAACCCAATAGTCACCACAACAATAGCATGAACTCCCCGTTCATACCAACCATGTCAAGTTTTAATTAAAGGTTGTAATCTAATTCTTACGGGAAATAACCAAGCGTGTCCACAACCTAGGACGAGGCTATTCGAATAGTTTTATCCCTACAGGGGTATACCAATGTACCCACACGTCAGACCGCATTTCCTTTAAGCACACTACCTTAGGTGTGCCGGCACGGCTAAGTCCTACGAGACATTTCCAATAGACAATGCTAATTCTGAGTCGCACAACCCACGGGGAGAAGGAGACATCACACAACCTACCGGAAGCTAATGCTCCTCCCACATCACACACACATTTTATCTTTAAAACACACCAACCGAGCGACCCCAATTAACACCGCCCAAAGTACTTAGTCAAGAGGGTTCCATATGCCCCTCGTGTGGTTAGCACATAAAATTGCTTGGATCAATGGCGCAAGAATTCGGTCCTTGTTGACTCGGGCATACCACCACATCCAAAAACCACACCATCCATCCAATATGCCCAAGTCTAAATCAATCTTTTATTTTCAGTTTTTGATTTTACAAATTAATCAAAGCACAAGTGCTGGACATATAGGAGTAATAATCAGTTTTGAGTGATCAAGACCATCGACTAAGTCGATGATCGCCCATTTCTACCGATAACTAAGCATGTCTAAGCAATTTAATCGAAACTACTAAGTGATAAGAGCTCATCCAACGAGCTCAAACCACAGCAAATAACCTAGGCTCATGGTAGTAGAGGATAAACAATTCCTACAGATTATGCAACTATAGGATTGCTAGCGACATTTAACACAAAGTAGCATGCATACATAGAGGTAAAACAATATATTAAGCTTTAAAGTAATGGGACAATGATGGAAATGATCAAACTGCTTGCCTTGATGTTGCTGGCCAAGTTGTGGCAGAGGGTCACTCTCGGGATCACCACAAATGTCGGCTTCAACGGAAAAGCGAGAAAGAACCGATAAGAACGACGAAACACAACAAAGACAGCACAACAAACGAACTCCAAATTCTCTGAAATTTATACAGCAGCAAGACAATGATTTATCATGAATTTAGCAACAAGAACCAATTGATTTGGATTCTTAATGCAAAAGATATGATGAAATCAATTCTGCTCAGCCTAAAAAATACCAAACTGCACTATTCACTAATTTAATTATGAGGCAACATTTTCTAGAACAGTAGTGACACTGAAATTTTTACAGCAAAACCAGCACCTCATGAGATGAATAACACAATTGAGTTCATCTCATTTGGAGCTAGATTGCTCTTCCTACCATTTTTCAAAAACAAGAACTTGAACAAAATTATAATGCACAAGTCCTCATTTTCCTAACAGCAACATGCTTAAAACCAATTTTCACAGGGAGATCACTAATAGAGGAAACCAACAAAGGTGGTCTCACCCAAAAAATAATCTACAGAGCATTAGTTATGTATTTTACAAGTTAAGCATTAATTTGAGTGTATATTTAAAGTTGGTTTTAAAATCTAATGGCAAAAGCTGTGCTCTGGAGCTGAACTCAACTTACAATCATTTTTGGATTAAAGTCAAGTCCAATACAGAGCTAACACAATTTGAATGACCCCAATTGGATTTAAAAAGAAAAAGATATGCAATTCTAAAGTTCATACCATTTTTAGTTTATAACTAGAGCTCACTTTGGAATTTCTAAAGCTCACAAGGACATGGGAGGGCGTGAGCCACGGATCATAGATCTAACGGCTCAGATCTCCCAGAGAACAACGCCTGCAGCGCCACGAGGTCCAGAGGTCTGGACCTCCTAGCAACGCACATGCGCTTGGTGAGGGGAGGTCGTGGCCGTAGATGGAGAATCCAGCGGACCACAACGATGAGGGAGGTCCGGACGGACCAGATCTAAAGGGGAGGTCCTCAACGGTGAGATCTTCCAAAGGAAGATCTAAACTATCAAGATCTCCCCAAGGAAGATCTACATCGTCAAGACCTCACAGGGGAGGTCCTGGACGGTCCAGATGTTCCAAGGGAGGTCCTCGATGGTTCAGATCGTCCGAGGAGGACCTTGACGGTCAAGATCTACCCGGGAGGTCATGAACAGCCGAGATAACCTAGGGAGGTCCTAAGGGAGGTCCTAACGTCCACAGCACCTCGAGGAGGTCAGGACAGCCACGATTTCGCAAGGGAGGTCTTGGACGCTCCAGATCTCCTCGGAGGAGGTGCGGATGTCTGACCAGCCACAGCACGCCGCTGGACATGGAATAAATGCTTGGCAGGACAGCGAGGAGGTCCGCTGCGAGAGGTCTTAAATGCGCGCAAAAGACAGGTTAAAGGCATTTAACGCTAACCCCATGATTGCAATGATTGAGGCATTTAAAGCGGTGAATCTCGCCCTAAACGACAATGGCACGGTCGGGACGTCCGACAAAGATTTGAGGACGCCCCACGGCTTATCGCCGCGATTTAGGGCACGCGGCGGCGCGACCGAGGGCACCGTCGGGACCGCAATAGCGAGCGCATCTCCTCAGGCCTACTCTCAGCGGCGGCGGCGTTTTAAACGCGGCGAGCCGAAGAGGGCAAGAATGACCAAGACGCCAAAGACAAAAATGCAAAATAGAGCTCAGCGCGACATTCAAGCGTGCGCCCAAATAAAAGCTCCGCGACATGCATACATGCGGGTGCCAGCAGCTAATGGACTAACGGGAGGTACCGGAGGTCCTAAGGTGCTAAGGAAGTGGAGGAAGGTGAAGACCGAAGCTGAGGAAGATGAGGTTGCTCCACGACTCTGACTCAGCTCCAAGATTCCCTTTGGCCACTTCCTTGCCCACCGAGGGGCTTCAATCTCCAGCAATGGCGGCCAAGGAAACTTTGGGTAGTTTAGAGCTCACAACACCGGGGTGTAAGCCAAGGAACGATGGTGTGCAAAGGAAGCCAAAAAGCAGACTGATGGGGAGGCTTTATACTCGAGGCACAGAGGTCATGGACCACCGGCTAAGCTCATGGTGAGCTTGGCCCATGGCACGGTCTAGGGCATTGGACAAGATGTAAAGTTGACACGATGGCGTGTGTGTGACCGAGAGAGGAAGGTGACTGCATTTAATGCGGTCAAGAAAGAGTTGTTATAAGTACACAGTGGACAGGCTGGGCATTAACTCCACTGCTCAGAGCTCGCAGGCGCGCCCGAGGAAGGAGAAGAACAGGGGAGGTCCTTATGACCGTTGGATAAAACCTAGGAGAGGTCCTAACCATCGGATGACAATTTTGAACCGTTACGCTCAAATGACTGGGAGGAGGTCCCAGCCACACGATCAAGGATTGGGAGGTCGTGGCCCTCCGATTTCCTTAATGTGTAAGCGCACGTGGGAAAATGGGACAGGAGGTCCAAAGCGTTGGATTTCAATCCAACGGTGCGGACCTCCTGTGAGGTCTTAACCGCACATGAGCTTAAAAACATGAGGGGAGGTCATGGCCTTTGGATTTAAATCCAAGGGCACACAACCAAAGGGAGGTCTCGAGGCTTTGCGTGAAGCGCGAGGAGGTCAAGACCTTTGGATTTTGATCCAACGGTGATGATCAAGACAGGGGAGGTCCTGAGCCTCGCACGTGGCGCAAAGGAGATCTTGAACTTGCACAACACACAAGGGAGGTCATGGCCATTAGATTTAGATCTAAGGGCAACGACCTCACGTGCGCGGGGAGATCTGATGCGCATAAGACCAGGAGGAGGTTGTGACCGTGGATTTTTAATCCAACGGTGCACAACACGAGATAGGGGAGGTCTTGTGCGCTGGATATTTTGAGGGGAGGTCGTGGGCGGTTGGATCTGATCCAACGGCTACGACCTCGTTTAGGTGGGGGGGTTGGCTTAGTTTAACAGTGAGGGGAGGTCATGGCCATGGATCTTGGATCCAAGGGCTACGACCTCAACAAGGTGGGATGTCAAGTGGTTTAACGACCGTGGAGGTTTGAGATTTAACACATAGGGAGGTCATGACCGTGGATCTTTGATCAACGGTTATGACTCAGTGAGGCGAGGAGGTCTTTGCGGTGTTGATCGCGGAGGAGGTCGTGGCGGTTGGATGTAAATCCAACGGCTGCGACCTGATCAAGGTGGAGGAGAGTCTGCCGAGGTGCACTGTGTCCTGGCCGACCGACTTTGGGAAAGTGGCTAGCCCAAGGAGCAAGACCAAGCTTTTAAGTTTAATTTTCTAACAATTGAGACTTTGCAAAATTGTTTGGGATAGCCATTCAACTCCAAAATTCATGAAATTTTTACAGGAGCTTGTTGACAATGAGATTAACCTGACATAAAATTTCCAGAGGTTATTATGCAATGCATTTTCTCAGGAAATTCATTAAGGTTGTTTAAAGGATTGTTTTACCTCCAAAATTTATCAAACTAGTTTTACAACTTGTGATATTTTTCAGAGGGTCCCACACAGTTTTTGGGACCAAGGAAAATATATTCCAATGTTTGACACCAGATTTAGACAATTGGAAAAAAGGAATTTGACTTTTGGTCAACAAGAGCTTTGTGTTTTTAGATTACACAACTCTTGGACAAGAATCACATGAATGATTAGGGGTTTTCAAGATGTGAGAAAAAGTTTTAATTTCTACACATATAATTATACTTGAATAACCCTAATTATACATTTGGGATGTTACAAGATTCCACGACTTGCCTTCAGTGGCGAGCTGCTGAGCTTCAACAAGGGTTGCTGGATCGACAAGCTCCTCAGCACCAACGGAATCTACACGTTGCAAGAAAACAAATAAATAAAACAACTCAAAAAGAAATCGAAAAGGAACTAGATAGAGCCAAAAAGGAGAAGAGGTCCACAAGAAGGGAGGTCCGACAAGGGGGAGGTCCGAAACCGAGGAGGTCCCAGAGGAGCAAGGGGAGTTTCTCTAGAACCAAGAGAGAGATGGAGAGGAGGGTTGAAAAGAAAAACAAGGAGGCAGTGGTCACTCTGTGATGCTCTATTTAAAGGGAAAAAGGAGAATAGAACCACCACCAAAAGAAGTGACCAGGTTCAAGGCATTAGTACAAAAGGTATACTGTTAGCAAGTACCAAAAGGACAGCAACAACGCTAAGGATGTTACAAAAAGTAGGAAGGAGTACAAAGGAAAGGACAGCATTTTAATGTGACTTCAACCCACATCCAATGCGCTTAAGAACTTGAGGCAAGGGGTCCTGAAGAGGTCAGGACCCAGGGAGAGGTCGAAGGGGAGGACATGACCCACGGGGAAGGTCATGGCCCACTAGGGTGGTCCTTACAGAGAGACCAGAGGTCTTGACCTCAAAGGGAAGGTCTAAACCACAAGGGTGGTCTTTACAAAAGGCCACGGGGAAGTCCGAGAGGACAAGGAGGTCCAAAGGACAGGGAGGTCCAAAGGAAGGTGGTCCAAGGAGGAGGTCCTGGACAGGAGGTCCAAAACACTGCAAGGAGGTCTTGACGGTTAGACCTCTCAAACGAGATCCCAACGGTCAAGATCGAGAGCAAAAGGGAGGTCTGCTGAAGCAAGGATACACAGGAAGGACAGGGGCCATTAGATTTTGATCGGACGGAGCAAGGCAAATGGGACGTTCGGACCGAGCGAACGTGCTAACAAGATTGGGCCGTCCCATAAGCATCAAACGGTCCTAAGGCGAAGAAGGCAAAAACTCGAGCAGTACGACCGCAAGAGCCAGCGACGGGTCCAAATGCTAGGGAGGTCTAGACCTTCAGATTCAAAGATCAAACAGAGGAGAGGTCTGGGCGGTTAAGATCTCAAAAGGGGAGGTCTTAATGACCAGATCTAACAAGGGGGGGTCTGAGCAGCTAAGATATCCAAAGGGGAGGTCCTAACGGCCAGATCTAACAAGGGGGAGGTCTGAGCGGCTAAGATCTCCAAAGGGGAGGTCCTAACGGCCAGATCTAACAAGGGGGAGGTCTGAGCGGCTATGATATCCAAAGGGGAGGTCCTAACGGCCAGATCTAACAAGGGGGAGGTCTGAGCAGCTAAGATCTCCAAAGGGGAGGTCCTAACGGCCAGATCTAACAACGGGGAGGTCTGAGCGGCTAAGATCTCCTAAGGGGAGGTCCTAATGGCCAGATCTAACAAGGGGGTGGTCTGAGCAGCTAAGATCTCCAAAGGGGAGGTCCTAATGGCTAGATCTAACAAGAGGGAGGTCTGAGCGGCTAAGATTTCCAAAGGGGAGGTCCTTACGGCCAAATCTAGCAAGGGGGAGGTCTGAGTAGCTAAGATCTCCAAAGGGGAGGTCCTAACGGCCAAATCTAATAAGGGGGAGGTCTGAGCAGCTAAGATCTCCAAAGGGGAGGTCCTAACGGCCAGATCTAATAAGGGGCAGGTCTGAATAGTTAAAATCTCCAAAGGGGGAGGCCCTAACGGTTAGATCTAACAAAGAAGAGGTCTGAACGGTTAAGATCTCCAAAGGGGGAGGTCCTAACGGTCAGTTCTAACAAGGGGGAGGTCTGAGCAGCTAAGATCTCCAAAGGGGAGGTCCTAACGGCCAGATCTTACAAGGGGGAGGTCTGAGCAGCTAAGATCTCCAAAGGGGAGGTCCTAACGGCCAGATCTAGCAAGGGGGAGGTCTGAGCGGCTATGATCTCCAAAGGGGAGGTCCTAACGGCCAGATCTAACAAGGAGGAGGTCTGGACGGTTAAGATCTCTAAAGGGGGAGGCCCTAATGGTCAAATCTAACAAGGGGGTGGTCTGAGTAGCTAAGATCTCGAAAGGGGAGGTCCTAACGACTAGATCTAGCAAGGGGGAGGTCTGAGCAGCTAAGGTCTCCAAAGGGAGGTCCTAACGGCCAGATCTAATAAGGGGGAGGTCTGAACGGTTAAGGTCTCCAAAGGGGGAGGACCTAATAGACAGATCTAACAAAGAGGAGGTCTGAACAGTTAAGATCTCCAAAAGGGGAGGTCCTAACGGTCAGATCTAACAAGGGGGAGGTCTGAGCAGCTAAGATGAGATCAAAAGGAGCTCCTTATGGACACAGGGAGATCCATAAGGGCACGGGGAGGTCCAAAGGGATTTCAGGGACGCCCAAATAAAGAATTTTTTTTTCAAATAATCCACTTTTTATTATTAATTACAACATTATACCTGCGATAATATTTTTTACAGAAATATACTCGTCGCTCAACCGTTGAGCGATGGATCCGATAGCTCAACCGTTGAGTGATCGATCGAGAGCTCAACAGATTGAGCGATCGAACACTTGTCGCTCAACTGTTGGTTCTAGTGTGCACCACTTATCTAGTCGGGTATGCATTGTGCTGTTGACAGTGTGACGCTCAGTGTCGATCGCGCCCAACGTTGAGTGACAGAGTACATTTCTGTAAAAAATATTATCGCAGGTATAATGTTGTAATTAATAATAAAAAATGGATTATTTGAAAAAAAAATCCCCAAATAAACTCACGGAGTTCAAATGAACGCTGAGAGGTCCACATGGAGGTCCAAAACAGAGAAAGAGATCTAGATCAAAGGAGATCTAGACAGAGAAAATGGTTTAGACCAAAAGGGAGGTCCAAAACAGAAAGAGATTCAAACCAACAAAGAGGAGGTCTAGACTGAGGGAAGTCCAAACAAAAGATTCAAGAAAAGGTCCAGAGATCAAAAAGGTTTGAAACACAAACCCGAGCTGGTCTAAACTCAAAAGGGAGGTCTTAGACCAACAAAGGGGTCTGAGCAAGGGGGAGGTCCAAACACAGAAGAGGTTCTGGAAAGAAGAAGCCAAGCTTAAAGGCTCACAGAGCAAAAAGAGAAAAAGGAAAACTCCAACAAACTCCAGAAGAAACCGAACTGATTTAGTTGAAGTTTGGTTTAGTCATTTAAAGCTTCTTTTAAAATCTAAAGTTAAGCTTTAAACTCTCAACAAAATCAAATGGTTCTTTTTTATTTTGAAAACCTCAGGAACTCTGGACAAACAGGACGTTACATGGGTGAAGTTGCGAAGAACTTGTTCCCGGAAACGATTTCTTGGTCTATTGTTGTGCAGGTTGCTTGGAGGTCAACGACGGTTATCAGCGAGGATGATCGGGACTAGGCTTGGAGTGCTGAGGTCCAGAATGATCGAGGATGCCGGATGAGGTCATTGGATTCAAGCATGGTGCAAAATGGACAAGGTTGACCGAACGGGCAATTCGGTGCGACGAGTTGGATCAAGCGGCGCGAGGGTTGGTGCAAGTGACATGGTGATTTTGGTGGGAGCCGGATGAGAGAGACTTGCCGACATGAAGAGAGCCGTTGATCAACCTACATGTGGCGAAGCATGGAAGTGCTTCATGAAGATTGGACTCGGTCTTTGGAAAAAGATCGAGAAGGGGTATTTTGGTAATTTCACCTAACTACCGCCTTGGTGACCTGTTGCTAACCCGCGGCGCAAGACGGCGCAAGGAGAAGCGGATTAGGTCAAGAGGAGATGAAGACGACACTTTAAAATACGTGCGTAAGTGAAACTCGTTTGTGTGTGGACTTAACGGGTGTCTGTTAGGGTTTACTCTTCTAGAAGCTCCACTATAAATAGAAGGGGGTGCTGGCCAGCACCTCCTTAACCCTTTCTTTTGTTGAAACCCTAAGTTGTGCTTAGGAAGAGGATAGTGGGTGGTTAAGGTTCTAGAGAGTTGGATTTTGATTTTGTGCTCATGTGTTGAGTCTTTGTCCTCTTGGATGGAGTGGCTGTAAACCAACATCATATCAAATCAATCCAAGGAAAGATTTCACAAGATGAGTCTCTTTGTGTTCTTGCTCTCTATTTCGTGATTTTGAGGCTTTCTTTGATCCACGAGTTTTCCTTTGGTTTCTGGCCTAGATTTAGCTTGTTGTGACATGTGGGGATACATCTAGGATCATCTCGATCATCAATCACCTACGAGCAAGTTTCTAGATCATATTTTGGTTGTGACTCGGTTTTGGAGCAACCTTCACTCAAACGGAAAAAAAATCAGAACTTTGGCATGTATCTTCACGATCCTTGATTGGAATAGGTTCCTGACATCTTAGAAAAGTTATGTCTCAAGTTTGGTAAGGTTTGGAATCACGGATCAGAAGTTAGACCTTTTGTGATTTTGAGTTCGGACTAATTTTACTGTTCATTGGCCTGGAGGTCAGACTGCCCATGGTGACCGGTCAGACCGCCCAACTCTGAGTCTTTGGTAACTTAGGTCTACTTGCTTCGGGGTATTGTTTGGATTCAATACAAGTCTTCCGCTATGCTTGTATATTGATCTTCATAGCTTTTATAGTTATTGGAGTGAAATTAGTATTGAATTCGATCAAGGTGAAAAAGAGATTGTGCTCCTATTCAACCCCCCCCCTCTAGTCGCCTTTTCGGTCCAATACTATTATATGCCTTGGTTGCAACAACATAAACTGAATCACTACTGTCCACAACTAGTTTATTTCTTCAAGCTTTCTGAAACTACCTGTGCTGCATACAGCAACAGAACATAACCAATTCCTCGAAACTATAATTGGAGACTGATACATGATGAAAATTGCAAATTAATTTCCATTATAGTCTACTAACAAACTCATTACACCATGTGAACTCATTAGTATTTGGAATTTGGAGATTATTTAGGTTTCAAATTCAGCCTTTAAGCACCGTCTACTTATACTAAAAATGAGCTGAAATTTGTAGATTGAACCATAGATTACCTATAAACAAAGCTAATGCTTTCATCAACACATAGCGAGAACACAATTGAAGAGATCAACAAACTGACAATGGCAGTTAAATCAAAACAGAGTATACTCTATAGATATCAGGTAAGGAACTATTGCTTTCATATGCTTTGGTTGCAACAACATAAACTGAATCACTACTATCAAATTTGTAGATTGAACCATAGATTACCTCTGAACAAAGCTAATGCTTTAATTGACACATAGCAAGAACACAATTGAAGAGGAAGAGGAAGGAGAGCTGGTGAAGTGCTACAGAGCTACAGGCCCTAGATGCGGCTGTATCTAAACTGACAATGGTAGTTAAATAAAACAGAGTATACTCTATAGATATTAGGTAAGGAACTATTGCTATCATATGCTTTAGTTGCAACAACATAAATTGAATCACTACTATGAAATTTATCGATTGAACCATAGATTATCTCTGAACAAAGCTAATGCTTTCATCATCACATAGCAAGAACACAATTGAAGAGGAAGAGGAAGGAGACCTGGTGAAGTGCTCTGAAGCCTGTGCCCCTGGATGCAATCAGATTTTACCAAGCAAGGGCAGAGACCAGAGAGGGGGAGCAGCAGCCGTCGGGGTGACTGGGTGAGGGGAGTCACGTGAGGAGGATGCGGCGGCGCGAGCGTGGTAGGAGGAGGGAGGAGATGACGTCGGCGGAGAGCGGCCAGAAATGGCCTGTGTTAGGTGAGGGAGCGTGATGAGGATCTTGTGCGCGGGCGTAGGAGGAGGGAGGAGATGACGTCAGCGACAGGGGAGGGGAAGGTGGCACGTGGCTACGGGGATTCTGGTAGGCGGGTGCACGCGAGAAAGCAGAGGGGGCGAAGAAGAGACGGCGGCGGCGCAAAAGGGGATAAGAGCGAAGAAGAGCGCGACGAGCGAGAGGCAAGCCTCTGCAGCACTATGGGCCTGGATCCGGCGGTTTTGGCCCGGCGGCGGCGTGGCGATGTCGGACCGAGGAACGAAGATCCGAACCCTCGTGTTCATACACCATCCAGATTTCCGGTGTACGATTACAAAAATGATAACATAACCAAATCTCGCATTGCATTAATAGTAAATCGAGTTCGATCTGATTGGGCATGAAGCCAAATAAAAGATTAAATAGCACAATGAAATAAGAACGATAGTGGTAGGCGAACGATCCGCCACAGTAATAAATGCAGGGGCGTAACCTAGGCGTCGGTGTCCTCACCGCCCCGATAATAGTCTTCTCCGAAATTTTGTTGCATAAAGCAAGCATGAGCACAACTACTAGTGCTCGCAAGTTACACCAATATGGAATTGTAATGCATGCATAAGGTAAACAAAGGAAATTGGCGAGGTTATTTTTGTGTAAGCAGGAGTTTAATTTAAATAATCATAATAGATTGCAAGGCCATTTTCATACAATAATTAAAATCATATTTTAAATGACAATTGAACAATGTGGGTAACCTCCAAGAAAGGTGATGGATATCCTCCAATCACAATGGCTAACTGCCCAAATTTCCCACCAGACTAACCATCCCGAAAACATCTGTTGAAACCCTTTTAAAACCAAAAACAAGTCTAACTCAAAGTGGCTTTGCTAGCATGTCCATGATCATGACGCGTTATTCAATAGTTTTCTACTCGCAGAGTTTGTACAGCTTTACCCACACGAGATATTATACCCTTTGTGTCGGCCAATCCACGCTTCCTAAGGCGTGTGACAGAGCAAATATCACAAGGCCGTTACAATGATCTACCTCACAATACTCATGCCCGCTAAGGTTTCGCTTCCATTGGACTAACCATCCTCCGGGAGCCCCCTCTTGCGCCATGTGGGACTACTGTCTAACCAACACCCACTCATACAACATGGCACGAATATCTATGAGGTATCCCAAATTATTAAGCCAGGTCCTTCCCATACAGGACATGTGGTGGTACGTTTTGGCATAGCAAAGGAACGCTTAAAGGCCGGTCCTTAATTGACTTGGGCGTCTTTCCAATTAAACCCTGGGCTTTAATCCTAACCAGATTAAACCCGTGCATAAACCTGCACCCACCTTTCATCCGTTATGCCCAAGTCCAAACCATCTTTATTTCATTTAGTAAAACCACCTTTACAGTAACACTATGGTAAAACAATACCATAGGTTCAAGTTTAAACAAATTTGTAATGATTTGGCTTGGCTAAATCCTCCCAAAATCAAAATCATGATTTGAGCATTTGCTAAGCATTTCCAAACAATTTATCTATGGTGACAAGGATGACATTTCAATATTCAAAGTTGGCCATACAACAACCAATGGAATAACTAAGCATTTAAACAAGGTATTAAAATAATTGACTAAAAATATGCATGCAATAATAATTTTAAAAACTGAATTAAATAACTTTAACATAGTAGGTGCAACATGGTCAAAGTGTAACTTGCCTTCGTTGAAGTCTTGAAATTCTAAAGCTTCGGAAGAATCAAATTCCCTAATCGTAAGTAATCTAAACGTGAAAATCGACAATCAATTGAACTTCCAATAAAAACAAGACAATAGTTTAAACTAACTCCAAATAAAATAATTATATTTTATTTGGCTAGATAATAATTTTAGAAGACTTTATGAGTCTGAAACACTAAATTTGGACTTAGGAAATAAAAGATATGAATTTTTCAAGTTTAAATTCTAAATTTGCAATTTAAATAGTTTCAACTTAAAAGAGACAATTTAAACTAATTCCAAATAAACAAATTTTAATTTATTAAGCTAGATAATGTTTTTACAAAATTTTAGAAATTTAATTCAATAATTTTGGAGCCGAAATCACATGATATGAATTTTACAAATTTAAATCTAAATTTGGATTTTAAAAGAATTTCTAAATTCTAAAACAGCTCTAAAATGAACTCCAAATTGAATAATTACATTTTATTTAGTTAGATAATAATTTTCTAAGAATTTAGCAATTTGAATCATCTAATTTGGAGCTAGGATGAATAAGTTATGAATTTTACAAATCAAATCCTAAATCTGTTATTTAAATGATTTTCCCGAATTGTTTTCTTAAAGGAAATCTATTTATCGCAAGACCGCTTGACGTCAACGCACGAGAATTCTCCGATTTAAAAATAATCGACGTGTGGGGCCTTTGTGTCGCTGACACGGTCCATGTGGATTTGGTCGCGGGGCTTGGCTCACGGCGAGGTGGCGCTACAAGACGACGCGGGTCGCCACGCAGCGCGCCACGATGGGATTGGCGTGGCGTGGCGCCGAGGTGGCAGCGCCACGCCGACGCGAGGGCCGGCGACGCCCGGTGACGGGCTCGCCGGCGTCTCACGCCGGCGAGCCTCATGACACGCACAACTGAGAGAGAGCGCGGGAGCCTAACGCACTACCTTGCGGACGACGGAGGACGACGAGGTGGCCGGCGACGAGGATTTGGCGGCGGCGAGGTGCGGTCTCCGGTGCGCTGGCGCTCCGGTGGGTCTCGGCGAGGTGACGTCGCGAGTGTAGGCGAGGTGGTGCGATCGATGGTACCGGCGACGGCGGAGAGGAGGCGATGGTGACGCCGGAATCGGGAAGAAGACCTTTAATGCGCGCAATAGAACTCAAAATCCGGCCGATTGAGAGGAGAGAGAGGTGTGAGCGGGAGGAGAGATGGAGATGGAGGAGGCGCCCCGGCGCCTTTATAGGGCGAGGAGGCGAGGAGAGGAGATCGGGCGGCGTCCATGGCGGTCATTACGTAAACCCATGAGATCGTGGGGAAAGGGGTGGGGTTGAGGCGGTTGGGCGTGGGGATGACGCGCACGCGCACGCGAGGCAAGGGGGTGGGAGTCGTGGCCGTTGCGGAGCTCCCGGGGCCGAAAATGGCGGATGCGTGCGGCGGTTTGGGGAAAGAGGACGGGGGAGGAAGAAGGGCCGCGCGCCGTTGGATTTGCATCCAACGGTGCGGGGAGGCGGGGTGGCGTGGGGCGATGGTGGCCGTCGGATGGGGATCCGGCGGTGGGGAGGGGTGAGAGTGGTGAGGGAGAGAGAGAATGGGGAGCGGTGCGGCTGGGCCACCATGGGCCGCGCGCAGTGGAGGGGAGTTTGGGCCGGGCGAGCTTTTGGCCCAAAAACATAAGGAGGATTTAAATTGTTTTGCGATTTTACATAATTCGATTAATTCAAAAACGATTTTAGAAAATAGTAATTAAGCTCTGAAAATTCTAGAAAAATTTATAAAAATTCCTAGAATTATTCTGGACTTAATAAAATTATTCCCAACTTAAACTTGATATTAAATTTTTGTAATTAAATTATTTTAGCTTTAAAACATTTAGGAAAAAGCTTTTAAAATTTCAGAAATTCCACAAATTCAAATAAGTTTTAAACTTTATCCAAATTTGAAATTTTGGGTCACACAGTGAGAGAGGAGAGCAAGCAGCACCGGGTGATCTGGCCTCAGCAGCACTCTGAGCCTGGATCCGGCCGGATCGACCACTGGCAAGGTGGAGAGAGGAGAGCAGCCTTGAGGTGTTGGATGAGGGGAGTCGCGTGAGGAGGATCTGTGGCGTGGGGGAGAAGGGAGGAGATGGGCGCTAGGGGAGGGAGGAGATGACATCGGTGGCGGAGGAGGGGAATGCGGTGCTCATCCGCGAGGATTCTAGCAGGCGGGCGCACGCGAGAAAGCAGCGAAGACGAATCACGCGCAGAAAGGGAGACGGTGCGCAAGGCGCTTGGTGGTGACGGGAGAGGGAGCGCAGCAGTGGTCAGTGTGATTGAAGGAAGCGGGCGTGGAGGGAGCGGAGGGACGAGAGGAGGGGAGAGGGCGGCGCGGCCGACATGGACGAAGAGCGCTGGTGACAACACGAGGACTCCGGAGGTTTCTACACAGCGACGGTTGCACTGCCGAGCGCGATCGAACGGCGAGCAAGCCACGTGCCCGCGATCAGACGGCCAGGAACAAAACGCATTCATGGACATCCCGAGAGCTCGGCTAGCAACTTTGCTATAATAAGAGGTTATATGTGGTCAACCAAAAATCTAAGCTTCTCTGCAGACAGCTAGATTACACTGAGCACTAGTATATATTTCTAATCCCCACCTTATAACCATTTAGGTCCAAACCAAACACGGGATTATGTCCCCATGAAAATTGAACTATTTCCTATGAAATTCTTGCATTCCAACCAAACAGGGCCTTAACCCGAAGCATTTTAGTATTACAGCTTCGGACAACCTTCGATACTTTTGAACTGCTGGAATTCAATACCAGTAAAAGACATTGGTTTCCAGGACAACTTGTACTACAAATTATTCACGCCGTATTATCATATCTAATTCTCACAAGGCAAAATTAACGTGGGAAGCTCTTGCTCGCAGTTCTGGCAGCACAGGACTTCATGGATTGAGACAATTGCAGATCAGTGAAATCACAGGTCTTGATCCATGTGCCCCAAATTGGCCCCCATGTGAGAAGCAAGGTCATCTTGCTACTTTCTTGTATCACTGTGCAACAATACGAAACTATCAGAAGTCTCTCCGTATGTTACTTCGTATTGTTCCAGAAAATAAAAAAGGGAGCAAACAAGAGATTGTCAATCAACTATTCGACTGGAAAGCCAAGAAATTTGTTGATCAGCGTGACAACTGGTTTGGCATCCCCTGGCACGTAAGGGAGGAGGATCTCTAGATCCATTGCCTGGATAGTCTCTCCCAGTGTTTGTGGGCGTGCACAGAAGAGGTGTTTCCTTTCTGCCAATTCCTCTGCTAACTCAATCTGGTGATTGTCCATCAAATCCTCATTTACAACAACAATTAGAGGTTTGCCGAGTCGCAATGTCTCGAATATGCTTCCTGAACCTGCCAGAGCTGAATCTTGTTACAATTCAAACAAGTGGCAACCGATGGAAGGTGGATTTTTTTGATGAGATACTAAACAGATAAGTAGATAACAGTACAACAGAGATCACAGAGCAGGAACTCAAAGCAGCAGTATGACCTACGAGCAAAAAGGATAATTTTGGTAACAACAAATAGCTAATGATGATACAGACAATATGTCTAGCAAACAAAAAACTAGCAGTCAATCGTAAGGTGCAAGTGTACCTATACCTTCAGACTTCACTACCGCTCAAGTTGCTGATACATATTACCACTAAAATTTTAGCAGGGTAGCCTCGTGTGACACAATCAGGGCCGTTCTTGATGGAGGGCCGGCAGGGGCGACCGCCCAGGGCCCACCAAAGCTAAGGGCCCCCGATCCTGATACATCATACTACATATACGTATATGTATAATTGTATATCTTATATATGCTCTATTGCTTTACATGGTTGTATAACTACTAACCAGATTGAGGTTAAGAGTGTAGGGATGGGTATCCTGATACATCTCTTTTTTCTAAATTAAGAGTGTTGCAAATGACTTTGTCATGTGACAATATCTGCTATTGAGATTTTTTAGTTTGTTAGAGATATAGATTGTTATCCAAATATTTCAATTGCTTATCGAATCTTATTTATTGTATCTGTGACTGTAGCATCAACTGAAAGAAGCTTTTCAAAGTTGAAGTTATTGAAAAAATATTTGAGATCATCAATATCACAAGAAATGTTGAATGGTCTGGCCACTTTATGCATTGAAAAGGATATGTCAGATCACATTGACGTGGATATTATTATCAATGACTTTGCATCTAGAAATGTTAGAAGAAATTGCTTTCTATGAGTAGTTTGTATCTTTTTGATGTATTGAATAGCTTTGCAGTTGATACAAAAGTAACACTATTTGTTTATGTTATAATAAAGGGCCTCCTATTTTGTCTCGCCCTAGGGCCTTCGAAATGCTAGGAACGGCCCTGGACACAATGCACCAAATTGTGTCACAAGATATAAAAATTTAGTGTATAACTTCAAGAAAATTGAGATAGTTTAAGCTTTTGTTATGTTTAAACCTATGATGCACCGATACGTGATACTGGTACAGCGATACAGATACGGCGATACCCCATTTCTCCGAAAAACCCAATACGGCGATACGGATGTGTGTGTGTGTGTGTGTGTGTGTGTGTGTGTGTGTGTGTGTGTGTGTGTGTACACATATGTATTAAAAATAGTAAAAATATTAAATGAGATACTTGATAAGTTTGAGACTTTAAGTCAAGGGTTTACCAATGTATGTAAATTTACTACATTTGTCTGGCATATATGTAAATTTATCAATGTATCATCTTGATTCTTGACATACATGCTGCCATAAGGGCTATAAGTCCATAATGTATGGTCTTTATGGCAGCATGTATGTCAAGAATCAAGATGACATGAACAATAGAAAACTTAGCTTCTGCATGACTAATGATAGAACATAGATAGATAGTTGGCATATTGCACATAGATAGATAGAACTTAGCTTCCTTCAGCGCTTCCACTTGTCATATTGCACAAAAAAGACCTAAAGAAAATAAGTAGAATACACATTAGTTGGCCAGTTAGTGCATCTTGCTAACAACAGCAACTGCATCAACCCTTGTATCTTGCTAACACCTTCAATCCCCCACCGGCCTACATCTCCCCACTTCACCTTCAATCCCCCACCACCACCGGCCTACATCTCCCCCCACCGGCCACATCTCCCCACTTCCACCTCTTTCCCTTGCTCACCGGATCTGAGAGAGGAGAGGAGAGCGCACCTGGCTTGTCGCGCGGAGGAGGTGGTGCGGAGGAGGTGGCACGGAGGCCGGAGGGTGGCGCGGAGGAGGCCGCGCCGAAGGTCGCCGCCTCGCCGGTCGCGCGGAGGAGGTGGCGCAGAGGAGGGAGAGCCGAAGGTCGCCGCCTCGCCAGTCATCACGTCGCCGGTCGTGCGGAGGAGCACCAAAGGTCGCCGCCACGGTCATCGCGGAGGAGGTGGCCTGAGGAGGAGTGTTGTCGGTCGTCACCTCTCACAAGACGCCGCATGATCGCTTCACTCGCTCTCGACTGTGCACGGCACGGGAGACAGGAGGGAGGCTCATCTGGGTGCAGCAGCAGGGGGGGTTAGGGATCTTCCGATGGGCTTGGGCCAGGAACAGTAGCTTGTTGCCACCGGCTGGGCTTCTTTCCAAGCCGTATCGGTGTATCGGAGTGTATCAGGACGTATCGGAATTGCATTTCTTTTTTTTTAAAATAAAAAGAATACCGATACTTCCCGACACGTGATCGGGTCAGATCCGCACTCCAATACGTGTCGGGATCTTGGTACGGCGCTTTGTGAGGCGACGGTAAGATCGAGGTTTAAACCATTGGCTTGAAGAGCTTAAAACCATGTTTTGTACATAACCTTTTCCAACAACCATGTACACTTTTCAAAACGTTACAGTGGTAAAAATGAAAGGAGCTGGTCATGATGACCATTTCTAGTAAGGTATGAGGTAGCAATCCAAAATATCAAAGAAAGAAACAATTAAAACTAGAACTATCTGGATTCAGGAACTTGTGATACACTGAAGGGTACATTCATAATGCTGCATATTAGTCCTTTAGTTAAGCAAATTATTCAATGATGTGTAAAAGAGAAACATTTCCATACTCCTAAAAAATAGAATGTATCCTCAAATGATAAGACATGAAGACAACTTATAGTTGCAGCTAACTAATTTACTTTTGTAATGTACTATACCAATCTTTAATTGAGGTTCTTTTATAAATGTTAAAATCATTACGAAAACCCTGCAATCTATAATGATCAGAAGGGCCTTGTTTCTAATCGCTAGGTTGTAGACTTGTAGTCCTTAATAATTTACTGGTTTGCTTCTCATCTGTAGATGATGGAAGATTCTAAATGGCCTTTATCAGACCATATAAGCCATGACGCAGGCCAAAAAAAACTTGGATCCAAAACATATGAAACTGCTACATGATTTGGATGATTTTAGTAGTTCATCATTCTGAAATACAAAAAAAAAGGTACATTGTTCCATTCTAAATTGTTTTAAGGTCTTAATAATATTATTAGCTGAAAATTATTGGACAAATTTACAAACACTTTCGGTTATAATGATAACTATTTCGGGCATTATCCAAAAAACAGCTAATGCCATGGAAAAAATATATCCGTCCGCTTCAAGTTTTCTGCCAAAGAAAGACATTATAATTACCTGCATGACTGATCACTAGGGAGGCTGCTCTTATATAGTCAGCAATGCTTGGCGAAAAAGTGAAATGATCAACTTGAAGAGTTGCATCCCCTGAGACCTGTGTTCCAGAATAGATTAAAATCATTGCTTGTTTTACGCAATGAAAAGCAAATTCATGAAACACCGCTCATCAATATGGTGACTACATGAATATTTTCATGCAGAACAGTGGAGTCACTAGCAGTGTGCAGCACTTGTTACTTACGAGTAAAAAATATGCACCATGATAAAACACATACATGAAATGGAAAATCAAGAGCAACGTGATGAAAAGCAAGCAGCTGCAGATTCAAGTTGGATATGTGAAGGAAGAAAACAACATCATCTGAGCAAGAATGTGAAGCTACTAATATGTTTGTTTCCTCAAAAAATAAAATGAACACCGAGATGCTGTTAAAACTCAAGTTCGCACTTCTTAAGTTGTAAGGCTTTTTCTGTGTATGTAGATAGAACCATTTGATGTTGTTCAATTCGTATCTTATAAGCAAACCAACAATGATTTAAGACAAACTAGGATGATAATGCCATAAAGAAGTTAAATGGATAGCTGAGAGCAACTTTTATTGTTTAATTTATTATGTATTAAGCTCTTCCCTACTCATTGCTTGAAAAAGCCATTTGCTTGACGCACTAATCCTAAACAGACTGTATAACATTAGAAATCATAACTGTATGAACAGAACTCTTCACAAGAGATCAATTTGCATAATAATGCATTCAGTTATGAAAAGGAGAAAAGAAATTAGCATGCTGATCAGGCAGATGCTGATAATTTTCAGTGAAAAGGATAAGCCCATTAACCTTAGATGGAACATATGTCCCTCGGCCCATTTGAATAAGAAGATTGGTATAACCTTTGTGTAATAAAGCTTCTTTGACTTGCGGAGAATCTACTGTCTTGACAAGAGCATCAAAAGACGTGGTCCCTACTGTGACAAACACCATTCGTCTTTCTCTATCTCCCATTTATTCTGAAACAAGCACTAAGTATATTTTCTTACTCTGCAAAAAATAGTGTAAGAGAAAACAGAAAATTATATTAATGCTGCCATGCTGCTGTCAGACAAACTTTAGAAAGGCGATGAATATTATAGTAAAAACAAATAAGGCCAATTGTTCCACAAATACTAGTCTTCCTGGCAGTTAGGACCTCTATCAAAAAAAAAAAACATTGAAGTTTAACAATTGAAGTTTTTTATCTATTCAGATTGTTATGTGTAATTCCAATCAATTTAATTTAAAATACATGTATTGGTAAAACGCACACTCTTCATTGGCCCTATTTGTTTATGTTTTTTCTTCGGCTTAAAAGCAAAAAAGCTAAAGCCTAAACAAACATGTGGTTTTTTCAACCGGCTTATAAAAAGCTTAAGTCACTTTAAGGCTATAAACCAAAAGCCGTGAGAGGGGTGCTTTTTTTTTATCTTTTAACCCTTTGCCACTAAACTTCGCTGAAATTACCCACCAAATGCCATCGTATAAAAGTCGAAATCCTTTCATTTTTTTCTCGTCTCTGATGCATGGACACGGCTGAAAACAGGCGAGTCCGTGTCGAACACGGACACGGCTCAAACACGTATTTGAGGCGTATCCGAAATTAGGCCAGCGAAAAAAAATAATTTGATATCTGGACACGTATTGGACATTTCAGCCTAGTCCATTTGGCCCAAACTTGGAAGCCTAGCCCATTGCGTTGTGTCAACCCGCACTTTCCAAAGCCAGAGCCAATCCCCTGAGTCCCTCACTCATCCCCACTTAACGCCGCCCCTTCGCCCCTCATCCCCTGCTACGCTGCCCGCCCGCCCCTGCTGCTTCCTTTTGCTCCAACAGTGACCCTCTCCCTCTTGTGCTATCCCCGACGCCGCCCCTTCGCCTTCCTTCTCCCCAACGCCACCCCTTTGCCTTCCTTCTCCCGGACGCCGCCCAACCGCCCCTGATGCTGCCTTCCGCTCTGGCAACGACTGACGGCCGGCCCCTCCCTCCTATGCTCTTCCAGACGTCGCCCCTTCGCCTTCCTTCTCCCCGATGCCCCTTCTTCGCTTCCACTCTTGGCGCCGAATCAAGGATCGCTTCCTCCCGATGAGTGAATCGTTAATCTCATGCTCCTTCCTAGAAAACATTAAATAATACATATGCAAATATTATTTTATATATATATATATATATATATATATTCAATACATATGCAAATATTATATATATATTCAGATATTTAGTCGTGTCCCCGTGTCGCCATTTTTTAGAAAATGGCGAATCCCGTGTCCGTGCATCATAGCTGTCGTGACCCGGACCCGGGAGGTCCGAATCCTCTGTGCATAATCGAGCTAGTCTCAAGATTAGCGGTTAGCTCACACGGTAAAAAAATATGGTAACAACCATCAACACAACTTTATTAATAAACAACAGAGTTGATTACAAGAACGCCTTATGAGCCGACAAAAACAAACACGGCGGAAGACAAAAGCGAGTAGACCACACGATTCGCCAAAGTCAATCGTCTGAAGAGCGCAGCCTAGTCGTCCTGGTCCTCATACTCCTCATAGACGTCCTCTCCTGCTCAATTATTGAATTACGTAGAGTGAGCACAACAACTGTACTCGCAAGTCACACCTGTCAAGTAACAGATTGAAATGCATGCAAGGATATCTCAAAGGAAGGCTTATAGAGTTGATTTGCATAAAGCCATGTTTCTTTCCAAATACTTGTTCTAAGTTCCAAAGCAGTTATACAATAACTAAAATTCATTTTCTAAATCTCAGTTTTATAGTCGGATAACATTCATCAACAAATGGTGAAGGATACCCTTCTATTACAAGGCTCCCTGCCCAAATTCCCATTTGGATAGACATCCAAACCATTTCATAAAGTCTTTTGAAAACAAATCCGAAATCTAACTTGAAGCAGCTTTGCTAGCATGTCCATGACCGTGGACATAGCTATTCGAATAGTTTTACACTCTGCAGAGGTATACAGCTTTACCCACATGACACGACTTCTCTAGTTTGTTTGGCATCCATCGATACCACCACTCACTACCGTAGGTAAGTGGTCTAGAGCACGTGACAAGGCCTTTACAATGCGTCATTCCACCGCACTCCCCCCTCGCTAAGGTTTCGCTTCCTTTGGACTAACAATCCGCCAGATTTAAGCCCTCTCTTGCGCCAGGTGGGAATAAATAAAAGTAAGTTGTCCAGACACCCACAAAACCGGATGGAACGACCACGGTGAAACGTTGCAAATTAGTTAGCCAGGTTCTGCCCACTCAGAACATGTGGTAGTACGGTGAGACATAGCAAAATACACTCGAAGACCGGTCCTTAACTGACTTGGACGACTTCCAACAGAACCCTGAGCCTCGATCATAGAAATGACTCGATCCCGTGCATGAACATGCACCCATCCAAGCAACCAATTCGTCTAAGTCTAAACCAATTTTCCTTTTGCTTTGTTTTTCAAAAACATTTGCAAACTTCCACGACAACCCAATGTCATGGTTAAAACATTTAGACAACATTGGTCTTTGGCAGTAAAATTCCCCAAATCAAGATTTTTGGGTCTAAGCTTTGACTAAGCATAGAGTTTTGCAACAGGTGCTAGTTCATACTAATGTACCAATTAGCTCTTTACTATAGTGACAAGGGGTGGTTGAATCAATAATCAAGTTTGGATGTACAAAGGAATTAGGAATAACTATAAAGTTAAAACAGGGATTTAAATTACTTAAATTCAAATAAGCATGCAATAATAATTTGAAACAGAACTTAAATAATTTGAGATACTGGGAAACAATATGATCAAGGTTGTAACTTGCCTTGCTCGAAAGCTTGAGGGTCAACTTCTTTGGAGTACTCGGGCTCTCCGGAGCCGTCAAAATCTACACGTAAGAACGAAGCAAATTCAAATAAAGACCAAATAAAATCCAAATGAACTCCAAAACAAACCGAACTAGAACCAACAGCAAGGTACTGAATTAGATGAATTAGGAACGAGCTCTTGGGAGGAGGCTCGACTAGTTGGGAGGAGGTCCAACTGGTCGGGAGAAGATCCAACTGAGAGGGGGGTCGAGGGAGGTCCTGAGGAGGAGGTCCTGAGGAGGTCCTAAGGTCCAACGACCTAGTCGAAGAGGTTCGACTGAGTGAAAAGAGGTCCAATGAAGGGTACGACTACTCAACACGGTCGTACGAAGAATACAAGAAGGATACGACTACTCAACGTGGTCGTAGAAAGGAATACGACTACGCAACGTAGTCGTACGAAGAATACAAGAAGGATACGACTATGCAGTGTAGTCGTAAGAAGGATACAGGAAGGATACGACTACGCAACGTGATCGTAGGAAGGAATACGACTACACAACGTAGTCATAGGAACAAGGGAAGAGAATAGGGCACAGAGAAACTCACCAAGGCCGAGAGAGAGAGAGAGAGACTGAAGGGGGAGGGAGAGTCGGAGGACGGTGGGTGGCGATCGAAGACGGCGCGGGCGCTCCGGTGAATCCTTCGGCAGTGAGGTGGTTGAAGACGATGCAGGCTCTAGTGGACTCCTTAGCGACGGGAAGGCGACGGCGCGGGCTTCAGCGGACTGTGGCGAAACTTGAAGCACAGTGAAACTGGGCGAGAGCTAGAGAGTTGGGTGCGGAAAAGGTGATGAAAGAGAGTTGCTTAGGCTTTTATAGCTAGGGAAGATGGGGAGTCGCTGAGAGACTCGGAGGTGCACACGATCAAGGGTAGGTGTGCGACAGGACAGAGCACAGTTGACAGGTGAAGGAGGAGATGGGGGCAGGTAGGGGAGGAGACAAGAGGGGGAACGGGTACTGCAAAAGCGACAACATTTAATGCAACACAACAGCATTTAATGCGCGAAGACTATTGCGTCAGCAGTGACACGGCGGAAGGACGAAGAAGGTGAGCAGGACTGGCAGGTGGGGCTAATCAAAACTCGGGAGGGTGGTCCAACCAAAGGGGAGGTCGTGACTAAAGGGGTGGTCGTGACCAGAGGGGAGGATTGGACTAGAGGGGAGGTCGTGACCAAAGGGGTGGTCGTGACCGGTCTCCAGGACCACCCGGGAGGTCTCCCAGGACCACCCGGGAGGTCTCCCAGGACCACCCGGAGGTCTTGGACTGAGAGGGAGATCCAAACGAAAGGGAGGTCTAAAGAAGAAAGAGCTGGGCCGAGGGGAACACGGAGCGAACAGAGAAAGGGAATTTCAACACCAGAGAACTCTAACAAACTCAAAAACCCAACTTTTGAATTAGTTGAAGTTTGATTTAGTCATTTAAAACACTTTTAATTCTAAAATCTCAAGTTAAGCTTTAGAACTTCAACAAAACTAAATGGTTCTTTTTATTTTGAAAATTTTCAAAAAGACCTAAAAATCGGGATCGTTCCTCCTCCCCACCCGGAATTTCTTCTCCCGACTTGGCTCACGCATCCCATTGCCTCGATTAGGGCTTGGCTCCCTCAGCTCGCTGCTGCCACCTCCCCTCGCCCGACGCCGCCGCCTCCCCTAGCCCGACACTGCGCCGCCTCCCTCCACAATTAGCCTCATTCCCCCGCCGGCTGTGCCATCATCGTCTCCCCCGGACGAGCTTCCCGCACCGAATCCTTCATCACCCTTTGCCTCTGCGCCGAAGTAATCCATCCTCTCTACTCATTTCCCTTCAGATCTACAAGATGAGTTCAACAAGAGGAGAGTTCTCTGAATCCACAATGAAAGAGAACTGAGATTCATGAAATTGTGTTGAATCGGACCACTACAGCAATGCATGTCGTGATGTTCACTATAAATTTTTCTTAGCTCTTGGTTGTGATGTTGTAACATCCCAAATTTCGCCCTTTTACAAAAATTTATTTCAAATTAATTAATTTAAAGTGTTGGACTTCTTTTGGAGTTTTTGTATTCATTTAAATTCCAAATCCGAAATTCAAATTCCATCGTATCAATTCAAAATCGTCGCCTTATTCAAAATTTGAATTTTCCTAGGCCGTTTCTTTTCCCTTTTTGTTTTCCTTTTCCTTCCTTTTCTTTTCTTTCTTTCTTTTCCTTTCTTCTGTGCTCTCTGTCTCTGTTGTCTTGTCCAGCCCAAGCCGCCCCTAGCACGCCCGCGCCAGCACCCGCGATGTGCATGGGTTTCACCAGCGCGTTCGCCGCCCATGTCATGCCTTCACCAATACACCATCAAACGCCCGTCATTGCCGCTTGCCATCAAAGCATTGTCGTTTCCCGTCGCCGATTAACACTGAACCGAAACCGTCGCCCCGTATCAGCTCGCGTTCCCGTCGATTCAAATCATGGAAAAGTCCTTAAATTGGAGCATCGACACCCCTTCTACCCCCTTCGTACCCCCTCTAAACCCCATAATAACCGGAGCTCCGACGTTGACATATTTCCTGTTTTCCCGAGCGCCGGCCGCCACACCCGAATCGCGTTCCCGTCAATCCGGTAAGAATTTTGTTGTCCTAACCGCGTCACAACGTGTTCCCGAGCTCCATTAGCGTTTCCCCTCAATCAATTTCACTTTTCATGCAGTAGGTCGCCGGAATTTCACCGTCTTCCTTCTCAAGGTCGAATCATCCCTGTCGCTCGATCTCCTTCTCCGGTGAGTTTCTCGCCGAGTGGACTCATCACGTGTTCCCGGTGATTTCCTACCCATCCCCACCTCAATTCGATCAATTGCTCACCGTGGAGTGCCACCGTCGTCTCCACCTTCTCTCCGCCGCCGGCCGTCATGGAGCCGCTGCCTCGGCCACTCTCCGGCCACCCCGACCCACCCTACGGCTTCCCCAAGCCTAGGCGTAGCCCATGAGCACGCCGCCGGGCTCCCTACGCCGCCCCATCGCCTTGCACAGAACTCCGTGGCGCCATCACGACCATGGGATCCCCACCCCCGTAGGAACCCATTTTTGCTCTCGGCCGGCCGCCTTGTGCCGCCGCTCCAGAGCTGCCCGATGCTCCGCTGTTTTGGCTCTATGTTATTTGTTCTCTGTTGATTGTTCATTGATTCAATGACAAGTGACCCCACATGTCATACTCTTAGTCTATTCCTTCTATCTCATTCGCTCTCTCACTAGCAAGTGGGCCCAATATGTCATACTATGCCTTTGCATTGCAAAAACAGAACAATATATTATCTGGAATATTTCATCCTTTCCAAATTTCAGCATTTTCTTTCCGGCAAATTTTTCGGGTGCTCGTTTTCTTCTGTACGTACTCTGAATCAATCGATTCTTGTTCCTAAATTCATCTTAATTCAATATCTTCCTTCCAGTACTAATTTTATAATTTATGGATTTATTTGATTTTCTATTATTTATTTTGTCTCGTTTCGCGCAAATAGAATCTAACATTGCCAAAGCAGGTTTGGACCAACCGAAATGTGTGACCTCAACCTTCGACAAAGGCAAGTCTCCTTTGATCATGTTGTACCTATGCTTTTTAAATCTTGTTTTAAGTTTCAAAATTAATATGCATTGCTATTTACATAAAATGATAAGTTCAAATCCTAGGTTGTAAGTTAATCCTAACTTTGTTAATGTCTTCATTTGATGTTGTTACCTTTGAATCATTGTCACCCTAGTACATAAAATCCTCAGTAATGATTACATTATTGTCAGATAATGGGAATACAATATTGTGGAATTAGATGAATACAGTGAAGAAGGATATCTTTGTGGATTATATAGATTGTTGAGAACGAATATAAAGTTATCTCGGTGGAACCAATTATATCATGGAAGTGTCTAACATGAAGCGCTGATTTGATTATCCGGGATCAAAAGGAGACTTGGGCGGATGGTAAGTTTAGACGGGTGCACCTAGAGCATGAAAACTTGTATTGTGTTCAGTTCCGCTCAAGTCATTAAGGACCAACGTTTGTAACTATTCAAACTGAGCAATACCATACAACCATATGTCCTAAATAGGAAGGACTTGGCCAACTAATTTATCATGTTCAAGCATTATGCCCGCAGGCTGTAGCTGTTAGGTGTTCCATTTTGGGTTTGTGTAGACAACGATAATTGACGTCTATGTCTGTCGGGGCTTGCTCCGAACGATGGTAATAGACATCAATGTCCGGGCAGGTTATCCCCCACAACGGTGGGCTCCGAGTCGATGGTAAATAACGTCCATGACTTGGGGTTAAGCTCATCGGGCGGGTTGGTGTTAGAGTATGGTATTGTAAAGGTCTTATGATAATCACTTAGTCGTACGTCCAAGGAAGCGTGTCATGGCCGACATTATAAGTTGATTATCTTGTGTGGGTCAAGCTGTACAACCTCTGCAGAGTGTAAAACTATTCGAATAGCCGTGCCTACAGTCAAGGGCGGGCAAGGTGCGTTTTCACATGGTAGATTTTGGTTTCGATTTCAAAAGAGTGAATTTTGGGAACCTGGGAGTAGTTGGGACCAGGGGAAAAAAAACCCGGCCGGTTTTCCCGGGTTTTGCAAGTTCAAATTCTAAATTTCAAATTTCGACTGGTTTTTAATCAAATTCAAGCGAATTTCATCCGAATTTTTCTTGGGAAAACCAGTAACCGACTGGTAACCGGGTTACCGTTCCCAGGCAGCAACCAGGAAAGTGCTCCGGACCGGTTCTTTTATCCCTGGTTGGGACTCTTAGGAAGATATTCTGACAGCTAGAGCCCCATCCTTTGAACCTTGGCGGCTGGAGCCTTGATACTAGTGGTTGGTAGCTAAAACCTCCACTAGTGATATAATTAATTTATTTATTGAAACTACTTTTTGTCAAATGTGCTTTATAAAAACTGTTGAAACTTAAAATATTGTTTTGTGCAAAAAAACCATATAAGCCTCATTTGTTAAATCTATGTGTATACATTTTTCCCAAGACTTGCGGAGTACTTTATGTGCTCACATACTACACTCAAAATAAATCTCAGAAACCTTCAAAGTTGCTGAGGAGGATTACAACTTCTACGCATGTGACTACAATGAAAAACACCAGAATACTAGGTCACGAGCCCCCCGTCGATTGCCTATGAGCATATGGATGGGCCATTACTTGGAATTATCTTCTTCCGCTGCAGTTTACTCGAGTTGTTTAGCCTGAAAGGGCGGTAATTGTAAGCTTCAACCATAAGGTCATTACTCCTTTGTTCGATATTATACAATATTTTGACGTTTGCAAGATATGCGTTGATATTCAATGATGTAACTGTGTGCACTACCTATTGATTCAGGGACTAGTGCAGATATATACAGAGGGTTCCGGATTCGGAAATCCGGGTCTCGATAGATGTAATCTGTACTAATTTTGCTTAGCTCTTTGCAAGGATTCGACATTACTCTGGAATAATACAATTAAGAAAGTATTGATCAATTTCATGAACACTCGTACATGTAAATAAACAATCACAAATCTATATTGAAATCAATTGAATCAAATCTAGCTTGTATGCTGACTAGGAATATGACAGGTGTATACATTGCGTATTTCGTTTACTAACATCATGAATAAAAAATCATATGGCTAGCTTAGCTTAAACAATATGTGCAACTAATCTGCAATTATGCAGCCAGAGCAAACATGGATAATTTGAGCTGATCATAAATTCAATGTGCCTTTGTTAATGAGTTGAGCATGATCTATCTGTTTTGGTATTTCTCTCCAGTTTGATTGATAATCATTCATGGCATGTAAAGTGTATGCTTTTGATTGAGCATATCTGGTAACTCCAGTGTGTAAGCTAAGTGAAATTTCCTTTTTGCAGGACATGGATGCTCTGATGAAAGTATGCAGAGCATTGAGCACTATCAGATTCCGATATTTTCCTGATTTGTTCTTGTCCATTTGATCATGAAATCCTTGTCCAGAAATACTTGTATTGTTCTGTAATATTTAAGAAGATATGTACATGTACTGGAGCATGGATGCACCCTGTAGAAATCTAGTTTTTTGAGGGAATACTGTAAGGGAGGCCCCTACAGTAAAATCATTAAAATAAATCCTCTTTATTTAGTATTTACTTGTACTGCAGCATTGTCTCCTATGTATGCTGCGAGCATAGCACACAATTGTATCCTTACGGTGTTTTGATGACCTATTTTGTTTCATATGTACACTTGCATGTATCGCCGTATTTTCAATTCCCATGCAAAAAATAAGTATAGATACATGCATAAACAGGTCCTCCAAATTCTCAAGGGCGATTCAGACTTTTTATCCTTCACACACAACTCAAGAAGCCAACAACTCATAAAAAAGCTAGATTACCAAATACCTTAGCTTGGCTTAAAAACTAAGGGACTTATAAGCTGATTAAGCCAAAAAGGCTGGCTTTAAGCTATAAGCCAAAAAGTCTAAGCCTAAACAAACCGGGTCATTATAACACGATACAACTAAATACCCTAGCATAAAATCAGAATGCTTGCTAAGCACTGTAGCTAGTACTAAATTTCAGATATATGTCCCTTTCATCAAACTGTTAGAAAAATACCTCTCCAACATATCATTGTTGTCTTCCCTTAGGTGGATCAAAACTGCACAGCAACTTTTAGTGAATACAGAACTTTTGATTTGGTATTCTTGCTAACTGAGCTTATTATCTGACAAATTACAATGGCATCAGAATGAAAAAAAAAATGACAACACGAGACTGTTCCTTTCAACTCCTCAACAGCAGAGCACATAATTGACAGCATACATGTAGATAAAATTAAACAGTTAAACAAGAACACATGACACTATAAATCACCAGGAGTGCTGGTGTCGCTTCAGGCAGGATGAACTGTAAGGTGCTAATTGCTAAAGGTCTTGAAGTATGAAGGGGATTTTGTTCATACTTCATATTACCAAGATTTTTATAGGTTAGCTCATAGGTGGAAAGATAATCAATTCTAACTTCTAGACAGGCTGATTTCTATTGCATTGAAATGTCATTTTATGGTTCGACACTCCTGTGCAAAAAGATCTAGCAAAGCTGAAAAGACTGCGCAGATAAACAAGATGCCTAGATGCCTTCAATGTCGAGTGAGCAGTTCGCCGTTGATACTAAAAGGCAGTAAACTAATCAACACAAAAGAGGAACAATTGACACAGAATGCGAATGGGAAGCAAATCTGAAGCGCAATTGAGGGCTTGAGGCCACCTATGCAATAATCAACCGAACCGACAGATCAACACCGCGGATTACACGAGCAGCAAGATGAGATATCAGAGGGTACACTGGGGAATCACGGGACTGGCTTACCTCTGCGGCGGATGGATCAGGCACGCGGCACGGCCACCGGCGTCGCTCGCGGCGGTGGGATGCGGTGGGTCGGAGACGGCAGCTCCACTCCCGGCTCGACGGTCTACCTTCCGTGGGGCCGGTGGCAACTCCGTCCGTTGGGGCTGGATTCTTATTTTCTTTCTTTCTTTCTTTCTTTTTTGTTTTTGAAACCCGTTGGACTTGAGGTGAATCGGTCTAGAATTTTTTTAAAAATAATATTAATTTAAAATATGATTACAAAATAAAATAGTTAATTTTTTTACAAAATAGGTGTCTTTCGCCATTTAGAATGACGAAAATTTTCTATCGCCATTCCAATTGGCGACATTATTCCTGTCACCAATTGAAACAGTGCGGAGAAATTTCAGTCACCAATTGAACTGGTGACGTGATAATTTTGTCAGTTCGACAGGGATACTATCGCCAATTGGAATGGACAGAGCCCTTTATTTATTTATTTTTAAATTTATATCTAAAGAATTTAGCATAAAGATTTAGTGTATTTAACGAAGTTTTTTTAGGAAGTGCAAAAGCTTTGCACATCTTTTCATTAAGTGGAAAGAAAATTCAGAAACAACACCGATACAAAGCTGTAAACAGCAAAAAAAAACAGAGAGAGAAAGAAACCTAAGACCACTAGAAGCACGACCAAAAACCAGAGAGAAAAAAACGATAGAAATTACAGGAAGACTCAGCCGTCACACCCCAACTAACACCTTACGGTGATTAGTGAGTGACCGAAAACGAGGACTACTCCTGCTCCACTGGTGCTTCCCGTCCAGACGCCACTGGCATGCGCCAATGGTGATGCTCGTCATGAATACGAGCAAGAACTTGGTTGATAGGAGTGGTGATCTTCTTAAAGATCCTTTGGTTGCGCTCTTTCCAGATCATCCAAGAGGCGAGAATAATGTAAGAGTCGAAATCCTTCCTGCGATGCTTGGGTTCTAAGTTTCTTGCTGCAATCCAGTGATCTTGAAAGGTGGTCTGACCAACAAGAACTGCTGCTGGAAACCCAACCTAACTTAGGAACTGTGCCCAAATTTGTCTAGTTATCGCGCATCCCACAATAATGTGATCGATGGTTTCCTGATCATGCCTGCAGAACACACATACCCCTTCGTTTTCCAAACCTCGACGCTGAAGACGGTTGGCTGTCCAGTAGCGATGGCGGATCACTAGCCAAACGAAAAATTTACATTTGAGGGGAGCCTGAGCGCTCTAGATGGCATCGGCGCAAGGAAAAGCAAGCAAGCCAATGAAGAACTCTTGGTAAGCCAACCTAGAGGAGTAGCAGCCTAAGGGTTCCCACCAGCGACGTTCTGTGATCCTTTTCAAAGAAACGCTCTACGCCTTTTATCAATTTCTCTTATTACCGAGGGGAGGGGGTCGAGGGCCATAAAAGTGTACACTGGTATAGCTGACAATACCGCCTGAGCCCGTACAAGATGTCCCCCTTGGGAAAGCATGCTTATCTACCATGCTTGAAGGCAGTTAGCGACCTTATCCAAGAGATGTTGGAAATCTACCCGGGAAGGTTTTCTCAGGGTGAGAGGCAAGCCCAGGTATTTGCATGGAAAAGTAGTGATGTTGCGTTGCAAACTATCGGTGATGAGCTGGATCTCATGGTCATTGCACCGAATAGGCATGAAAGAGCTCTTGGACAGATTGGTTCGAAGGCCCAAAGCTTCACCAAAGAGCTGGAGAATTTCTTTGAAGACTAGTAGATCTAAACTGATCGGAGTTAGAAACATGACCGCATTATCTGCATACAAAGACATTAGGTTTGGTAAACCTTGGCGCCCACCGATCGGTTCGAGCAATGCTGCATTTTCCGCAGGAAGGCACAAGCTATTGAGGACGTCCATAGCGATGATAAACAGTAATTGAGATAGAGGATCTCCCTGACGAAGACCCCGACCGTGCCGGACCGGTTTTCCTAGTTGGCCATTGACAGGCACTCTGGTAGACAACGAACTGAGCATGATGCTCAGCCAAGCACACCATCTCAGCCCAAACCCTTTGTGTTGCAAAATTTCTAGCAGAAAGGTCCAAGACAAAGAGTAGAAGGCTTATGCGATGTCAAGTTTGAGAAGGAAAGCCGGTTTTTTTTTGTTGATGGACAGCGCACTGATTGCCTGACCAGTAAGAAGTTGTCTTGTATGGATCGACCTTTGGTAAAAGCTGATTGATTTGTTGCTACTAGCGTTGACAGTTCCGGCGCTAGCCTTCTGGCCAAAACTTTTGAGAAAATTTTGGCAAAGCTATGCAGAAAGCTTATAGGCCAACAGTCACCCGGCTCCTAGGCATCATGTTTCTTCGGCAGCAAAGTTAGCAGAGCCTGGTTCAGCAAACTAAAATTTGATCCTGCAATGTGACCGAGGGCCTGAAATGCCGCCATTATATCTTCACAAAGTTTTTTGGTAATACCTTGAAGTGTCCGCGTAGTTCGGAATCCGAAATTGGAGAAAATAACGAAATATGAAGTAGAGAATGCAAGATTGGTGGTGTAATTTGGAACCCGAGTTTGGTGGCACAATAACACAAATAGCCCCCTTTAGAGCGAAATGAAAAAAATATTTGGGTTTAGGGTTGCCATGCGCGTTGTTGTCCCGATTGTATTGTTCGTGGAATCGATTCCTTTGGAAAAACATTATGTAATATCTAATAGTCAAAATATTTGGGAAAATATATTTAAGTTTGAAAGACTTCATAAATTAATTGTGAAATACATGGCGCGCTGGGTTTGGTTATGTACATTAGAAACGCCAACATGCACGAATCAACAAACCAAAATACACCAACGATACATGTGCGCCTTTTTGGAATAAAAAAATGTTGATTGGAACGAAATTGATTAGTCCTGGTGGCCCATCAGTCCCTTCCCCTTGTCTCTGGACTGTCCGCGGCGGTGGCCAGTCTCGAAGTAAGCCATGTTCTGCGAGACAAGCCGGATGATTGAATGATGTTAGGATAGCACAATATAGGGCCAAATTAATAATCAGGATGCAAACTGAACATAACTTACCTCTTTGATCCAGAGTGCGCCTGGGTGACAGGGAGTGCTAGGATGATCATCGGTCTCACTAGCAGGAGCATTCCCCTTGTGCGCCGGGCGCTCGGCCCGGTCAAACTCAGCTTCATGTTTGGGGGTCCTCCACCACCACCCTGCTCTCCTGGGCTCCTCCGGTGTTGATGAGGATCTAATAATTCTCATTTAATTATTTATATGTAATTCTTATTATGGATAATAATACCATTATATGGTTCTTGAGTATACCCCTTAATGTTCATAAGAGAGAAGTTGGAGTCGTAAGACCTTCTACGACTACCTCATAGTTGTAAGTTCTTCTACTACCACCCCATAGTCATAAGTCCTTCTATGACTACCTCGTGGTCGTAAGTTCTTCTACGACCATCACGTGGTTGTAAGTTCTTCTACGACCACCATATGGTCGTAAGTCCTTCTACGATCAGGTCAGCTACGACCACCCTATAATTGATTGAGCTTGCAGACAAGTAAGCACAATTGATTAGGGCATATAAACAGTTTGTATACGCTGTTATTCTCTGGAATAATTACATAATTAAACTCTCTGTCCTGATGATAACTGCCTAGCGACGTGGGGACGTTACTACTCCAGCAATAATCTCCAGTAACTGCTTCATTATCTGAGACGTTAAGGTGCCCGTTGGACTGGAGAAACCGTTGCCCACTTCGAGCACTATATAAAGGGCGGAATCAGCAGATGGTAGGGGAGAGGCGATCAGGAGCACAAGATATTAGACTTGAGTCTTTCTCTTGATTTGTAACCAGCATATTCAATATAGCTACATAGGAGTCGGGTTGTTATTCTCTCCAGAGAAGGCCTGAACCTGCATAAAAATCCCTGTGTCATTCTCTCTACGTGATTTGAGTCTTGGAGATGGCGCCATCTGTGGGGATCTTCTCGTTAACAAGTTTCCTTCATTTTTCTCAACTCTAATGCTTCCATGGCAGGAGAGTGGAACTAGGAAAACTGGTTCGACTTGACCGATTACGCAGATATCGACATGGATGCCGGCTTCAACTACGAGCCGAGTATTGTATTATCCAATGGTAATATCACCTTCAAAGATCATTCATCAGATCCGGGAGACCATACCACCGATGGAGTTGAGGAGGGATCCTTATCCCCCACAACATTACGTCCAACTAAGAGACTAGTTTCCTTAGAGGGCAAGGGTCAATCCGACTATGATCAGGACTGTACCAAAGTAGGTTCAGAGCATAACGAGGGTTCCCCCTTCAAATGTTCAAGTCCATCCAAGACAGTTCGACCTGGCCACGGCAAGTCCTGGAAGCCATCATTTCAGAGCTTCATCAGTATCTGGTAGTCATCTCTCTCTGCTTAGCCCCACAGAGGATGGGGTCGAGCACACTTTTCCTACAAGTTCGACCATCCCCTCGTAGGGCTCATCTACGAACATAGACAGTTATAACCCCGAATTTCCCTTCCTGGAGGGGCTTGCTCCAAGTCGCTAGACGGTGTCTTTCGATTACTCCTCAAGTGTGGAGGCCTCAAGCGCAAGTAGAAATCATTAACAGGAGGTCTTCGTCCTTCCCTCGAATAATTATCACTCTCCTAAAGACAGGATTAAGGACGCTCCCCGATGATCACACAGTGCGACCCCTCGTGGCAATGGCAAGGACACCTCCAGTAATAAACAGGGTCAACACTCTGATGAGCGTGAGGGAGATCCTCGAAATAATCGCACTCCATTGAGGCAAACCCGAGGATAAGATATAGACGATCCCGAGACAACCCGATAGAGAAGAATTGTAGCTTAGAGATATCTTCCTGGGCGCGTCTAGTATCAGTATGAGGAAGCTCAAGAACTTCAACGCATCAACGATCTGCTTAAGAACCTATCTCGAGAACTTGCCCGAATGCCTGACTTCGACCTCTTCGCCGAAAAGATTGCACGAAGGCTTCGAAACACGGTGGCCAAACTCGAGCACCCTCGACAGCATCGACCCAGAAGTTGTAGCGGTACGACTCCATTAGCTACCAGTTATTCGAACAACTCACCGCGTGGAGATCGGCGTGACACCAGGTCGTGTCGCTCTCCTAACCTTAACTCCAGTCGAAGAAGAGTTCTTCAAACGCCTGATGATCAACAAGCTCCCAGGAGAGGTGATCGTTCACCACTCCAACCCATAAATCTGCAATAGCGGATGGAATACGAGGAGTATTTCTCTCGTAAGGTTGAGACCTACCACAGGTCGGGTCTACCCACAACCGGGTATCATCGCGTACGATCATCTGGTGATATCAACCCTTCTTTTCTGCAAAGAAGGCGTCAAGAAGTCATTACCGGGTGTCGGGCATTCTCACCCAACTTCTGAGCAGTTCGTTGGCGCCTCGGTTTCGATCAGTGAACATGGAGAAGTTTGATAGATCTCATAATCTCATCGAATTTTTTCAGATCTACATGACCGCTGTCCGAGCAGCAAGAGGAGGAGAGCATGTAATGGCAAATTAACTTCCTACTGTGCTCGAGGGATCTGCTCGATCGTGGTTATTAAATCAACCACTCGAGTTGATCAATTCATGGCAACACCTTTGTGACCTGCTACTGGCCAATTTCCAAGGCACCTACCATTGTCCTGGGAAGGAGGACGACCTGCACAAGATGAGACAAAATGACCACGAGACTCTACGCTAGTTCATCCGACATTTCAGTCAGGTTCGAAATTCCATACTTGAAGTTTCTGATTCTTCTGTCATCAGAGCTTTTAAGCAGTGAGTCTGTAGTAGAAGGATCACAGAGGATATCGCTTTAAATCCTCCTGCTATTGTCGCTGAACACTTTGGGACGGCCGATCGATATGCGACTACTGCTGAAGCAGTTGAGTGGAATAACACTATTAATCGAGATGATAAAATTCCTCAAGAAACGGGCGAAAGTGGCAAGAAGAAAGATAAGAAGGCCAAGAAATCCAAGAACAAGGCGAAGGGTAAAAAGCCTCAAATCAACAGTTCCAAGGAATTCTTGGCTGTAAGCGATAAGAAGCCTCAAGGCTCCAAGCCATACTCCGATCGAGGTAAGGAAAAGCGCCCCGAAAGGAAGAACAACAAGCCTAGGTGGTGCTCTTTCCATAAAAAGGAAGGACATGACCTTCGCAATTGCCGGGTTTTCTAATGAAAACTCGAGGACTATTACAACGGCAAAAGATTACTTCCTGCCCTCGAGCAGGTAGGGCAAGCGAGTGGCCGTAAGCAGTCGGACGACGATGAGGAGATGTCATTCCAAGATCCTGAGCATACCATCGAGCATATCTATGGGAGATCATCGGCATACGAGTTAAAATGACAGCTTAAGGCTGTTGAATGTGAGGTAAACTCCATTGACCCTCTTCTTGTCAATAAATTGCCGAAGTGGTCGGAAGTCACCATCTCATTCGAGAAGAGTGACTGCCCGATCCCTTCTACTCGACCAGGCTGGTTTCTGATCATGGTCGAGCCCACCATCAACAACTGTTGAGTAAATCGAGTGTTGGTTGATGATGGCAGCTCATTAAACATCTTGTTTACGAGTACCCTAAATGAAATACAAGTATCCAGGACCAAGGTAAGACCGATACAATACTGTTTTCATGGGATTGTACTGGGGTCTTCGGCCAAACCTATTGGCCAAGTTTCTCTTCCTTTAACATTTGGTTCTCCCAGCAATTTCAGGACAGAGAAAATCGGCATATAATGCCATACTCGGATGATCAATTTTGGCAAAATTCTTAATGGCTACTCATTACGGGTATCAATATCTTATGATGTCAGGTCCCAAAGGAGTAATCACAATTCACTATGATAAAAAAAAAGATGGCACATATGTGTGACCGTCGATCCCTCGAAATGGTTGGCCAAATACCAACTCGAGAAGAAAGCAAGGAGCAGCCTTCGACCAAACAGTCGAAGCCTAAAGCTGCACCACAACTGAACGACCAGGTCAAAAAGGTTCATCTGGATTTAGAGGAGCCCTCTAAGACTGTTTGTATCGGAGATACTTCCGACCCTAAATAGGAAGACACCCTCATCACCTTCCTCTGAGCTAACATAGATGTCTTTGCGTAGCAAGCATCTGACATGCCTGGAGTCCCTAGGGAGGTGATCGAGCACAGGATAGCTTTACGGCCTGACAAGATGCCCGTAAAACAAAAATTACGAAGATTTACACCTGATCGACGAGATGCCACCAGATCAGAATTGGACAAGCTTCTTAAAGCAGGTTTTATAAGAGAAGTCAACCACTCAGAGTGGTTGACCAACCCTGTAATAGTTAGAAAGTCTAATGGCAAGTGACGAATGTGTGTAAACTTCACTGATCTCAATAAAGGTTGTCCAAAAGATGATTTTCCTTTACCTTGTATCGATCAGTTGGTTGATTCTACTGCTGGTTGTGAAATATTAACTTTTCTAGATGCATATTTTGATTACCATCAGATTAATATGTGTCTAGAAGAGAAAGAAAAGACCGCATTTATTACTCCATTTGAAATATTTTGCTATGTCAAAAAGCTATTTGGTCTAAAAAAAATGCTGGCGCTTCTTTTCAACGCTTGATGCAATCAACTTTTTCACCTCAACGAGGCCGAAATTTAGAAGCCTATGTTGACGATCAGCCGTAAAAAGCACCAAGTGACTTAATCACATTTCTAACTTGCAAGAAACATTCGACAACCTCAGAAAACACCGCCTGAAACTCAATCATGAGAAGCATGTGTTTGGAGTCTCTTCAGGAAAATTGCTTGGATTCCTTATCTCTACACAAGGAATCAAAACAAATCCTGAAAAGATAAAGGCCATTGTGCAAATGCGCCCTCCGATCATGAAGAAAGAAGTCCAGAAACTCACAGGGTGCATGGCGACTTTAAGTCGTTTCATCGCACGACTGGGAGAAAAAGGACTGCCTTTCTTCAAACTTTTAAGGAAGCATGAGGGTTTCAAGTGGTTAGAAGAGGCAAACGCTGCCTTTGAGAATGTCAAGAGGTATCTTATGAGTGCTCCTATTTTGGTTTCTCCGTAACTAAAAGAGACGCTCTTAATTTATCTAGCTGCCACGCCACATGTAGTGAGGCAGTACTGGTCGTAGAATGTGAAAATGTCAAACGACCAGTTTACTACATAAGTGAAGCTTTGCATGGGCCTAAGGAGCGTTACCCTCAAGTCCAAAAACTTCTATATGCCCTCCTCATGTCTTTGACGAAACCACGACATTATTTTCAAGCGCACAAGATAATTGTGCCGTTTGAGTTTCCCTTAAGAGTGATCCTCCAGAATAGGAAAGCAGCGGGACACATGGCAAAATGGTCAGTAGAACTTAGAGAGTTCAACCTCCATTTTGTGTCCTGAACGACCATTAAATCTCAGATCTTGGCAGACTTTGTCACCGAATGGACAAATCCTGAACCTGTTCAAGATCCCCAGTACGATACCTACGACCAGTGGACGATGTACTTTGACGGATCACTTACTTTAAGTGGCTCGGGGGCTGGGGTGGTCCTAGAATCTTCTACTAGAGAGACCTTAAAGTATGCCTTTCAAGTAAACTTTTAGGCCACTAACAACGTGGCAGAATACGAAGGTTTGCTGACTAGCATACGATCCGCGAAAGCGCTCGCGATTCGATGACTACTCATGAGAGGAGACTCTCAACTATTCGTAAATCAGGTCGAAAAAGAGTACCAGTGCTCTAGCCCGACCATGTCTCGGTACTTATCGGAAGTTCGAAAGCTTGAAATGATTAATAGGTACTTAGAGAGGCATTGGAGGCTTGGCTTATTCACACAAAGGTGGATTCCGTCATATATCAACATTGGAGCCAAGCTTGAGGATGATCACTTCATATCATAAACCAATACTATCTCGGTAACAAGTATTTACATTGAAGTATCTAGCCCTTTTACCTTGTGTAGATTGCATTTCATGAAAAATCTTAAAAAGGGTATTCTTACTCTTGTTCATAATCTTCATTATTAAAATCTTGAGCAATATGGAAGTGGTACATTAAGGGGGAGTGCTAAATCATGATCATGTATATCACATCCCGAAGTGTGCCCAAATAAATTTTATCGGTTTCAGTCTAAGTTAGAGTGACCTGCTACCCCCGAGCGGTCTGACCGCAAGCCTCTGGTCTAATCGCACCTTTGCCTTCGGTCTAACTGCACCTACATAGACTTGGCTGTTTTGTCCAAAATTATTGATTTTCAATTCCCTCAGCCATTCTCTTTGCTCCCCAAAGCTAAGTTGATTCTTGTTATCTTAGCAAGCTACTCTCAAGTATTTTTATTAATTAAAAATGCTTTTTCATTCATCAAGTAATATTCTTTCAAGTGGTAGCTCCTTTTGATCATCTTGACCTCGACAATGAGATTCATCTTTACAAGTGATATCAACTTATCCCTTCAAGTGGTATCTAATTTCATTCCTTGCCGATCTTACCTCTGTTGACCAAGCTCATGTACTCTCTGTGTACAAGTGGATTCTCTTTCCCTCTTCTCTTTGGATGCTTTCATTGAATATCTTTGCGAGAAAAGTTCAAGCACTTTGCAAATTTAAGTCTTGTCGACACGTGGTATCCAAGTAATGTTTAATGACTACCTTTCAAGTGTGATCCACATAGAGACATAGAGATATTTTTGGTGCTTAATGTCAAAGGGGGAGAGTTTGGTTGCAAATAATGGTCAAATGAGAGAGTTTGAAGTCATCATAAGTTTTGGATGGATATATTTCAAAGAGATGACAAAGAGGGAGATATTGATTGGATGGAGAAAGCCAAGCCTTTGTGTGTCAAAGGAGTACAACCTTTGTGTAAGGGAAAGTTTTTCCTAAAAAGGGTTTTCCTTATTGAAAACGAAAAACGTTTTAGGATTTTGTTTAAAATGGGTAAACTGTTATATGGGAAAACCTAATTTTATATTTGCCCAAAATGGTTTATGGATCTTTATGAATGCATGTTTTCTCATGAGCATGAGCTAATTGTCATATCCTTTAATTGTTGCATTCTTTGGATCCAAAATATAGAATGAACTCCACCAAGAGTCAAACATGAATATGCGTATTTTGTTTCATTTCATATATTTGAATGCACACATTTATGGGGAGTTCACTCTATATTTTGTCATTTCACTAGTATTGATCCTATTCTTCCATCCACTTATATTAATGATCTCTACTTTGAAATGTATCCTTGAGTATAAAAAGCTTGTGTAGTTGATATATACTCATGTTAATTCAGTTTCAATTATTTGCAAGAGGATTGTCATCAATCATCAAAAAGAGGGAGATTGAAGAATCTAGACCCGCTATTATGAGTTAATGGTATATTTTGGTAATTAATGACAATCGTTATTTGGAACTAACATTTTTCATGAGTTGGATGAGTAGGTTATGTTCCATATTGATGGAGACTTTGGATGACATCATGGGTTGATCGTCATCAAGTCAAGACTCGAGATGAAGGAAATCATCATGTGTTGATGGTGTTCAAGTCAAGATCCCGAAGTGAAAGAGTGCATCATGGGTTGATGCATATTCAAGTCAAGAACTTGAAGTAAAGGAAATTATCATGTGTTGATGATTATTAAGTCAATGATCCAGTCTTGAAGAGAAGATGTGCGTCATCAAGCTTCAGATGAATGCTCAAGGCAAAGGTATGACTAGCTAGGGCTAAGAATGTGTTCCCAGTCTTTTACCGGTCTTGATGTTTGGTTGGAAGACCGGATTGCTAGTATAGGTTGCCGTACTATTAAGAGGGGACTTGACTAGTAGCTTGAGTGTGTCATGTGTTGATAGCTCGTTGTGCTTGCTCTAGCTCTCGTTAGCATATTGCCAATATTTATGAATGTGTTTTGCAAATAGTCGAGGCTCATGCATGATCCTTGTAGCATGTGACTTTAGTTTGCGAATGTGTTTTGCAAATGGTTTAAGTCCATGTACCTTATTCCTTATAGCGTGATTTTAAAAGTTGGCAAATGTTTTTTGTAACTTATTGAGAATCTCACCTTCAACCGTTGTTTGCATCTTGCATCAATTGGCAAATGTGTTTTACAAATTGAGTTGAAGCGATTTGCAAAGATCAGCTTTTGTTTCTTGGTCCGGACTGACCGTAGTTAGAAGGCTGGTCTGACCAGACCTCCGGGTCAAGTGACCCGATCAGCTTCTTCCATAGAATGTGTTTTTCTGGTTTTGGGTGCCGGTCTGAGCGCCATGTGTTGGCCGGTTTGACTCCGGGTCAAGTGACCTGGTCAGCTTTTTCAAGAAGGTGTTTTTCTAGAATTGCTCTTTGTTACATTTATGCGGTCTAAGCGCCTTGTGTTGTTTGGTCGGACGGGTTCTTGTGAATGACCGACCATTGGTTGGCGGTCAGTCCGGACATGTGTCCAACGGCTAGTTTTATAGCCGTTGGAGCATGGCCGGTCTGACCGGTGATTGGTTGGCAATCAGATCGGGCTTCGCTGATTTTTAGCGGATTCTCTTCCAAACGGCTAGTTTTTGTGTGTGAGCTATAAATACCCACCTTGGCCGGTTGTGGAAGGTGTTGTTGCTAGTGCTATTCATTCCTTTGAGAAAAGAGCAAGCCCTCTCATCTCTTATGTGCATGTTTTGCACTTAGTGAGCTTAGAGAGCTAACCCTAAATGCATGTTTTGCATTAGGTAGTGGATTGTGTATCCATTGAGCTTAGACACTTGATTCATTCAAGTGAGCATCACCGAATTGTTACTCTTGGTGTTTGCCGACACTTAGATGGCTTAGAGGAGTTGCGCCAGTGATCTTCTATAAGAAGGTTGTGAGAAGACCCGGGCGGTTGTGAGTGGTTTGGTGCTCGCCATCTCCAGAGTGGAGGAAATGCAACCCCGAGTGGATCGAGGTGTTGGTTTGTGTTGGAGCCGGTCTAAGTGGTTGGACTTACCTCGGAGGTGTAGGCTCAATTGTGGAGCCGGTCCAATTTGGTTGGGCTTACCTCAACATGGATTAGGGGAGACCAGCAAGTTTCTGAACACCACGGTAAAACATCATTGTGTCATTGTGGTTTGCCTTCTTGTGCTTTACTCTATTGCAATTTATATTCCTAGAATTAAATTGCTTACATATCTTTGTATGATTGCCATCGTTATCAATAGTCTTTTATTGTTGGTGCACTTAGTCAAGACTAGATGATTTAGGTTTTAATTGAGCAAAACTGATTTGATTTACAATTCCGCATTAGAAATTGGTTTTAGCTAAAGAAGTTTTTAAAACTGCCTGTTCACCCCCTTTAGTCAGCCTCCTCGATCTTACAAGTGGTATCAGAGCTTGGTCTCTCTTTTATTAGACTTAACCGTCTAGAGAGTAAAGGATGCGACTATAGAGTTTATGCACCCTGGTAGGGCACCACACTTTGATGGTTCAAATTATACTTATTGAAAAATTAGAATGACCATTTATATTAAGGCCATAGGCCCAAACCTATGGCAAATTGTTGATGCGGGTTTTGCTACTCAAATTGATCCACAAAACCCCACTCAAAGGGAAGAGCAAAACTTGCAACTCAATGCTCAAGCTTTAAATGCTCTATACTTTGAGTGTGGAGGAGTTCAATAGAGTGAGTAATCTTGAAAATGCTCATGATGTTTGGACAACTCTCTTGGAAATTCCTAAGGGAACCTCTACGGTCAAGGAAGCTGAATTGCATAGGTTGAAGCTTAAATATGAGTCATTTACTATATTGCCTCATGAGAGCAGCAATGAGATGTATTCTAGAATGAACAACGTAGTAAATGAGCTCAAAGGCCTATCTTGTGATTTAACCGATCTTGATATTGTGCGCAAGATGCTTAGGGCTCTACCAGACAAATACAAGACCTTGGTGACATTATTCCTCAATTCATCCAAATTGCCAAGGATGACTCCTACTGCTCTTTTGGAAAATCTCCTCACTAATGAGATGTACAAGAAGAACAAGGATGAGCTCAAGGAGATGGCCTCAACTTCAAGCAAAAGAATTCATGCTTTAAAAGCTAAATATGAGACGAGTGAAGATGAGGATCAAAATGAGGAAGATAATGATACTGAAGAAGAATTGGTCACTCTCGTGAACAAAATGGAAGATATCATGAAGAGACGTGACTCACATAAACATTTAAGCACATCTTCAAATACAAAGCACCACAAGAGTCTAAGGTGCTACAATTATCAAAAATTGGGACACATTGCCTCAAGGTGTCCTTATGGTGAGGAAGATGAAGAAGAACCCAAATCATCATCAACAAAGAAGAATAATGACAAAAGAAGACACCTTGTCGGGCTAGCCATAAAGGACGATCCATCAAACCTCTCAAATACAAATGAGGCTCCATCACTATTTGGCATGTCTACATGCTTCATGGCAAAAGATAATAATGAGGTAAATGATGATCATGAGCCTTCATATGATGATTTGATGGATATGGTAGAGGACTTGGATGAATACCTTAGTAAGGAGAAGTCAAAATTCAAAGTCTTGAAGAAAGAATTTCTTTCTCTCAAGGATTCTTATGAAGAGCTAAAAGAAGTTCATGAGACTCTCCTTTATAAGGATCCCATCAAGTCCAATGTGGATATATGCATTACATGTAATTTATTAGATGATATGCCATGTATAGCTTCTAACTCTTGCATTTCATCTAAGGTTAGCATATCCACCTCTTGTGATGATTTGCTAGATGATCCTTGTAGCTCAAAAATAGATACTTCTATTTCCTCTACACTTGTTGAGACTAACATTATAGAGGAAAATAAAGAGCTCAAGGCCCAAGTCACAAAATTAAAAAAATAACTTGGAAAGAAGTTTCAAAGGGAAGGCTACTCTCGGTAAGATATTAAGCAAGCAAAGATGCTTGCAAGATAATATTGGAATTGGCTTCACTCCAAGAAAAGGGAGAATAGCAAGACAATGCATAATGCAAGACAGACGAAGAAATATGTCAAGTGGTTTCGATGCAATGAGAAGGGCCACAAAGCCTCGATGTGCCCAAATTAAGTGGATGACAAGTCAAGATCATGAAGAAAGAGGCAAGCCGGCAATGAGCAAGATAAGAAGACAAGAAGGGGAATCAAAAGCCCAACTTGCTATAATTGCCGGGAAAAAGGACATTTTAGTAAGAATTGTACCAAAGGTATTTCTCCTAAACCTATTATTTATAATGGTCATTATTTGCTTAGGAATGATAAGAATGGCAATGTGTTTGATAGAAGTGTTAGCTCACATAAAACTATTGCTACGGCTATTTGGGTGCCTAAAAGTATTGTGACCAGCATTCATGGACCCAACCAAGTATTGGGTACCAAAATGCGCTTAAATGCTGAATAGGTACTTGGAAAGGCATTGGAGGCTTGGCTTATTCACATAAAGGTGGATTCCATCATATATCAAAATTGGAGCCAAGCTTGAGGATGAACACTTCATATCATAAACCAATGCTATCTCGGTAACAAGTATTTACATTGAAGTATCAAGGCCTTTTACCTTGTGTAGGTTATATTTCATGAAAAATCTTAAAAATGGTGTTCTTACTCTTGTTCATAATCTTCATTATTAAAATCTTGAGGAAGATGGAAGTGGCACATTAAGGGGGAGTGCTAAATCATGATTATGCATATCACATCCCTAAGTGTGTCCAAATAAATTAAGTGCTAGTAATATTTTTCAAAATTGAGCCTTTTAGCCAAAAGTCAAAATTTTCATAAATATTATTAATCTTTTGAAAAAAAAAGTTGTAAAATGTATACAAATGCTTTTCAAAGGTTTACCAAAGGTTTTGGCTCAAGAAAAACCTATTTCAAGTAAAAATGAGTTTCTAGTCAAAATTCTACATCATAATATCTTGTTTTTGACATAAACTAATTTTTTGTGTAAAATCTATTCCAAAAGGAATTTAAAATCATCCCAAAAGGAAAATCCGAGAGTTGGCTATTCTAAATATTTTTGATATTCAGAAGGCCAACCTAGCAAAAGTTATTTGATTTCGATACTCATCCAAAATCCTATTTTGATCTAAGTGGTCACTTTCTAGCACTTAAGTGAGTTTTACCATTTGAGCCAAAATTATTCACATGAATAGGTCCATAATGGTATTAATAACTCATATATAAAATTGGATGCTCAAAATTTCATCATATGCTCATTTTGGCATCTTTTGGAGAAATTTCATGAAAAATAAGGTTCTTTGTGAAAAACAAAAGCTTAATTCATAAAAACTATTTAAAATTTGGATTTTTAATGGCTTTATAAGTTGGAAATGCTCCAAATATGTTTATTTGGTTGATTATGTGAAAGTTTGAAGCAAAATACAACATTTCCATCTTTTCTCCAAATTCAGCACTGAATTTTTTTGTCGGTTTCAGTCTAAGCCGGACTGACCGGCTACCCCCCAGCGGTCTGACCGCAAGCCTCCGGTCTAACTGCACCTTTGCCTTCGGTCTAACCTTGTAGCCTTGCTGTAAGTGACTTGGTATTGAAGAAGATTCAATCCTAGTCTAATCGGAACAAACTTTCCCCCAAGTGGGAAGGTCCTTACATAGTGGTCGAAGTTACGCGACCAAGTTTGGTACGACTAGCAATGGAAGACGGCCAGATTCTCTCCAATTCTTGGAATATCGATTAGTTACACAATTTTTTTGTGTAACCAATCAACCCTACAATAAAGTATTATGTTCTTTCTATCTTTATTGTCTTACTTTGCGTAGAACTTCGATAATTTTTTGACCATTTCCTAGTCGTAAGTCCTTCTACGACCAGTACCCAGTCTTTCTTTACACTAGTCAAAATGCTGGTAACATCACTAAGTCGAAGTCTTTTCTCTCTACATGTGGTCCTGCCCACTAGAAGGAACTTCCTAGTGTCGACTCGTTCCTCACTTTTACTACCAACACAAAGAGCTCGGGTTCAAAAAACATGGTCGAGAGCTCATCAGAGGATTGCTGTTGGCGCCACGAGGTTAACGCAATCGGAGATACCCATCAAGATGCTGTGCACAGTCCTTCACGGCTTAACCCGTCACAACATGTTGGTGGAAATGGTATGGGTGCTTAAGCATCACCTACCGAAGGCGAATGAACTTGTCAGTGTTTTACAACCGATATTATGTAATGATTGTTTGATTCGGGGGGTCTCCAAGACTCAAATCATGTAGAGAGAATGGCACGGGGATTTTTATATAGGTTCAGGCTTTCTCCGGAGAGAATAACAACCCTATTCCTGTGTGGCTATATTAAGTATGCTGGTTACAGATCAAGAGAAAGACTCAAGTCTAGTGTCTTGGGCTCCTGATTGCCCCTCTCCCTGTCGTCTGCTGATTCCGCCCTTTATATAGTGCTCGAAGTGGGCGACGGTTTCTCCAGTCCAAAGGGTGCCTCAACGCTTTAGATGATGAAACAGTTATTGGTGATTATTGCTGGAGTAGTAACGTCCCCACATCGCTAGGCGGTATCATCAGGGCATAGAGTTTAATAGTGCAATTATTCCAAAGAATACAACGTATACTAACTGTTTAGATGCCCTAATTAATTGTGCCTACTTGTCTGTAAGCTCAATCAATTATAGGGTGGTCATAGTTGACCTGGTCGTAGAAAAACTTAAGACCATGAGGTAGTCGTAGAAGAACTTACGACTATGGGGTGGTCGTAGAAGAACTTACGACCATATGGTGGTCGTAGAAGAACTTACGACTATGGGGTGGTCGTAGAAGAACTTACGACTCTAGCTTCTCCTTTATGAACATTAAGAGGTATACTCAAGAGCCATATGATGGTATTATTATCCATAATAAGAATTATAGATAAATAATTAAATGAGGATTATTAGATCCTCGTCAGAACTGATGGACGTCGATCAGTTAATTTGCCTGTTCCTGCCTCACAGCGTATGACAGGACGGATAGGGCAATACGGAAGGTCGGAAGGACATTCGACTCATGAAACATCCACTGCCAGTCAGAATCCTGCAAGACCTTCAGTAACAATGCAAAACCTGGAACGAGTTCAGGACATTCTGAATAACCTAGATCCTGCTCTAGCAGAAACTCCAGGTTATGTTCAACTTGCAGGATAGGTGTCGGAGATCCTCCAACAAACCATACATCGTATAGAAATGTACTGGGAGCAAAGGCACTCACAAAGTCAGACGATGACTTCATCCCAGCGCTCCTCACTCAGCAAAGGACAACTAGTCGGACGGAGGACTGAACAATACCAAGACGCCCTTGTAGATTCCGACTGGGGGGTCACGAGGGAAGATAGCTCTTCCTAGTAGCCTCTCCTCCTCCTCGTCGAGAGGAAAGACCGCTTGGTTCCGATGACCTTCGGCATTGTCTAAACCAGGCAGGTGGTCAAAGACGTAACACTAACGTCCATGACTGGATCGTGACGCCGGATACTAGGTATGAAAACCTAAGGAACTGGTCCCCGACTGATTGTAATCCATCTCCTTTTCAAAGAAGGTGTCACGACTCCATTACGGGCTGTCGAGCATTCTCGACAGAACTCCAAGTTGTTCATTGGTTGGACAGGTTTTGACCAGCCAATATAGAGAAGTTCAATGGGACTCAGAACCCATTAGAATTTCTTCAAATCTATACTACCGCCATCAAAGCTGCTGGTGGTAATGATAACGTGATGGCAAATTACTTGCCCACGGTCCTTGAAGGGTCTACCCGGTCGTGGTTGCTCAACCTACCGGTCGGATCTATCGGATCAGACAAAAGACCAATGAAACTCTTCGTCAATATATCAATAGGTTTAGCTAGGTTCGAAACTCTATCCTAGAGGTCGCAAAGTCTTCTGTCATCTAGGCTTTTAGAGCAGGGCTGAGGAACCGGTGGTTTACGAAGTATATTGCAATGAATCCTCCCAGAACAACCGTCGAACTTTTTGACATGGCTGACAAATATGCAGCTGCTAGCGAAGCAGTTGAATGGTGCATAGCTATCGATCGAAAAGACAAGTTCCCTCAACCTGGCTTGGAGAAACAAGACAACAAAAACAAGAAGTCTCTCAAGAGTAAGAAGAATTGCAAGCCCGACAACAAAGAAGTCCTTGCGATTCCAGAAAAATTTACCAAGGGCAAGAAAGCCTTTTCCAGTTAGAACAAAGTGAAGGCTCCAACCGACGATTACAAGAACAAGAAGTGGTGTCCACTTCACCAAGCAGTAGGGCATGATCTGCACACCTACCGAGCCTGGCAAAAGAAGTTGGAGGACTACTACTCAGGTAAAGGTCCTTTCCCCTTCGTAACAGAACTTGAAGAACCAAGCTCCAACAAGGATAAAGATGGCGATGAAGAGATGGAGTACCAGGAGCCTCAACACACAGTCGACATGATCTTTGATGGATCCTGCTCGTACAATTCAAGTCATCATCTGAAGATCGTGGAGTGGGAGGTGAACCTTACGGAGTCTCCGGTCACCGTCAAGCCATCCAGTTGGTTGAAAACTATAATCTCCTTTAGCAAAGAAGACTGTCCCATCCCGTCGACTCAACCAGGTAGGTTCCTTATTGTTGTTGAACCTATAATTAATAATTGCAAAGTTAATTGAGTCTTGATAGATGGAGGTAGCTCTTTAAATATTTTATTTACGGGAGTATTGGAAGAAATGCAAATTCCTAGGTCGAAAGTAAAGCCTGTGAAATATGCCTTCCATGGCATAGTTTCTGGTTCTACCACCAAGCCAATAGGGCAACTGTCCCAATCGGTTACGTTCAGAAGATCTAACAACTTCCGAATAGAAAAGATTCAATTTGATGTGGTGGATTTCGAAACCGCATACAATGGAATCCTCGGTCATCCAGCATTCGCAAAATTCCTGATAGCCACGTATTACGGTTATCAGAGTTTAAAAATGCTAGGACCAAAAAGAGACATCACGGTTCGATAAGATCGAAAAATGGTTTATGCATGTGATCGGAGATCCTTAGAATTGGTCGATGAGCTTTCGACCAGGGAAACTAATCCGTCTACAATGCAGGTCAAGCACTCGAGGCCAAAGATAGTGCCAAAGTCTTCTAACCAGACCAAGGAGGTACCACTTAGCAAAGGCGCTCCTATGGAAAGTACCAACACACCGCCTGGGTCAGGAAATGCTAATGCGTCTACCAAAAAAGTGCTAGTCAGGGCAGGACTCGACCTCAAATAGGAAGAGTTGCTTGTCTCCTTCCTCCGAGCAAACCAAGATGTATTCGCAGAGAGGTGATCGAGCACAGGCTAGCTTTTCAGCCTGATAAAAAACTGGCCAAGCAGAAGCTAAGGCGCTTCACACCTGATCGGAAGGAGGTAATCCAGTTGGAGATCGACAAGCTTCTCGAGGCTGGATTCATTCGTGAAGTCGACCACCCAGAGTGGCTCGCCAATCTTGTAATGGTTAGAAAGAGCAATGAGAAATGGCGAATATGTATTGACTTCACAGATCTTAATAAAGCTTGTCCGAAGGATGACTTTCCCCTTCCATGCATTCATCAACTTGTAGACTCTACCTCTGGGTGTGAGTTTCTAAGCTTTTTAGATGCATATTCAGGGTACCACCACATCAACATAACATGAGTAAAGATGATGAAGAGAAAACTTCCTTCATCACTCCATCTGACACTTACTGCTATGTTAAGATGCCATTTGGTCTCAAAAATACTAGTGCGACTTTTCAGTGGTTGGTGCAAAAAACCTTTAATCCTCAGTTAGGTTGAAATCTAGAAGTCTATGTTGATGACTTGGTTGTGAAAAGAGTCAACGCTGGTGACTACATTTCCGACCTACACAAGACTTTCAATAACTTAAGAAGGAATAACCTTAAGTTAAATCTATAGAAGTGTGTGTTCGGAGTTTCTTCTGGAAAGCTTCTTGGATTCCTAGTTGCTACAAGGATTGAAGCAAATCCAGCGAAGATATCAGCCACCAACCATATGCGCCCTCCAACCACAAAGAAGGAAGTCCAAAAATTTACTAACTGTATGGCAGCGCTAAGTCGTTTCATAGCACAGTTAGGTAAAAAAGGATTGCCTTTCTTCAAACTTCTTTAGAAACATAGAAGTTTTGAGTGGACTAAAGAGGCAAATGATGCCTTTGAAGAGCTTAAGAAGTACCTTATAAGTGCCCCGATCTTAGTATCTCCAAGATCGAGAGAAACATTGCTGATATACGTGGCTGCAACACCACAAGCGGTCAGTGCGGTACTGGTCGTTGAGCGTGACAACATCCAATGACTAGTATATTACGTAAGTGGAGTCTTACATGGACCAAAGGAACGATATCCATTTGTATAAAAGCTGCTCTATGGTCTCCTTATGGCTTCAAGGAAGCTAAGGCATTACTTTTAGGCCCATAGAGTGGTCGTACTAACTGGATATCCCCTAGGTCAAGTTCTCAGAAACAGGGAATCATCAGGGAGAATAGCAAGATGGGCGGCCGAGATTGGGATGTTAGACCTCCATTTCATCTCACCAACAGCAATCAAGTCCCAGGCTTTAGCAGAATTCATTGCCGAATGGACATACCCTGAACCTACACAAAGGCTCGAGTATGAACACTACGACGAGTGGAGAATGTACTTTGATGGTTCTTTGATGCTCAAAGGCTCAGGGGCTGGAGTTGTCTTGATATCTCTTACTAGAGAACACATCAAATACACCATTCAAATAAATTTTTCAACTACAAACAATGTGGCAGAATACAAAGGTTTACTAGCAGGACTCCGAGCAGCCAGAGCGCTCGGGATTTGTAGATTACTAGTGAAAGACGATTCTCAACTAGTAGCGAATCAAGTTGGGAAAGAGTATCAATGCTCGAGTACCAAGATGTCATCTTATTTGGCGGAAGTACAAAAACTCAAAAAGCACTTCTTTGGTTTTCAAATCCAACATATTCCTAAAAAGGAAAACTTTCTAGCAGACTAATTGGCACGGATGGCCTCCACAAGGTCACCTGTCCCGCCCGGAGTTTTTCTCGAGTAACTCGATTCACCCTCGGTGGTTGAGCATTCCGAGGACATAGATGTTCTACTAGAGGTTGTACAAATCGATCCCGAGAACATGGATGCTCCACAGGAGGTCGTACAACTTGATCTTGGTAGAGATTGGATGACGTTGATCTACAATTATCTTCAGTATGACATTATTCCTGAAGATGATGTAGAGGTTGACCGTATAGCTCGAAAAGCCAACTCATACACTCTGATCGAAAGTACCATTTATAAATAGGGATCTCACAGAGTGTAGATAATATGCATATCTCAAACAAATGACATTAAGTTGCTAGCCGATATTCATGGAGGAGTCTGTGGAGCACATCATTCCTATAGAACATTGGTCAGTAAAGCCTTTAGGCAAGGATACTACTAGCCATCTGCCCTTCATGATGCAAAAGAGCTCGTGACAAAGTGCGTACAATATCAATTTCATAGTAAATTGTCGATAAGTACATCAGCCGGCACAAGCTTTGCAAACAATACCGCTTTCTTGGCCTTTTGCAACCTGGGGACTAGACATTCTAGGACCTTTCCCAAGAGCACCCGTAGGCTTCTAATTCCTTTTCATCATGATTGACACATTCACAAAATAGATAGAAGCTGAGCTAATTGTTAAAGCAACAACTAAAGTCGCTAAGAGGTTCCTCACCAAAAATATGATCACACGATTCGGTATACCTACTTGTATAATCACAGAAAATGGTACCCAGTTCTCTAACAAAAAATTTTAGGAATTCTATGAGGATCTAGGTATCAAGATACATTTCGCTTCTATCGCTCATCCACATTACAACAGAGCAGTCGAGCGAGCTAATGGTATCATAATTCAAGGAGTAAAACATTGAGTATTCGACCAGTTAACGAAATGGTTAGGATCTTGGGTTCAAGAACGTCCTTCTGCATTATGGGTCGTTCGAATCACGACCAGTCGTGCGACTGGTGAAACACCATTTTTTTTGTTTACGGTGCTGAAGCCATGCTTCCTTCGGAACTGAAAATTGTCTCTACTCGAACTGATTGTTTTAACAAAAACAATTAAGAAAAACAAAGACTCGACAACATCAATTTCCTTGAAGAACGACGAGACCAAGTCTTAATACGATCAGCGATTTACCAATAAGCCATGCGAAGGTATCACAGTTGTAAGGTGCAACTTCGCAACCTAGTTGTAGGTGATCTAGTTCTCAGAAAAATTCAGAGCTAGGCTAATCGCAATAAACTTTATCCCAAATGGGAAGGTCCATACACTGTGATCAAAGTCACCAGACCTGGTTCGGTACGACTAGCCATGTCAGACGGGCGTGTTTTTTCAAATTCTTGGAACATTGACCAATTGCGTAAGTTCTTTGTATAAATGTATTTTACATTCTGTCAATTTCAATAAAGATTCATCATTTCTTTACTTTCCTCGATGAGTGATATTGTTTATATGACTGTATCCATAATCTAGTTGCATACTATTGTTGTTTAACTAGTCGAAGAAGGCCAAATTCTGTCCAATATCCTTCTAAAGTGTCTCTTTTACTCTCTGACTCAGACATATTAGTCAAACACCACAAAAGTCCTTGTCGTGACCATTACTTCAATGGTTCTCACGCGCGACCACACTCTTTTCTTAAGGAAACATACGAGCAAAAGAAACATAACACAAACAACTACATATAGTTACTTACATGCTTAAGACTTCGGAGACTACCTTTCTTCACTTCAATATTCTGTTCTACTCTTGTTTGGCTACTGGTCAGGACATGGAAAGCCTCCTTGTCAAAATCTCTTCTCTGTGCATGTGGTCCTGCCCACTAGAAGGAGTTTCCTAGCGACGATCCTTTTCCTACAATCTTTGTTGCTAGACGGACTTGAGCATGTGCACGTTTCACGAAGTGTTTTCCATGTCTTTAGTTCTTAGCAACCCTTACGACCAGTTTGCACTACTACAAAAAAGGTCTTCACAGACGGTTCAAAAACGTCATCATAGATGGTTTCGTGAGCCGTCCGAGTTTATGGGTTAGTGATGACATCAGGTCATCATAGACGGTTTTTGAACCGTCTGTGATGCATAATATCATATATGGTTATTAACTCAGATCCATTTGTGATAGCTGACTATCACAGATGGTTTATATATAAAACCATCTGTGATATCTTACGTTTCACAGACGGTTGGTAGTTGGAACTGTCTGTGATAGCCTCTTCTCTACAAAATCCCCAAGCAGTGGCTGCTTTTGCCTTTTAAAACCGGCTTCGTGTGTGTGTGTGTAGCTAGCTCGCTCCTTGGCCATTCATCCTAAACGTGCATGTGAACCACGACCTACTTCATCGATCCTGACACACTAGATAATACTTGAATACAAGTCTAGTGAAATATATAAAATATGTTGAAACAAATAATTAAGACTTAGACAATTATGATCACATCTTGCTCAAGTATTTTAATACGGAGTGGCAAATTTCTTCATACTAAATAAGAAGACCACAAACTTCTGTAAAAATAACATGAATGGTAATAAGATAACAATATATGGTAAGTTGACGATATCATGTTAGGATGTAAAAAAGAGTTTTCTTAATGGTTAACTCTCTATCTATAAAGCAGATAAGAGCAGCAACCTGTAAAAACTCACCTCTATGCATGTAGAAGTTTGTTTACATTCATATGTGCAAACTACGTGCAAGGATTTTGATTCCATAGATTCATAAGCTTTGATTCCAAAATTATTCATATACAGTTCATCCTATTGTCCCTGGAGATTCATTTCATATCTCATCAGTGAATACAACTAGTAACATTTGCAATTTTCATATCAAGCAGATAAGAGCAACAACCTGTAGAACTCACCTCTATCCATGTAGAAGTTCGTTTACATTCATATGTGCAAACTATGTGTAAGGATTTTGATTCCATTAATTCATAAGCTTTGATTCCAAAATTATTCATATACAGTTCATCATATTCTCCTTGGAGATTCATTTCATATGTTATCAAGGATTATAAATGGATGCTAGGAAATTGCAAAATCATGTAGATGACTTAATTTTAGAGAATTCATACCACGAAAGATAGAAGATAATCGACAGCATCAATTCTGAAAAACACAAACAAGTCACGAAGGGATGGCAAGAGGCAGCGGCTCGGGCTCAAGGAGGAGGAGGCGGGCTCAGGGGAGGAGGCACGCCAGGCTGGAGGAGGAGGCGGTGGCTCGTGCTCAGGGAGGAGGAGCCGCACCGGCCTCGAGGAGGAGGCATCATCGAGGAAGCCGGCGACATCTCTCGGGGAGCACGCCAGGATCGAGGGAGGAGGGGCACCGGGTTCGGGGAGGCGGCGGACTCGGGGGAGGAGGCACTCTAAGTAGCTCGAGGAGGAGGTGGCGTCGGGCTCAGGAAGATGTGGGAGCTCGAACCCTAGCGCGCCACGACGAAACTAATCATTTGAGTGGGGGGCGCGGGCAAACTCTAGAGTCCGAATATAAATAGGGTTGAACATCACAAATGGTTCCAATATAGAACCGTCTGTGATATGGTTCCAATATAGAACCATTTTTTATTGCCATGGGGCGTGGTGTTTTTGGTGTTCTCCGTGCACTTAACCACATGAGGTACCTACAATTCGCAATAAATAAGTAAGTTCTAGGATAATAAACAGTAAAATTGAAGAGCGGCATTGATGTGAGCGAAGAGATGCATCGGCGACGATAGTGATGAAGATACTCATCGATGAGCTGTAGTGGTATTATCACAGACGGTTATAGTTAAAAACCATCTGTGAAGTCTACACAGACGGTTCGTTTTTAGAACCGTCTGTGAAGTATACAATTATCACAAACGGTTTCTAATATGAACTGTCCATGATATTACCTCTTCACAGACGGTTTTTAGCACAACCAGTAACACAGATGGTCTCTAAACCAAAATCGTCTGTGATTGCATATAATACATACGGTTTTGGTCAACCGTCTATGATGAGGCATCCAGTATTAGCCTTTTTGTAGTAGTGTTGGATATTATGTATAAACAAGACCACTTATCGTCTATGCATACATCTTTGCATGTTTTCCTTATCATCAAGCTAAGTCTAGTAACATCTTCTGACCACAAAATGTACTATACAATATTTTTGATTATGAAAATAGATCTAAAGCTCGTCGAAATCATACACTGGTTCCGACCAAGTTGATTTCCTGGTATTACTTAGATCTATTTTACAACATAATCAGTACATACTTTGTACCATGGTCGTAGTTTTTTGCTCTTTTTCTTGGTGTACTGCTTCTTTAGTAAGTTCTTCTACTAACACAAGCAATCGGGGGCTAGAAAATATATGTGTTAAGCCAAGTGAAAAGATAAACAAAGACTTTACTAATGATAAAAAAGTAATTTTTTACATTTACAAATTTAACATTACAATCATCTACTTCTCGGAGCCACCAGATTAGTCGTTGTGGGACGGAGACCCGACCTCTATTTCCTCTACGACCTTGTTTCCGAGAGGCATTACTAACTCAAATAACTTGGTTGCTTCTTCACCCGAACAGTTGAAGTCTTCTTCAGTGACTTGGATGGGAATAGAGGGGTCAGAAGCTTTCAGCTTTGCCAAAGCAAGGCTGATTCCATTTGAAACAGCATCCTTCATAACCTAGGCATGGTTCTTTCGAGTAGTCTTGAGCAAACTTTAGAGATCTTCGAGTTGTCGGCTATCGTAATCTATCTTCTCGACCGGATCTCTTAGAATAGGCAGGCTTGATCCAGGTCCCATGTCAAAGAGCATCTTGTTGAGTGCCTTGACTTTCTCCTCAAGATTCTGCCCAAGTGCAGCCTCCTTGTCATGTTCAAACTTAAGAGCTTTTTCTATTCTTTCTAATGCTTGAGTTTGCTCTGCACGAGTAAACCAAAGGATAAATACATATAATTAGAAAATATAGTACTCTAGTCAAGTTTACGACTAGTTACCTTGACTCTTCTTCTCGATAGTCTCAATGATCCCTTTGTTCCTGGTCGTCAAGAATTCAATCGCCTTTGCTTGGCATTCTTCTTCAAGCTTGCTTATTTTGGCTTCCTTAGCCATAACCTCTTCTTTAGTTTTTTTTTCGAATCTATCAAATATGATAAGCGGAGAAGTTAATTAACAAAAGAGGAGCAAGATGGCAAAGAAATAGAGCGGAAGTCAAGAAGAAAGTACTTACTTTCTAATTCGTAGTTTTTCATCTCCAAGTTGATTTGCTGGGTTAGCCCTCCGATCACAGCGAAATTTTCCACCATGTGCTACAACATAGTAAATTTCTTTTAGTTTCTTGATAAACTTCAAGGAAATAGTTATTAAAGTGGTCGTGGATGCTTACCCAGATTGCTACGTCATTATATTCAGCAAAGATAGTATCAGGACTCGTCTCCTCTTGACGGTCCGATATCCTCCCCCAAGCCTCATCAAGTTCTTTGTCATCAATGAACCGAGGGCAATAGGGAAATATGCTGGGAAGACGAGACTTCCCAGCAGAGATTGGAGCCTGCTGGGACTCCTCAGGGACCTCCACCTCCATAGGTGGGGTTGGAGCCGCGACAGGTTCCTAAACAAGCGCTGCCACCTGCTCGGGGGCTAGCTCGACCTTTTTTTTCCTCAGGGATCTTTTCCTGAGTGGTGTTCTGGTCAGAGGCGACCGGAACACCAGAGGTTCTATAAAAACAGAAGTGAGGAAATTCAAGATTTTAGAATACTAGAGACACAAAAGGTATGTGTTTGCATAAGTTACTTTTCATGTATACAAACCTGGTCATCTTCTTTTCTTGATCTTGAAGCGCGTAGGAGTAAAATCCGTAGCGCTCACCTTTCTTTTCTTCTCTACCGATTTTACTGGTTCTGAACTAGTAGGGTTGGTTATACCCTTCACATCCTCCGACCTTCGGTCAGAAATGATATCCTCGACCAGGTGGTTGAGGTCCCTGACCAGCTGGTCGGTGACGGTGTCTTCATTGGGTTCCATGACAGATGCTTTGGAAGCAACTGTCAGGTCGTGAACGACCACTTTGGGGCCTACGACCTCAGCCGCCTTGGCCTGAGGATCCTTCTTTTCCACCTAATTAAAAAGCCAACTTTTGTTAGGTGACAAAATTTTTCCATCTAAAATATATACTCCTTGTCAAATGCTCTTTTACCTTCGGGAGATCATCATCTTTGCTGATCACCGAGGAGGAATTGGTTGGAACAACTGATGGAGAGCTTGCATTGGACTCTTTTAGCCTCAGCCCGACCGCCTATGTATTAGAGCAGAATTATATATTGATCGGGGAATGTATATACGGTGAAGAATAAGTTGTTTATTTACCTTGAGTCTCCTCGTCTTCTCTTCTAAAGAGACGTCAGCTAAGATGTGGGGAAAAGCAGCCTTAACATCAGGCTCCCCAGTGTAGATCATTTTAATCTGCTCTTTGATCTCATCAAAGGAAAGCACTACAAAAAATAAAGAGATTTCAAGGTTAGAAAATAGGCAACTAAATAAACCATACTGGTCGGGGTTTTTAGGACTTACCTTCCCTAGAATCCCTGATCGCCTCGTCACAACCAATGTACCAGAGCAGGGGAAGGGATTGGAGCCTCAAAGGACCAATCCGTTGCATGGAGAAGTCCCTAACCATGTGCCAAGTAGTTAAGCCCTTGGTACTGAGGTCTTGGATTGCTTCAACACATCTTCCAACCCTTCCCTCCTTCTTCACAGTCAATTGCTAGTTGGGGTTCTCGCTCGCCAATTTGCCAGCAAAATTATGGTCGTCATCCTTCGTGACCATCATATAGAACCAGCTCTTCTTCCATGACGACCACAAAGACTTCGAGTACATTCGGATATACTCATTAGCCTTCCCGTCATGAAGGCACGGTGAGCATTCCCTAGGTCCGGCTACTGACTTCCTCGACCTCGCCATCTTATAGAAGTACCTAAAGACCTTCAGATTTGGTCAGATCCCAGGTACGCCTTGTAGAGGTAGACGAAGATGCTGAGGTTGGCGATTGAGTTGGGGGCTAGGTTCACTAATTCGACATCATAGTACTCAAGAACTTGGGAGAGGAACTTGTGTACTAGAAATCTGAGCCCGCACTCGACATAGGAAAGAAAAACGAGGATTACCCCTTCTTCTCTACTCGGGTAATGCTCTTCAGCCACTGAGCTCCACTTGATTAGATTCTTGTCCAGAAGCATCCCAATCTCCTCAAAAGCCTTGAGCTTCTTCTCGCTCAGATCAGAGGCCAACCACTTGGTGATCGAGTCCAACATGGTTGGATCTTGGACAAGAGGTGGTCGGAGAAGGTTTTGGGCGAAAGGATGAGAAGAGGTCAGAGGAGATTCTTTGTGGAAGATGAAAATGATTCAAGGTAAAAACTGAAGGCGTAAAAACCCTAAAGCTGTGCGCACTAGGGATTTTATAGCCATAACTCTTTAACTGCAATCGGGAGTTACCCAAAGTCCAACAGACACAAACCTTTTTTTTTCTAATGGAGAGAAAAACTCTTCGAGTCCTAATGCAGTTTCTCAACTTTAAAATGAATACATACCACCTCGTTTGTCATGACATTAAATGAGGGTCTGCCCGATACGACTTTCATCGGGGGTTCACACGACCAATTCATTTTAAATTTTGAGGGCTAGCTGATGAGGATTAAAATCTCTATGTATTACTTTAATACATAATAAAATACCATATGTCTTCGTGGTTGTAACCCCTAAGGCTAACAACCCCTATGGTCGTAAGGATTCCAGAGGTTACATAATGGGTACCTTGGTCGGATGTGGTCCTGCACCCAATCCCCGACTAGACGACTGCTCGTAGAAGCAATGAACTGGTGCTTGGATCCGATTCCAAGTATATTCCTTACCGTGTGATGAATAGAACACAAGTCATAATTGCTCCATACCATGCGACGTTTCATAGTCCTAAGACACTTACAATAACCACCATATGGTTTAGTGTCTCACAGGCACCAACCGACGATCAGTTACTATTTCACTAACTGTAACTGACCCTCTTACCTTACGCGTCACTTCCAAAAGGCGTCTTCTCCAGGAGTAACTGCCACCCCTTCGATGGTTATTTAAATATGGAGCACAGAGGAACAAGGGCATCAGATTGAAGCATCACAATCGACATTAGAATTATGTGTCAAGTTCGATTCAATAGTATAGCAAGCATTACACTCAGTGTAATTAGGATTAGTCCACTGCCTTGTTGAGGGCACCCCCCCGTTTCATAGCAATAAAGAGTAATCCTATTCTCTCCCAAGAACTCTTTGCCATTTTCCTCTATTTATTTCGTAAGATCGGCGACTTGATCATCGATAGCCATCCAATAGGGAAGTGCTCCCAACTCCACCACTATAGGAGCACATAGCAAACAACAAGGCTCGTGTTCACAACGGTGATGCGTCGTGAGGCATCGCACAACCCCCCTATATGTGACGCAAAGGACGGCTGATCCGAAGCTGTAATGGGGCATCGCCCTAGGCTCCGCGTCAGCCAAAGACTCGGCGATGTGGATAAAGTTGGGGTACACCCAGTCGCCCTGTGTGGTGGGAAACAGGGCCCAATCGAAAAGATAAAGAAGGTAAGCGACGAGGTATGTCCTAATAACCTCGTCAAGTGCATTCGCCGAGCATTGACTGAAATTCCTCAGCCATCGTCGAGGGACACCACGGGCCATGTCTGGGACAGGTATGCCGAACTATTGTGCCAACCGGGCCTTCCAATCCGCCGGCGGATGGGATGAAACAAGTGGCTCTCCCATGATTGGTAGACTGGTCAAGAAGGAGACATCCTGGAGAGTGAACGTCATCTCTTCCCACCAAAACTGGAAGGTGTGCATCTCGGGTCTCCATCTGTCGACAAGTGCCAACATGAGACTACCATCCAGGGTGAAGTAGCGTCTTACCTGGAGCATACTCGCAAGGGCAACAAGCCCGTGTCCCGAAGTATTGGGACATAACGAGCATCAAGGTCCTAGTAATGCTTCTTCGACCGAAGCACAAGGGTTTGAGGACCATCCCCGTCCCCGGTGGTGCACAACTTGCTTCGGTGATGCTCGTCGTAGAACTGTTCGAGTAGCTTCGGTAGAGGCATGGCTTGTAAGAGATGAAATGCACAAATTAATAGTGAATAAATTAATAATGACTAAATTATTTATGACCAATATTTTACGACTAATTAATTACCACAAATTAATTATGAATAAATAATTACAACTAATTAATTACCACAAACTAATCATGAATAAATAATTACGACTAAATAATGATAGCCAAATACATTACGATGAAATTAATTATGAGTATTTAACTGTGACTTAATTAATTACGACTAAATTAATTACGAGTAGAATAATTACGGCTAATTAATTACGACTAACTAGTTGTAACAAATTAGCTAACACTAATTAATCAATAATTAATTAACCTGCAGTATTGATGTTTGGAGCTTGTGACCATGTAGGATGCTACAGAGCTTTACTTGATGCGTGATAGTAGCCTAAAGATTTAGGCATACCAGGAGGATAATTTCTCCAAAAACTGCATCTGATATATCATTGTCCATGTAACGGTTAGGAATTTAAGGCTAGTCAAGTACACAACCATGAGTCCATAACATAATCTCTGTGAAGGATGCGTGGTTGTGTGTTATAAATAGCTCTCTCTCTCTCTCTCTCTCTCTCTCTCTCTCTCTCTCTCTCTCTCGGTATCCTATTGAGCTATTCTAGGGCAGGTCAATTCGTGCTTTCCTATGGTTGGCAAATGTTTGTCAGAAACACAACAGCGCTGGTTAAAGATAATGCAACCATTGTGTAGTGGTTTCTGATACTTTCTGTTTACTGATTCATGCAGTTGGAGTTATTGGGGCCTTTTAGTTCCTCCATTGAATCCTACAATGTGTTGGTTTTTATGTGACACACGAGTTTAATTAGTTTCTGTACTAGACTTGTGAACGTTTAGGAAGGGCAGCATATAAGGCACTTTAACCACTGATTGCACCTACGAAGTTGTATTTACTTACCTATTCTGTATAGGAAACGAAAATCCAATAGTACATCATGCTTTTGGGCTTGGCCAATAATTCCATCCAATTGAGTCATCTTCAAGTTGCCTGCCAAACCTACCATGCACATGACAAATTATGAAGTGACTAATTATTAATTAGGTTCAATGTATGGCGACTAATTAATGATGAAGTTTAATTACGGCTAATTAATTAGGACATAATTAATTGTGTCTAATTAATAACGACTAATTACCTAAGATAAAATTAATTACGACTACATGATAATGACTAAATTAATTACGTCTAATTAACTAATTAACTAGGACTAATAATTAACTATGACTACTTAACTACACAGTTAATAAAACAATTAATAAATACTTGCTCCTGATGTCGAACTTTACGTAATAATACGGCCGTTAATGAATGCTCTAAATGATCCTTAATCGTTGTGAGTTGGGGATGAATGAGCGAGCTGAGAATGAATGAGTGAGCGTTTGCGTCGCGCGTCGCATGTTTTATAGTTGTGCTTTGCAGAAATTATGTCAACCGTGAAGCGACGAGAGGAATCAAATTCCCTCCCGTGCGCGACCTTTTCTTTGAAGTGCATGCATGCGGAGAGGACACAGAAAGGTATTTCTGGCCCCTAGGGGCGCGACAGAGGTGAATCTAGCCCCTGGGGCGCGGTATTTGATGAGTGATGGAACCACGTGAGTCCGTCCCTGTTATGATGAAGGATGCTATTTTTGTGAATACGACGGAGAGAAGACTAGTTTTATTATTCACCGTGCCAAAAGTACTGTAAACGAAAAAAAAAACTCAAACTCCAGACAAACGCCCCACCTACGAAATCTCCAAGACAGTGGTCAATAAACGGAAAAAAACGGTCGAGCGCATAATGAGAATGTGGCCGCATACAAGCCATCATGTCAATTTCCAATCTAAGAGGCGTCTCGCCCTCGTCGACTCCGCCCTCACCAAACCCCCATCTCCGCCGTCCGCCCGCCCCCGAGATCCACAAACCGCATCACACCCACCCACTCGGCCCCAGCGTGACCAGGTCAAAGCGGCCAAACGCAGCGCCCACGAACCAGCGTCTCTCAAGTCCCAACTCTGACCACACGAGCTCGAGATAGCGCCCGGCGAATCCACGTTTCCCCTTCCGCCCGAGGCCCGACTCCACTCCATTCGCGCGCGCCTACCCAGTTTCCCTCCCCGGCACACGGGTTTCCGCCCAAAACCACCGAATTTTGCCGCATACTCCTCGTTCCCACGAGGCCACGACCCACCTACCAATCCACGGCGTCATATAAATACAACACGGGCCACGCCAACGAACACAGCAACCAACACATCACCGACTTAAAACTCACACAACAAGCTGTCAAGCAGAGCACAGCATGGCAGCCTCCGCGGCCAGGGTGGCCTTCGCCACGGCTACCTCGTTAGCCGTGCATTGGCTAGTCAAGTCGTTCCTCCAAACGCAGCACCCCGCGCTGAGCTTGCTGCTGCCGGCGGCTGTCTTTGTTGGCATTGTTCGCAGCGGGAACGGCAGCGGTGGCGCCAACGCGCCGCCCGGGCCGGCGGCTGTGCCGGTGTTCGGCAACTGGCTGCAGGTGGGCAACGACCTCAACCACCGGTTCCTGGCGCGGCTGTCGGCGCGGTACGGCCCCGTGTTCCGGCTCCGTCTCGGCGTGCGCAACCTGGTGGTGGTGTCGGACCCGCGGCTGGCCACGGAGGTGCTGCACACGCAGGGGGTGGAGTTCGGCTCCCGCCCCCGGAACGTGGTGTTCGACATCTTCACCGCCAACGGCGCGGACATGGTGTTCACCGAGTACGGCGAGCACTGGCGCCGCATGCGCCGCGTCATGACGCTGCCCTTCTTCACGGCGCGCGTCGTGCAGCAGTACAAGGCCATGTGGGAGGCCGAGATGGACGCCGTCGTGTCCGACCTGCGCGGCGACTCGGTGGCCCAGGGCGCCGGCTTCGTCGTGCGCCGCAGGCTGCAGCTCATGCTCTACAACATCATGTACGGGATGATGTTCGACGCGCGCTTCGAGTCCGTGGACGACCCCATGTTCATCGAGGCCACCAGGTTCAACTCCGAGCGCAGCCGCCTCGCGCAGAGCTTCGAGTACAACTACGGCGACTTCATCCCCATCCTGAGGCCCTTCTTGCGCGGCTACCTCAACAAGTGCAGGGACCTGCAGAGCAGGAGGCTCGCATTCTTCAACAACAACTACGTCGAGAAGAGAAGGAAGGTGATGGACACGCCGGGAGACAGGAACAAGCTGCGCTGCGCGATCGACCACATCCTTGAGGCAGAGAAGAACGGCGAGATCACGCCGGAGAACGTCATCTACATCGTCGAGAACATCAACGTGGCCGCCATCGAGACGACGCTCTGGTCGATCGAGTGGGCGCTCGCCGAGGTCGTCAACCACCCGGCCGTGCAGCGCAAGGTCCGCGGAGAGATCAAGGACGTGCTCGGTGACGACGAGCCCGTCACCGAGTCCAACATCCACAAACTGCCGTACTTGCAGGCAGTCATCAAGGAGACGCTGCGGCTGCACTCCCCCATCCCGCTCCTCGTGCCCCACATGAACCTCGAGGAGGCCAAGCTCGGCGGATACACCATCCCCAGGGGCTCGAAGGTGGTCGTCAACGCGTGGTGGCTGGCCAACAACCCGGAGCTGTGGGAGAAGCCGGAGGAGTTCCGGCCGGAGCGGTTCTTGGACAAGGAGAGCAGCGTGGACGCCACCGTCGGCGGCAAGGTGGACTTTCGGTTCCTGCCGTTCGGTGTGGGCCGGCGCAGCTGCCCCGGTATCATCCTGGCACTCCCGATCCTCGCGCTCATCGTCGGGAAGCTCGTCAGGAGCTTCGAGATGGTGCCGCCGCCCGGCGCGGACAAGCTCGACGTGACTGAGAAGGGCGGGCAGTTCAGCCTACACATTGCCAAGCATTCCGTCATTGCCTTCCACCCCATCTCCGCATGAACTGAAAGTTTCGAGTTCTGATCGTTTCAGCTAATAAAGGCTGTTCTACACAATTAATTTCGTTTTGGTTTACAGATTACAGGAAAGTATGTGTACTTAAATGATTTTACAGAATGTTTTTCAGTTTTCAGAAATGTATTCAAAATCGAAGTTTTATTGCCCTTCCACAGAATTGGGAGATAGCTAGTGCTCTGCTCGGTATGCTGTCAGCGTCCCCGTTAACCGTTTTGCTAATTTGCGAATGCTCACGGGAGGACGAACAATGGTCACATTGTTGGCTTCTTCATCGCTGCTACGTCGTCATAACGATTGGTTGCAACCATCGTGCACTCTTAGCTTCTTGGGCGGTCTTGACCCAGCAATGGGTAACTGGGTAACGATAGAGTTTTTAGCCTAAATAACACTGTTTGACGATGTTGTTACAGAATTAGCGTCTCACGCCTTTTTTTTAATACAAAAATGGCACCACTGTATAACAAGTCAACATCAAACCATGCAAGAGGAGGAGGAACAGGCAACGGAGATAACACTAGAGTGTGGAATTACAGATGGAAATGAAAGACCGTTGGAAGAGGCCAATACACTTGTAATGGTAGATTGGATACCATTGCAGTTGTTGTCGGCGTTAATGAGGCTAGTTCTGTTAAAGGAATACAAAATCAATATGCTTGCAGCAGGGAGGAGGAACAGGCACCTCGGACTTAGAACATAAAGCTGGATCGTAGTCTTTCATCACTTGGTTTTGAAAAAAGCTAATCTGAGCATGCCGTGTACAAAAGAGGGACATGTTCATTAAGATTAATTGTGGGTGTATATGTTGATGATCTAATTGTCATAGGTACACACACATGAGATTCTAAGATTTAAGGAAGTGATTATGAGTTTGTTCAAGATGACAAATTTGGACCTTTTGAGCTAGTACCTCGGGATAGAGGTGAAACAAACTGTAAAAGGGATCACACTGCTCGAGAAAGTAGTGGCACTTTCTTCATGTAAAACGGAGTATATTGCTGCTACTACTACAGCATGTCAAGGGATTTGGCTTGGACGGCTACTTGGTAATCTTACACAGAAGGAGGTGAGCATGTTTGTGCTCAAGGTTGATAACAAGTGGGTGATATCTTTGAGCAAGGATCTAGTCTACCATGATAGAAGTAAGCACATTGATACTCGCTACCACTTCATTTGGGAGTGTATCAAAGAAGGAAAAATCATAGTTGATCATATCAGAACAGAAGATCAACTTGCTAATATTTTGACAAAGTCGTTGGGATGGATCAAGTTCTTGGAAATGAGAGAAAAGATTGGCATGATCATGGTGAAGAAACAAGATTAAGGGGGTGATTGATAGATTTAATCTTGTTTTTGTAAATTTTGTTATTTTAGAGTTGATATTTTTTTTTTGCAGGAGGCTGAGTTAGACAAGACGTGTGTGAGTTGGAGTCTATTTTAGGTATAAGATGTCAAACCTATTCTAATTTCGATCCTGTAATCTGTGGGTATAAATATACATAAAAGATCAAAAAGAGGGGCAATGCTTGGTGCTCCCAAAAGATAAGAAAACTCAATTTGATCGCTTGTGTTCTCGTTGTTTTGGTTTTTTGTCTTCGGTTTCTTTTTTCTCTATAGCAGAAGAGAGGAGACAATAGAAGTGCTAGGTGCATCACGTGGAGACAACCAAGCACCGCCAGTCTTTGCTCCATCGCGCATCAAAGTGGTCACGCCTAGCGGGGGCGAGGCTTTGCTCCCTATGCGTTCAAGCAGTGGTGTCCCATAAGCGGGTCCCACGGAGGCGGGCCATGTTGGTTACAGAGAACAGAAAGTCTCACGGCGCAGAGGACCAGGCGATTTTTCTTTGGACAAAACAGCGACGGACCGAAGGATCGAGCAGAGTTTTATGTTTTCAAACGAAGCAGTAATAGAACAGACAAGGAAAATTTCAGCAGTTGGTATCAGAGCCTGTTGATCTTGTTGGTGCCTGAAGATCATGGGCGAGAAGGCGAAGACCTGGGATAGGCTGATCTCCCTCTAGTACCCTCTCTTGATGACCGACAATTACCCGATTTAGACAATGAAGATGAAGGCGAACATGTGCGTCCAAGGTGTTTGGGACGTAGTCGATCCAAAGGGGAAGACAGAGGTAGATGACAAGACAGATCAAACAACACTTGCTACGATCTATTGGGCAGTGCTAGATTTGATGATGAATCAACTCATCGGGAAAGCGACGGCACGTGAAGTATGTGAGACACTTCAGAAGATGCACGAGGGAGTTGATCGTGTGAAGGAGGTGCGGTTCTAGAATTTACGGAACAAGTTTGAGAATATCTAGATGAGAGAAATCCAGTCGGTGGACGAGTTTGCCAGCAAGCTGACTTCACTATACAATCATATTATCTCTCTCAGCGACAAGATGGAGGAATTTGTGGCAGTGAAGAAATACCTGCGTGTGCTACTAGAAAAGTACGTACTTGCCGTCACTACGCTCATATACTCCTTTGATCTGGAGGAAAAAAGATCAAGGAGATCACCGGCTCCCTCAAGGTGCATGAGGAGCTTCTGAAGGGGTATCACTCCCATAACGAGCACGCATTGTTGTTAAAGGGAGATGCAAGAAGCAATGGCAGACAGTTTCACAAGGAACCTTCATCGAAGGACGGTCGTGGCTCATCAAGTATTTGCGAGCGTGGGTGCGGGTGTGGGCAAGGTGGCAGAGGTGGACGTGAAAACAAGTCTGAACAAGGTAGTGGTGAAAAATCACGTGACAAGTCACATATGAAGTGTTTTGAATATGATAAATTCGGTCACTACGCGTCGGAGTACCGCAGCCACATAAAGTGCTTCAACTGCGATAAGTACGGGCATTATGCTTCGAATTGCCGAAACAAGAAGAAGAATGAGGAGATAAACCTCACCCAAGCCTGTGAAGACGACGAGCCTACCCTGCTTCTCTCCTTATGTGCTGAAGAGGCGTTAGTCATGGTGATGTTGAACGAGGAGAACGTAGTTTCTAAACTACGCACGGAGGGAGGCAACCATAATCACATTGATCTATGGTACTTGGACAATGGAGTAAGCAATCACATGATGGGAGATCGCTCCATGTTCCATGAGCTTGACGAGAAGATTTCGGGGAAAGTCAAGTTTGGCGACGGCTCCATGGTGCAGATAAGAGACAAAGGAACAATGCTGCTGCAATGCAAGAACGACGATAAGAAGATTCTATCTGACATTTACTTTATACTGAGTTTGTGCAACAACATACTTAGTCTCGGGTAGCTGGTGGAAAAAGGGTGCAGGGTGGAGCTGCAAGACTCTTCTTGCGTGTCTATGACAAAAACAAAGATCTGTTGATGAAGGTGAAAAAAATCCCCGAACCGTTTATACAGAGTTTCATTGAAAACTTGTAAGCCAGTTTATCTAAGGGACAGTCTGGAGGAGCCAAAGTGGAACTGGGGAATCGAGCCAGGTATGGTACAAGACAAACACAGTGCGTTCATTTTTTCAATATTAGGCGAAGATGCAGACACTGCTTCTCTCGACGAAGCAATCTCCATCGGCAGGTCCATCGGCAAGGCAGCAACATGGAAGGTGCAGGTGGCGGGCCCCATAGGCAGCAGGTGGTACTACCTAGAGTTGATGGCGTAGCAATCAATGGCTCCAGTCCAGGCAAAGGGCCCCACATCCATGCAGTTGGCGCAACAATCAATGGCTCCGGTCCAGGTAAAGGGCCCCACGTCCATGCAGTTGGCGTTGCAGGCACTGCCTCGGGTGGTCTCCACATGCATGCAAGCGCAGGAGGCGCATGCTATGGAGATCAAGCCGACACCACGATCCCAAGCGCATGCAACGCTTGTAGGCACTAAAGGCAGTGCTTTAGGAGGACTAGGTGGTAGGTCCTATCGTAGCAGCCTGGAGTAATTGGCGTTGCTGAGGGAGGTGTTGGCTCTCAAGCGCATGCACTAGACGCAGTATGCAGCGACTTGGCAAGGGACGGCGAGTCCCATGTGCATGCAGGGTGTGGCGAGTCCCACACGCATGCAAGGCGAGGTTTGCATGTAGCTGGGGGCAGTGGACCCTGTAAGATTGAGGAGGCGGACTAGGGGGGGTGAATAGGTGGTCTTTAAATTTTCTTTAGCTAAAACCGAGTTTATGTGCGGAAGAGTAAATCAAATTGGTTTTGCACAATTAAGGCCAAAATCAACTAGTCACAATAAGTGCACCAACAACCTAAGCCTATGTCAAGGCTTGCAATTATAGGATGACAAGCAATCAATTTAATTATAAGAATGTAAAAGGCTTGAATATAAATTTAGCACAGGAAAGCAAACCACAATAACACAGTTACTTTTTTACTGTGGTGTTTGGAGACTTGCCGGTCGCCCCTAGTTCATGTTGAGGTAAGCCCAAACGAATTAGACTGGCTCCACGAATTAAGCCAAACACCTCAATTCCACTAGTGGTAGCTCTTTCCTGCTTCGGGTAGGTGAGCTCCAATATTCACAACACGCCGGGCCTCTTCACAATCTTCTTTAAAGAGATCACCAGACACGACACCTCCAATGCCGTCTAGGAGTCCGCAACCTTAGTAATAAGTCAATCCACTTGCTTGACTCTCACTATGTGCAACGAATGCACAAGCTTAAGTGAATACGAAATTCACCTCTAGATGCAACACATGCAACTAGATATCTCTATCCTTGCTCACAAGGTGCAACACATGCACAATTGAGAGGAGAAGCTCATACTAGCTCAAGAGAATGAAATAAAGTCCCAAAGGATTGTCTCTCAACAAGCCAAGGGGGTATTTATAGCCCCACAAAAAAACTAGCCGTTGGAAGCAGAATTCAGAAAAATAGCATTTGCGGTACTACCGCCATAGGATGGTCGGTACTACCGCACCTACTATTCAACGAGACGGAAGGGGTGCATTAAATACACAAAAACTAGCCGTCAAAGTGTTAGTGTGGTACTACCGCACCCAAAGGAGCCGGTACTATCACACTCCGGTAGTACCTCTCGGCTAAATTGGTACTACCGATTTCAAGGAGAAAAACTTCTCAAAACATGCTTTCTAGAAAAAATGTACCGCTAACTAGAAATAGGTACTACCACACTGTGGTAGTACCACTAACTAGAATAGGTACTACCGCTCTGAGGTAGTACCGTAGTTATACTTGCGGTCATACCCTTTTTACTGATAATTTTCAAAAGCAATACAAGATGCATAAACTTCAACTATTTGCAAACATTAATATCATGCCACAAGGAATAGGTGTATGCACTTCAACCATTTCCAAAACACATTTGTAAATTATAGTCACATGCTACAAAGATTATGCATGAGTCTCAATTATTTGCAAAACACATTTGCAAACTTTAGTATCATACCACAAAGAGTAGGTACATGGACTTCAACCATTTGTAAAACACATTTGCATAGTATAGTCGCATGCTATAAGGATTAGATGCATGAGCCTCAGCTATTTGCAAAACACATTCACAAATAATAGCGTCATGCCACAAAGAGCTAGAGCAAGTGGGATTGAGCTATCAACACATGATAAGACTTAAGCTACTAGACAAGACCCATCTTAATACTACGGCAACCTATACTAGCAATCCGGTCTTCCAACCAAACACTGTGACCGGTAAAAGACTAGGAACACATCCTTAGCCCTAGCTAGTCATACCTTTGCCTTGAGAATCCTCTTGAAGCTTGATGATGCACATCTTGACATCAAGTCCGAGTCATTGTCTTGATATGCATCAACCCATGATGCATCCTTCATGTGCCCTCCATCAACACATGATGGGTCTTCTCATGACTTGATGATCAACTCATGATCATCTCCTCTTCGAGATCTTGATATGCATCAACACATGATGGGTCTTCTCTTGACTTGATGATCAACTCATGATTATTTCCTCTTTGAGATCTTGATATGCATCAACACATGATGCGTCCTCTTCTTGAACATTTACTTGATGACGATCAACTCATGATGCCATTTGTGGATATCATGGGGATATGTGCACGATCTTAGGATGATGTTACAATTGGCAATGTCGTTAGGTTTGTCGAAACACGCGTTTTTATCGAAGTTTATATTGCTGTCAGGAAGGTGCGGTCAGACCAGCGTTGGGCATGCTTGGTCGACCGCCGCCGTTAGACCGGCTTTGTAAACGATCGGCCGACGTGCCATCGATCGACCGCCAATGAATGGCGGTTTGACCGATTTTGTTCTGTTCATCGACCAATTGGTGGCAATGAGTGTTGAGTTAGGTCAAGTTCATGGGTTTCAGTGCATATGTGTTGCATGATGCATGTTTTGACTAACGTGGGTCAAGTTGTGAAGAACTTGTTCTTGGAATCGATTTCTTTATCTATTGTTGTGCAGGTTGCTTCGAGGTCAATGACGATCAACGGAGAGGATGATCGGGACTAAGCTTGGAGAGCTAAGATCCAGAACGATCGGGGATGCCGGGTGAGGTCAATGGAGTCAAGCATGGCGCATAAAGGACAAAGGTGATCGAACGGGCAGTTCGGTGCGACGGGTTAGATCAAGCGGCGCGAGGGTTGGTGCAAATGCCATGGTGGTTTCGGTGGGAGCCGGATGGGAGAGACTTGCCGACATGATGAGAGCCGTTGGATCAACCTACACGTGGAGAAGCATGGAAGTGCTTCACGAAGATGGGACTCGGTCTTTGCAGAAAGATCGAGAAGTGGGTATTTTGGTAATTTTACCAAATACCGCCTTAGTGACCTTTTACCAACCCACGGCACAAGATGGCGCAAGGTGAAGCAAATTAGGTCAAGAGGAGATAAAGACAATGCTTTAAAATGCGTGCGTGTGTGACTCGTTTGTGTGTGGACTTAACAGGGGCCCATTAGGGTTCAATCTTCTAGAAGGTCTAGGCCTCCACTATAAATAGAGGAGGGAGGTGGCTACACCTCTCTTCAACCCTTTCATTTGTTTTGAAACCCTAGTTTGCTTAGGGAGAGGATAGTTGGAGGTTAGGGTTCTAGAGGGTTGGATTTGATTTCGTGCTCATGTATTGAGTCTTTGTCCTCCTTGATGTAGTGGCTGTAAACCAATACCATATCAAAATCAATCCAAGGAAAGATTCCTCAAGATGAGTCTATTTGCTTTCCTTCTCTCTATTTGATGATTTTGAGTTTTTTTTTATCCGTGAATTTTTGCTTGGTTTCTTGCCTTGATCTAACTTGCTGTGACATGTGGGAACTCATCTAGGATCATCTTGATCATCATTCACCCACGAGCAACTCTCTAGATCATATTTCATTTTTGACTCAGTTTTGGAGTACCCTTCGTTCAAACTGAAAAAGATAGGAACTTTGGCATGGATCTCTACGATCCTTGATTGGAATAGGTTCCTAATATCTTTAAGAAGGTGTGTGTCAAGTTTCGTAGAGTTTGACCTTATAGATCAAAAGTTAGATCAATTTGTGTCTTGAAACACATGCTATTTTTATCGCTCGAATTAGCCGGTCGGGATCGCCCTTATAACGCCGGCCGACCGCCCATGGTCGATCACAAGCGATTTGCCGCTAGTCCGACCGTGCTATACACGTCGCTCAGACCGCGCCCTAGGGTTTGAACTCCTGTTTGGTCTCTTGCTTTAGAGTTTTTGGTTTGGATTCAATACAAGTCTTCCATTGTACTTGTAGATTGATCTTCATAGCTTCCATTGCTACTGGAGTGAAATTGGTGTTGAATCCAATCAAAGTGAAAAAATGAGCATGCTCCTATTCACCCCCCTCCCCCTCTAATTGCCTTTTCGGTCCAACACCATCCAAAGTCTTCATCATCATGGAACATAACCTATTTACCCAACTCATAGAAAATGTTAGTCCCACAATGTGATTGTCATTAATTACCAAAACATACCATTAACTCATAATGACAGGTCTAGATTCTTTGATCTTTCTCTTTTTGATAATTGATGACAACCACCACAATTGCAAATAATTAGATATAAAGCAATATGAGTATATATGAACTAGACAAGTTTTATATACTCAAAGGATATATTTCAAAGTAGAGATCCCCAATATAAGTGGATAAAGAACAAGTATCAATACTAATGAAACTTCAAAATATAGAGTGAACTCCCCCTAAATGTGTGCATACACGAATGTGTAATGAAAACATATGCATATATTCAAGTTAAACTTTTAGTGGAGTTCAACCTATATTTTGAATCTGAGGAATGCTACAAGATATAAGAATATGATGTCGAATACATACCTCCATGATTTTCACCTTTTCATCCAAATAATACTAAACAATATCATACTCAACAAACGAGTTAGTCTCACGTTTAGATTTGTCATTAATCACGAAAACTAATTAATGGATCTTGAACTTACAATCTCCCCCTTTTTGGTGATTGATGACAAAACCATTATCAATAACAATATTTGGATATAAATCAAAATAAGATAAGAATTTAAGCTATCAAACTATATCCATACATGTCACTAAGCAATTAAAGCTCTTTAGGCATTACAATTAAAGCATCAAGCATTATGCCTATGAGAATGGCAAGCTTATGCACATGATGCATATAGGAGGCTATGTGTATGTCCTCCTCAAGACATGCATGATATAAGGTGAAATCACAATAAAATATATCAATCATCCAAATGTAGATTTAGCATAGCTCACAAAAATTCTCCCTCTTTTGGCATTAATCACCAAAAATACAAAATAAAGCTTAGATAAAATGGAGTCTTTGCAAAACAAAAGAAGCCTGACAAGATGCAAAGAAGCGCTCACAGGTCCTCATATTTGTCGCCAAGCTCAAAGATCGGTGAAGATCACAAAAGAGCACACTTGGCTCTGATACCACTTGTAGGACCGGAAAGGTGACTAGAGGGGGGTGAATATGAGCACGAACATTTTTTCACCTTAATTGAATTCAATACTAATTTCACTCCAATAGCTATAAAAACTATGAAGATCAATATACAAGCACGTGGAAGACTTGTATTGAATCTAATCAAAACCCCGAAGCAAAACAACCAAAATTACCAAAAACTCAATTCACAATGAGTTGGGTGGTCAAACCGCTCAAAACGGCGATCTGACCTCTATAAATGGCGGTCTGACCTCCAGCCTAATGAATAGTGAAATCAGCCCGAACTTCCAAAACACAAAATGTCTAACTTTTGATCTACACGGCCAAATCCTCCCAAATTTGAAACAAACCTTCCTAATGATGTCAGGAACCTATTCCAAGCAACTATTGTCAAGATCTATACCAAAGTTCTGACCTTTTTGAGTTTGAGTGAAGGTGGGTTCAAAACCGGGCAAAAACAAAACTTAGATCCAAAAACTTGCTCGTGGTTGATTGATGATCTAGATGATCCTAAATGGGTTCCCACATATCCTAGCAAGCAAGATCAAGAGGAAAAACCAAGTAAAAACCTGAGAATCAAAGAAAGCCCCAAAATCATCAAATAGAGAACAAGAACATAAAGAGGCTCATATGTAGAGATTTCATTGGATTGATTTGAGATGAGAGATTGTTGTTTACAGCCACTCCACTAGGAGGACAAAGTTCACCATGTGAGCACACACTCAATCCCAAACCCTAGAAACCCTAGCTCTCATCTTTTCTACACAAAACCCTAAAACCAAAATAGGGCATCTCAAATGAGGGCTTTGGCTCTCTCTTTTACTTCAGCCAGCACCCAAGCAGCCAACAACACCCCAAGCAGTCGACTCCCACGCCGCTTGATCCACTCAGCTGCACCGAACCGCCCGTTCGGTCATCCATGTCCATTCTGCGCCCCGCTTGAGTCCTCTGACCTCACTCAACATCTTTGATCATTTTGGACCTCAACTCTCCAAGCTTAGTCCCGATCCACCTCGCCGTTGACCGTCATAGACCTGCAAGCCACCTGCACAGCAATAGACTAACAAACCGTTTTTGGGAACAAGTTCTTCACAACTTGACCCACGTTAGCCAAAACATGCATCATGCAACACATATGCACTAATGAACATGAACTTGACCTAACAAACACAAATCTCCGCCACAGAGCCGCGAAACAAGCCAAAACCGGTCAGACCGCCACCCTTGGCGGTCGGACCATCCACTGGCTGGTCTGACCGCCAACCAAAGGCCGGTCTAACCATCACATGGGACTTAGCCAAAATTCCACCCTTGGAAATCCGAACCTCTTTGAAATTTTCAATCGAATAGAACTTTTCCCTAGGAGCTCCAAAAATTATGGGACCAAGTGCAGAAGTTGCCTACACCCTTTATTTTTGGCCTAGCTCCAAAATCCAAAGTCCATAAAGAGGCCGGTCTGACCGCTTAGGCAAAGCCGGTCAGACCGCTATACTGGCCGGTCTGACTGCCACTTCGGCCGGTCTGACCACCAGCCACCATTCCAGAAAAGCAACACAAGGCATGGCCGGTCTGACCGTCACCATGACCGGTCAGACCGCCAAAGGCCTAATAGAACTGGAGCAACGCCGAAAACGGGTGATTCCACAAATCCTCAACGCCATTGCCAATTGTCTCATCATCCTAAGATCGTAAGCATATCCCCATGATATCCACAAAACTAGAGGTAACCTTTACAGTGCTCCCTAGCCTCTTTCCAAATGCTTGAAAATCATCTAATATGTTTGATTATTTTCAGATTTTGTGCCCCTTAGATGGTTGATAATCCTACCCTCACATGACGAGATGCTGCTGGTCTGCTGCTTGTTAAGACATGATATTTTGGATTCTTGGCATTATTAAACTATGTATGTCATGAATGAACTAGGTGTGATGAGCTAATTGTGAACTATGTTTATGTATGTGATGAACTAAATTTATGTATGTTGACTTATGAGTTATGAATTATGAGCTAAATGTGATACACTAAGTGTTATGTTTGTGATAAACTAATTAATGCACCTTGCTAGTGCAAATGTTATATGTGGTTACTGAAAATATGAACAATTCATGAATGTTTGCATCAAACAAACTAGTTATATGTTTTCGTTAATTTCTGGCATGCAATTTAAGGGGTTTTCATGTTCCGAAAAAATATCCGTGACCGTATTCGTTTCGATTCGTATTCGCTCCGTATTTGTATTCGATATTATTCGCATCCGTATTCGATATTATTCGTATTCGTATTCGTATCCGCATTCGGGAAAAAAAATGTAAACAAATATGGCAGAGCCATTATCCGTCCGTATCCGATCCATTTTCACCCCTAGCCAGAACCTATCTAAGAAAGCCCCTGTCTCTTCTTACATGATCTCGACTGTCGTGTCCCTAGCATTTTTTAAAGGGATACCGAAGGCTACACTAGTTGGCAATTCACGAATTTTACTATGTAAACCAGGATGCCATGCAAGTAAGAGATCACAGATCGTTACCACGAGACGCACAGTGCAGTAAAAGAAGAGTTGGAGTAGCCTGATCCAACGTAGAGCGTATCGATGAAGTAGTCGTAGTCGATCATCTCCTCCAGCAACCAATCGCTTTCATTGCGAAGTTGTGGATTGTGAGGACCCCGGTTTATTAGGCTTGTAATACTTAGTCATCCAGTGACCCTAGCATCACAAACATAATAATCCATGTCTTCGAGATATGTACACTTCCTGAACGCAAGATACATACCCTTTACAAAATCATGCATCAATTCCATTCAAAACATAGAACCAAAGCACTAACTAGGATAAAAGACATACAACATATAGAGTTATTACAAAAGGGCCGACCGCCAAATACAACTAATAAAAGTAACACAATGAAGCAAATGCCATAAGATGGCGATAAACAAAAGAGAGCCACAAGGTTTGCCTTTAGCCCACAAGGCAACCAACCAAGTCGCCTAGCTCGATTCCCAACCACCGCACATCTCACAAAAGTAAAGCCCTTTGGACCCTACCTCCTCGCAACAAAGTTATTAAGCAAAGCAAATGAGTACAAAAATGTACTCGCAAGACCGACGGTAGTATAATGTAACTATAGTTTAACTACATGCAAGCTTTATTTGAGTGGATGAGGCTTTGGACTTATTTTAACATAAAGCAAGTTTTCATTTGCAATATTTAAATAGGTTCCAAAGCAATTTTGCAATTCATTTTTATTTGCAAGAAACAACGAGACAAGTAACAATAGTAACAAAAGGTAGATGACAACAACAATCACGAAGTGACTAACCCAATAGCCACCACAATAGTATGAACATCCATTCATACCAAATTGCTAAGTTTTAATTAAATGTTGTAGTCTAGTTCTTGCACGACCTTACCAAGCATGTCCATAACCTAGGACGAGGCTATTGAATAGTTTTAACCTTGCAGGGTGTACCAATGTACCCACACGTCGATCGCCTTTTCGCCAAGCTATTTAGCACACTTCCTTTGGTGTGCAAGACGCACGCTAAGTCCTACGAGGCATTTTCAATGAATGATGCTAATTAAGAGTCGCGACAACCCGGAAGGTAGGAGACACGCCCACCAGCAAAGAATCATGGGTGCTCTTTCCTTATAAAATAGTTTTACTCACTGCGACCCAATTAACACCTCCCAAAGTACTTAGCCAAGAGGATCCCATATCCCCTCGTGGTTCGTGACGCATAAGCTTGGCTTAGTGACACAAGTAACTCGGTCCTTGGGGACCTGGGCACCATTCCATTCACACCCAACATATCACACCAACATCCATTGTGCCCAAGTCAATAACAAACCTTGTTTTCATTTTTATTTTGCTTGTTTACAAAGTAACAAAGCACAAGAGGGACATAATGGAATAATAATTTTAGTGTGATCAAGGTCATCGACATAATGTCGACAACCGCCCATTTCTACCGTTATCAAGCATTTCTAAGCATTATCAACGTAACTACTAAGTGATAAGAGTCTATCCATCGAACTCTATATCACAGCAAGATAATCCTAGGCTTAGTAGTAGAGAATGAACGTGTTACCTACAGGAGATGCATCTATAAGCTCAACTAATCGATAATTTAACACAAAGTAGCAATGCATACATATAAGTGAAACAAAGTAGTAAACTTTAAAGTAATGTGACATTAAAGGGACATGATCAAACTGCTTGCCTTGCTGTGGCTGGTCACTATGCTGCAGAGAATCACTCACGGGATCAACCCACTCGTCGGCACCTAAACGAAAAGGCGAAAATAATCGATAAGAACGACGAAAACCACAAGGACAGCACAGCAAACAAATTCCAAAAGCTCTGAAATTTCTACAAAAGCAAGAGGATGATTTTTAGGGAATTTAGCAATAAGAACCAATTGATTTGGATTCTCAATGCAAAAGATATGAGCAAAACAATTCGCTCAAATTTCTAAAAATACCAAGCTGCTACTATTCCCTAATTTAATTATTTGGCAACATTTTCTAGAAAGGTGGTGTAGCTGAGATTTTTACAGTAAAACAAGCACCTCATGAGATGAACAACCAAATTGAGTTCACCTCATTTGGAGCTGTTATGCATGCTTTATGATTTTTCAAAGACAAGAACTTGAACAAAATTAAAATGCATAAGTAAGCTTTTTGAAAATAGGGACATGCCTAAATCCTATTCTAACATTTAGTTCAATAACAGAGGAAGCCAACAAAGTTGGATTCACTCAAAAATAACCTACAGAGCAATACTTATGCATTTTACAAGTTAAAGGAATTTCTAATATAACACTTAAAGCTAGTTTTGAAATCTATTTGCAAAACCATGTTCTGGAGCTGAACTGGGCTCATAACCATTTTTAGATTGGAGCCCAGGTTAAACCAGAGCTGCAGAAATTTGAATCACCTAATTTGTATTTAAAATGAATTAGTTATGCATTTTCAAAGTCATTACCTTTTTCAGTTCATAAAATAACAGCTCTCTGGAATTTCCTAAAAACCAAAAGAACCGGGGGAGGATATGAGCCACAGATCCTGGATTTGACGGCTCAAGACCTCCCAGGTGATAATGCGCCAAGGCCATGGAAGGGCAGAGGTCATGGGCCGTGGATCTTGGATCCAACGGTCCATGTCCTCCCAGCAATGCGCACGCGCGAGCAGAGGGGAGGTCGTGGCCGTTGATGCTGCATCCAACGGACCACAACGATAGGGGGAGGACCGGGACGGCCCAGATTAAGTGAGGGAGGTCCTCAATGGTTGAGATCTTCCAAACGAAGATCCAAACTATCAAGATCTCCCTAAGGAAGATCTACATCGTCAGGACCTCACGGGGGAGGTCCTAGACGGTCCAGATTTTTCAAGGGAGGACCTTAATGGTCCAGATCGTCCGAGGGAGGACCTTAACGGTCAAGATCAACCCGAGGAGGTCATAAACGGCGGAGATGACCACGAGGAGGTCTTACGCGAGGTCAACATCCGCAGCACCTCCGGGGAGGTCCGACGGCTAAGATTGCGCACGGGGGAGGTCCTGGACGTTCAAGATCTCCTCGGAGGAGGTCTTGGACGGCCCAGATCCAGCGCCATCACGCTCGCGTGCGTGCACGCGCGCGGACACTGAGTTAATGCGCGCGGGACACAAGGAGGTCCGCGCGCGAGGTCTTAAATGCGCGCAAAGGGCGGAAATTAAAGGCAGTTAAGACAACGCCAATGATTAACGAGGTTGAGCAATGATTAGCGATGAAGAGAGGATCTCGTCCGAAAATGACAACGGTGCTTTGCCTGCTAAATCGACAAAACCCGAAGCGCAATGAAGTGGTCCTCACCGGCGATGCAGACCTCGCCGGCGACATCCACGGGCACCACTGAGTGTGCAATAGCCTTGCGCACATCATGGGCTCACTCTCGACGGCGGCGACGGCCTTGAACGCTGGCGAGCCGGAGAGGACAAAGATGACAAGTACGGCCAAAAGACCAAATCGTGAAGTAAAGCTCCGCAACAACATTCAAGCAGGTGCCCAGCAACTAGGGACTATCAGAAGGATTACCTGGAGGTCCAGAGGTGCTGAGGAGGTCGAGGAAGGTGAGGACCGGAGCTGGGGAAGACAAGGAGCTCCACTGCCAACTCCAACTCCAAGCTCCACTTTGGCCACCTCTGTAAATGCCCAAACTAAACAAGTTAGGACTTGGTCACAGAGGGAAATGGCACGACATGAAGCAATGAGTGGGATAGGAAAAACTCCAGGGACCCTGGTCCACCGAGGAGCTCCAAGGTGCTCCAATGGCGGCCAAGAGAGCTTCGGGTGGTTTTGAGCTCGCAAGCTCAGAGGTGCAAGCAAGACAACAATGGTGTGTAAAAGAAGCCAAGGCAACAGTGGGGGGCTTTATACCTAGGGCAAAAGAGGTCCTGGACCACGGGTTAAGCTCATGGTGAGCTTAGCCCATGGGAGGTCCACGGGAGGTCCATGGCTTGGACAAGATGGAAAGGATAGGGTAGGTTAGGACAGGGCATGGTCTAGGGGGCGGAAAGACTGCCACGCATTTAATGCTTGCAGGCTCAGAGCCGTTGGACAAGACAAGGCGCTGACCTTGCCTTCTGCCATGGCACACGCACGCGCGCCCAAGCTAGGAGAAGAACAGGCGAAAGCTTCCATTTGGATTAAGAGAATGGGGAGGTCCTGCCCTGATGTGTTTTGAGTTTGAAACGGTAAGTTTTAAGGGACAAGAGGAGGTCACAGCCCTCCAATTTGGACTGGGGAGGTCGTGGCCCTCCGATCTGATTGCGCGGATGCGCAAGTGGAAAAGGGGACAGGAGGTCCAAAGCGTTGGATCTAAATCCAACGGTGCGGACCTCCTGAGAGGACTTAACCGCACGCGACTTAGATAAGTGAGGGGAGGTCATGGCCTTAGGATTTAAATCCAAGGGCACACAACCAAAGGGAGGTCTCCGAGCTTGCGATAGCGACAGAGGTCATGGCCTTTAGATTTAGATCTAAGGGCTACGACCTCACAGGGGGGAGGTCGATCGACAAGGCATCGGGAGGTCGTGGCCGTGATTTTAATCCAACGGCGCACAACGCATGATGCGGGAGGTCAGGCGCTTGATAAGCAGAGGAGGTCGTGGGTGTTGGATCGATCCAATGCCACGACCTCAAGTGAGTGCAAAGGAGGTCTCGATGGTTCGATAGCGACGGAGGTCATGGCCATGGATCTTTGATCCAACGGCTATGACCTCGCATGTGGGAAGGAGGTCGATGAGTTGGTTGAGAGGAGGAGGTCGTGGCTGTTGGATAGGAATCCAATGGCTACAACCTCATCAAGGTGGAAAAGAGGTCTGTTGAGCCAGGGGAGGTGGTTGGGCTTGACCAGTTTGGAAAATGGCTCAGCCCAAGGAATAGTGCAAGTTTGAATTTCAAATTTTTAACAGCTGAGACTTTGCAGAATTATTTAAGATAGCAATTGAACTCCAACTTTTATGAAATTTTAACTGGAGCTTGCTGACAATAGGATCAACCTTACATAAAATTTCCAGAGGTTTTTATGCAACGCATTTTTCTTAGGAAATTCATTAAGGCTGTCCAAAGGTTCTCCAAAAATTATCAAACAAGCTTGAAAACTCATGATATGTTTCAGAGAGGTCCCACATCAACTCTAGGACCAAGGAAGATTATTTCCAAAGGCTTGGCACATGAGTTGTGACAAATGGAAAATGAGTTTGACTTTTGGTCAACAAGAACTTTGTGTTTTTGGATTACACAACTCTTGGACAAGAATTACATGTGAGTTCCGGGGTTTCAAGATGTGAGAAAAAGTTTTAATTTCTACACATTTAATTACATTTGAAACAAACACCGGTTAAGGTATTTGGGATGTTACATGGATCGTCCTCAAGCGCAACAGCAACCGCAGTAGCGTTTCCATAGTATCCACACGTCCAGGGAAGGAACACCGTATGTCGGTGTGCTAGCACCAAGTCGCACGGCACGGCTCTCTTGAGAAGATGACAGCTAGGGTTTCGGTGGAGCAACTCACGTCAACTCATCTGTCTTACCCATAGCCTCAAGCATCTCCTTATATATGGTGGCCATGATGGATCCTATCTGAATACATTTGTTCCAACATGTTAAGTGTGTGACCCGTTAGGTTGTGACTCGGAAACTCCTTTCCGATCACGAGTCCTTAGCGGCTCCTAACAAAACATAACGATTCCCGAATACATACGAATTATATTGGACGAACTTTAATGCAATATGATCTACGACCAGGTCATTATCACTAACCACCAGCTCATATCTCTATACGATTAGTCCATATTTGGTCTCGACCAGTTCGTAACTCCTTACGACTAGGTTTCGACCGCTTAGTGATCATGTTCGACCTGCCTACAACCAGCTCGTATCTCCATATGACTAGTCCATATCTGATCGAACTGAAAGACCTGCTCATGTATACTCCTTTTGCCTCACGATATCCGGTTGAACTCCAGGTGAGATATTATGCCATCCATGGACTGTTCAATACTTTCTTGATCAAGTATCGGATAACTTCATGTGATCGAACTCTTTGATCACTAGTGGCATGGCTATGCACTTTCTTTATCTGACCACATCGAGGGGTCCAGAGATATCTCTCCTGTTATGTTAAGAGAGGCAAATCTCATATCCGATCAGTCACATTCCATCGCATATTTCATAGTATACCTGAAAGTTACCTTTATAACTACCCAGTTACGAGTAGCATTTGGCAACCCCTAATAGTGCTATTACGCATGTAGGAAACTATACTAATCTCAGGTCTAAAGATTATACATCATCATTGCTTAAGACCAACTGACGACATATAAAATCATAATAATCTCAATAGTGTCTCAAGGTAGGTCAATCCAACCCTATGTTCTTCAATATGTGTTCACATTATTGATTCGATATCCCTAATCAATCAATACATGTGCTGGTCGATAAGTAACTAGTGTTCCAACCAGTGACATCCGACCAGTGATACATTTAGAACGACATCATATAAGTTAAAAGAGTTTCACCAACATGTCACATACTTGTTAATCTTATAATCAATGATTCATCGAAGGAATAGAATAACATTTATTCAATAACTCATAAACATAGACATGATACAATCATCTCTATAATTGCCTCTATAGTATATCATCAACATTTATTTTATAAGATCGATAGTAAATCATCACACCACACTCTTAGCGCTTGCATGGCGACAATCACCTACTAGGCCTTCTTCATAGACTACTATGCGGGCGCTTATAGACGCTTCTTCTTGTCGCCATCTTGGGCCCGAGTGTGGTATCCTCGAGGTGGCACCAAGACCATCGAACTTGCTCGCTAGCCCACCGATCGCCAAAGAAACTCGCCGATGGAGTCGCTTTGCTTCATGCGCAGGCCTCAGATCGCGAGTCAGATCTGGTCGGACACGGTGCAAAGTGCAATGTGTGCAAATAAATCCTAACCCTGGAGCTTTGGCTTTTGCTCAACAAAAGCCAAATTTGATGGTGAAAATTGCAATTTACTATGAATAAAGAGTTCCATCGATATAAATGCTGGGGCATATCACTAGCACGGAGTTCAAACCCTGGGTTGGGCTGTGACGAGTCAGAGACGCCCAATCTCGAGTTCTAGACTTGAGCTTGGCCCGGCTCCACTTCTATTAAGCCGATGCTCGGCCCAGGCTCGAGTTTACGAGCCTCGATATCTAGGCCCGAGCCTGGACCTAGCTGCGCGTGAACAGGTTTAGTATGAAGCATCTCGGAGAAGAAATCCGTGAGAGCAGTCTCGTAACCCGGCATCTTGGCGTAACCTGGGAAGTAGTTGATGTCGATGAGGAAGTACCGGCCTGCTAGTTCCCTCCCCCGGATCATGTCGAAGTTGAACAGGTGCAGCCCCAGTGCACGCCGGAGTCCGCGCGCGACCTCGTCGACGAAGCCGGCGGGCGGCATCTCGGCACTATTGCCCGCGTCCTCGTCGGCGGCAGCAGGGACCAGGAGGTTGGAGACGTTGGCGAAGGGGACCGAGGGGTCGCCCTCGAGGTCCAGGAGCCGCTCCTTGGGCACGTCCGGCAGGCTGCTCCGCCTCACGCAGGTGGCGCGGTCGCCCACCACGTAGACCTTGAAGAGCACGCCGCCGTGGTTGACGAACTCCTGGAGGACGAGAGGGGGCTGGAGGCCGCGGAGGCCGTCAGGGCGGTAGACGAGGGACATGTTGTGGGAGTAGGCGCTGCCGTCGATGACCAGAGGCTTGGCGATGAGCGGGAAGCGGAGCGCGCCGAGCAGGTCCGGGTCGGCGAAGGCGGCGGCGTCGTGAACGACGACCTGGTTGGGTACGGCCAAGGACGTGTCTTCGCCGGCGGCGACGTTGAGCTCGGAGACGACGTCGAGCATGGACACGCGGTCGAGGAGGCGGTCGATGGCGGCGGGAGGGTCGACGACGGGGATGGAGGGGTGGAGGGCGGAGAAGGCCTCCAGCTGCGCGCGCCATGGCTGGTCATACAACTTGTGGAGGAGGAGGTGGAAGGGCCCCTGGTTGGTGAGGGGGCGCGACGCGTCGACGGCGACGAGGCGCATGCCGCGCTCGGCAGCCAGGGCGACGAGGGACGGCTGGATGACGCTGTCCACCTTGTTGGGCAGCAGCGCGTAGCCGATGGTGTAGGTGTAAGGCCGCGGGAGGACTGCTCGGGCGCCATGAGCTACCTGACTGTTTTGTTCGTGGTGTCCCTGTGGATGGATGTGCCTTTTATACTCATACGGTCTATTAGACCTGGGAGTTGGGCGCACCATTCTGGACCGGCAGACCAATGAGTCCGTGCTCGGACCGGCCTGGCACGACCGCAGCACAGTAGCATGCTGGCGGCAAGCCAAGCCCTCCTGCACCGCGACCTCGCATCTACGTCGGCGTCACCGACTCACCGCCGACTCACCATCTTCGTCAACTGAGGGTGCACTTGGCGTGCCATTTTTGCCACGGCTGCTCAGCGCGACCTTTGCTGTTATCACTCACCGCTACAAAACAGGTTATACTGAACGCCTTATCACAGACGGTTTTTAATAAGAACTGTCTGTGATATATAGGCATTATAAATACACAACCATCCCGACAGACCCCCTACCTCTAGCCCCTCCACCCCTTCCCGTTTGAGCCGCCACCCCTGCTGCCTCCTCCCTCCCCCATTGCATCACCTTAGAGAGGAGCAGGAAGGGAAGGAAGGAGGCAGGGAGGAGAAGGAAAGGAGGAAGCTAAACAGAGGAGGAAGGGAGAAGAAGGAAGGGAGAAGAAGGAAGGGAGGAGAAGGAGAGGAGGAAGAAAGGGAGGAGGTTCTCGTGGTATATTTGGGAGTTTCGTGGTGAGCTTCGAGGGTAACGATCTGTAACTCTTTATATTTGCTCTAGGTTAATTGCTAACCAATTTTAGTATTTTTGGTCAATAGGAAGAGTACGTATGGTTTATTAATCTAATTTAACACTAATTTGTTACGTGCGTAGCGTAGATGGACCGAAACTGGATGTATGGTGCGAACCGTGTGAGTGAAGAGTACATTAATGATGTGTCTGCTTTTAGAAGAGCCGCCGAGCAGGATATGTTGAAGAAGGGGATAAAATTTATATATTGTCCATGCATTAATTGCGGTAATCTGAAGATGTTTAACAACCCAGCGCAGATCGAAGCGCACTTGATTCAAAGGGGTTTCAAAAAGGGTATACATGTTGGACTAGTTAAGGTGAAGAGCAGATTATATAGGAAGTTAACAATAACGGCATCACCGAGGAAGTCAACGATATGCCGATATAGACTGTGCTTTTGATGAGGATAGGTCGCACGATGACAATCTGAATCAGATGCTACACGATGTAGAAGGAAACTACTGTGAGAGAGAGTTTGGTAAATTCGAGGGCTTAATGGAGGACTCGGGGAAACCTTTGTTCCCTGGCTCAAGTCGGAATTCACAAGGTTGTCATCCATGCTTGAACTGCTGAAATTGAAGGCAAACAATGGTTGGTCCGACAAGAGTTTCACGACGTTGTTAGGTCTCCTAGCGGACATCCTTCCAGAGGGAAACGTATTGCCCAACACCACCTACCAAGCGAAGAAGGTTCTTTGTCCATTGGGAATGGAAGTAGAAAGATTACATGCATGTCCGAACGATTGTATCCTCTACTGTAAAGAGTATGCAGACATGCATGTATGTCTCGTGTGCAAAGCATCCCGATACAAGCATAATAATACTGCTAAGGTGAAGGAATGACCTCCTGCTAAGATGTTGCGGTATTTTCCTGTAATATCACGTTTGAAGCGTTTATTCGCGAACCGAAAGAAGACAAGATTGCTGCGTTGGCACTCGGAGGAGCATAAGAAAGATGGAAAACTAAGACACCCTGCTGATTCTGCCTAGTGGAGAAACTTCGATCGAAGCTTTGAAGAGTTTATTGCGAAACCGAGGAAGATAAGGTTAGGGTGGAGTATAGATGGAATGAATCCTTTCGGTAACATGAGTAGCCGACATAGCACCTGACCCGTGAATCTATGTGTGTACAACCTTCCTCCTTGGCTGTGTATAAGGCGGAAGTATATTTTGATGTCACTACTTATCCAAGGGCCAAAGCAACATGGGAACGATATTGATGTGTACCTAGCACCATTGATCTTGTGACACTATGGAACGAAGGGGTACAAGTATGGAATGCGTACAAATGAGAGAACTTCACTTTACGCGCCATGTTCTTCTACACCATCAATGGTTTTCCTACCCTTGGTAACCTGTCGATGTTCAGTACAAAAGGAGCCAATGCTTGTCCGCACTGCTTATATGGTACCGAGAGTGTATAGATGAACAACTCGCGTAAAAATGTGTATATGCATCACCGTAGGTTCCTTCCCAGGATTTATCCATACCGCAAGATGAAGAAACAATTCAACGAAAATAAGGAGGATGGTTTAGCTCCAAGGACTTTTAGAGGGAAAGATGTCTATGATATGATTAAGGATATCGATATTGTGCTTGAGAAGAGGCGTAAATTAAGGACCTGTTAAAAGAACATTTGGAAGAAGCGATCAATTTTTTGGGACTTGCCTTATTGGGAGCACTTAGAAGTTCGCCACTGCATCGACATCATGCACGTGGAGAAGAATGTATGTGATAGCATGATTGGTCTCTTACTAGACATTAGTGGAAAAACAAAGGATAGTGTTAACGCACAACGTGACTTGGTAGATATGAACATAAGGACCGAGTTAGCACCGAAAGAGACAGATAAAGGACGAACGTACCTTCCCCCAGCTCGCTACACTCTGTCCAAGGTCAAGAGAAATGAGTTGTGCCAAAGCTTGCATGGTGTGAAAGTTCCATCCGGTTACTCCGCCAGCATTAAGAAACTTGTTTCTATGAAAGATTTGAAATTAATTGGTCTGAAGTCTCATGATTGTCATGTGCTGATGACACAAATGCTTCCTGTTGCAATTAGGAGTATCTTGCCGAATAAGGTCCGAGTGGCTATCTTGAGGTTGTGTTATTTCTTTAACTCAATTGCTCAGAAGGTCATCGATCCCAAATGACTAGATGCTCTGCAAGCCAAGGTGGTGACGACTCTATATCATCTTGAGATGTATTTCCCTCCATTATTTTTTGATATCATGGTCCATCTCATTCTTCACCTTGTGAAAGAGATAAAGATATGCGGCCCTATGTTCCTACGTCATATGTACCCATTTGAGAGGTACATGGGAATTCTCAAGTCCTACATATGAAATTGATCTCGACCGGAGGACAGTATCATCGAAGGTTATGCAACCGAAGAGGTCATTGAGTTCTACGTCGACTACATGGCTCAGGTGGAACCGATAGGTGTGCCTCAATCTCATCATGAGGGGAGATTGGAGGGTATTGGGATCATCAGAAGGAAAGCAATCACTCCCGATCTGGATACGTACGCTCAAGCCCATTTCACGGTTTTGTAACACATGGCCCAAGTGTCCCCATACATTGACGAGCACAAAGACATGGTATGCCAACAGAATCCAGACTGGTCGGAGATTTGGATCACGAGAGAGCACAACCGTCGGTTCAACGAATGGTTAAAGGTGTGATTCACCGGGAGGTCATCAAGTGATGATACACTGCTATGGTTAGCAAAAGAGCCAAAATTTACAATTGTGATATGGCAAGGATACGACATAAATGAGTACACATTTTATACGACAGCTTAGGATAGGAAGAGCACAGTCCAGAACAACGGTGTCCGCATAGATGCATTTCATGAGCAGTTCAATATCGCCGGGCCACGTGGGTTGAACTCCTACTATGGGTTCATAGTGGAGATTTGGGAGCTCGACTACGTACTTTTCAAGATCCCCCTGTTCGATGCCATTGGGTTAAACTTTCGCAAGGTGTGAAGGTTGACAAGTATGACGTCACTATTGTGGACCTCAAACGTATCGGATACAAGGATGAACCATTCGTACTTGCTAAGCAAGTTGTTCAAGTTTTTTATGTAATGGACCAAGCAAATAAGAACCGTCACGTAGTTCTTCATGGAAAAAGAAGGATTGCCGGGGTTGAGAATGTCGTGGATGAGGAAGAGTACAATAAATTTGACGAGTTGCCTCCTTTTGGAGACGGCATTAGGCTCGAGGAAGAACCCTGTGAGGAAGCTTGCTATATGCGCGTCGATCATCATGAAGGGCTATATTTCAATTAAGAATTTCTTCCATTGTAATTTATTCCATAGCATGGGACATGATCTGTGTTTTCTACTCTTAGTTATTATTTCGCTGCCAATGTGGACTTGCCACGTGTTACAGACTTGTAATCTCTTATTTTGATGTCAATGTGGAATTGTCATGTGTTAATGTGTTATGGACTTGTCATATCAAATTTTGCTGTCAATGTGGACTTCATTGTAATGTGGAATGGTAATATTATACACTTGTACGACCTATTTGTCTCATGTCCTAATATGTCAAATATGATGGACTTAATGTACGTCTCCCTGCTCTTGTATGGCTTATAAAGGTATAAAATGAGCTATCACATAGTTGATAGGGTGGCATATCATAGACGGTTCCATACTAGAAACGTATGTGATATGGAGCATATCACAGACGGTTCTATTATGTAACTATCTATGATATGCGACATATCACAGATGGTTATATTATGCAACCGTCTGTGATTACTTATCACAGACGGTTCCATAATAGAACTGTCTGTGATATCCCTTTACAAGTAAGGTACCGCTAGGGTTTGCACCCTTATTTTTCACTTCCCCACCCCAGCGCCTTACTCCTCACTCGCCCGTTCACCTCCCCACCCAAGCGCACCAGACCTCGACGCCGCCGCCGCCGCCTGAGGCCTCCTCCCCGACGGTCGCCCCCGACATCGACGACGCCTAGCCATCCCTTGCTTCGTCGCTAGCTTCGGCCTCCTCCTCGCACCACCGACTCTAGTGCTTCCTCCGGTCCTCCCTCGCACCGCCGGCTCTAGCTCCTCCTCACTGGGATTCGATTCCCCCCTTTCCCCTTTTGTGTGATTTTCGGTTTTAGTGTTTGATTCATTCTCTGATCTTGTTGCTTCTTGTTCATGCATGGTGAAGGTAAAGGGGTGGCTACTACCATTGCTACCAAGGTATACCACTCTACACGCTCTATCCCGCTCCCTCCCTTGCTCTGTGATGGGTTCTGTTGATGTTTTGCGATGGACTTGGTTGAAGCTCTGTGATGGACTTAGTGGGGGCTAGGGTTATTGATGCAGGTTCTCTGTGCTCGGTTGGATCACATGGGGGGTTCGGTTTTGGGTAAAATAACAGTGAGGCGAAAGAGAATGGTGGCTACCTTGTTTGGGTCGGGTTGGGGATGAATGGCAGTGATGATGATGGTGCTTCCCCTATTCCCTTCGGCCACTTCTGGTCCTTTTTGGCTTGGTTTGTCTCGATGGTCATTGACGGTTGTAGTCATCTCTTGTCGCCCTCATGCCTTCAGTCTTCCCCGACTCCTTTGCTCCTCTCCTTCTTCACTCCTTCTTTGTGGGTGGTGTAATGGTGTGGTGATGCTTGGCTTGGTGTTGCTTCTCTCGGTCAGGGGATGAACTGGGGTGGGATGGAGAAGTGGGAGTTGTGTTGGCTTGCTCAGTTGGCTTTCGGTTGTGGTTGTTCTTGGTGGTGGAGGAGCATGTGAGGCTTTGTGGCTTGGGTTGGCTTTGTTTGCTTGCTCTGGTGTTGCCTTTGGCTGTGAACTAAGGAGTGCTTGTGTTGGCTTTGTGAGGGTGAAATGCTAATGAATGGGGGCTATATGGTGCTCTCTGTTTCCCTTGCCCTATGCATGCTGAATCTACCCGTGGGCTATTTGGTTAAGGACCTTTGGTCCAATGACTGGAGATTGTCAAATTCTGTTGGTAATGTAGATTTCAGTCTGTGATACAAGGCAATTTTAGTTCATTGGTTGGGTAACTTCTATTTTTTTCTGTATAAAATATGTTTGGAGCCCTAGGGTATGATTTGTGCAGCATATGCTTCGACCGAAATGTGTGATATGCTCGATACCATTTGATACGCCTAATGTTGTAGGCTTGTAATATGCACATTCGTTTACCAGTTTTTGTGAATTGAGTTTGCTAGAGATGGGAAGAAAAGATATATTCTTTAGACAATCCTAAAACTTCTTAGCCTTAGCACATACTTGATACATATGTGTTGGATATATTGGAGACTCCCTTGAGTAGTACGTACTATATATGCTTTCATTTGTTGTGAATGTATTGTCTATTGATGTGAATGTATCCTTTGATACTATTTGAGTAATAGATAATATTTGTTTATATAGTTAATTGGTTGGATAACTTCTATTTTCTGTATAAAATATGTTTCAAAGGGAAATTATCTTCGAAAATACCTACTGGATATCAACTTGCAATCCATTTTTATTTAAACTCTCGGCGTTTTGAATTATGAAATTTTAGTTCATTGCATATGCAACTTATATAGATAGCAAGTAAGTGAGATGGCATCCGCACCGTCTTCGCCACTGTCATCGATGTCGCCGAATGCATCTGGATCTCCATGGAAAGTGGTACGTAAGTGAGATGGCAGAGGAATATCGAAATTGCCTGCGGACCAAATGACCATCACGGAGGTCAGTGCCGTTGGGGTCCCTCTGAGTCCCAAGAAAGTAGCGGCAAGATTCTAGACCATCTACGGGATACTTGGAAGGGAACGGGTCCCTATCACCACACCAAGCTGGAAGTCTCTAACGGACGTAGGGAGACGCCAGCTGTGGACTAAATTTTCAAGCTCGTTCACTATCCCAAAAGCAGACCAGGCATGTGTGGAACTGCAGGCGTTGCTCGCGATGGGACACGTGTAGAGGACCTTCAAGAGCATGCTTATCACAAAGTATGTGAACATAGGTCAGATGCCCTTCACGAAGTATTAATTCTTGTCGTGGGATATATAGGACACCTTTGTGCGGATGAAGACGACGGCCAAATTTCAGGAGCAAAGTGCGGTGCACAAGGCTCTCCAGGCATAAAACACTCACCCCCACAAACTCGGCACCATTGGGTACGTGGATAAAACCACACAATGGGCGACAGAGGACGAGAACGCAACCCGACCATTTGCTGAGATCACAGATGAGTGCGCCCGAAGCTGGTTAAGAGTGAGGGCATCAACCATGTCTTCGGGCGGTATCTCTTTCACAAACTCGGCAGGTGAGAAAGTGTCCCAACGTCTAGTAAATATGTCGACCTACCTAGTTGTTAATAAGTCCATAACTTCATAGTGTCTAAAATAACATGATGACCTCTTGCAGCAAGCATCCCAAGGCTCCTTTGAAGCAGTCAGGGAGAAGGATATACTATCCACGGCCCTGGGAAACAAGGAGCACCCGGGTCGCACGCGGCGTTGGGGTTTATTTACCTTGGAGGGACGGATTCCCAAACAACTCCTGCATGTATAGGAGTAGGAAGAGATCCAAGGGCAAGTGTGAGGATCGGTTGGTAGAGGAGATTAATGCTAGGCTTACTGCAAAATTTCAAGGACAGATAACAAGATTGCAGGATCAAATGAATCAACTCCTCAACCAATCGCAAGCCGCCCCCGTTATTTTGGCGGCCAGTCCTCCTCAACATCGGAGTAGCATCATGTCCACACAAAATTCTCAGCATGGTGACGTCCAATTACCTATCGACGACATCAAGGTAATGTATACCTCTGGAATACTCCAAAGATAGACCTATAGGACGCTTTAGCTAATTGTGTATCATTTTGTAGGAGTCGACGCCCTGCAAGCTCCAAGTGAGACTGGTTGGGTCCATTTCTATTGAGGCTAGGCAGGGGATGGCATATCCATGCCAGAAAGGGATAGTGTAGCATGGTGCCTAGCTGGCGCAAGGTTACGCCAGGGTCCTGATGAACATGGTACATGACAATTTCATGGCCGTCCCACTGGAGATTCGCCCGAACGAAGACATCAGAACACTAGGAGATGCCATGTACACTTTTATCCAGTGGCCCAAGAAGGACATCGCCCTGGATCCTACAGTGCCGCGATCTCGACACGACCACGCCTCTCCAACAAGACCCTCGATGACTCCACCTCAACCTTCGCTTCAGAAGACCGCCTCATCGGTTCCAGTGGAGAAGACGCTGAAGGAACAAGAAAAACGTGCCACCGTATCGGTTCCGAGTCGTCTCATGGGAAGATGTGTAGCGGGCGAGTCATTAAGGCCAAATCGAAATTGACGAACATTAAGGCACCTCCTAAGCTCAGGAAATACTCCCTCGAAAGTCCGTTGACCCCCAACACAGTATTAGCCCACGCTGGAGTAGGTTGCCAGTCTTTGCATGTCTGGTACATGTGGAAGACCAAAGAGAAGGGGTGTGATGCTGGAATCACCATCAAATACACGAATGAGCATTTTTTTCGACGAGTCGGACGACTTCGTCGTGGGCTTCGATGACTTATTTGACCTATACAACCTCAATGCTCTCGACGCCTTGCTTCTACGATGCTGGACACTGTAAGTGTGTACAATCAAGTTCTACATTCACGTAATACCGATAAATGTGACAACTCATTGCTTATGTATAGATACATGATGAAAATGGCCCAGCAATGGCGAGAACCAGTGGGTTTCCTCGACCCACACTTGATCTCTGAGCAATGCATCATTGAAGACGCATCCTACTTCGTGAAATACATAACGACAGGATTGCTTGCTCAGAGCAACAATGACTACATAATGGTTCCCTATAACTAGAAGTAATTGCTTCACTACTTGCTATACAAATTTCATTTATACTTTATACGCAGCACGAACTTAGGTTTAATGATTATAGCGACATATATGAGTAGGTTCCACTGGATCCTTTTAGTGATTGTACCAAAGAGGAACAATGTAATATATCTTGATTCCCTACTCAACAAAAAGCACTACTTCACCCATGTGCAAGGAATACTCGATAGGTATGCTTATTTCTTCCATACATAACTATATTGTAGTCTTCCTACATTTGAAATGGCTGAGGATTACTTTTTGGAATCACGTAGGTTGTTCAGCGCCTATGTTGCCGAGAGAGGGATACACAAGGAATTGAGCGTCACACTACTAGATAGGACGCGATTTCCGGTACACGCTACAACACAATAATCCTATATCACACTTCGTAATAATGCATCTCGAACTGACTATACCTATATATGTAATCCTATTTTTGCAGTGTCACCAGCAAAAACAAGATCACCTATGTGCATTCTACATTTGCTGTCATATGCAGCATATCATGAGTGCTAAGACGAATGATCTAGAGGTTTGTCAATCTTGCAATAATTATTTTGTAAGTTTAAATTTAAATATATATGCTTACTACTTTACTCCTGCTAGCGACAGGGCATTAATCTCGATTTAGATTCACTCGTTATGACCGAGATCTCGGAGGTTCAAGGAATGCTGTGGCTTCATCCAGACGGAGATCATTCATGCCGATGGTGAGTTTCACTCCGTTTTCATCGCTGAACGACCTTCAAACAATTGATTCAATTATAATTCACTTTGAGTAGTTGTAATTCAATTGTAACTCTAGCGACAATACTTGAACATACTCTTTTGTAATTGATTTTGAGTTGTAAATGATCACTTTGAATTGTCAACAATTGATTCATCTGTGATTTATCTGTTTTCTGCTTGCTTGTTTTTAGAGGGCATGGCTAGCAATTCCTAAGGCTAGCCAAAATCGAAAAAAAAAGTTAGGTTCAAAGAAATCACAGACAGTTTTATCGTATAAACCGTCTGTGAAGGGATACTATCATAGATGGTTCCTATCAATAACCGTCTGTGAAGGGATACTATCACAGACGGTTCCTACCAATAACCGTCTGTGAAATGACGGATATCACAGACGATTCTATTTACTAACCTTCTATGATATATATCCAATCATAGACGGTTTGTAAACAAAACCGTCTGTGATATCCTACATATCACAGACGGTTATTGGTTGAAGCCGTCTGTTATAGTAGCCCTTCACAGATGATTTTAATAAAAAATTGTCTATGTTGTGACTTATCATAGACGGTTCAAAAATCTTCTGTGATAATTGCCTGTTATCATAGACATATAAATTCAGATGGTTCAAAAATCGTCTGTGATGATGGTTCCGAACCATCTGGGATGATGGTCTCTGTAGTAGTGACCGTCTCCAAATAAATCCACCTTGTCCACCACCGGCTCTAGTGAGCTCGCCGACACCGCCACCGGGAGAAGAGGGAGGTGGGGGAGGCAATAGGGGTGTCGGGTGGTGGGGCCGTGGGGAGAGGGGAGGTGGGGGCGGTAACCAGGCGGCAGAGGTAGTAAGGGTTGTCGTTAGGGGGGGGGAGAGGGGAGGCGACAGGAGGAGTCACCCGGGGTGGGGGAGAGGGGGAAAAGGGGGAGGCAGCTGGGGTAGGCACCGAGGGAGGGGGAGGGGGGGCTGGAGGTGGGGGAGGTCGGAGGCGCCAGGGGGACGCGGGAGGTCTTGGGGGTGGGCCATGGGGGAGACTAGAGATGGGGAGGTGTGGTAGATGGGGTACCAGCAGGGGAGCAGGGGAGGCGTGACGTCGGGGGTGGGCCGTGGGGGGAGACTGGAGATGGGGGAGGTCGGATTGGACGTGGGGGAGAATCCGATAGGGGGGGTGTTCGGATTGGAGGTGGTGCATTGGTGCTGTTGGGCTCCTTGCAATTTTATGTCGACGCACCTTGTGGCTGTACAGACAACTAGACGAGTAGGAACAACACTATTACAGAAAGTTTGATCTGCTCTCACATGGAGTAGACTACACTCACGTTGGTACTTTGTACTTCCTGTTTTTCGACAAAGTAATAAGTTTCTAAAGGACTACTAAGTAAAAGTAACAATGTGACATTCACTCTTCTACTGTAGTAATTAATTGTTTTTACCCTAGAAATTAGTTCAAATTTTCACTAGCAATTTTTTCATTGTTGTGAGAACCCTCGAACTTAAAACTAATTTAAAGAACGATAATCAATAATTAGTATTTAATTAAATTCATCTAAACAAAAACAAAACATAATTACAAATTAATATCGAACACATCGCCAAACAAATTCATGCAAGATACATTCTCAAGAATGAATCAACAAAATTTTCAATATGAATTATTACAACAACAGTAAAGCAATATTACAATCACTGAATTAATTCAATCATCAAGAGTATACAACCAGACATCCAAATCAACATACATCATTTTTATAAAATTCAAAATCAATCACAAGAATCCCTTACAATCGTAGGTAAAGTAGAAAAATGAAACTCAGAATTAAATTACAATAATTCTTTACATTGGATCAATATACAAGAATTCATTACAAGCAAAAGTAAAATATTACAAACTCAAAAATTAATTACAAGAATCAATTACATCAGATCAGAACATAAGTTACAGCTTTGAGTACATTACAAAAGAAGAAAATAAAATCTTGCATGTATATTGCCAAAGCTCGTCGGGACCCAAAAATGCAATTCTGGACCCTCTGTGTATAATGCACTAGTCCAGGAACACGCTAGTGCACACAGTGTCAACATAGATGAATATCGATCCACACAAGACGATTAATAGCATAAACGAGTAATTTGATTAACAAATAATGGTTTTGACCTTATGGTCGAGTTTACACTTATTAAGCCACGCAGGGCTAAAAGAGAATTAAATAGCAGTAGAACAGAAACTTCAGCGGAATCCCATCAATTCGCCACAGGCAACCGACTGGGATCAAGACCCTACGATCAAGCACCTTCGTTGAACTCCTCCTCGAAAGTAGGTGAAGTCTCCTCCTCTTCTGTTGATTTGATTTAGCAAGCATGAGTACAATACCATACTCGCAAGTCGTACCATAGAATGCAATGTATAGATGCAGGCTTATTCCAAAGAATGGCTTTTGTGGTTCTTTTGCAGAAATGCAACATTTGCAGTTTGAATACGAGTAATGGATTGAAAGCAAAAAGTAAAACAAATAAATAATATTAATTTTAATTGTTTGATTTCACAAAGACACATAACCTAAACAAGTTATTCACAAAGCCATATGACTCAGGTCACACAGCTCCCTTCCCGAAGGTTTTATGAAAATCTACCCCCTCGTGTGAACTCCCCGAGCATGTTCATGACTGCGAACGTGGCTATTTGAATATATTGATTTAATACTGCAGAGTTTGTACACTTTATGTGAGGACCCCGGTTTATTTGGCTTGTAATGCTTAGTCATCCATTGACCCTAGCATCACAAACAAAATAACCCGTGTCTTCGAGATATGTATACTTCCCAGAAATGCAGTATACACACCCCTTTACAAAATCATGCATCAATTCCATTCAAGACATAGAACCAAAGCACGAACTAAATTAAACAAAGACAAACATAATGGAGAGTTATTACAACAGGGGCCGACCGGCCAAATACAACTAAGAGAGTTAAATAAATAGCGGAAGCAAAAGCCATAAGATGGCGATAAACAAAAGCCAATTAGTGTGCCTTTAACCCACAAGGCAACCAACCGGCCGCCAACCTAGTTGTCAAATCCACCGCACATCTCATAGAAGTGAAACCCTGGGGGATCAACCTCCTCTGCAACAAATTAATTAAGCAAAGCAAATGAGTACAAAAATGTACTCGCAAGACTTACGTGTAGGGTAACAGACCTATACATATGCTACATGCAAGCTTCTTTAAGTGGAGGCTGTAGGTTGTTTTCAGCATAAAGCAAGTTTTCATTTGCAATAATTAAATAGATTCAAAGCAGTTTTACAATTCGTTTTTAATTTGCAATTAACAGCGAGACAACAACATAATAACAATGGATAGATGACAACAACAATCCTGGAAGTGACTAACCCAATCGTCACCACAACAATGGCATGAATTACCCATTCATACCACCCACATCAAGTTTTAATTAAAGGTTGTAGTCTAACTCTCGAAAGACCTCCCCAAGCGTGTCCATAACCTAGGACAAGGCTATTCGAATAGTTTGAACCTTGCAGGGGTGTACCAATGTACCCATACGCCGACCGCCTTTTCGCCACATGATTAAGCACACTTCCTTTGGTATGCTAGCACGGCTAAGTCCTATGAGACATTTCTAATAGATGATGCTAATTAAGAGTCGCGACAACCCAAAGGGTAGGATGCACCGGCCCAGCCTAAGCAACTGTGGGTGCTCCCAATTCCTATAAAAACATTTTAACCACCATCAACTCATAATTAACACCCCTGAAAGTACTTAGTCAAGAGGGGTTCCCAATACCCTCGTGTGGTTAGCACGCAAAATTGCTTGGTTTAGAGTAACAAGATGTTCGGTCCTTGTTGACTTAGGCACCATTCCACACACCAACAGATCACACCATCATCCATTGTGCCCAAGTCCAAACAGTTTTCATTTATCAGTTTTTGACTTTACAAATTAACAAAGCACAAGTGCTGGATATAATGGAATAATAATTAGATTTGTGTGATCAAAGGTGACAAGAGTTCATCCAACGAACTCTAAATCACAGCAAGATATTCCTAGGCTTAGTAGTAGAGATTGAACATTTACCTACAGAGTATGCATCTATAGGATCAACTAATCGACAATAATTTAACAACAAAATAGAGCATGCATACATACACTTTGCAAACAATATATTAGACTTTGAAAGTAATGGGATTAAACATGATCAAACTGCTTGCCTTGTTGGAGTTGCTCACTAAGCTGCAGAGGGTCACTCACGGGATCAACGCTCTCGTCGGCACCTAACGAAAAAGCGAAAAGAACCGCGATAAGAACGAAGAAAATCGAAAAGACTCAACAGCCAAATTTCCCCAAATGCACTGAAATTTTTACAGCAGCAAGAGCATGATTTTTAAGGAATTTAGCAACAAGAACCAATTTATTTGGATTCTCAATGCAAAAGTTATGGCCAAAACAAATCTGCTCAGCTTGGAAAATGTTGGAAAATTCAAAACAGTTACTGTTCATCCGAATTAAATTCTTTAGCACAATTTTCCAAAGAGGTGTTGCACCTGGTATTTTTATGGTAAATGTAGCACCTCATGAGATGAACAACACAATTGGATTCAACTCATTTGGAGCTATTATGCATTTTCTATGATTTTTCAAAGACATGCACAAGAGCACAAATAAAATGCACCAACAAAGATTTTGAAAATAGTGGCATGTCTAAAACCTATTCCACCATTTATTACACTAACAGAGGAAGCCAACAAAATTGGATTCACTCAAAAAGGATCTATAGAGAATTACTTATGCAATTTACAAATTAAATGCAATTTTTAGAACAACAATTAAAGCCTATTTCTAAACCAATTTACCATTCCATTTTCTGGAGCCGAACTAAGCTTACAACCATTTTTAGATTAAAGCTGAGTTCAAACCAGAGCTAACAAAATTTGAATCAACTCAAATGGAGCTAAAATGAAATAGTTATGCAATTTTGAAGTTTATTACCTTTTTCAATTCACAAATAAACCTCTCGGGATTTTCTTAAAATCAAATCGACGTGGAAACTTATGGGCCGTTGATTTTGCATCGCACGGCCCAAGATGAACGGGGCGACGCGAGCACACCCACGCGAGACCTGATGAACATGGACCGTTGATCTTGGATCCAACGGCCTGTTGAATCGCTGCGCCGCGTTTGAACTCATGGCTAACGCCATGCCGAATCGCAGCCGTAGATCGCGAGGTGGATGGCTCACAGCGAACGCGACACAGTGCGGCAGCACAGCCCCCGCGAATCTCGTCCATAGATCTAGAACTGGACGGCCCTAACGACGCCGCGACAGTTGCCATCTCCGTCCGACAAAAGACCCGATGACATTCCCCGGCGAATCGCCAGCGATTCAAACCATGGCGGCGCGAACCAATGGTGGTCTGAGGTCCGCAATAGCCGTGCGCACCCAATGGTACCACTCACTGCGGCTGAGCCAGCCTAGAACGGCGGCGAGCCGGCGAGGAGCGGCGGTGCTACGCACGATGACGGTGACAACAGCAATAGAGCTCCGCAGCGGTTCAATCAAGCGGTGCCTGAGCATCTAGGGACTACCAGGGAGCTACCTGAAGGACGCGGAGGAGCAGAGAAGGTCCGAGCAGCTCCGGCGACGTTGAGCCGCACCGGCGCTGAGGATGATGACGCGGAGACGACGGCCTGGGCAAAATGAGCAAGACCGGGTCATCGGATTAGCTCCAGTAAAGCTCTAGGAAGGTTCCAGAGCAAGGAATTGAGGAATAGAGCTTCTTACTGGAGATTAGGACGAAGGGGGTTGATTCGGCCGACAAAGACCCAAACTCCAGATTCAAGCCGCTCCTGTAGAAGCAACCCAAAATTAAGTTAGGGTTAATGACCACCGAGGTGAGGGACTCAAACCGAAGCAAAGAGAGGAGAGGGAAAGCCACTGGGGCACTACCTTCACCGAGGTGCTCCAAGTTCAACAATGGCGGCTGAGGGGGTTTGTGGAGAATGGAGCTCAACCAAGCACAGAGGGCGCCCGGCAAAGCTCAAGGTGGTTGAAAAGAAGGAAAGGAAGAGCTTGAGGGGCTTAAATAGTAGAGAGGGCAAAGGAGGGAATGGGCGGATGCTCGAGAAGGAGCCGCGGTCCACGCTCTCCCCTGCGCGACTTGAGCGACGGGAGCAGGTGAGGACTGCGACTTTGAGGGAGAGAGCACGTTGTGCATTTAATGCTCCCACCCGTTGGCGAGGACGCGGAGGGGACGTGACGCTGCGCTGCCCACGCTAGCTCTGGCCATGGAGACCGCGCGAGGCAGCGACCGAGGAAGGAGACGATGCACCCGTCGTTGGATTTTGATCAGACGGCTCACGCGAGATCGAGGTCGCACCGCTCCGCGCAAACATCGACCGCACGATGGAGATGCAACGGCTCGCAGCGTGCGTGCCAACGCGTCCGCGCCGGGTGCAGTTAGTTGGCTCGACCGAGGCAGTTGGCTCGAGCCCGAGTGTGGTTCGCGCCCGAGGAACAGTGAAAACCAGTTAGGGTTTAAATTTGAAAGGTGAGTTTGGAAGAATTTTTAGAGGTAGCAAACTAACTCCAAAAATTCTGAAATTTTGACTGCAGGTTCCTCACTCCAGGATTACCTTACATAAAATTTCTAGAGATTTTCATGCATAGCATTTTTCTCAAGAAATTCCTCAAGGTTTGTTCTAGGGTTTGACCAATTGACAAATTGGTTTGACTTGCCTCAAAAATTATCAAATAATTTCTAAAAATTATGAAATTTTTTAGAGAGGTCACAAATCCTCCCTAGAACCAAGAAAAAATATTTCCAAAGATTGGCACAAGATTCTTGACAAAGGTGAATAAGGGTTTGACTTTAGTCAACAGGAGGTTTAAATTTTTGAATCCCACAATTCTTTTGCAAGAATTATAGAAAAGCTCAAAGACTACAAGATGTAAGAAAAGTTTTAATTTCTACACATTTTCTTACATTTGAAACACACACCCATATTTAGGATGTTACACTTTACCCACAAGATACAACTAGTGTTGCAAGCACTAATCATAACAAAACATTTTAGAAACTTCATCTCAAGCATTGACACTCCCAGTGTGCTTAATCGTCACACCAAACTATACACAGTGGATGGTATGACACACACCATTGGACAGGGAAGCGGCGAACCATCCCGTGATGCGACTACTTGGTAGCACACCTCCACCCAATCAACACAGTCTAACCTACAACCTGAGTAGCAATGTCAAGAATCCATAACTTACTAAGTTAGGCCCGTCCCATCAGGCATGTGGTCGTACAGTAAGGTTCAGTTCAATGGCACACAAAGTTAAGTCCTTAATTGACCAAGGCAAAACTTCCAATTTATAACTACAAACCCTGTGCACACAGTTTATTATTCCTATGCACACAGATCCACCAAAAGTAGCACACAGTACCACTTGCCTCCGTCTAAATCCTTTTCCACCCTATTGGTTAGGTGCAACACATGCCATCAACGAGTAATAGCACATAGTATACACAGCTTTGTCACATAGTTCCATAATCACTTAGTCAGGTTTATAATAGCAACTTACATGAAATGATGACTCGTGGCATGGCTAAGCAGACTATTCGTATCTAACCAACCCATGTTGGTGTTAGGATAATACCAACTAAATAAACCAACATAGGGTGACAAAAGATTATGACATAACAAAAAAGATAAGGTGGATATAACAAATTGGATTAATAACTAAACCCAAAAGCTTTGAAATAAATACTTGAATTAAATGCAATAACTTGAATCAATATAACTTTTGAAAATTGGGTTCAATATGATCAAAGGTATAACTTGCCTTGGAAAAGGTCTAGGTACTGATCTTGGTCTTGAGATGCTCCTTCTTCTTCAAATCTTCCCGAAGTATCGACACCTACTCGCAAACGAAGAAAACAAACAAAACAAATAAATAATAGAGGCAAAACAAACTCTAAAAATTAAATAAAAAACTCAAATAAATAGATCTTGAATTTAGATGAATTTAGAAATTTGAATGGGCTCAATTGGAGTTCGATGCAAAAGATATGGGCTTTGGAAGTTTAAATCTAAAAGAAAACCTAATTTTGGATTATTCCAAATTTCTAAATTATTTCCTAAAAGAAAAATCGGATTATTGTGCAACGATGACATGAGCAATGGAATTTCCGGAATAAAAGAAAATAAAAAAGAAAACTAACATGTGGGACCCACATGTCAGCCTCATGGCTCACGGTGAACCGAGTTCACCGAGCCAAGTGGATCAGGGGCTCAGGTGAGGTGGCACGCACACGACACGCAAGCACAAAGGCAGAGCTGGCGATGACGCAACAATGCCACGTTAGATTGATGGCGACGGCGCTCAGGAACCAAGGACAACGGCGAACGACGGAGTTTCACCGGCGGTGAGTGGCACCAGGATGTAGCCTAGGTTATTGTGAACCTAATGAGCCAAATCCGGGTGGTCGGGTGCAATGAGTTGGCCGGCGGCGAGCTCGAAGTGGCGGAGCACTTTGGCTTTTGTCGGACGGGGGCTCTGGTGAGGCTCTGGGGCAATGAAGGGGTCCTCAAGGAAGCTCCATCGATAAGGAAGTTGATGGCACAGTCCACGGAGGCAAGGCATCACCGGCGGTGGCGGAATTCGAGTTTTAATCGACGACAGCAAAAACCCTAAAACTTCAATTGTGGCGGCGCTAGGGATGAGGAGTGGGAGAGGGTGGCGGCTTTGGGTTGATGATGCGATTGTGAAGGGGGGGTGCCTTTTATAGGGCTAGGGTGGCACGGGATAGGAAATCCCCAAATGAGTCTGAGAAGAACACAATAACGATTTTGGAATTTCCGGAGATAAAGGCCGATTCGGGATTTGATTTCAACCAAAATGGGTGCGGGGAAGTTAGAGATAAGATTTGGCACGGTTTCTAGAAGGGATTTAGTTGGAAATATCATGTTGTCGTACGGGACTTGGAGATCGGCAATGGCGGACGTGGGCACTGGCTCGGGCGCGAAGAAGACGACGCAGTGGAGACGATGACACGCACGGGCCCACCTGGCAGCGAGACGAACACGCATGCCCACATGTCAGAGGAACGGAGCGAGCACGCACGCGGTGAGTTCTGGGCCGCACAGTGCTGGTCCAGGATTTGAATAGGGAATTGGTTTCGGCCCAAACTATTCTGAGATTAATAAATAGGTTTTCTATTTTATAAAATAGCAGAAATTCCAAATGGCAATAGAAAATATCAAATGAACTTGGAAAAATTCTAGAAAAATCTAAAAAATATATCCAAGCACATAGAATCCAAATAAAATAGTTTTGACCATTGTTGATGTTGACTTTAATCATATTAAATTGTTTTGATATCCAAGGTCCCATATTAAGCTTTTTAATTAAAATCAAATAAATCCAAATGGTGAATTTTCTCCCTACTAACTATTTAAGAGATTTTGAAAGCTCAGAAAATTGGAATGTTACAAACCTCCCCCCCCCTAAAGGAATCTCGACCCTGAGATTTAGGCTAGCTAGAGAAAAGCCTAGGGAACTCGTCTTTCAGCTCTTATTCACGCTTCCACGTTGCTTGTCCTTCTGAGTGGTTGCTCCACTGAACTTTACAAAAACAAATGGTCTTGCTCCTGGTATGATGCTCTACGACATCCAAGATCTTGACTGGCTGCTCTTTGTAAATGAGATCTTCTTTCAACTCAATTGATTCCAACGGGGCTTGCTCTTCTGGCACACGAAGACACTTCTTCAACTGAGAGACATGAAAGACATCATGTACTCCTACTAGCGACTATGGCTGCTCCAACTGATAAGCTACTTCTCCACGGCGATCTAAAATCTTGAACAAGCCAACATATCGAGGGGCATGCTTCCCTTTGGCATGGAACCTCTTTACACCTTTGAGTGGTGTAACTCGAAGATAAACAAAATCTTCTGGTTCAAAGCTGAGATCACGACGATGGTTATCAGTATAGCTCTTCTGCCTCGACTAAGCTATCTTTAATCTCTCTCGGATCATAGGCACTTGTTCTTCTTCTTCTTGAATGATATCTGGCCCAAAAACCAAATGTTCTACTGTTTATAACCAATTCAACGGGGTTCTGCAGGCATGGCCATACAAGGCTTCAGACGGCGATATTTGCAGACTGGCTTGATAATTGTTGTTGTACGAGAATTCTACATACGACAAACTCTTGTCCCAACTGGCAGCATTAGCTAGAGCACAGGCTCTCAACATATCTTCCAAACTTTGATTAACTCTTTCAGTTTGTCCATCTATGTGAGGATGATAAGTAGTACTAAAATTCAGATGAGTCCCTAAGGCTTCATGCAAATTTGCCAGAAACGAGAGGTGAACTAAGATCCTCAATCTGATACTATCTTCTTAGGCACACCATACAAACTGACAATCCTTGACATATATAACTCTGCAAGGCGATGTCCCGAGTAAGTAGTTTTGACTGGCAAGAAATAGGCAACTTTAGTCAAACGATCTACTATTACCCAAATCGAATCGTAACCCGATTGAGTCTTAGGTAAACCGGTAATGAAATCCATCCTGATCTCTTCCCACTTCCACTCTGGAATCTTTAGAGGTTGCAATAGACCTGCCGGTCTCTGATGTTCTGCTTTTACTTTCTGACATACATCGCACAAGGCAACGAACTCTGCGACTTTTCACTTCAAATTCGGCCGCCAAAACTTATTCTTAACATCTTGATGCATCTTAGTACTACCAGGGTGAATCGAATACTTTGAGTCATGGGCTTCCTTCAAAATTAGCTATCTCAGGCCATTAACATCTGGTACGTAGATACGTCCATTGATCCACAGTATACCCTGATCATCTTTGGTGAAGTCTTTGAATTTTCCTTCTACCATCTTGAGCTTGATGTCTGAAAATATAGGATCCTTTGGTTGAGCTTCACGAATCTGTTTCTCCAAAGTAGATTGTACCTCTAGACTGGCTACAAATCCTTTAGATACAACTTCTAGATTCAGCTTCTGAAATTCCTCTTGGAGTTCTGAATAAGCTTCTATTACTTCCATAGCATTGCAGTAGCTCTTACGGCTTATAGCATCTGCGACTACATTGGCTTTACCGGGATGGTAATGGATTCCAAGATTATAATCCTTTATTAACTCTAACCATCTTCTCTATCTCATGTTCAAATCAGACGGAGTGAAAATATATTTTAGGCTCTTATGATCTGTGTACACTTCGCAGCGATTACCGATGAGGTAATGACGCTAAATCTTTAAAGCATACAATACAGCAGCTAATTCTAGATTATAGGTAGGATAATTCTCTTCATGAGGCCTTAATTGTCGTGATGCATAAGCGATAGCTCTTCCTTTTTGCATCAGGACACATCCTAATCCTTGACGCGAAGCATCACAATAGATATCAAAATCCTTGCGAATATCTGGCAAAATCAGCATTGGGGCTGAGGTCAAACGCTTCTTCAATTCTTGAAAACTTTTTTCATAAGATGGGGTCCAAGTGAACTTTTTCTCTTTCTTCAACAAGTGCGTAAGAGGCTTAGCAATCGTTAAGAATCCTTCGATGAAATGGCGATAATATCCCATCATTCCCAAGAAATTGTGAATCTGAGTGACAATCTTGGGCTATTCCCAATACAATACTGCTTTAACTTTACCAGGGTCAACTGCTACTCCCTCGGCTATCATCACATGACCAAGGAAATCAACTTCCTTTTTCTAGAAATCACATTTACTGAACTTAGCATACAACTGATGAACTCTGAGTTTCTCTAGGATTAACCTCAAATGTTTAGCATGTTCTTCTTTCGACTTGGAGTAAACCAAAATATCATCAATGAACACAACTACAAACTTCCAAATATTCTATGAATACTTTATTCATCATGTTCATGAAATAAGCAGGAGCATTAGTCAGGCCAAAAGACATGACTAAGAACTCATAATGTCCGTACCGCGTTGAGAAAGCGGTCTTAGGTATATCCTTAGGACAAATCTTCAACTGATGGTAACCTAATCGCAGGTCGATATTTGAGAACACTCCGGCTCCTTTCATTTGATCAAAAAAATCATCGATTCGAGGTAATGGGTACTTATTCTTGATGGTGACTTCATTGAGAGATCGATAATCCATGCACATTCTCATACTTCCATCCTTCTTCTTGACGAACAAAACACGTGCTCCCTATGGCGACAAACTAGGTCTTACAAAACCTTTCTCCAGCAGTTCTTCTATTTGCTTCTTCATTTCCACTAACTCATCGGCTGGCATCCGATAGGGTCTCTTCGAAATTGGTGCTGTTCCTAGCACTAGATCGATGACAAACTCGATGTCACGGTCTGGTGGCATTCCTGGTAACTCCAGAAATACATCTGGATATTCTCTAACAATAGGCACATCTTTCAAAGCAGCTGCCTTCAAGCTATTGTCTAACAGATGTCCATCACGCACTGAGGTAGCTAGAAATTCTACCTTGTTTCCTTTAGTATCCTCGATTGTAACGGCTCTTCGGCCACAATCTAGCACAGCTTTGTGCTTTGATAACCAATCCATGCCAAGAATGACATCTAAGGTCTGGATGTCTAGAACGATAAGGTTGGCTAGAAACTCAACTCCAGCTATGAGTAACTTAGCTCCTAAACAACCCACTCTAGAACTTAGCTCCACTCCAGACGACTGGACTAACAGAGTATGCTTAAGATGCATAACTTTCAAGTTATTCTTAGTTGCAAAAACTCCAGAAACAAACGAATGCGAAGCTCCAGAATCAAACAAAATTGATGCAGGTACTGAGTTTACTAGAAACTTACCTAGTACGACGTACGGTGCTTCTTGACCTCCTTCTAGAGTGACGTGGTTGACATGACCTCTGACCACAGACTGGGGTGCTCCTCCTGGTTGACTAGTACCTTGAAAAACTCGATTGCTCTATGCTGGTGCTTTGGCGGGTGTAGCTCCAAGGTTGAAGTGTACTGGAGTGATTGTCCTCTTCTGCAGACACTGGTTGGTGAAGTGACCTGGCTAATGGCATGAATAACAAACTCTTGGCTCATTCTGCTGGTTGTTCCCTGGGTTGGGGTTGGTTGGCACCGGGTTGCGAAAGTTCTGAGCAACTGGACGAGGTGCAGGCATTCTGAAAGAATTCTATGATAGAAACCGATTACCATACTGCGGCACCACTCTTGCTCTCTGCTGGGACTGGTGACTTCCTTGCTAGGCCATCCTGCGTTTGTGATTATCTTCCAGTTCTTTGCGTTTGTCCTCAAGAACCAACGCCTTGTTGACCAGCTCCTAAAAATCTGGAAAAGTGTGGGCAAGCAGATTGACTTGCAGCCCAGTGTTCAATCCTTTTAAGAAGCGACTCTGGTGAGCCTTGTCGATGGCGACATCCTCTGCAGCATAGCGAGCAAGCTGAGAAAACTTGTTGAGATAGTCCGTCACTAACATAGCTCTTTGCTTGAGAGCACAGAACTCATCCTTCTTTAGTTCAATTATTCATTCCGGCACATGGTACTATCGAAAGGCTGTACAAACTCTTCCCAAGTGATATTTTGCGGTGTCTCATGCACTGCACAGAAGTTCTCCCACCATTCAGCGGCTATGCCCTCCATCTGATGAGTGGCATACATGACCTTCTCATGATCGCTTCATTAAGTGATCAGCAGCTTCCTCTCAATTGCACGAAGCCAATCATCAGCTTCCACTGTGAGACATGTCCATAAAAGGTTGGTGGACAAGTCCTCATGAATTCAGCAAGCTTGGATGGTCTATGGTGACCATGAGCGACTAGGGCTCCATTGTGATGATTGTTGTTGTTGTTGTTGTTGTTCTGATTGCTCATGTTATAAAGTTGATTCATCATGGTGTACATCATCTGCGTTTGTGCTGCCAAGAAGGCTTCAAAGTTTTGCAAGTCAAGTGGGGGTGCTTGTGGTGGTACTGCTCCTGCGGGAGTCTGTTCATTCTCTTCTAATCCCTGAGTTCTAGATCCACTTGCAGCGGCATGACTAGTCTGAACCATCTAGTGAAGCTCCATGGGTTAAATAAGGTAGCAAGCACAAGATGAGTTAAGAACTAATCGAGGGGTAGATTAAACCCAACAAATATAGCTTGAAGAAAACCAACTGAAATACTTTATTAAGGGTCTTAGCATGGCTACAACAAATGCCTAAAGGCCTTTGCAGCTCATACTCACACACAAGAAAACAAGACGAACCTAAGCACATAGTCTACCACATAAAGGGCGACTCTCCTAACTTAGACTAACAAGCCTGACAGAACTAAAACTCTACTGAACTCAGTTGTTAAAGTAGCCTCCACAGCCACGATGGTGCTCCCGCCTGCTGTAGACCTGAAAGTGAGCTGGCATCCTCGTAAACCGATCCTGATGCCCTAGAACTGGTGCAGCAGGAACAGGCGTGCTTGGAGCAGGCACAGCTAGCTCCTCTGGTTCTTCTTCTGGATCTTCTTCGGGATCCTCCTTTGGTTCTCCTGGTTCTTCTTCTTCATGTTCCTCTTCAGGCTCGTGCTGACCATAGAGAGCTTCTTCCAAAACAGCGATCCTTTCTTCTACTCTGTCCAAGGTCTCGTAGACGCACTCTAGCTCGATGGCGACCAACTCCAGTGACTCCTCCTGAGCAGCTAAGAACTGGGCAAGGTGCACCACTGTAGCATTGCCTTCTCCATTCGTGGACGAGTAACGTGCTGGTAGATCCACGGCTATAGCTCTGGGATGATAGCGGAAGACAATATCTTGTAGCTCACGTGCGTAGATGTTGTAGATCCTGAGGATGGCAAGGCGTCACGACTCATGGACTCCTTCCGCGAAGTTGATCCTTCTGACGGAGATGTTCAAAGGCTGGCTGGCTTTAGTGTCCCTCCTCGCGTAGACAGTCAGACGACAGATCACTCCATGATCTCACTCGTTGACCACCCAATGATTGCCATGGTACATTGGACGATCAAAGCCTCCAAGCACTTGCAAAGGCTTACAAAGCTCAGCAACAAGTCCTCCCTTGTGCTCTCTGTAGCTCTGAAGGTCAGGCATCTGTCAAGACAGACAAGAGGGTAAGAACCAAATTAAAATAGCGGGGAGAGGAAAAATTCCAGCAATAGTTGACTCAAGAAAGACATGAGAGGACTTAAGCAGTTCAATTGATCTTTCAAGTTAATTTTACTTTAGAAAATAATTCGGACACTCTAAGATGGCCGATCTAACTAATGTCAAGACTTGTAGTCAGTATGGCTCTGATACCACCTCTGTCGGGACCCAAAAATGCAATTCTGGACCCTCTATGTATAATGCACTAGTTCAGGATCACGCTAGTGCACACAGTGTCAACATAGATGAATATCAATCCACACAAGACGATTAATAGCATAAACAAGTAATTTGATTAACAAATAATGGTTTTGACCTTATGGTCGAGTTTACATTTATTAAGCCACGTAGGGCTGACAGAGAATTAAATAGTAGCGGAACAGAAACTTCAGCGGAATCCCATCAATTAGCCACAGGCAACCGACTGGGATCAAGACCCTACGATCAAGCACCTTCATTGAACTCCTCCTCGAAAGCAGGCGAAGACTCTTCTTCTGTTGATTTGATTTAGCAAGCATGAGTACACAACCGTACTCGCAAGTCATACCACAGAATGCAATGTATAGATACAGGCTTATTCCAAAGGAATGGCTTCTGTGGTTCTTTTGCAGAAATGCAACATTTGTAGTTTGAATACGAATAATAGATTGAAAGCATAAAGTAAATCAAATAAACAATATTAATTTTAACAATTTGATTTCACAGAGACACATAGCGTAAACAAGTTATTCACAAAGCCATATGACTCAGGTCACACAGCTCCCTTCCCAAAGGTTTTATGAAAATCTACCCCTCGTGTGAAATCCCTGAGCATCTCCATGACCACGGACGTGGCTATTCCAATAGATTGATTTAATACTGCAGAGTTTATACACTTTACCCACAAGATACAATTAGTGTTGCAAGCACTAATCATAACAAAACGTTTCAGAAACTTCATTTCAAGCATTAACACTCCTAGTGTGCTTAATCGTCAGACCAAACTATACACAGTGGATGGTTCGATACACACCGTTGGACAGGGAAGCGGCGAACCGTCTCGCGATGCGACTACTTGGTAGCACACCTCCACCCAATCAACACAGTCTAACCTACAACCTAAGTAGCAATGTCAATAATCCATAACTTACTAAGTTAGGTCTGTCCCATCAGACATGTGGTCGTACAATAAAACTCAGTTCAATGGCGCACAAAGTTAAGTCCTTAATTGACCAAGGCAAGACTTCCAATTTATAACTACAAACCCTATGCACACAGTTTATTATTCCTATGCACACAGATCCACCAAAAGTAGCACACAGTACCACTTGCCTCCGTCTAAATCTTTTCCCACCCTATTGGTTAGGTGCAACACATGCCATCAACGAGTAATAGCACATAGTACACACAACTTTAGAAATTTGAATGGGCTCAATTGGAGTTCGGATACAAAAGATATGGGCTTTCGAAATTTAAATCTAAAAGAAAACCTAATTTTGGATTATTCCGAATTTCTGAATTATTTCCTAAAAGAAAAATCAAATTATTGCGCAACGATGACGTCAGCAATGGAATTTCCGGAATAAAAGAAAATAAAAAAGAAAACTGACATGTGGGACCCACATGTCAGCCTCATGGCTCACGGTGAACCGAGTTCACCGAGCCAAGTTGATCTGGGGCTCAGGTGAGGTGGCATGCACGCGCTGAGGTGGCGGCACGCATGCAACACGCAAGCACAGAGGCGGAGCTGGCGCTGACACAGCAACGTCACGTCAGATCGACGGCGGCGGTGCTCGGGAGCCAAGGACAATAATGAACGGCAGAGTTTTGCCAGTGTTGAGTGGCACCAGGACGTAGCCCATGTTATTGCGAACCTAATGAGCCAACTCTGGGTGGTCGGGGTGTAATGAGGTGGCCGGCGGCGAGCTCGAAGCGGCGGAGCACTTTGGCTTTTGTCGGACGGGGGCTCCAGTGAGTCTCCAGGGCAATGAAGGGGTCCTCGAGAAAGCTCCGTCGATAAGGAAGTGAATGGCGCAGTCCACAGAGGCAGGGCGTCACTGGCGGCGGTGGAATTTGAGTTTTAACCGGCGGCGGCAAAAACCCTAAAACATCAATCGCGGTGGTGCTAGGGCTAAGGGGTGGGAGAGGGTGGTGGCTTTGGGTCGAGGATGCGATTGCGAACTGGGGGGTGCCTTTTATATGGTCGAGGTGCACGGGATAGGAAATCCCCAAATGAGTCCGAGAAGAACATGAAAACAATTTTGGAATTTCCAGACATAAAGGCCGATTCGGGATTTGATTTCAACCAAACAACAGGGAAGTTAGAGATAAGATTTTGCATGGTTTATAAAAGGGATTTAGTTGGAAATATCGTGTTGTCGTACGGGACTTGGAGATCGGCAATGGCGGATGCGGGCGCTGGCTCGTGCGTGAAGAAGACGACGCGGTGGAGACGATGATGCGCACGAGCCCACCTGGCAGCAAGACAAACACGCGGGCCCACGCGTTAGAGGAGCGGAGCAAGCGTGCACGCGTGGTGAATTCTGGGCCGCACAATGCTGTGTCGGGATTTGAATAGGGAATGGGTTTCGGCCCAAACTATTTCTGTAACATCCCAAATCTGGGTGTGTGTTTCCAATGTAAGAAAATGAGTAGAACTTAAAACTTTTCTTGCATCTTGAAGTTTTTGAACTTTTCTGCAATTCTTGTAAAGGAATTGTGGGAAGTCAAAAACCTAAATCTCCAATTGAATAAGTCATGACCTCCTTGTTAAGAATCTTGTGTTCAACCTCTCAAAATATTTCCCTTGGTTCTAGGGATCTGTGTGACTCCTCTAAAAATTTTCATAATTTTTAGAAATTATTTGTTAATTTTTGGAGGCAAGTCAAATCAGTTTGACTCTTGGTCAAACCCTAGAACAAACGTTGAGGAATTTCTTGAGAAAAATTCTTTGCATGAAAATCTCTGGAAATTTTATGCAAGGTTAATCCTAGAGTGAGGAACCTCTAGTAAAAATTTTAGAATTTTTGGAGTTAGTTTGCTACCTCTAAAAATTCTTCCAAGCTCAGCTTTTAATTCAAACCCTAGTCAGTTACTGTTGGACTTGGGTCGGGCTCGAGCCATTTGACTCGACCCAATCTACTAACTGCACCTGGGCTCGGTCGGGTTTGCGCGTGGCTTGTGAGCCTTTGGATTTCCATCGGACCACCCGCAATCGCGTGGAGCCGTTCGGACCCCCGATTGCGCCTCTGCTTTTCAGCCGTTGGATCTCGATCCAACCGTCGGTGTTGGCTCGTGCCCGTTGGTTGGGCTCAACCCATTCCTTTCTATTCCGACTCGGGCCGCTTTGTCACTGTGTCACTATTGGTGGGCCCTCGCGTCGCTGGTCATCTCCTTCCTCGGTCGCTCGCTCGAGCACGAGCGCCATGGCGTGGGCAGAGGAGGGCGCAGTGCCTTGTCCACTCCATGGAGTCCTGCAACGGCTCTTAGCATTTAATGCAGGTCAGAGCCTCGCCCCCGAAGTTGTGGTCTTCACCTGCTCCCATCGCTCAGCTCGCCCATGGCAGAGCCATGAGCCAAGCTCATCCTTGAACTTTGCCCTAGCTCCAATCCTTGCTCCCCTGACTATTTAAAGCCCCCCAAGCTCTTACTCTTCCTCTTTTCCAGCACCATGTAGCTTTGCCTTGCTTCCTCTCGGGTTGCTTGTGCTCAAACCACCAGAAATCCAAATCGCCATTGACAGCCAGAGCAAGCTCTTCGTCGCCAACGGTGCTCCAGTGGTTCTTTTGTCAATCTCTTCGTGTCACTTCACGCCCCTCAGCATCTCAATCAAATCCCCTAACTCAATTTTGGCTTGCCTTTACAGGAATCGCTTGAATTGAGTTTTGGATCTCCTTCGGCCGATTTGCCCCCTTTTGTTCTCAACTCCGATAAGGACCTCCTCGTTTCAATTGCTTGCTCATGGACCATCCTTGAGCCCTATTGAAGTTGTTCTAATGACGTGGTCTTGTTCGTTTTGCTCAGGCCGTCTTCTCCGCATCGTCTTCCTCAGCGCCGGTGCGGTGCTTCATCGCCAGAGCAACTCCGGCCTGCTCCTTGCCTCTTCAGCGCTAAGGTAGCCTCTTAGTAGTCCCTAGAAGCTTGGCACTCGCTTCTTTGAACAGCTGCGGAGCTATTTTCGCTTTTCGCTTTCGGCAGTGCTTGTCACTACCGCTCCTCTCCGGCTCGCCGGCGTTTTAGGCCGCCGTCGCCGTCGAGAGTGGGCCCAGTGGATGCGCAATGCTATTGCGAACCCATTCCTACCTTAGGTTTGGGCCGCCGTGACCGGAGTCGCCGGTGGCAAGCCGTTCGTTGCGCTTGGGTTTTGTCGGATGAAAATGTGTTGTGGCGTTGTCATTAGGACATTTGATTCTGCTCATTAATTGTTAATCATTGATTAATCCTGTGCTTAACAATAAATGGTTGTCCTTAAGGGCATTAAATGTCACTGACGTGTGGCCCCGTACGTTTAAAACGTTGTGCGTGGCTTAAACTGCCACTGACAAGTGGGCCTAGCATTCTTTAAAACTCCCGAGCGAGTGCGCCACACTTTCTTCAACGTGGACCGTCGATTTTGAGATCAACGGCCCGGTTTCGTTGGAACGTTCGGACCACCGAACCTCAGCCGTTCATTTCTTGATCTACGGCTTAGATCGTGTGGGACGTTCGGACCATTGAACCTTCACTGTCCAATCTAGATCCAACGATCTAGATCGCTGTGAACGTTCGGACCACCGAACCTCAGCCGTTCATTTCTTGATCTACGGTTGAGATCTGTGGGGCTTTCGGACCCCCGAACTTCCCCGTAGTTGTGGGCTGTTCAATTCTTGATTTGTGGCTCAGATCTGTTTGAACGTTCGGACCGTCCGAACTTCACTCCAATCCAAGCCATCCATCTCTAGATCAACGGCTCACGTTCGTTAGAACGTTCGGACCATCCGAACTTTTCTTCGATGTGGACCATTGGATCTAAATCCAATGGTTGGCTCTGTTGGGTCTCCGTGCGCACGCTGTGCTCCATTCGTGTGGGCGTTGGATTCAATCTCAATGGTCCATGTTTTGCGCTTTGAGTAAGTTTGTTTAAAATCCCGGTAAGCTTTATTTGTAAACTAAAAATTGTATTAAACTTCAAAATTACTTAACTAATTCGTTCTAGCTCCTTTCCGGTTGATTCAAATTTTGTTAGTTCTGGTTTTAACTAAGATTTAATCTAAAAATGGTTGGAGGCTTAGTTTGGTTGCAGAAAGATTTGTTAGTAGATTTAATTTCTGTTTAGGCTTTATTGGTCGCATTAAAATTTCATTTAACTTGAAAAATACATAATTATTTCTCTGTAGCTCCTTTTTGAGTGAAACCAAGTTTGTTGGTTTCCTCTGTTAATGTGCTTAATTGTAGAATAGGTTTTAGGCATGCTACTATTTTTGTGGTTGTATTTTTCTTGTGCTCTTTTTCATGTCTTTGAAAAATCATAGAAAATACATCCTAGCTCCAAATAAGGTGAATCCAATTGTGTTGTTCATCTCATGTGGGGCTCTATTTACCATAAAAATTTAGGTGCAACACCTCTCTAGAAATTTGTGCCAAAAATTTAATTTCGGATGAACAATACCCGAGATGAATTTTTCAGCATTTTCCAACCGGCTGAAATTGTTTTGGCCATAACTTTAGCATTGAGCATCCAAATAAATTGGTTCTTGTTGCTAAATTCCTTAAAAATCATGCTCTACCTACTATAATAATTTCATGGCTTTTTGCTAAATTTGGTTTTTGAGCCTTTTCGGTGTTCTTCGTTCTTATCGGTTCTTTTCGTTCTTTCGTTAGGTGCCGGCGAGTTCGTTGATTACGAGAGTGATCCTCTGCAGCATCTTGAGCATCTCTAGCAAGGCAAGTAGTTTGATCATATCAATCCCATTACTTTTAAAGTCTAATACTTTGTTTACAATTTGTATGTATGCATGCTTTTGTGCCAAAGTTTATTTTCCCGATTAGAAGTAGCTATCCCTATTGCATGGTTGCCCTTAAATTGTTATCCCCTGCCACTAACCATAAGTTATTATTCTCGCCAGTAAATTAGAGCCCGGTGATTGAATTATGCTCTTTTATTGTCTTTACGGTGTCATGCTTAGAAATGCTTAGCTACCGGTAGAATTGGGCGGTCATCGACTTCGTCGATGATCTTGATCACATAAATCTTATTATTATTCCATTATGTCCAGTACTTTGTGCTTTGTTAATTTGTAAAGTCAAAATTGAAAACAAATTGTTATTAACTTGGGCACAATGGATGATGGTGTGATCTGTTGGGTGTGATTAGAATGGTGTCTAAGTCCACAAGGACCGAGTTACTTGTGTCACTAAACCAAGCGATTATTGCGTACTAACCACACGAGGGGGATATGAGACCTCTCTTGACTAAGTACTTTGGGGGTGTTAATTAATGAGTCGCGTGGTGGGTTGTGTATTTGACTATATGCAACATGGGATAGGAGGGGAGCATCCGCAGCGGCTTGAGCTGGGCCGGTGTATCCTACTCTTCGTATGGGTCCTTGGTGAGAGCCGGGTAGGCATTTCACTAAGGGTTAACCCCCATACGTATGACTCTTAATTAGCACATTCCATTGGAGATGTCTCGTAGGACTTAGCCGTACCAGCATACCAAAGGAACTGTGCTTAATAGCTTGGCAAAAAGGCGGTCTAACATGTGGGTACATTGGTACACCCCTGCAGGGTTCAAACTATTCGAATAGCCTCGTCCTAAGTTATGGACATGCTTGGTAAGGTCGTGCAAGAACTAGACTATAACCTTTTAATTAAAACTTGTTGTGGGTGGTATGAATGGGTAATTCATGCTATTGTTGTGGTGGCTATTGGGTTAGTCACTTCCAGGTTGTTGTTGTCAATTATCTATTGTTACTCGCTGTTATTTGAACATTAAAAACAGATTGAAAAAATTGCTTTAAATGTATTACATTATTGCAAATGAAAACTTGCTTTATGCTGAAAATGAACCTAGAGCCTTCTCCATTGATTAAGCTTGCATGTAGCTATGCATAGGCTGTTACCCTACACGTAAGTCTTCCGAGTACATTTTTGTACTCATTTGCTTTGCTTAATTAATTGTTACAGAGGAGGTTGATCCCCAAGGGATCGACTATCGTGAGACGGACTTCGACTTTAATGACTAGCTAGCGGTCCGGTCGGTTGCCTTATGGGCTTAAAGGCACATCGTATGGCTTTGGTTTATCACCATCTTATGGCTTTTGCTTCCGCTGTTTATTTAGCTCCTTAGCTTGTGATTTGGCCGGTCGGCCCTTTTGTAAGAACTCTATTATGTATGCCTTTTATTTGGTTAAGTTCTTGCTTCGGTTCTGTGCTTGTATGGAATTGATGCATGATTTTGTAAAAGGGTGTGTGTACCGCACTTCTGGGAGGTACACATTGTCCCGAGGCATGGGATATGTTGTTTATGATGCTAGGGTCAATTGGAAGACTAAGCATTACAAGCTAAATACCCCAGGGGTCTCACAATTTCTGAGATTAATAAATAGGTTTTCTATTTTATAAAATAGCAAAAATTTCCAAATGGCAATAGAAAATAGCAAATGAACTTGGAAAAATTCTAGAAAAATCTAGAAAATATATCCAAGAACATGGAATCCAAGGTCCCATATTAAGCTTTTAAATTAAAATCAAATAAATCCAAATAGTGAATTTTCTCCCTACTAACTATTTAAGATATTTTTAAAGCTCAGAAAATTGGGATGTTACAAAGCCAAAGCCCTCAACCTTGTCTGTATATCACCAGCCGTCGAACCCATTCCTCGGCCCAATCCGAACCCTTGCTGTGAGGACCCCTGGGTTATTTTCGTAAGACCGAGGCCTTCCCGGTCTTATGAAAATAACTTTGGGCCTCAAGTAAATGAATTCCAAATTAACTCCATCTAAGTGAGAAGTCCTGACCAAACAAGAGCTTCGATAATCATACGTAGTACTCCTCTCCAAGCACTACATGACAACCTGTCGAACCCGAGAACGAAAGATCCCAAATTCTCTGTGTTTCATACACTAGCCCAGGAACATCAAGTGTACACAGTAAAAAAAATGATAGCAAATTCATATCACGTATTTATTGAATAATAATCAGAGTTTATTACAAGAAAGGCTTACGAGCCCACAATAAAGAATACAGCGGAAGACGATGAAAAAGTAGTAGAGTCTAGTTGATCTGCCACAGGCATTCATCTAGGGTAGTGGCCTAGTCGTCGAGATCCACATCGGTAGCGATGTCCTTCTCCTCTGAAATTTATTTGCATTAACCAAGGGTGAGCACAACTTTTGTGCTCGCAAATTACACCAAATAACATATTATAATGCATGCAAGGATATATCAAAAGAAGGCTTATAGGGTTATTTGTGCAAAAAGTAATATTTGACATTTTAAATAAAATACTAAGCTCAAAAGCAGATATACTATATCTAAAATCAAATTTTATTTTTATTTATTAGTTCTCAAGTGTAGGATAAACCTCCGTACACAAGTGGTGAAAGACTACCCCCCCTTACACCAGGCTTTCTGCCCAAATTTCCCACACGGAATAAACATCCAAGAAATCTTTTTTGTCAAACAATTTTTAAAACAAAATCATAGTCTAATCTGCGAAAGGCTTGGACACGGCTATTCGAAAATATTGACACTCTGCAGAGGTTGTACAACATTACCCAGAAGGGACAATCGACTCTTACTGTCCGCTCACACACTTCCGTGGGTGTGCGACTAAGTGATTATCATAAGGCCTTTACAATGCGCCATTCCAATGTAATCATGCCTGCTAAGGTTTCACTTTTTTTGGATTAAACCGTCCGCCGGAAGCCCCCTCTTGCGCCATGTGGGATTACATAAAAAGTAGGTCATTTTGACACCCACACAACCGGATGACACAACCACACTAAAACATTGCAAATTAGTTAGCCAGGTCTGTCCCACTCTAGACTTATGGTAGTACGATTTTGGCTTAATAATCCGCAGCTCGCAGACCGGTCCTTAATTGATTGGGCGACTTCCAAAACAATCTCTGGGCCTCAAACATTCGCTGAATTGAGCCTGTGCATAAACATGCACCCACCATCTATCCATTTCGCCCAAGTCCAAACTAGTTTTTTATTTCATTTTTCTTTTCAAATCATTTTCTAGATTCCATGGCACACCCATGCTATGGATAAAATTTAAACAACATTTGATTTTTGGCTAAAAATTCCCAAATTGAATAATTTTGGGTTTAAGCATGACTAATCATAAGTTTTCCCAAAATATTCTAGTTCATATTAATGCATAAACTAGATTTTCATCTAAGGTGTCAAGGCTTGTCTAATTTAATGTCAAAATTTGGTTGTACAAAGGAATTAGGAATAACTATAAATTTAAAACAGGGATTTAAATTAACTTGAGTATAAATAAGCATGCAATAATTTAAAATAGAATTTAAATAATTTTAAATAATATGATTCAAATATGATCAAAGATGTAAATTGCCTTGCTCAATTAGTTGTTCTCAAACGGCGTTGAAATTTAGCTCTCCGAAGTCTTCGAAATCTATATGTAAAAACGAGCCAAATTCAAATTAACTCCAAATTAAATGATTTTCATACTGCAAGGTAGATATTGATTTTATATGGATTTAGGATCAATTATCGATGGAATCGAAGTTCGTATGAAGGAGAACGAACATCCGGAAGTTTTGATGTCACAAGAAATGATAGAATTCCAAAAACATTGTTCGTCTTCCGAGTACTGTGCACCTCTTCGAGTACTGTTCACCTCTTCTGAGTACTATGCACTTCTTCAAGTACTGTTCACCTCTTTCAAGTACTGTGCACTTCTTCGAGTATTGTACATCGAGCACTATGCATCGAGTACTGGTCGGAAGGCTTTGACTCACATGGTCGAAGAAAATTACGACAGCATGGTCGTAGGTGGTTACGACTACTGGTCGTAGGAAGGTTACGACTACTGGTTGAAAGAAGATTACAACTACTGGTCGTAGGATACTGGTCGAAAGGAAATTATGACTACTAGTCGTAAGAAACTAGTCGAAAGGAAATTACGACTTCCTAGTCATAGGATTTTCGACTATTGGTCAAAAGGAGTTTGACTACCTAGTCAAAAGGAGTTTCGACCACCTGGTCAAAAGGATTTCGACTACAGGAGGGGCACAGATCCCTGTGGTCACCGGCGCTACATGCCATGGTGAGCTACATGATGGTGCTCAAAAAGGAGAGGAGATGATGCTGAACCTTATGCATTACCTTGCGGCGGCGGAGCACAACGGAGTGGCCGACGGTGAGGACGAAGGCGGCGGAGATGATTGGGCTTCAGCGGCGAGGCTGCTCTGGTGGTCTTTTGGTGGCGTAGAGGAGCGCCTGAGGTAGCCCACGTTGCGGTGATGAGGATGGTGTGGTCGAAGGTGGAAGAGCGTCGCTGACGTCGAGGCAATCGACAGTGAGAGCTTCGGCGGTCGACGAACTAAACTTTGAATTCCGGCGGCTAGCAGCGGTGGGATGCTATGAGAGTTGAGGGGATGAGATGAGGGGGTAGAGGTGTACCCGGGGTGCTCTTTTATAGTGCACAGGGGTGGCCGAATCGGTGGATTGTCATTGGAGTCCGTTTCAAAGCCGCGACGAAAATAGGAGATTAGTGGCGAAACGAGATAAGATGGAGTGTGATTCAGGTGCGGGGAGGTAAGGGGATAAGATTGGTGGCGTTGGTGTGGTAAAATCAGGTCGTTGCGCACATGTGTAGGAAGAGTACGGAGGGTAAGGTGGCACGGTTGTAGAGCTTCGAGAAGAACGGCCATGGTGGCTTGGCTCGGTGAAGAAGAAAATGAGGAAAGAAGATGGGTCTGACGCGTGGGCCCGGAGCGGACAGAGAGACGGAGGGAATGAAGGGTGTGGATCCCAAGCGTTGGTGAGATGGAAAGAGAGAGAGGGATGCAGGGCGGGCTAGGCTGAGCGTAGGTGGGCCAAAAGAGAGGGATGTTGGTCTAGAGGAATAGATTTTGGCCGAAATGAAGAAAAGGAGATTTTAAAAGATTTTTGAATTTCAGAAAATGAAACAAATCGAATAGGCTTTTAGAAAATAGCAAAAAAGTTCAAAAATTCTAGAAAAATTCATAGAAATTCCTTGCATTAATTTGAACTTAATAAAATTATTTCCAACTTAAAGTTGGATTTTAATTTTGCACATAAATTATTTTTATTTTCTGGAAAATAGGAAAAGCCTTTTTAATATCCAGAAAATTCAAGAAATTAATTAATTTTTCCTTTTTCACTTTCAATCCAAGAAAATCCCAGAAAACTCACTAAATTTTATTTTTGACTTTTAAAATTTAGGAAATTCAAGAAAAGCGAGAAAACACTATTGAAACTCAAAAAATCTAATAAAATAATAACTTAATTAATTTTATTTTGGTAACAGAACTTTGGGATGTTACAAACTACCCCCTTAAAAGGAATCTCATCCCCGAGATTCAGAGAAGCTAGAAAGAAAGTTGGGAATACAAGGTCTTCAACTGGAACTGTTGTCGACGGCTGGATTTGCTGTCTGTTGCTTCTTTGGACATTTGTTGGTAAAATGCCCAACCTCATGGTAGTTGAAGCACGTGATGCCTGCAACATGGGATGAGAACTTTTGTGACTAGCCATCATCGGGTGTGTTGGAGGACTCCAAGCTAACTAGATTGTTCTTTGTTGGCGCTTCGATTAAAGTTGCTAGCTGGGTTTTAGCTTGATGCGATGAGGTTGCTCTAGCTTTAGGAAAACTTCAAGGGATGAACTTTTGTGCAGCCATTCTTCTCTTGCGATTCTCCATCTCCTGGTGCTTGCCTTCTTGACGAATCGCCTTATTGACTAACTACTGAAAATTAGAATAATCCTGAGAAATCAACTGAACGGACAAATCATCATTGAGTCCTTCAAGGAATCTTTCTTGCTTGTCTTCATCTTTTGCAACATCTTCCGGTGCCTAGCGTGCCAATTTATTGAACTTGTGTAGGTACTCGTTCACTGAGCGGTTGCCTTGGCGTAGCGAGCGAAACTCCTCCTTCTTAAGGGTCATCATGCTGGAAGGAATATATACACGACGGAAAGCTCGCACAAACTCAGCACAAGTAATGTCCTGATCATCATCGTTAGCTAGGTTGTAGTTGTCCCACCATTCAGAAGTTGGCCCCATGAGTTGGTGCGAAGCGAACAACACCCTCTCACGGTCGGTGCACTGAGTAATGTCTAACTTCTTACTAATTGCCTGGAGCTAATCATTTGCATCCATAGGCTCGGTGTTGCTTGAAAAAGTTGGTGGACGCATCCTCATGAATTCTGACATGCTGGTCCTTTGAGGTGGTGGAGGTGGAGTTAGAGCTTGGAAAGTTGTAGCTTGTCGTGCTTGATTGTTGTTGATGGACTGAGAAAGTAGTTCAATCAGATGGTTTTGATTGGCCATCATCTATTGCTATTCTGATCCATTGGTTGCTGGTGGTGGTGGAATTGGGGCACTTCCATCATTGTTGGCATTGGTTCCACTATCAGAGCGATGAGTGTTCACCATCTGCCAGTTACTCCAAAGTCTTAGGAAAAGGAGACAAATGGTAGGGAAGAGACAAAAAAGAAGAACTAAGAGGATAGAGCAAAACAACACTCAAAAAATGAAAGAACCAACTCAAAAGCCTTTGCAAATAACTTTATACAATGTTCTATCGATCGAGTCTCTTAGGCTGATGAAACGACTCAATGCATAGAGTGAGTCTTGGCAAACTTAAGCTATATGGCTTGCATGACATTACATTTTCTACTCAAGGTCTTCAATGAATCTTGCATGACGTTGCTCGCTTGATGGCTCCATGTCTTGTGGTCTTGAACGTAATGGCAAGAAACGTATTGACCATCTATAGAAATTCTCAAGGGAAAGAGGATCCATTTAATATTATAAAATGGTGAAAGGAGAATTAGGTAAGAAAGAATTGCTATGAAGAAGCTAAAGATAGATAGATGACCAAGATGAAGAGAGAACAATTTATTTTTCTTCTTTATAAAATAAGTTTTGAAGTTTTTCAACTAACGGTCATTCTAACTAGGTCACGACCTACAGTCGATATGGCTTTGATGCCACTTTTGTTTAACCCGGGAATGGAAGATCTCAGATTCTCTATGTTTCATACACTAGTCCAGGAATAGCTAGTGTACACAGTCAAACAAAAATGATAGCAAATTCATATTGCGTATTTATTGAATAAGAATCAGAGTTTATTACAAGAAAGGCTTACAAGCCCACAATAAAGAACACAGCAGAAGACGATGAAAAAGTTGTAGAGTCTAGCTGATCAACCACAGGTAATCGTTTGGAGTAGCGGCCTAGTCGTCGAGATCCACACTGGTAGCGAAGTCATTCTCTTCTGAAATTTATTTGCATTAAGCAAGGGTGAGCACAACTTCCGTGCTCGTAAGTTACACCCAATAACATATTATAATGCATGCAAGGATATATCAAAAGAAGGCTTATGGGGTTATTTGTGTAAAACCAATATTTGACATTTTAAATACAATACTAAGTTCAAAAGCAGTTATACTATATCTAAAATCAAATTTTATTTTTATTCATTAGTTCTCAAGTGTAGGATAAACCTCCATACACAAGTGGTGAAGGACTACCCCTCTTACACCAGGCTTTCTGCCCAAATTTCCCACATGGAATAAACATCCATGATTTTTAAAACAAAATCATAGTCTAATCCGCGAAAGGCTTTGCTCAGCATGTCCATGACCGTGGACACGGCTATTAGAATAGATTGACAATCTGGAGAGGTTGTATAACTTTACCCACAAGGGATAATCGACTGTTACTGTCTGCTCACACGCTTCCGTGGGTGTGCGACTAAATGATTATCACAAGGCTTTTATAATGCACCGTTCCTATGTAATCATGCCTACTAAGGTTTTACTTCCTTGGGAGTAAACCGTCCACCGAAAGCCCCCTCTTGCGCCATGTGGGATTACATAAAAAGTAGGTCATTTTAACACCCACACAATCGGATGGCACAACCACACTGAAACGTTGCAAATTAGTTAGCTAAGTCTATCCTACTCCAGACTTGTGGTAGTAGGATTTTAGCTTAACAATCTGCAGCTCGCAGACTGGTCCTTAATTGATTGGGCGACTTCCCAAACAATCCTTGGGCCTCAAACATTCGCTGAATTGAGCCCATGTATAAACTTGCACCCACCATCTATCCATTTCACCCAAGTCCAAACCAGTTTTCATTTCATTTTGCTTTTCAAATCATTTTCCATTTTCTATGGCACACTAATGCTATAGATACAATTAAAACAACATTTGATTTTTAGCTAAAAATTCCCAAATTGAATAATTTTAGGTCTAAGCATGACTAAACATAAGTTTTCCCAAAATATTCTAGTTCATACTATTGCATTAACTAGATTTTAATCTAAGGTGTCAAGGTATGTCTGATTCAATGTCAAAATTTGGATGTACAAAGGAATTATGAATAACTATAAATTTAAAACAGGGATTTAAATTAACTTGAGTATAAATAAACATGTAATAATTTAATATAGAATTTAAATTATTTTAAATAATGGAATTCAAATATGATCAAAGATGTAACTTGCCTTGATCAATTAGTTGTTGTTCTCAAACGGTGTTGAAATTTAGCTCTCCGAAGTCATCGAAATCTATACGTGAAAACAAGCCAAATTCAAATAAACACAAATAAATTCAAATTAACTCCAAATTAAATAATTTTAGTACTGGGAGGTAGATATTGAGTTTATATGGATTCAGGATCAAGAACCGATGGAATCGGAGTTCGTATGAAGGAGAATGAACATCGGGAAGTTTTGATGTCACAAGAAATGATAGAATTCCGAAAATACTGTTTGTCTTCCAAGTAGTGTGCACCTCTTCGAGTACTGTTCACCTCTTCCGACGACTGTGCACTTCTTCGAGTACTATTCATCTCTTCTGAGTACTGTGCACTTCTTCGAGTACTATACATCGAGCACTGTGCATCGAGTACTGGTCGAAAGGCTTTTAATGCACGTGGTCGTAGAAGATTACGATTTCATGGTCGTAGGTAGTTATGACTACTGGTCGTAGGAAGGTTACGACTAGTAGTCGAAAGAAGATTATGACTGTTGGTCGTAGGATACTGGTCGAAAGGAAATTACAACTACTAGTCGTAGGAAACTAGTCGAAAGGAAATTATGACTTCCTAGTCATAGGTTCGACTACTGGTCGAAAGGAGTTTGACCACCTGGTCGAAAGGAGTTTTGACCACCTGGTCAAAAGGAGTTCGACTACAGGAGGGGCACGGGTCGCCATGGTTACCAGCTCTACATGCCACGACGAGCTACACGATGGTGGTGCACAAAAAGGAGAGGAGGTGACACTGAACCTTATGTGTTACCTTGTGGTGGCAGAGCACAATAGAGTGGCCGGCGGCGAGGACGAAGGCGGCAGCGATGATCGAGTTTTAGCGGTGAGGTTGCTCCGATGGTCTTTTGGTGGCGTAGAGGAGCGCCTGAGGTAGCCCACGGTGCGATGATGAGGATGGTGTGGTTGAAGGTGGAGGAGCGTCACTGACATCGAGGCAATCGGCGGTGAGAGCTTCGGCGGTCGGCGAACTAAACTTTGAATTCTGGCGGCTAGCAGCGATAGGAGGCTACAAGAGTTGAGGGGGTAGAGGCGTACCCGGGGTGCCCTTTTAAAGTGCACAGGGGTGGCTGTATTGGCAGATTGTTGTTGTTGTCCGTTTCAAAGCCACGACGAAATAGGAGATTGGCGGCGATACTAGATAAGATGGAGTCTGATTCAGGTGTGGGGAGATAAGGGGATAAGATTGGTGGCATTGGCGCGATAAAATCAAGCCGTTGCACACATGCGCGAAAGAGTAGGGAGCTGGGTAAGGTTGCGCGGTTGCGGAGCTTCGAGAAGAACAGCCATGGCGGCGTGGTTCGGCGAAGAAGAAAGTGAGGGAAGAAGATGGGTCGGACGCGTGGGCCCGGAGCGGAGAGAGAGGCAGAGGGAATGACGGGTGGATCCCAAGCGTTGGTGAGATGGAAAGAGAGAGAGGGATGCGGGGCGAGCTAGGCTAAGCGCAGGTGGGCCGAAAGAGAGGGATGTTGGGCTAGAGGAATGGATTTCGGCCCAAATGAAGAAAAAGGAGATTTTAAAAGATTTTCAAATTTCAGAAAATGAAACAAATCGAATAGGATTTTAGAAAATAGCAAAAAGAGTTCACAAATTCTTGAAAAATTCCAAACATTCCTTGAATTAATTTGAACTTAATAAAATTATTTCCAACTTAAAGTTCGATTTTAATTTTGCACATAAATTATTTTTAATTTCTAGAAAATAGGAAAAGCCTTTTTAAAATTCAGAAAATTCAAGAAATTAATTAATTTTTCCCTTTTCACTTTCAATCAAAGAAAATCCCAGAAAACTCACTAAATTTTATTTTTGACTTTTAAAATTTTGGAAATTCATGAAAAGCGAGAAAACACTATTGAAACTCAGAAAATCCAATAAAACAATAACGTTATTAATTTTATTTTGGTAACAGAACTTTGGGATGTTACATAACCGGTTCTCCAAACCGTCCAAGTCCACACTTAATGAGTTAAAAAGGAATTTAAAAACAGCAGGTATGTGGTCGTGTTGGCTCCCAAGATCAGCGACCAACATACCCATGCCCTCATTCAATGTCAATCACAGTCATACAACAAACATACATTGATAATCCAAAAGACATACAACATAATAATTAAGTCTTCAATTATTAGAAAGGGGCCAACCGCCAAATTCAAGTAAGAACATTAAGTAGCAGCAGAAGTAATGGAAATAAACCAAAAGGGTCTAGCAATGGTGTGCCCTATAATCCATGGCAACCAACTGGGAGTTAGATAAAAGCACTACTCGTTAGCGTCGTCAAAATCGGCGCTAACAAACTCATCGGTCGTAGTAACGTCTTCACCTGAATTTGCAGCACCCGGGTTAAGTACAAAATGTAATCACTAGTCTTACACAAAAGAAAATTTATTTATGCATAGAGGATATTCAAAGGATGGCATTAGTGGCTTAGTTTTGCGGAAAACATAATAATTTTCATCCTACACATGCTAGTTTTCAAATGCCATTTTATAAACAAGTTTTAAGCAAAAGATAAACATGTCACATAGATATACATTAATAAACAATTGAAACAAACAAATACAAAAGTGGCAGCCCACTTTGATAAACTATAATGCATGAATACCTGTTCATGCCAAATACCATGTTGTAACAATGTCCATTTTAATTCAAAGTCTAACAATAGTGACTCCCAAATTCAAGCGGTCGTCCGTAACCATGGACATGGCTATTCGAATATATTTACACCCTGCAGGGGAGTACTTTAACCACACGACTCGATTAGCCCGTAAGCCTCCGGATAATGACACACTTCCTAAGGTATGTCGGCCGGGGAAATCAAGATTCGGTACTTTTTAGCAAGAAAGCCCTATTGAGATAAGTCCCCCTTGTGAGATGAACCCTAAACTTAGTACAAACAACCGATAGCACTTGCTAAGCGGGCTTACAAGTTGTGTTGGAAATATCGATGCAATGTAAATAAAGAAAAAAATAGTGCTCCCATGCACATTATAGAAAATTGCATCGGATCCTACAAACAGATGATCAACACAAAAGTCCTCACACCTCCTGGAACTTAACCCAACAAAACCTTCCCCTTACTTGACCAAACCGGTTCCCACCTCCAGCGTGTGGTAGCATGAGTTGTACTTGAATTAACGACGTCACCAAAATTTAGTCCTTGTTGGTCCAGACAAGGCAACCACAAAACCCGAGTCTCATGCATAACAGCACCCACACTAACAACCATTTGTCCAGACCAAAATCACTTTTGAAATAAACAAAGATTAACTTAATAAATAGATACGAAGATCTAAAATAAAACAAAGACAAGAAAGTTTTGTGTCTCCCATAATTGATGGGTTACTCCCGACAATCGATCTACCGCAAAACTAGACTCGCATGGCTAAGCAATCCCATATATAACATATATTTCACACAACCTAACTTAAGCATATAATTGCTGGATTAATTCAAGGATGACATCATGAATAGGACATAACTAGCTACACATCACAAAAATATCGACATAATAAAAATAGCATGCAAGCAATATCATTGCATTTCAAATAACTAACTTAGCAAAACTAGTATCAACATGATGCAAAATAAAATTCAAATGATGCTTGCCTTGCTGAAAGTCAAGTTGTTCGCTCTCCGTGGCGAAGGAGTCTACATCGATCACTTCGAACTCTAAAGAATTAATGACATCGAATAAACACTGGGAACTACCATAAAAATCAAAGTGATAAAAAATGCATAAAATTTATACAGTGGCTAGTTTAAGATTTTATATGAATTTAGGTGAAAGAATTATTCCATTTGGAATTAGTATGTGAGACATATTTGAAACCTATTTCAAAATAAAGTTCACTTAAAATGAAAATTATCAAAAATTGGTTTCACATGATTTGGAGTTAATTTGAATTAGTTATGCATTTTTGAAATTAATTGAATTTTCAGTGTACAAATTAATGTATTCCGAATTTTCTTAAGCATTTTAATTCTTTTTGTACCGAAGCCTACCTAGCCGAAGACGCTGACTAGTGGGATCCACTGAATAGTGTCATTTTTCATTTTAATTTCCGATTTAACTGCGTGCTACTGCTAACAGGTAGGGCCCATAGGTAATAGACTTAGTCTTATGAACTCGGTCCACCGGTGCAAAAGCACAATGCATAGCGTGCTTAAGGGGCTAGGCCCACATGTCATCGACTTGGAACCATCAATAAACTAGCGATTAACCTAGAGCAAATATAAAGGGTTATAGATCGTTACCCTCGGAGCTCATGACGTATATCCCAAATTAATATCCCGTGAGATCCTCCTCCCTTTCTTCCTCCTCTCCTTCTCCTCCCTTCCTCCTCTCTTTAGCTTCCTCCTTTCCTCCTCCTCTCTAAGGTGGCGTAATGGGGGAGGAGGCAGCAGGGGTGGTGGCTGGAGGCGCTAAGGACAGGGGTCTATCGGGATGGCCTGATATTTATAATACCAGCATATCACAGACGGTTGTTAATAAGAACCGTCTATGATGTCTCGATTATCACAGACGGTTCTACTTAAGAACTATCTATGAATTATCACAGATGGTTCTCATTATAAACCATCTGTGATAGTTACGTATCACAGACGGTTGAGATGTCCACTATAGCCTATTTTGTAGTAGTGTGATAACGTGTTGAGGAACTGTCGCTGGCGAGTCCAGTCTGAGCGATCACTTCGTAGACGGAAGTCGGTTCACATAGAACAATCAAGAACAAAATAGTAAATTGAACACAGAGATGTAGGGGGACTTTTTTCTTCTCTTTTCTTCTCTTTATTTCTCTTTTCAAAAGGTATGTATAAATGGTTGGGGGTCCCCCTTTATATAGTCTACAGGGTGGATGAGGAGCCCACCATGAGCCAAGCCTACGAGGTTTGGGTCCGATTTCTTAACAGTTTCCTCGTGTAGATATCTACACTGTATTAAGTGTGTCTGTATCTGCATCACCGAGATTCTAGAATTTTTGCCGTATTGGCATGTTTGCTGGACGTATTAGCGAAAATGGCTCTCGTCACATCAGATATACAGAAATGGAACCTCGTTTGTACGACCACCGTACAGTTGTCCTAAGAGGCTGCTGCATGATCGCCATACAGCGGAAGAATGTCGCACAGTCACCATGCGGTCTAGCTGCCCACCGCATCGACCAATTTAATCAGACAATTAATCTACTATTGCATGCTTTCTTTATTGCATCCACACGTTTCTGTGTTAGTGCAGCACTCCGATCATTATTGTCAATCTGGACATGCAGACCAAACATCGTATGAATCAACTCTCAAACAGAAAATAAAATAATGACAACTAATAAAGTTACATGAAACTTGTTCGCGCTAGACAATTAAAATAATATATGTTGCAGGCATATGGTCAGTTGAGACTTGCATGATTTCATGCTAGCTAGCTCCTCGTAGGAAAATTTCAGAGACTTAGTTAACAGCTTGCATGCATGATTAATAATGATCTGGGATAAATCAAATAATCCAGATAGAGCGAGAGTGCGATTTTATAATGCCGAGTACGATTTGGTTTCGTCATCTCTCTCTCTCTCGAGCGAAGCGAGCGAGCGAGATGGCGGAACTAAATCTCACTCGGCATTATAAAATCGCTCTCTCTCTCTCTGTCGAGAGAGAGAGAGAGAGAGAGAGAGAGAGAGCAAGCGAGCGAGACGTCGTATCTAGTTAAGAGCCTGCATGCATGATTAATAAGATATGTATTGATGCTATAAATCACCCATTAGAAATTATTAGTTCTTATTTATATTGTTTATTTAATTATGAGCAAATGATCCACCAATGAAATAGCATCTTTTTTGATGAAAATTTTACTATGACTAATTTACTAACAACGCAGTTAATAAAGAATTTACAAACAAGAAAAAAAATATCTGCTAATATGGCTGCAAATGGCAGCGGTTAATAACGCTAAAACGTCCCCCACAAATAAAATTGGCAGAGGACCAGAGAGCAACCGAGAGAGAGAGAGAGATTCAGTTTCGCCATCTTGCTCGCTCGCTCACTCTAGAGAGAGAGAGTGTGTGTGTGTGTGTGTGATTTTATAGTACCGAGAGCGATTTAGTTTCGTCATCTCGCTCGCTCTCTCTCTCTCTCTAGAGAAAGAGAGAGAGAGTGCAAGAGTGCGATTTTATAATGCCGAGTGCGATTTAGTTTCGCCATCTCGTTCGCTCGCTCGACCAAGAGAGAGAGAGAGAGGGGGCCGGGGGGGAGATGGTGAAACTAAATCGCACCGACATTATAAAATCACGCTCTTGCTCTCTCTGGATTATTTGATTTATCACATACCATTATTAATCATGCAAGCAGACTCTTAACTAGGTCTCTGAATTTTTCTTACTTACGAGGAGCTAGCTAGCATGGAATCATGCTTGTCTCAACCGACTATATGCATGCACCATATATTATTTTAATTGCTTAGTGGGAAAATATTTCATGCACCTTTATTTAGATAATACTATATTAAGCATGCTTTTAGAGTTGTAGTTGTCATTATTTTCTGTTTGAGAGTTGATTCATAAGATGTTTGGTCTGCATGTCCAGATTGACAATAATGATCCGAGTGCTGCACTAACACGGAAGCGTATGGATGTAATATAGAAAGCATGCAATACTAGATTAATTGCCTGACTTAATTGGTCCGCATGGTGTCCATCGGTGGCCAGCTAGACAGCATGTGGCCGTGCGGCATATCCCTCCACTGCACGGTCACCATGCGGTTGGTTGCCGGCCGTACGGACGAGATTTTATTCCTGTAAATCCAACGTGATGGGTCATTTTTGCTAATACCTTTCACAAATATGACAATTCAAAGCTCCCTTTCTCAACACTAGAAAGCAATAACACAAGCAGCTGACCTGACTCTCTTTAACTGCCTTTGCACCACTATGGAGCACTATTTCTTTGCAACAAGAATCAACCACCTTTGTCCTCTACCAGAGTAACAAGACAAGACATCTTCTCATAAGCCAGGCTGTTGTTTAGCTTTTTTACTGTAGTATAATTGTAGACGGTTTATTTATTACTAGATCAGATTATTCTAATAGTTTGTATTATATGAACTACTGATCTCAATTCTGCTCCCGGTAGCTAAAATATTGAGGTCGATCCATCCTCCTGTGCACCACTGCACGTCCGTATATTCCACGAGGCCAAGACACCGGATGACACCCGGATATACGAGCCGACCATTCTCGTTCTTTTGCACAGAACAGCACATGCGTCGCAGGCGTACCATGTGTGTAAAAGTAAGCAACCAGGTATTGATCCCTCGTGGGTGAAATAGAACTCTCAAATCTCACCCCGCCAACCAAATTAAATGTAAATCCCTGTACGGAGCAATTGTGTTAACCTTTTTTTTTTGGCAAAGAAGTTGATAATGTTAAGAAACTGGGCTGAGTCCTAGCCTAGGTGGACTCCTCATCCATCCACTAACCTATAAATAGGGAGTGTTATTCATTATAAACGATTTATTGATTGATGAAGGAATAAAGAGAAGCAAGAAACCCCCTATATCTCTATGTTCAATCTATTATTCTGTACTTGTGTTCTTGCATTATTCTAAGCGATTCTACGCTTGTCTACGAGGTAATTGCTCGGACTGGACTCGTCAGAGACGGTTTCTCAACACGTTATCAGCACGATCGACTCTCCTCGGATCGAAAAGGTAACCGTCGAAAAAAGACACTCGTAGATTGAATCGTACTTTTTAGATCGCTTTCAATTCTGCAAATTTGCTTTCTAGATTGATTTCCTACGGTGCAAATCCACTCTAATCTACCGCGAGCCGACTTGAAGTAGCTGGCGCAATGTCGATCGGTAGATTACATGAAAAAGTGGATGTTGATTGTACCGTAGATTGAAAGTTGCAAATCCGTTCTAACCTACCGCGAGCAGACTTGAAGTCGCCGGTCAAGCCGATCGGTGGTTATATGAAAGAACAGATGTTGATTGCACTACATCGCACTGCAGGAACAATAATTGCATGAATAGTAACGAGAAAAAAATTCGGCCGACAGGCCCGTACGGCCGCGCTAACGCCGACTTGCCACCGGCCCGCTCGGCCCCGCACGTGTCCTCTACGGCCTAGAGCTGGCCCCTACACGGGCGCCATCGGCCCGACGCCGCCGCGCCTCGAAGCGCGCCGTCGGTCACCGCGTGTTTTGAAGCTGGTCGCAATGCAATTGAAGCCGCCGGCACTGCCTCCCACATGGGGCATCCCGCGCCGCCAACCAACCTCGCATTACCTCCGCGCCCGGCTACTATCGCGCCCGCACGGCCTAGCGCCGCCACCTTGAAGAATGCTCGCATAGGCCCCGTACGTCCTAGCGTCGCCGCACGTGGCCGGAACTGCTGCACTGCGCCCCCATGGCCGCCTCCCCAAACGAGGCCGGCACCGTCGCACACCGTGCTTCATGCCACGTTGGCGGCGCCGCCTTGAAGCGCCGCCCCGCTCTCGAGCTGCCGCCGTGGCGAGCCGCCCTTCTGCCCACAACTGCTGCCACCGCCTCCTTGAAGAGGAAGGAGGCAGGAAACCCTACGCACCCCTATTTGGCTCCGGCCGAAATGGGCCAAGAAGGCTGGCCCAAATTAATTTTCGGAAAAGAAAAAAAACCCAAAAAAAAGATAAAAAATGGCAATTTTCAAAAGGGACCTTGAAGTTTTGAAAATTGCATGGAAATTTCGTGGATAAGAAATATTTTGCGGAAAAACCCCTCAGAATTCTGAAAATTATGAGGCTAATTGCGTGGGGTGAGGGAATTTTGCAAAAAGGGTCTCGGAAATTCTGAAAACTACGTGCAAATTTTTCACTATACTAAAAATTTGCGCATTAACCCTTGGAAATTACAGAATTCGCCGAAAAGTCATTTTTTCAGCACAAAAGGGCCTCGGGAATTCAAATTTTTGCATATTTTTTGAACTTTGAAGCATGTTTAACTTTGTTATTGTTATTTCTAAGCAATTTATTTATTGTATTTACTGTTTTGGTTATTTGTGATTGTTTAAATTACTTTTAATCACTGAAAATAGCAGTAAATCAAGAAAAATGCTTAGAAAAGTACGGCAACACAAATCGGGAGTTCGAAGAGCATTATGAGAATTTTGCAACCATTTTATGTAAATTACTAGTAGTAATCTTATGAACTTTTTGCATGAATATAGAAATAACTGGCACCACGAACCAGGAGTTCGAAGAACTGACCCAGCATGGCCAGAATTTGTACCAGTCTAAAATTCTGTGGTAAGGTAACCACGGATAAGCAGAAGATTGAGTAGACTCTCTCTACCTTTCACCCAAATACGGTGCAATCCGCACGCAACTATCGTCAAGACAGCTACAAGGAGTATGCCGCATTAATTGACACCATGCAAGTTGCAGAAGCTCAAGATAATGTTCTATGGAAGAACTATATCCCACAGCCACCTAGTAGCAATGTTGGCCATGAAGCCAATGCTAGCAGCTACAAGGTGATAAAAGCCTCTCACGAAGGAGAGGAGCAAGAAGGGTAAGGTCATGGATCGCACGTTATTGATGCTTTCCAATCTAAGAAGAAGGGCAAAGGACAGCATAAGGCACACCTCGCCATTGCAAGCACAGAGGAACCACATCCATTAGTTGCACTTATGGATGTGGACAGACTAGTAGCAGCCACCAGCCGTAGTTACCCAAGAGGAGAAGATCGCCATGTAGCAGATTGATGCAAAAGTTTATGAATACTTCGTTGACTCGATCTAGTGTACACATTGCACTTGGATCTTTTATAGTAACTTGCAGTTTGTAATTGAAGTAGAACATTGAATTCTTTTATTCTTTGAATAATGGTTGTAAGCTCTAGGAAAGCAAAGCATTAAATTCTTATGATGAGTCCTGCAAGACTTATTTCCATATTTATAATAGCAAGTTATATTCTAATATCTAAAGTATTTTATTTATGTGTTGTTTGCTTTCTGCTACATATTAATAAAGTACATTATATTAGAACGCGTGTGACGCCCTATGGAGGGAGTGTGCTTAGCAGGTAGCGGCACAATGAATACCATCTTGAGAGAGATGAAATTTTTTCAATCGATCAACAAGAATGCTAGTAGTCTTACGACAATCGCAGGCAGCGATACTTTTATAGTAGGCTCAGGAAGGGCCATAATTATACTTCCGATGGGAACAACTTGGTCATTAAAGAAGCCTTGTTTGTACCCGAAATCGACTAGAACTCTTAAGGATATTCGCGCTAACAGTTTCCACGTAGAGATTGAAGAAGAGTATGGTAAGAAATACTTGCTCACTACAAAGCGTGAAGAAAGTAGAAAAATGGTACTAGAATGACTTCCTTCATATGAATCTAGGCTATACTACACTAATATTAAGGCACCTGCAGCCTATACTGCCCTGAAAACCGTATATAGAAGCTCTGAATCTTTTCTATCTCTAGCATGATAGATTATGCCGCTTAGGTCTTAGGATGATGATAGATATAATTAACAATTCACAGGGACATAATGTCAATGTAAATAATTTCCCGAATCAAGAAGATTTTCTGTGCCCCGCATGTGCCACCGAGAATTTAATTACTAAACCTTCTGCTCTGAAAGCGAAGGATAAAGTCCCTACATTCTTGGACCGTATCCAGGGGGACTTTTTGCGGTACTATACAGCCCCTGTAAGGGTCATTTAAGTATTTTATGGTGCTCATCGATGCTTTCTCGAAATGGTCGCATGTATGTTTATTGTCTACGAGAAACTACGCTTTTGCAAAGCTAAATCCCGTAGATAATTAAAAATAGAAATAATTTCCCTGCTTATCATGTAAAGTCCACCAGAATGGACAATGCCAGAGAATTTACTTCAAAGACATTTGATGATTATTGTATGGTAATGGGAATTAAAATTGAGCATTCTGTACCGCATGTCCACACCCAGAATGGACTAGCAGAAGCATTAATTACAAGGATTAAATTATTGCCCGACCACCTTTGAAGAATTGTAATTTACCAACTACATGTTGAGGATACATAGTCTTGCTCGTAGCAACTCTCATCAATTTTAGACCACCGGCATATAACATCCATTCATCTATGCAACTAGCGTAAGGGTCAGTACAGAAAATTTCTCATCTTGGAAGATTTGGTTGCAAGGTTTATATACCTATACCATCACCACAGCAAACTACAATGGGCCTTCTCCGAAAGTCTAGGATATACGCTGGTTATGAGACAACATACATAATCAGGTATTTCGATCCTATGACGAGAGATTTGCACACTGCCCGATTCACTGATAATATATTAGATGAGGCTAGTTTCTCGTCATTAGGGGGAGGAAATCAACCCCTTGATGAAAATGTCGGGAAATAGAGAATTCCAGAAGATAATTGAAGTCTAGAAGACAATTGAAATCCAGAAGATAATTGAAATCCATGCACATGACCCGCGCACTAGTGAAGCAAATAGAGAAGTCAAGAAGATATTTGAAGTCTAGAAGATAATTGAAGTCTAGAAGACAATTGTAGTCCAGAAAATAATTGATTTGCAAAAATTAGCAAATCATCTGTCTGACCACTTTAGTGATTTGAAGAGCGTGACCAAGTCACATATGCATGTACGTAATGCACCGGAGAGGGTTGCAATACCGGTGAAGGTATCCCTAATCCCATCCTAAGGCCTCTGAAAGGACGAGAACTCTGACCCCTCGAATCTGAATTAACCAGGGACACCTGGTGAAAAAAGATGAGAAGGACTTGACACAGCCAATCACAGAAGTTCCCCAGAACCAGAAGAGGAGCCAGTTGACACCTGGCATGAATTTGGAACCTTCAGAACAAGGCATGCTAGAATTAAACATCTCAATGAAGGGAGACATCAGCATGGATGTGTGTGCACACATCAGAGCTGAAAAATTAAAGGGACTTGCCCCTGTAATTGGAAGCAGCGGTGAGCAAGTAGAAGCATTAGAAGAATCGCCCCTTGAAGAAATAGTTATAAACTTTGTGACCTCGGGAGAATCTATGAATAAGACAACAGACAAAGTCGACATTTATTTGCAAAGACTATTGCCACAACCATTGATCTTGATCCAGAGCCTGCATCGCTCACTGAATGTAAGAAAAGATCAGATTGGAAGAAGGCAATAGAAACTGAATTATTCGCTCCGAATAAAAGAGATGTGTTTGGTCATGTAAGCCGCACGCTTCCCTATGTACACCCCGTAGGGCATAAGTGGGCAATTCTTCGAAAGAGAAATGAAAATAATAAAGTAAAGCAAGGCTTGTTGTACAAGGTTTCAGTTAACGTTCAGGAGATGATTATTAAGAAACCTATTCTCCGGTCATGGGCGGAACCACCCTTTAGATATTTAATCTCAATGGCAGTAAACTTGAAGTTAAAAGTGGAATTGATGGAGGTGGTAACAACATACCTTTATGGAAATTTGGATTCGGACATTTATACGAAGATACATGAATGTATCCCTGTCTCGAACCAAGACAGAGAAAATAGAAATCTACACAGCGTGCAACTCAGACAGTCATTGTACGGACTTAAGCAATCAGGCAGGATGTGGTATAATCACTTGAAGCGACTTGTGGATATCATGGGGATATGCCTGAGATCTTAGGATGATGTTACAATTGGCAATGTCGTTTAAGGTTTGTCGATTCACGCGTTTTTGTGAAGTTCAAGCTAACATCACAAGTGGCGGTCTGACCGGTCCAGGTGGCGGTCTGACCGGCCAGGGGGGCGGTCTGATCGGCTTTGGGAAATCGGTCAGACCGGCCTTTATAAGTTTTTGGATTTTGGAGCTGGGCCAAAAATAGAGGGTGTGGCAAGAGAGTAGATTCTACTACACTTGGTCTCATAATTTTTGGGGCTTCCAGGCAAAAGTTCTATTGGTTTGAAAATTTCAATAGGTTTCAGATTTCCAGGAAGGAAATTTAGCTAAGTCCCAGCTGGGCGGTCGACCGCCAGCAGTGTGTGGTCGACCGACCAGGGTGATCGACCGCCAAAGTGGTAGTCTGACTGGTTTTCATTTGTTTCATCGGCCAACTGGTGGCGATGATTGTTGGGTTAGGTCAAGTTCATGGGTTTCATGACATATGTGTTGCATGATGCATGTTTTGACTAACGTGGGTCAAGTTGTGAAGAACTTGTTCCCGGAATCGATTTCTTTGTCTATTGTTGTGCAGGTTGCTTGGAGGTCAATGACGGTCAACGGCGAGGATGATCGGGACTAAGCTTGGAGAGCTGAGGTCTAGAACGATCGGGGATGCCGGGTGAGCTCAATGGAGTCAAGCATGGCGCAAGAGGGATAAAGGTGACCGAACGGGCAGTTCGGTGCGACGGGTTGGATCAAGCGGCGCGAGGGTTGGTGCAAGTGCCATGATGGTTTCGGTGGGAGCTGGATGGGAGAGACTTGCTGACATGATGAGAGCCACTGGATCAACCTACATGTGGCGAAGCATGGGAGGTGCTTCACGAAGATGGGACTCGGTCTTCGAAAAAGATCGAGAAGGGGTATTTTCGTAATTTTACCAAAATACCGTCTTTGTGACCTTTTGCCAACCCTCAGCGTAAGTCGGTGCATGGAGAAGTGGATTAGGTCAAGAGGAGATGAAGACGACGCTTTAAAATGCGTGCCTGTGTGACCCGTTTGTGTTGGGCCTTAACGGGAGCCTATTAGGGTTAATTCTTCTAGAAGGTCTAAGCCTCCACTATAAATAGAGGAGGGAGGTGGCTGCACCTCCTTCAACCCTTTCATTACATTGTAAACCCTAGTTTTTCTTTTGTGCTTAGGGAAGGATAGTTGGAGGTTAGGGTTCTAGAGAGTTGGATTTGATTTCGTGCTCATGTATTGAGTCTTTGTCCTCCATTGATGGAGTGGCTGTAAACCAATACCATATCAAATCAATCCAAAGAAAGTTCCCTCAAAGATGAGTCTATTTGCTTTCTTTCTCTCTATGTGGTGATTTGTGGTCTTTCTTTGATCCGCGAGTTTTTGCTTGGTTTCTTGCCTTGATCTAACTTGCTGTAACATATGGGAACCCATCTAGGATCATCTTAATCATCAATCACCCACGAGCAAGTCTTTAGATCATATTTCGATTTTGACTCGGTTTTTGAGCACTCTTCATTCAAACTGAAAAAGAGAAGAACTTTGGCATGGATCTATGAGATCCTTGATTGGAATAGGTTCCCAATATCTTAGAGAAGGCCTGTCTCAAATTTGGTTAGGTTTGGCCTTACGAATCAAAAGTTAGATCGATTTGAGTTTGGTTTTCGGGCTGATTTCACTGTTCATTAGCTTGGAGGTCTGACCGCCATGTATTGAGAGGTCATACCGATTTCCAAAGGTCAGACCGATTTCTAGTTGGAGGTTAGACCGCCCAACTCATCTTGGTTTTAAGTTTTTATGTTTTTGATCTATTTGCTTCGGGGTTTTGATTGGATTCAATACAAGTCTTCCACTGTGCTTGTATATTGATCTTCATAGCTTTTATAGCTATTGGAGTGAAAATCATATTGAATTCGATCAAGCTGAAAAAGAGATCGTGCTCCTATTCATCCCCCCTCTAGTCGTCTTTTTGGTCCAACAAGTGGTATCAGAGCCCGGTTAGTTTAATCTTGATCTTAACCGGTCACTGAACTTGGCGATGGATAAGTACTCGACCAAGTCGTATGTCTTTGATGGGCTCGACTATGCCTATTAGAATAATCGCATGTGAATTTTCCTTGAAAGCGAAGGACAAGCTATATGGGAGGTTGTTCGAGCCCCGCTCGTTTTGCCCGAAGTTGCTTCGCCGGCTTCAACAGCACTCTTGGTAAACAACAACAAGGCAAAGAACCTTCTATATGCTGGGCTTGGTAGATAGGAGTATGATCGAATTTGCAACCTTGAGACCGCACATGAGATCTGGCACACCCTCGAAACTTACTATGAGGGATCGTCCCAGATTAAGCAAGTGCGCCAGACGGTCTACAAGCGAGAGTATAACAAATTCGAGATGTGTCCTGGTGAGAGCATCGATGACGTCTTTACTCGCTTCAACAAGGTAATCAATCAGATGAGAGTTGTTGACATTGAGTACTCTCAATCTGAGAATGCCACCCACCTCTTGGCTGCAATCAACACCAAGGAGTGGGAGATGAATGCTACTGCCATTGAGGAAAACGTTGATCTCTCTTCTCTTACTTTGGAGCTGCTTTATAGCAAGCTCAAGACTCATGAGATTAAGAGAGGTAGTATTCCTAAGAAGGATAACATGGCTTTGGTAGCTGATCCTTTGAAAAAAACTTCTGATGGTTCCACTGAGTCTTCTTCTGGATTTTCTCTTGCGTGTTTATCTGCTATTCATGAAGAAGAGTTTGAGAGTCTTCCTGAGGCTGATTTAGCTCTTTTAGCCAAGAAAGTCACACGGGCATATAACAATGTCAGAAACAGAAAGAGAGGTGGCCCTGTGACATGCTATGAGTGGGGAGAGCTATATCACATCCGGACAAACTGCCCCAAGCTGAAAGGTAAGGACAACCGCAAGGATGAGAAGCCTGCCTGGAAGAAGCCTCAAGGGGGCAAGCCCAAGTATAATGCTGCCAAGCTCATGAAGGCTGCTCACCAGGTTCTTGCCGCTTTTGGAGAGCAATCAATGAGCGATGTGGACTCCAGGAGCGAGGAGGACAAAGAGGAGGAGGAGCTCCCTCAAGACAAGAAAGGGAAGGCCAAGGACTTCACTGGCATGTGCTTCATGGCCGACTCCGTCGACGCCGATGGCAACGATGAGGTATCTCTCTCCTATGATGTTCTTTCTGCTAGATGCGATAACATGTATGAGCAACTGCTTAGTCAGGATAAGGCTTTAGAGTTCACCATGGCTAGGAACAAGGATCTAGAGTCACAAGTCGAGAATTTGACATTAGAGCTTATGAATGCTAAGAGTCTAGATGTTGATGAATGTTCATCCTGCCATACTTTGCACTCCGAACTGTCTAAACTGTAATCTGCTCATGATATTGCTTTGCATCAACTTGAAAATGCTAGGACTGAGCTAATTGATGTCAAATCTGCTCCATGTGAAAAATGCTTAGAGTCTAGCAAGTTGGATGCTTCTGGTAATGTTAAATCTAGCTTTTGCTCCTTCTGCTTAGAACGCGAACATGAAGTTAAGGATATTCTAGAAGCAGTTAGAGCTAAATATGCCAAGCTTAAGGACAAAATTGAGTCTACACCTTGTGCCTCTTGTGCTGCCTATAAGCTTGAAGTTGCTTGTCTTAAGGAGAAACATGCTAGAGCCATTAAGGCCAAGACTTGTGAATCATGTGTTAACTTTGGAAAAGAAAATGCTTACCTTAAGGACACTCTAGGAAAATTTTCTAAAGGTAAGAAATAGTTAAACATGATTCTGGACACGTCTAAAACTCCTTATAAGAAGCAAGGTTTAGGATACAACTCTGCCCAGGACACATCCAAGCCTAATGTCATTTAGGTCTTCAAAAATGGCTTAGTTGAATTCAAAACCCAACTTGCAAAAACTGTTTTTAAATCTGCAGGGTTTGTTCAACCTTCTTTTGAGGCAAAAGGTGCTTCTCACAGTGGTACCAAATACCATTGCACCTATTACAAGACGAGTGGATATTTGGTAGAGTTCTGTTGGCGTAGGTTGAAAAATAATAGGAGAAATATTGCTAGAATTTCATCTAATCAACCTAGAGCTTTTATGAGACATGGTCACTTAGAAAAGAAGAAACCTGGTCTAGGATTTGTTGCACATGCTCATCATCATGTTCCTAGACAGGATGCATCTCATGTTCGTGTAACCATTGCTCATAATAGAACTGTAAATAAAATCAAGGATAGAACTTCTGCTTTGCATACTACTCGCAGACGTGTGTTTCAGTACTGGGTTCCCAAGTCGCTTTTAACTAACCCCAGTATTGAAACACATTGTTCTTTTGTGTCTTGATTTTTCAGGATCGCCGCGGAAGGAAGAAGAACACATGGTTTGTCGACTCCGGCTATTCACACCACACGACCGGAGACTCAAGATGGTTCACTTCCTTCAAGCGGTCAACAGGTGATGACTTCATCACCTTCGGAGATGATACATAAGGGCGGATCGAAGGAACTGGATCGATCAAGGTGAATGACAAGTTCATTCTTAAGGATGTCGCTCTTGTGGACAAGCTAAGGTACAACTTGCTTTCTGTTTCGCAGCTTCTTGATGATGGCTACGAAACTCGTTTTAAGAAAAATGCTTGTCGTGTGCTTGATTCTGCCGGTGAGCTTGCTTTTGGGATTTCTAGAGTTGGTAGAATTTTTGGAGCTGATTTTTCTGAATCTCTTGCTGGATCTCTCAAATGTTTAATTGCATCTTCTTCTGATATCTGGCTTTGGCATCGACGTTTGGGGCACATTAGTTTTGATCATCTAACGCGAGTTAGCGGCCTTGATCTCATGAGAGGTTTGCCTAAATTCAAAGCTGTCAAGGATGCTGTATGTGCGCCCTGTAGGCATGGCAAGCAAGCTGCCGCTTCACACCCTTCATTGACTATGGTCATGACTAACGGACCGGGATAGTTGCTTCATAAGGATACTGTTGGTCCTGCTAGGGTTCGGTCAGTCGGTGGGAAATGGTACATTCTTGTCATAATCGATGATTTTTCAAGATATTCTTGGGTGTTCTTTCTTGCTTCGAAGGATGAGGCTTTTGATCATTATCATGATCTTATTCTTCGTTTGGCTTCTGAACTTCCTGGTGCCGTGCGAGCGATCCGCAGTGACAATAGCACGGAGTTCAAGAATGCTTCTTTTGCCTCTTTTTGTGCTAAGCGCGGTATTGAGCATCAGTTCTCTTCTCCACACGTCCCTCAGCAAAATGGCGTTGTGGAAAGGAAGAACAGGACCTTAGTCGAAATGGCTAGGATGATGGTAGATGAGTATAGCACACCGAGGAGGTTTTGGGCCGAAGCTATTACTACAGCTTGCCATATTTCAAATCGTGTCTTTTTGAGACCGTCTTTAGGCAAGACTTCTTATGAGCTTCGATTTGGTAGAAAACCCTCTGTTTCGCATTTTCGAGTCTTTGGATCGAAGTGTTTCATTTTGAAAACAGGAAACCTAGATAAATTTGAATCAAGGACTTGTGATGGTTTATTTCTGGGTTATCCTGCTCATTCGAGGGGTTTTTGGGTTTTTAATGTTGAAACTAACATTGTCCAGGAGACATATAATGTCACTTTTGATGAGACTAACCCTGGAGCTAGATCCGATGTTTCAGGTGACAGAGAGCATTTTTGTTGAAGAAGATGAGGATGAACTTGATACTGCTCCTCCACCTATTGCTGATGTTCCTGTGCAAGCTGGCCAAGCTCCAGAACCTACTACGACTGCTTCACCTCCAATTGAGGCTCACCACGACTTCTTCATCAACAATTACTGCGGAGGTTGAGAGACGCCATCTCCCTAGGCTCCTTTGCACATTCGAAGCAACACCCTCCGGATCGATGATTGGTAATCTCCATGAGCGAGTCACTCGCTCTGTATCATGATCCAGTCTTTTCTCTCACTCTGTATTTGTAGCTTCTTTTGAACCCAAAGATATATCACATGCTTTATCTGATGCTAGTTGGGTCAATGCCATGCATGAGGAGTTAGAGAATTTTGAAAGAAATAAAGTTTGGAATCTTGTAGAACCTCCTAGTGGTCATAATGTTATAGGAACCCGTTGGGTGTTCAAAAATAAACAAAATGAGGATGATTCTGTGGTTAGAAACAAGGCTAGATTGGTAGCTCAGGGCTTTAGCCAGGTTGAGGGGTTAGATTTTGATGAGACCTTCGCTCCTGTTGCTAGACTAGAAGCCATTCGCATCTTGCTTGTATTTGCTGCATCTAAAGGTTTTAGGTTGCATCAAATAGATGTTAAGAGTGCCTTTTTGAATGGTTTTATAGAGGAGAAAGTGTATGTTAGACAACCCCCTGGCTTTGAGAATCCCAAGCATCCTAATCGTGTTTACAAGCTATCCAAAGCCTTGTATGGTCTTAAGCAAGCCCCTAGAGCTTGGTATGATAAGCTTAAGACTTTCTTGCTTAAGAATGATTTTGAAATGGGAAAAGTAGATAAGACTCTTTTCATTCTTAGGCATGGCAATGACTTCTTGCTTGTTCAGATTTATGTTGATGATATTATCTTTAGTGGTTCCTCTAATGCTCTTGTTTCCAGTTTTTCTGAGACCATGTCCAGCGAATTTGAGATGAGCATGATAGGAGAACTCAATTACTTTCTGGGGCTACAAATCAAGTAGTGCAAGGAAGGGATCTTCATCCATCAAACGAAGTACACTAAGGATTTGCTCAAGCGTTTTGAGATGGGTGACTGCAAGCCGATCGCCACTCCCATGGCGACTTTGACTGTTTTCGATCCAGATGAGAAAGGAGAAGCCGTGGATCAACACGAGTACCGCAGCATGATCGGCTCCCTTCTGTACTTGACGGCCTCAAGACTGGACATCCACTTCGCGGTCTACCTCTGTGCGAGGTTTTAGGCATTACCGAGGACTTCACATCGCCAAGCCGTTAAGTGCATCTTCAGGTATTTACACTCTACCCTTCAGTATGGCATTTGGTTTTTCTGCTCGTCTTCTTTGTCCATTCGAGGGTTTTCTGATTCTGATTTTGCGGGCTGCCGGCTAGATAAGAAGAGTACCTCTGGCACTTGTCATTTCTTAGGCACTTCTCTTGTCTCTTGGTCGTCTAGGAAGCAGTCTTCTATTGCACAATCCTTCTTTGAAATTTGAATATGTAGGCCGCTAGTTCTTTGTCAGAGTCGATTTTGTGAATGGTGTCCACTCTAAAGGACTTTGGGTTAAACTTTCATAGTGTTCCTCTTTTCTGTGATAACACTTCTAATATTAACATTGCTAAGAACCCTATGCAACATTCTAGGACCAAACACATAGACATTCGCTATCACTTCCTTAAAGACCATATTGAGAAGGATGATATTATGTTGCATTTTGTGGAGTCCGAGGCTCGGTTGGCTGATATCCTTACCAAGCCTTTAGACCCAACAAGGTTTGCCACCTTGAGGAGCGAGTTAGGGGTAATTTATCCCTATGGGTTGGTTTGAGGGGCAGTTTGATCTTTTCTGATCTCACCTTGTTCATTTGATCTTTTCTTGATTTTCTTTTGAACTTGTTGATCTTTTTTATCTTTTTAGGCTTTTAGGCCTTTTGAGCTTTTCTTGCATCTCATTGTATCATATTGCATTCACATGAAAAATACAAAAAGATGTAATTTAATATAAGCTTTTCTACTTATCTTTTAATTGATGAAGCTTTGCTTATTACCCTTTGGAGCTTTAGTATTTCAATTCTTGCTCAATGCCATATCTAATTCCTTGACTTGCTAGAATTATCATGCTTTCACATGTGTAGCTAAGTCTTTGGTGTATGAGAACTCGAACTAGAAACTGCAATTTGTGGATGTTTTAGTTAGTTGCGCAATAGTGCTCCTTTTGTGACATTGGCCTTGTCAAAATTGTTGTGTTAGCTCTTGAATCTAAAATTGATCATTACTTGAGCTTCTTGTGTTCTTGAGAATCTAAAACTGCTCTTGTGCAAAATAAAAAAATAAAAAATCAATTTCAAGATTGTCTTATGCTTAAATTGTGCTAAACTACTCTTACAAGACTGCATATCATAGACATGAACTTGGAGATAGTTTGATGATCCAGACGATCTCATGGGGACTGCTTGACAAAACTGACATGAACCTCAAGATTTGTCGCTCTAGTAGAAGCTTAGGAAGAGTTTGTGGATGGCTCATAGTCCAGGACCTTCTTCACTAAGATATACCTTTAATCAACTTCTGGCTGAAACTTAGGAAGAATTTGTGGATGGCTCCTAGTCCAGGATCTTTTCACTAAGTTAGACCATTAGTCACCTTCAATATTCATTGCAGATGAAAAACTGTTGAAAAATGGGTGTTTGAGAAAATTGAGCAAAATGATTCATTTCAAGACCTGTTTGTCTCTTAATGTGGTCATTGTTAGCTTTTTGATCTCACATTGATATTTTGACATGGCCAGTATCAGTTTAGGACCCCTGTTGATGAACTTGCTAGATTTGAAGCGTTGCTTAAAATGCTAAAATTCAGTACTTTACTTTGAGCCTTCGAGCTTAGCTTTGATATATATGTCTTATCATGATCTTGCTAGCGTTGTTAGGCTTGATATGTTGTTTGTGCAATATTAGAAATGCTAACTGGTTCTTTTGGGTAATCTCCAAAGCTTCTTGTAATCAAAAATTGAAAAATATAAAAAAAAATGAAGCCACTCCATTGCATTTCATGCATGCTCCTTCTTATACTTTTTCCTCATTCTGCATTTGTTATCTCTGGACGAGACGAATGCGTGATTTCTTGATGACTCCATTGTCAAAGGGGGAGAAGATGGTTGAAAAAGGGGAGTTACGAAAAAGGGGGAGCTACTTGGAGAAGAATTGAAAATTTGAGATTTTCTGAAATTTGAGGATCATAGTGAGGGGGAGTTTCTTATTTGCATTCTTATGGTCTTATTGCTACTTCTGAACTTGAATTGCAATTCTTGATCCTCACAATGATCAAAGGTCAAATAGAACAATTGTGCTTTCATATGGACCTTAAGTGAGATTTTTGACTCCTTTATGGAATTTGAAGCTATCTTGCTTTCTTTTTACTCGATCTCACTTGCCTAGACTATTCTAAAGCCAGCTTGGTCATTTCCATTGCTTTCTCTTGCATTTGGACCAAGTTGTGCCTTTGAGCGAAAACATCGAGTTTTTACTTTTCAAACCTCAAAATTTGCATTTGTGGGAAATTGCCAATGTGTTCATCAAGGGGGAGATTGTGGATATCATGGGGTTATGCCTGAGATCTTAGGATGATGTTACAATTGGCAATGTCGTTTAAGGTTTGTCGATTCACGCGTTTTCGGCGAAGTTCAAACTACTGTCACGCAAGTGGCGGTCTGCCGATCGTGTGGTCGGTCGGCGGCCGCTGGGGCGGTCGACCGGCCTTTATGAGTTTTTGGATTTTGGAGCTGGGCCAAAAATAGAGGCTGTAGGTAAGAGAGTAGATTCTACTACACTTGGTCTCATAATTTTTGGGGCTTCTAGGCAAAAGTTCTATTGGTTTGAAAATTCCAATAGGTTTCGGATTTCCCGGAAGGAAATTTGGCTAAGTCCCAGCAGAGTGGTCAGACCGGCCAACAGGTGGCGATCAGACCGACCAGGGGGCGGTCAAACCGGCCAAACTGGCAGTCTGACCGGTCTTGGTTTGTTTCATCGGCCAACTGGTGGCGATGATTGTTGGGTTAGGTCAAGTTCATGGGTTTCATGACATATGTGTTGCATGATGCATGTTTTGACTAACGTGGGTCAAGTTTTAAAGAACTTGTTCCCAGAATCGATTTCTTTGTCTATTATTGTGCAGGTTGTTTGGAGGTCAATGACGGTCAACGGCGAGGATGATCGGGACTAAGCTTGGAGAGCTGAGGTCCAGAACGATCGGGGATGCCGGGTGAGGTCAATGGAGTCAAGCATGGCGCAAGAGGGACAAAGGTGACCGAACGGGCAGTTCGGTGCGACGGGTTGGATCAAGCGGTGCGGGGGTCGGTGCAACTGCCATGATGATTTCGGTGGGAGCCGGATGGGAGAGACTTGCCGACATGATGAGAGCCGCTGGATCAACCTACATGTGGTGAAGCATAGGAGGTGCTTCACAAAGATGGGACTCGGTCTTCGAAAAAGATCGAGAAGGGGTATTTTGGTAATTTTACCAAAATACCGCCTTGGTGACCTTTTGCCAACCCTCGGCACAAGACGGTGCGTGGAGAAGTGGATTAGGTCAAGAGGAGATGAAGACGACACTTTAAAATATGTGCGTGTGTGACCCGTTTGTGTTGGGCCTTAACGGGAGCCCATTAGGGTTAATGCTTCTAGAAGGTCTAAGCCTCCACTATAAATAGAGGAGGGAGGTGGCTGCACCTCCTTCAACCCTTTCATCACATTGTAAACCCTAGTTTTGATTTTGTGCTTAGGAAAGGATAGTTGGAGGTTAGGATTCTAGAGAGTTGGATTTGATTTCTTGCTCATGTATTGAGTCTTTGTCCTCCATTGATGGAGTGGCTGTAAACCAATGCCATATCAAATCAATCCAAAGAAAGTTCCCTAAAATATGAGTCTATTTGGTGATTTGTGGTCTCTCTTTGATCCATGAGTTTTTGCTTGGTTTCTTGCCTTGATCTAACTTGCTGTGACATATGAGAACCCTTCTAGGATCATCTTGATCATCAATCACCCACAAGCAAGTCTTTAGATCATATTTCGATTTTGACTCGGTTTTTTAGTACTCTTCATTCAAACTGAAAAAGATAAGAACTTTGGCATAGATCTATGCGATCCTTGATTGGAATAGGTTCCCAATATCTTAGAGAAGGTGTGTCTCAAATTTGGTTAGGTTTGGCCTGACGAATCAAAAGTTAGATTGATTTGAGTTTTGGTTTTCAAGCTGATTTCACTGTTCATTAGCCTGGAGGTCTGACCGCCATGTTTTGAGAGGTCAGATCGATTTCCAAAGGTCAAACCGATTTCTAGTTGGAGGTCAGACCGCCCAACTCATTTAGGTTTTGAGTTTTTATGTTTTTGGTCTATTTCTTCGGGGTTTTGATTGGATTCAATACAAGTCTTCCACTGTGCTTGTATATTGATCTTCATAGCTTTTATAGCCATTGGAGTGAAAATTGTATTAAATTCGATCAAGGTGAAAAAGAGATCGTGCGCCTATTCACCCCCCTCTAGTCGTCTTTTCGGTCCAACACAACTTTCTATGCAAGAAAGGCTACACGAACAATAAGAATAACCCCTGTGTATTTATACGATGATCCCAAGATGGATTTTGTATAATCTCAGTGTATGATGATGATCTGAATTTCATGGAACCCTGAAAGGTATTAAGAAAGCAAGCTGTTACTTGGAGTTAGAGTTCGAAATGAAAGATTTAGGTAAAACCAAATATTGCCTAGGCTTGCATCTTGAGTATGCCCCTGAAGGGATTTTAATACATCAGTCAACCTACACTCAGAAAGTGTTAGAAACGTTCGGATTTGAAAGGCATACCTTTCGAAAGTACCAATAGTCGAGAGATCTTTGCAGCAAGACAAAGACCCGTACAAACCTAAAAAAGAGGGGGAGGAAGTCCTAAGACCGGAATTCTCATACTCAAGTGCAATAGAAGCACTCATGTATTTAGCAAACTGTACTAGATCGGCCATTGTATTTTTTGTTAACCTACTAGCAAGGTATAGTGCAGAACCTACCAAAGGCATTGGTAGTGAATAAAGGACATCTTCCGATACCTCCAAGGAAGCAAAGAACTTGGTCTGTTCTACAGAAAGAACCAAGACCTAACTATGAATGGTTGTGCAGATGTCGGGAACTTGTCGGACCTACATACAGCCAAATCGCAAACAGGCTATGAACTCCTATGTGGTGGAACTGCAATTCCATAGAAATCGTCTAAGCAGAGTCTTGTATCGACTTCGACGAACCACATGAAAATCATAGCACTATACGAGGCCTCACAATAATGTGCTTGGCTTTGGCGGATGATTCACCACATCCAGCAGTCATGTGGATTGAATACCACGCAAACCCCCACTATTATCTATGAAGATAATGCAGCTTGTGTTGCACAAGTGCAGATGGGTTATGTGAAGAGTCCTCTTACAAAATATATCAACCCCAAGTTCTTCTATGCTCATGAATTGCAAAAGATGGACGAAGTTAAAGTACCGCATACTAAGTCATGTCAAAATCTTGCAGATTTATTCACTAAATCACTTCTAGTGTCTAGTTTTGAAAGATGCATATGTGGAGTTGGACTGATGAGACTTAGAGAAGTGCATAATTCAGGGGAGAACCTTCACGAACTCATTATTAAAGCTTGATCAAGAAGATCGAGTACCCAAAGAATAAATCCAGGATATTAAATGAAATTGGGTGGATTGTACTCTTTTTCCTTGACGAGTTTTTCTGAAGTTTCTCGGCTAAGGTTTTTAACGAGGCAATTCATGCAACGCAGCGGGACGCATGTCATGTACTCTTTCTCCAAATTTTTCCCACAGGGTTTTTATGGAGTTTTGACGAGACATGAACATGTTGGATGAGTGTCCAAGGGGGAGTGTTAAGAAACCAGGCCTATGCCAGAGAGTCCTAGCCCAGGTGGACTCCTCATCCATCCACTAGCCTATAAATAGAGGGTGCTATTCATTGTAAACGATTGATTGATTGATGAAGGAATAAAGAGAAGCAAGAAGCCACCTATATCTTTATGTTCAATCTATTATTCTGTACTTGTGTTCTTGCATTGTTCTAAGCGATTCTACGCTTGTCTACGAGGTAATCGCTCAAACTGGACTCGCCAACGATGGTTCCTCAACAGATAACACATGAATGCTAGTGCTGCCATGCTGATAGACCGGGTGATGTTCATTTGTGTGTGAGCACGTCTACTGTTGTAATCTAAAAAATAGTTCAACCAACATACTATTAGTAATCCACTCATAACACGCTTTGGGTTGTTGAAGCACGAGTATATTGCATACTTTTCTCCAATAGATTAAGCTTTTGGGTAGTTTATTGCATACTTTTCTCCAATAGATTAAGCTTTTGGGTGAACTAATTGCTGCATGAAAAAACTATATATGGTATCAAAGCCAACAAATCTCAGGTTCGAGACAAGGCTGGCACAATGTCGGACATCAAATGTAAATTCTGAATCCTATGTGTTTACTATGCTAGTCTCATGACCAGCAGCTAGCACATACATAGTACATCGTTGCATCACGTCTATACATGAATAAATAAAACAGAGTAACACCTAATATCAAATAGTCGTACATAGTTCTATATGACCAAGTTTTATACAAAGGGCCGACTGGCCGACTTGCAGCGGAAATAAATGATAAGTAAAAGATAACAGGCCCATGTGATATGCCTCAGCCCACAGGCAACTGATTGGGGTTAAAGTCCTATAATTTGGCGTCATCGTCATCAAAATCTACGGCATAAAAGTAATCAACCGAGGGGTCTTCTTCTACTTTCTATGATAGTGTTCAACAAGCAATCGTGAGTACAAAATTGTACTCCGCATGACTTTAAGCAACATTTATAATACATGCAAGCTGAGAGAAAGGTGGTTGTCCTATCTAGTTTAGTTTGCACAATGCAAGCTTATTGTTTGCAATAGACATAATAATTTGTAAAGAGGAATTTGTGGAAACAACTGATATTGATAAAAAAAGTAGTAAGCGAATAAGTAATCACAGGATAAAGTAACCATATGGCAATCCTTTGCCATAATCATAATACTCATTGACGGTCCTTTGTCAAAAGAAGTTCTAGTATAGACTCCCACCATCCATAACATTTTTAAAACTAGAAAATCTAACCAAATGTGGTATTACCAAGCGATGTCCATGACCGGGGACATGGCTATTTGAATAGATTTACACTCTTAGAGGTTGTACAACTTTACCCACACAATGTGATCGACTTATACAGTCGGCCATGCCACACTTCCTTAAGCGGGCGACGAAGTAGATCACAACAAGACCTTTACAATACCTCACCCTAACATCATTCCGCATTATGAGCTAACTCCTCAAGATATGGATGTCATTTACCATCATCAAGAGGGCTCATAGTTGTGTTGGAAACACTTGCATGGACATGGATGTCATTTACCATCATCTAATGCAAGTGTACCACAAACATGGACATCCTTTACCATCGTCTACATGACTAAGATAAAACCAACTGACTACAGCCTGCGGGCTTAATGCTCAGAATCAGTAAATTACTTGGCCAGGTCCTTCCCCTAAAGGCACGTGTGGTTATACGAATTTACTTGGGTCTATGGAACAATAGATCATTCCTTAGCAACCCGGGCGAGAGCCACAAATCACAATCTTGTGCACATGCACCGGTCTCAACATACACTCACCCAAGTCTAAAACAAGTTTTTAGTTTTCATTTGATAACCAAACTAGCAGAGGTACCTCCTTTGGACATATATACAGGTGTTTCCCATAATTGCAGAATTTATTAAGTACTTCCACACTAGCAAAAATAGTATCAATACAAGCATGGCTAAGCATCTTCTACATATGACAACAAATTCCACTTAAGTTATCCTCAACCAGTGGTAAATATTCCTAAGATGACAATGGCAGTAACATTGAAGCTTAAGGAATATTCCATTGCAATATAGGACATAACTATTTTTCTAAGCGTGGGTATATCAATTCATTCAAAGTAAGCATGCGTAAATAATTGTAATGAAAAAACATAGCATTTGAAATCATAGGATCAACATGGTCAATTCGTTGAATACGGTTCTTGCTTTGGATCAACTTTGTACGATTCCGGCATGTCGGTATCTAATCGATAAAAACCATGAAATACCAAATAAAATCAAGTATAGGGAAAAATTGAAATACAAATATTTTGGCAGATTATGCGAGCTCATGATTTAAAAAATAAAAAATAAGTTTCACTGAACTTCGAGTTCAAATGCAGAAGTTATTAGCATTTGAATTTGGTTCGGTTGGAAAATCCAGAAAAAAGAAAACAGAAAACAGTGCGCATAGATTTTCTTTCTAAAGGAAAATCATGGTTTGTTGCATCATTAGGTTGACAGGTGGGGTTGGGTCTATGGTGAACCGAGTTCACGAACACGTCTAAGACAGGGGTCCCACATGTCAATGACTCATATTTTAAATTTTCGTTAAATCAAGATTTTGATTAATTAATCGGCCGGTCCCATACATAAGTGACTCATTAAATTAACCAACAATTATTAACACTAATCTAATCCTAATGGCGTGGCTAATCGCTTGATAATCAGGGCCCACCGGTTAGTGGGACCAGAACACGGGAGGCAATTGCGCCATGGTCGAGCTAGTTTGGTGAGCTTGTCGATGGCGAGACGACGATGGTGCAAGTCCAGAAACTAGCAAAATGGAATGATGACACTCTGACGAAGATATGGGTGGTGTTGGCAATGTTTGGCGACCAACTGAGTGCTGGCGATGACATCGGCAAGCGGCGGAGTGGCTACGACGGCTTCTGCGAAAGGAGAGGTTTTGTCACCTAGGGGTTGATCACGTTGGGTTCAGCAGGTGAACACAATGCTAACTGGCTTGGCAAGGGAACCAATGGTCACCGGAGTCGCGCCGGTGATATGCAGCCGCGACGGAGCCATGGACAACTACGGTGAAGTTTAGGCACACAACGCTAAGCTCAAATATAACTAGCGCGCTAGCACTAGGGGACTACCAAAGGCTCACCACTGCGGTCAGCGGCGATGAGACGATCGGAGGAGATGCATCGACGGTGAATAGGGACAACGGTGATGGCTTCATGGTGGCAACGGGCTACGGTGAGGAAGAAGCTACAATAAGATGCGTGTTAGCTTGCATGTATCTGGAAGATGGTAAAAATGAAAGGAATCCACCTGATACTCACCGAGATGGCGGAAATCGATGGAAATGGTGACAACGGCTGAAAACAAAGAAGACGTGTGGTCTCGACGACTCACTACGGAAACAAGTACATTGAGTGAGGGGCTTGCATAAGTACGAGATGGAGCACAGTGTAACACAAGTGGATTGAAGTCAAACTCACTAGAAAGAGATGATCGAAGCTTTAGAAGGAAAAGGATGCGCGTGTTGAGCAAGGAAGCTCACCAGAGCGGTAATGGCACGTTGGCATGCGCTGGCGATGAGGAAGATGGCATTGTTCCCAGTGAACCACAAGACTAGGAGCTCTAGTTCTTTGCTGAAGGGCTACAAATGGTGAGCTGGAGGAGATGATGCACACAACTCGGTTGAAATTGGAAGGGGAGGAATGGGAGAGAGCGCGACTTCTCATGGGCGCGGTGCAACAGATTGGATGGAGCGGTGCGAGCTCTCTCTCTCTCTCTCTCTCTCTCTCATCCATGCGTGACAAGCGAAGGTGACAAAAGGGAGTGATGAGGCAGCTATGACGATAGGATAGGGCAAGGTGAGGCGAAGCAGTGGGCGTCATGATAAAAAACCGTGAGCGCATACTCAAGCTCACCACGGTGTGCGCACGATCGGGCGAGAGGTGGAAGACGGCTCCTGCAGCTAGGCCTGGGGGTCCACCAGTCAGCGGCGCGGCAAGTCGAGGATAACAGACGGAGCGTGCACATGCGAGAAGGCGATAGGGTGGGCGCAAGGTGGAAGACAACGACTAGCGTTTGGACCTCGTGCGTCTGCGGCTCCAGAGGGGATGCCATGGAGAAAGCACAATCAGCGAAAGACGCCTTCACGCGGGAGAGATGGAAAGGAGATGGCGGCTGCGGAGGGGACGGTGAGCGGGTATTTACTGGGCCAAAACAGTAACAGGTCGGGCCAATCCTGGGAAAACGGCTACGGTAGGTTTTAAATTTTTAAAACACTTTCAAATTAATTTAATTCCAAAAATCACATTTGAGCTCAGAAAAATACCTAACTTGGCTGAAAAGATGTGAATTTTTTTGGAGAAGCTCTTTATATAATTTTGAATCAGAATAAATTATTTCCAAGTTTTATTTAATTTCGAAAATGCATTTTCTGCAGCTGAAAATTAGGAAAAACTTTTCCTAAAGCAAAAAAGTTGGAAAAAGCTCAAAATTTCAGAAATGAGATTTTCAACATAAATATATAATAGCTTTGAAATTTTGGGATGTGACACACAATCTTGAGGAAAAAATAACGGTAGCCCACTTTAAGCCCACGCTATAGACCTGGAAAAGCAGAGAGCACCTGGAGTGTTTTTTTGTTATGATTATCTCCTTTGTTATAGCGTTGTTCACTAATTTGCCATGCACTGAAGATCTACTTCACATCTCTCTGTAAAAAATACATGAAACCATTGTGTCACACCACCTTTGCGCTGTCTCTAGGGGTGTAAGTGGGCTCGCCCTGCTAAACCGCCGCCCGCCCCCACAAAATTAGCCCACATAAGTTTCATAAAGCCCACCAAAAGCAATGCAGACTTCTTACGGTCGGCCCGCTAAACCCGCCAGCCACATGCCGCCGCTATCGCGCCCCATCATCCTTGGTCCGCCCTCGCCTATCCTCCGCCTTCGCCGCCTCGCCTCCATCCTCCGCCGTCTCCCCATCCTCGCTTGGTCTCCGCCGCGCCCCATCCTCCGCTGTCGCCCCATCATCCGCCTTGCCGTCGGCGCCCTCGCTCCCATCTTCGCTCGCCCCATCCTCCGCCCTTGCCGCCCGCCTCCATCTCCGCCGTCTCCCCCATCCTCCTTGATGCCGCCCTCGCCCCATCCTCCGCCATCGCTTCATCCTCCGCCTTGTCGCCGCCATTCACTTCTCCGCCGTTGTTTCCATACTTTCAAGGTTACGCCTCTCGCCCGACGAGTCTTCCCTTCGCTTCGCTTTCAAAGACGGCGAGTCTTCAAGATCCACCCTCCCCACTTGCACGGCGAGTCTTCAAGATCCACCCTCCCGCCATTGTAAGGTTCTTTCGATCCGCTTGCCTGCATTTTTAGCTTTTATCTGCTAGTTCTAGTGCCTGCATTTTTAGATGTCGATCTTATCAATAAATGGTAACGATAGTTGCAGGGATTTCTTCCTTGTTTGGATAATTCTTCAAAGTGAGTGATGCTGGGATAAAGTGAGTGATCCACATTATGAGTGATGCTTAAGACCCGTTTAGAATTTGGGGATGCTATAATAGTTTTGAAAGATTTGTATTGTTACCTGCATTTTAGATGTATAATCTGCTGTATTTATTTAACCATAAATAGTTGCATTCTTAATTAGCAACATCTGATACTCCTTACAGCTGCTAGGAATGCACCATCAGTATCATAACAAAGTCATTACCTGACTTTGTGGAGGCTAAAACTAATTTTGTGGAAGCGAATTTTGTTTAAATGTTGAGGCTAAGGCCGGTTCTAGTTGTTTAAATGTTGCGAAAGAAAGAAAGAAACAAGCAATTTGCACGGGGACCGGCTCTACAAGCAATTTGCGAAAGAAACAAGGCGTTTAAATGTTGTATATTCAGAAGACCTCATGACTGTATATGAGAAAAATATTAGTAGTTATGGATGATTGACAATCTGGTTGTGAATCTTTTATTTATATGAGATGCAGTATGCTGGTTAATTTTCATGCCTTTTGGATTTCTCTGCCGCATGCTGCAAGGTTGTAAATGCTGCTGTTTGCTACTGGAGTGCTAGTCAGAAGCTCTTGAGATGAACATAATTGTACGGTTGATCTACTGATTTTTGAATGGGTCACCTAGTCATCGAATCTTACTTAGTTACTTAGCATGTTCATCAACCGGTCAACCAACATCTGGATACTGTGCTACTGATCGTGCATGATGCAGTATTTATATTTACTTGAGGTTGCTACTGGAGTGCTACTGATAGTGCATGATACAGTATTTATATTTACTTGATTGCTACTGGAGTGCTACTGATTGTAAATGCTGGCATGCTGCTGATTGCTACTGATCGTAAATGCTGCTGATTGCTACTGTATGCTTTTGCGGTGCTTTTGCGGGTTGCCGCCAAACCCACCACCAAATATGCGGTGCTGCCTTGCGGGCTTAGCTGCACCCGCTACTTCTTAGTGGTCACCGTGTGGTGGGTGCGGGCTGTCCGCAACCCGCCCCACTTACACCCCTAGCTGTCTCTCTCTCTCTACACGCTGCAGCAGGCCGCAGCCAGCAACCGTGTGAAAATTTTCCATTTGTGTTGGGGGCTCTTTTCAGCCTTTCCTTTGGAATCTGATGTGGTGCTTCCTCGATTCCAAACGGCTCATGTAGGCCACTAGGAAGCCTTTAAAATTCCTATGAAAAAACCGCGTTTCAAGCAAGGCCTAAATAGTTCTTTAGTTGCTACTCCATGTACTAATTGGTGCCTCATGGAGCCCACCTGGATAACCGAAAGGTGCAGGGAATTTTGGGATCCGGATCCTCTAATATAACGTGGATGATCACTATGTAAACAGTGTTTTACGAGTATATATACACCGTAGTGATTTTACTGTAGCGGAACACTGCATCTATTGATCTAGACCTTTAATTTTTGATCGACGATGGAGATCATTTTTTGATGTTGTGCACCGTAGATCCTCTCTACTAAAACATCCATTTCCGGAGTTTTGATGTACGGTTCCTAAGGTAGATTAATATGCCCTGGTCCCGACCTTACGAGGAATTCTTTTTATTATTTAATTTTTTTTAAAAGTTATTTTAACGGTAACATCTTTCTAACTTTATTTTCAATTCTGACTAATTTGGTCACGTCATAACTCGTGGTATAACTAAATTGTGCTGTCACGTTACCGACCGCGGCATAACTAAACTATGCTGTCACGCCACTCTTCTTGGCGTGACAGAATTTTGCCTAAAAGCGGACACGTCCAAAGGGGTTAGTAGCATGACAGCATAGTTTGGTCCAACACAGTTTGGTCACGTCACGGGTTATGACGTGACCAAAGGGATCAGAATTGAAAATAAAGTTAAGAAGTGTCTATCTTTAAAATATTTTTTTAAAAAAAAAGATTAAAAAATAAAAAAGGCTCGCTGATGAGTCCATGGGCAATAATACGTGGTTGTTTATGCACATGTAGGCGTCGGTGACGAATAATTAACACATGGGCCAGGAATATGCCCGCTTTGCTGAGTACTACACACTATAATACTATTTGCAATCTCCTGAGTAGCGCGCGCGCGTTGGTGCAGCACAACTCATTTGTGCGCGCAACTTCGCAACAATTTCATGAGACGGAATACCAGTACTCTACTCGTGGCGCTTGTTGTCTATTTATCATCCGTTGTATATATATTATCTCGTTGCTTTAGTTGTTGATGCTGTAATCTGCAGTCGGATGGACGTGAATGAATGGTACCCTGCTTTGTGGTGAAAGCAAAGATATCATGTGATACGCTTATCGTCTGATCCTCGGGCTCTTTCTTCCCACTGAGCGTATTGTATAATTTCACCCATGTCGAGGCACTTTATGCGTTATATATATTAGGCAAACAAAAGTGCGATGGGTTAGGGCAAAAAATAAAGGTGAAGTGTAATCAGTAGCAAATCTAGGATGAAAAATGAGGATAGGCTCAACTGCTCAAAGCCTCGAATGACTAAACTAATTTGTAACAAATATAGTTTTGTATTCTTATACAATCAAATTCATAGTTTTCACTACTAGAAAACATGCAATAGCAGATACCTCATCACAGACGGTTCAAAAGGAACCGTCTGTGTTGGGTCTATCGGGACCGGGCATAGCCTATCACAGACGGTTCTTATTATGAACCTTCTGTGATACGCACCTATCACAGACGGTTTTTTAATAGAACCGTCTGTGATCATGAATCATTGTTATCACAGACGGTTTGTAACTAGAACCGTCTGCGAATGATTACAAACGGTTCTATTAAACTATCGCCTATGATAATCACCGTTATCACAGACGGTTCATGAGAACAACTGTCTGTGAATTAATACAGACGATTTTAATTACAAACTGTCTGTGATAGTTACGTATCACAGACGGTTCTTAACAAGAACCGTCTCTGATTGTTGGGCGGGAAATGAAAATTTGGACATAATGGGCGGGCTGCCGAAACTCTCTTTATATAACCTTGCGCCTCTACCGTCTCAGACCTCCATCTCCTCCTCTGCCGTTTCTCCTCCTCACACCTTGTGCCCCGGCCTCCCCCGAGCTTGTTGCTTGTGGCCTCTTCCAACTCGCCCCGGCCTCATCGTCACCGACCTCCTCTGAACCATCGCCACCGGCCTCCTCCACCTCGCCCCGGCCTCGTCGTCACTAGCCTTCCATGACCTCGTCGCCCTCGGCCTCCTCCACTTCATCACCCCGGCCTCCCACGACCTAACTCTCTCTACTCCCTCATTTGCTCTGTGATGTGGATTACTGAGAGCTAGTGTTAGTGCTCTGTAAATGGATTGAGTTGATGTTACTGTGATGTGGGTGATGCTGTGGTTTATTGTTGGAGGCTCTTTGTGCATGTGTAGTTCATATTGAGTTATTTGGTTTGGGCAAAAATATAGATGGTAGATCGCGCACTGTCCGGTAAAACCGTCATAACTTTTGCATACGAACTTGGATTGTGACGTTCTTTGGCTCGTTGGAAAGCTAACGAAAAGTTCAATTCGAAAATCCATAAGTACATAATCAGATTCATTCGCGAGGCTCAAGAGACTCCAGACAAAGTAAAAACCCCCAAAAAAATGTCGTTTAGGGCCTCAAAACAGCCTACGAAGTTTTAGCAGCCGTTTTCGGTTTTTTTTTCAAAAAAGACTATCGCAGACGGTTCTAAACAAGAATAAACCACTGACAGTTCTTGTTCAGAACCGTCTGTGATGATGTTTTCACAGACGGTTTTTGTTCAGAACCGTCTGTGATGACCTCATATCATCACAGACGAACAAATTCAGACAGTTCAGAAACCGTCTGTGATGACGGTTCTGAACCATTTGTGATGAGGCTTTCCCTAGTAGTGTTTATACATGAATAACAGAAAAAAAAAAAGATATACAATAAATGTACCTCGCTAATGGAAAGTGCATCTCTCAAAACATGTAAATATGTTTCCAGTAGGTAACAACCTGTAAATCAAAATTAGAAAAATTAGTGATAAAATAGCAAATTGTACTTAAATGATCATGAACATTCAAAATAAAACTATAAAAGAACTATACCACTAAGACGCTAGCTTAAATCACAACTTTCACGAGGCAAATTCATTCTACGATTTTTCATGCCTTGGAAGGATCTTATAATTGAATCATCATGAATGGATCTAAATATATCTCGCTCAGTGTAGCACACCATCAAATCATTCAGCCACTCATCCGATACCTTGTTGCGCAAATCTGCTTTGATAATATTCACTGCCAAAAATATTCTCTCAACAGATGCCGTTGCCATTAGAAGGATCATTATCAGCTCGATGAGGCGATATACCAATGGAAAAGTTCTATCTTTTTTTTTGTTTCAACCATCAATTGAGCAAGTTTTGGAATATCATGACATCCATGAAATTCCTCACTTCTCCTAATGTTGAGAATGAAGGTTTGAAGCTGATTTCTTAACAAGAATCGATCAGCCACCGTAAAATCATCAGCAAGTCAAATAAGCTTATCAACATTAAACTTAGAGAATGAGTCGCTTGGATCAAGACAAGACATGCATACCAATAACTCTGAGGTAACTTCATTAAAGCGATGATTCATCTCATTCATAGTTGCATCAAGAGCAACATTGAAAATGTCAACTTTGTAATAATGATGTTGAGTCATTGTATGCTTCCGACATATAGATTTACCTATAACTCCAATGACATCATTCATATTTGACACAAAAATCCCATGTGCCTCACAAAAGCTTTTGACTTGATCGAACAATGGCTCCCACCCATTGTCCCTGATATCTTGCAAGCGTTCTTTTACATCCTGTATCGAGCCCATAGCTTCAACGATGTCTTGATGCTTTCTTTGTAAAGCAAGTGATAGCTCATTTGTTATGCTAACAATGTTATCAAAAAATGCATGATGAATACAAATTGAAAGGATACCAAATATTTTTCATCAAACTTGCTGCTGCACTATGACTTGTGTTTTGACAAGCATCTTCGCTTATAAGTTCTAGCACATGTACAACTACCTCCCACATTTGGTATATACGAAGCAAGGTTTTGAGATGTGTGCCCCACCGAGTATCTCTAGGCCTAGCTAGGCCAGATTCCTAATGCAGCCCTCTCCTAGCAGATATCAAACCATTCTCCAACTTGTCCAACATGATATCATGATGCTTTTCAATCAACGCATTTTTTTCTCTTGTAAGATGCACTAACAGCCGTAACTATAAGAGGAACATAGTTGAAGAAATCAGCAATAGCACTACTAAAACTTGCAACAGTGACAACCACCAATTGTAACTGGTGGGCGAAATAATGGACATAGAAAGCATTTAGATTCTCATCCTGAATATGTTTTTGCAAGCCATTAAATTCTCCTCTCATATTTGAAGCTCCATTATAACCCTACCCACAACGCCTAGAAATAGGTAAACCATGATGATCAAGCAAACCAACCAAAGCATCCTTCAATGCCGCAGATGTACAACTTGTGATATGCTTGATAGCAAGAAATCTTTCCATGACCTTCCCTTGATTATTCACAAATCTACATGCCACAAATTTTGCAAGTTAGAATAATAGTACAATACAATAATATAAAAATTGTATGACTAAAAAAGAGATGTACAACAAACTTCACAATCACCGCCATTTGCTCATTTATTGATACATCTCGAGACTCGTCAATAAGCACTACGAAATTCCTATCTCCAATCTCACCTTTAATCACTTTCGTGACCTCTTGTGCGCAAGCTTTGGAAAGCTCTTTTTGAATATCTACACAAGTCATAACTGCATGCCCAGGAGCTGTATCAAATGCACACTTTACTTCCTCCTTCTTATCCTTGTACCAATCCAACAACTCTTTGAAATTAACTTTATTGATGGAAGTGGAGGATTCGTTATGTCCACGAAAAGCTTCACCTTGCGCTATGAGGTACCTTGCACAATCTAAAAATGCAGTCAAACTAATTTTGTATGCAATTTCGGCCTCCTTACTGTATGTGCTCATTTTACTAGATACACTTGACCGTTGATTCTTGAAGTCATCACACTCACCCTTTGCGATGTTGTGGAAACTATTTGGACCACCAACATGTTTATTGAAAGCATTTATAGCCGACTTCCAACGAGAGAACCCAACTTCTGTAAATACATCATTACCAAATGCGTTGGGTTGTGACTGTTTCTTGAAAATAAAACAATAGAAACAAAAAGCGGCATCTTTTTTCACACTATATTCTAACCAATCAAACTTAGTAAACCATGATTCTTGAAAGGATCTCCACACTTTGCCATCCAATGTCTTCAGAAAGGCATGCCCAATTGCTTGAGTTGGACCATTCAATAAATATGTCCTCCTCACTTCATCTCTAATTTCATTTGCAAAATCTTTTATTAGTATGCGATGCGCTGGATCGGCAATAATTTCATCCAGATTAAATTCTAGTCGAGACTTCTTTGGTTGAGTTGCGCTCTCATCGGTTGGGGGAGTGCTACTTGAATTTTTTGTGAAATAATTACGCAAAGTTCATTTCTCCATTATTGCAAACCTATGAATAATGAATTAATGGCTAATTGAGTATATATATACCATATTACCACACTATATCAAACTTACTAACAATTAGCAAATAACAAATGGGTAATTGACTAATGAGTTGATGACTAACTAGTATATACCAGTTGGCAGCAGTCAACAATTAATATAGCTGAAGTCTGAAGACTTGAAGAGTGAAGAGCAGCTCAGCAGAGCAGAGGGGCAGCTGTAGCCCAGATCAAGCCTTAAGCCTCCTCGGTGGCGGCAGGTAGCCAGGGGTGAATCCACCAGCTCCCAGGCCCCAGCGACGGCGTAGTGGCGTCGCTCCTCCTCCTCTAGCTCCGGCACGCGCCCGCCCCTCACCTCCTTCGGCCGGCCCTCCTCCTCCTCTGGCTCCGGCCTTCTCCGCAGCTTCGCTCCTCGGCGCGACAGCGTCGGCCCGCCCCTCGCCTCCTACGGTCAACCCCTCCTCCTCTAGCTCAGGTGCTTGGTGGACCGACCGGCGTGCGTCGCGACCGCAGTGGCGCTCGGCGCGCCCTCTGGTGCCCCTCTCGTGCTCGATTCACTCGATTGGGGATTTCAGGTTGGGGAAATAAGGAATTGATTGGGGTTTAGGGAATTTTGGAAGGAATGTGCTCGATTAAAATACTCGATTGGGGATTCAAAATCAAAAATATTCGGCGATAATTTTTCTGAAATATAGGTCGCTCGATCGTTGATTTGGACGGGTTTAGGGAATTTTGCACTATGAAGATAAGTGATATTAGGACCAACCGTGGCGACAAGTGGATCGCTCAGCGGTTGAGCTCTCGAACGATCGCTGATTGGTCGATCATTGGCGACTAGTCGGCAAGCGGTTGGCGTGGGGTAAAAAAATTATCGCGGAATATTTTTGTTATTTTGAATAAAAATAGGGCCGTGGCGGTGGCGGTGGGGGCGTGGGTTGGGCTCGGCATTGGCTTGGCATTGCCTGGCCTCAAAGCAAGCATCTTCTTCTTCCCACCGCCACTCTCGGCCATGGCACAGTTTGGCACAAAGACACCATGGCGCCTCCCAAGGTTGAAGCGGTGGGGAGGGGGTGTCCATTGCCGGTGGAGGGTGGGCTTCAACCTGATGAAGCCCACCCGGTGGATTCACCCCTGAGTGTAATGAACAATCCTCAGTTAATTAAGTTATTTATCTATAACATTTATAGATAATAATGTATTTTATATAACCTTCAAAGGTACCACTCAATATTAACAATGAGTGAGATCATACGCACCTAGTGGTCGCAAGCTATTTTACGACAACCATATATGGTTGTAAGTTCTTCTACGACCACCTATTGATTGTAAGTCCTACTGCAATCACCATATATGGTTGTAAATTCTTCTACGACCGCCTATTAATCATAAATCCTACTACGATTACGTCATGGTCTTAAATTTAATTACTAAGATCAGATCATCTACGACCACCTTATGGTCGATAAAGCCTACAAACATACGTGCTCAATCGATTAGGGATATTTGTGCACTGTGTTTAATATACACAATAGTTAATATGTGCCTTTATTTCTGAGATAACTGCAAATATTAAACCTCTGCATCTAACATAACTGCAAGGTGATGTGGGGGATGCGTCTTTGACAATAACTACCCTTAAACGTGCGTATTGCATCAGACGACAAGGTGCCTCTTGACATAAACAACTGTAACCCCTTTGTGTGCTATATAATGAGTAAAGTCGGTGGACATAGGAGAAAAGGACAGACGAGAAGCGAGAGACAAGAAGATTAAGCCCTAGTGGCAAGGATCTAATAATCCTCAATTCTCAATACAGATAACAAATACTAATCTTAAGTATACCTCTTAATATTCATAAGGGAGAAACTTCACTGGGTGGTCGTAAGCCTTCCTATGACCACCCCATGGTCGGAAGCCCTTCTACGATCATACGATGGTCGTAAGCCTCTCTACGACCACCTTGTGGTCATAGGCCTTTCTATGACCACGTTAGCTACGACCACCCTACAATTGATTAAGTCTGTAGACATGTGGGCCTAATCAATCAGGAAATCTTATGCGTGGTGTTTAAGACATGGAGCAGTTAGTATACGTTGTTATTCTCTAGAATAACTGTATTACGCCTCTATCTCTGACGATAACTGTCAGTCGGCATGGAGGTGTCATAACCCTGACAATAACTTCCATCAACGTGTGTGTTACACCAAATGTCAAGGCGCCTCTTGGCCTGGAGAAACTGTTGCCGCTTCATGTGCTATATAAGGGCTAAAGTCCACAGACATGGGGCTGAGGATCAGGAGGAGGGGATATTAGGCACAATTCTTCTTCTTCTTCTTGATTTTAATTAGTATAGTCAATACAACAAACACAGGAGTAGGGTTGTTATTCTCTTCAGAGAAGGCCTAAACCTGTCTAAATCCTTGTGTCATTCTCCGCGTGGTACTAATTCTAGGAGACCCCTAAATATTCATTCGTAAGATCGATACTAGATCATCGACAGTTGGCGCCGTCCGTGGGGAGTTTCTGGTGATTCCTTTTCATCATGTTCCCTTGATTTGTTTCAACTCTGATGCTTTCATGGCAGGAGAATGGAACGATGAGAACTGGTTCGATCTGGCTGACTACGCAAAATTCGACATGGATGCCACCTACGAGCAGAGCATTATTTCGTCTGACGGCTATGCCGCCTCCAGGGATCTTTCACCAAATCTAGGAGACCATGCTGCAGACAGAGTTGATGAGGGATCTCTATCCCCCACAACGTTATGTCTAGATGAGGGACCTGATTCCTCATAGAGCAAGGGTCCAACCGACCATAATCAGGACTGCACCAAGACAAGTGGAAAGCATAGCAAGGGTTCCCCCTCAAAATGTTCGAGTTCGTCTCAGGTAGTCCGACTTGTGTCGGGACCCTGGAATATGCAACTCCAGAGACCCTCTGTGTATTCTGAACTAGTCCTAGATTAGTAGCTAGCTCACACAGTTATAACATTTATGTAATCATATCTATACAGCAACTATAGATGAAGCAGACAAATTAATATTAATAGTATTGACAATAAATACAGTAAGTAGATTGAAAGCACAATTTAAAAGATTAATACATAAGTAATTAAGTTTCTTTAAATCAACTAGTGAACACCCCGTTCACTTCCCAACCATCAATCAAAACCATCTACACAGATCCAACCAAACCATTCCAACATTTTTATAAAGTCTACCCCTCGTGTGAAATCACCAGGCATTATCCATAACTGGGGACACGGCTATTCGAATAGTTTTTATCACTTTGTAGAGGTTGTACTGCTTGACCCACAAGACACGAATTCTCTAGTTGGTACGGCGTATATCTATGCCACCACTCACTACCTTAGGTAAGCGATCTAGAGCATGTGACAAGGCCTTTACAAAGTTCTGTTTTGACTCGGTTCTGCTCGCTAAGGATTCGCCGTATCGGCCCCCTCTTGCGCCATAATCAACCAAAATAGAACCAAATCAAAACATTCCTAATTAGTTGGCCAGGTCCACCCCATCCTGGACATGTGGTTGTACGGTATGATCCAGATCAATGGCGCACAAAGTTAAGTCTTAATCACTACTCAGGCGAGGCAACCACATCCCAAAATCATCCCCTTTACTGCACGATCACTCGCCTAAATATAAATCATTTTGGGTTCAACCCGGCCAAATGGCTACCCTAGCCATGGCACAACATCTTTTAATAACAGCGGTCGCGCCACAATTACATAATTCGTTAAGTCAAGTTCATTCATAAGAGTATGTGATCAAGGATTCCATCGTATAACTAAAGCACTGGCTAAGCACAAACGATACCCAAGTTGGTAGTACAATTATGTCTAACTAATAATTAACCATCCTAAGGTGTTCAAGGATTTATGTCATTTAAGGGTACATGTCATTCTCAAATTATCAAGGAGGCATAATGGCAATTTGGTAATTAACTAATCCTGAAACCATTTTTATACAACTAGCCATGCATCTTTATATCAAACAATATACTTTTGTAAATTGGGTTCAACATGATCAAAGTTCTACGATTTGCCTTTGTTGAAGTGTTGAGGTGCTTCGGTCGTCGGGTCCACGAAGTCTGCCAAAACACCGGAATCTATACGTGCGAACAAAGCCAAATAAATAAAACAATACCAAATAAAATCCAAATAAATACCAAATAAGCACTAATAGTAAGATAATGAATTTAGATGAATTTAAAATTTTGAATCACTCGAATCGAAGTTCGAATGAAGAAGATATGGCCTCCAGAAGTTGGAGAAACACATGAAATGATGAAATTAGGGGTTTCCAGATTTTTGGATTTATTTTTGCGAAGGAAAATTGAATTATTGCACCAAATGACGTCGACAGAGGGTTTTCGGTTGAAAAAAAAATAAGAAATAAAATTTAAATGATTATGATAGGTGGGGCCCACTCATCATAGGGTAGGTGTATGGTGGACTAGGTCTACAGGGCTTTCGAATGGTGAAACGTTTGGTGTGCCACGTGGGCTTCCACGTGGACTGCTACGCATGCAACAGGGCTGACATGGCGCCTAGGTGGGGCTGACTGGGTGCCATGGTGGCTCGGGCCAACAGCTCGCCGGTGAACGGCGGGGCGGCGGCCGGCGGTGAGGGCACTGATGGGAGGGGAACACGGTGCGCATGGTTTGGAGGATGCGACATCACCGGAAGGCCGGCGGCGAGCGAGGAAGGCGGCGGTGGTGGCGATTGAAGGCGGCAGCAGAGCTCCGGGGGCCGAACTCAGCAGAGGAGATGAGGGCAGCGGAGGTGGCCTAGCGGCGGCACTAGAGGAGGCGGCGTTCTTCGTGACCGACGGCGGTTGAACTTGAAATCCGGCCAGAGGAGAGTGAGAGAGAGAGAGAGGGGAGAGATAGGGAAACGGAAGATGTGAAGGAGAGCTTCCCGGTGCTCGCCTTTATAGAGGACGAGGAGGTCCGGAGGAGGAGGATGGTGAGGAGGGGTCAAGTCAGCCATTAATGCAGAGCTTGCGTGTTCGGCAAAACGGGGCGAAAAAAGGGGGAGGCAATGGAGGGGACGGGATCGGCGGAGGACCCGGAGTTTAATGCATGCAAAAAAGGGTGGAGAAGTGGGAGGAAAATGGGGGATTAGATGGAGCTTGATGTGCCATCAATGACGGTCCGAACGGCAGCGCACGGGAGGTAAAAGGGGGGCGCGTGGGGAAGAAAGGGTGGAGGAGAAGGGTATTGGGTGGGCCCCTTGGTCACGAGAGAGGAAGAAAGTGAGTAGCGGAACACAAGAAAAGACAAAGGCCAAATTTGGGTAGGAACAGCCAAGAGAGGGAGAAGGGAGTGGGCTGAGGGAAAGAATTCGGCCCAAGGTGAGGGAGAGGAATAAAAAGAGTTTTTGATTTAAATAAATACCAGAAAACAAAAAGGGTTTTTAGAAAATAGTTTAAGCCATCCAAAAATTTTGGAAAAATGCAAAGAAATCCCTTGAATTAAATGGAACTTAATAAAAAATACTTTTAACTATATTTTAGCTTTTAATTTTGCAAATAAAATAGATTTTAATTTTGGGACAAAAGGAAAAACCATTTTTAAATTCCAGAAAATCCAAGAAAATACTTAAAATAATAATTTTGGCTTTTAAAACCAATAAAAGCCAGAAAACTTAAATAAACCAACTTGAAACTCAGTTAAAGTTTGATTAATTCAAATTAAATGGTTTTTTATTTCTAAATTTGAAGTTAAGCTTTAGCAACTTAATAAAATCAAATGGTTAATTTTTTAAATTTTGAAAATTTTCAAGAACTCAGGAAATTTGGGATGTTAGAAACCTACACCCTTTAAATAGAATCTCGACCCCAAGATTTGGGCTAACTAAAGATTAGGTTCGGGAACTCGGACTTTGCTCACTGGACCTGAACTTAGCTCCCTTCTGAGTGAGACAAAACCGAAACAGAAACTGAACTGACTCGATCTTACCTGGAATGAAGTTCTGAGTTGGTTGGGCTGGCTTGGTAGTGACATGGTTCACTTGTCCTCTTGCAGAAGGGGGTGGAGTCCGGATGGCTTGTCTTGGAGTCTGAGGTGCTCCATGTCCTGCTCCTAGCGTGGGGGTCCTGATCGGAGTAGCTCCCAAGCTGAATGGAATTGGCGCTGGGGCTTGCTTTCTTGGGGGATGTCATGGGCATGGTTATTGAGGCGTCCTTGAGGTGACGCCTAGGCGTCGCCTAGGCGTCAAGGCATGCGCGCAGGGCAAGGCGTCGGCTCGCCTTGCCAGACTCGCGTGGGGCGTCCGCTTCAGCGCTCAGGCGTCGCCAAGGCGTCACAAAGGCGAGCTGTGGCGTTGGGAAGCCTCAAGGCGACGCCTTACAGAGGAAGAGCGCGCAAATCAGAGGAGAAGCGCGCGAATGAAAAGGCAGCTCAGCAGCTGAACCCTAAAGCGCGCAAATCAGAGAGAAAGTGGCGCGAATCAGAGAGAGAGAGAGAAGGCTAGAAGGGGAAGAGCCGAAGAGAAAGACTCACCCGAAGGCCGAAGCTGAAGCTACATCTCGCCGCTGCATCCTCCGGTCGTCCCTGTCACGGTGTCGCCTCCGCTGCTGTCTCGGCGTCGCCCTCGCCCCGTCGCCCAAGAAGGCAAGAAGGTACACCTGCCCTCCTCCTCCTCCTCCTCCTCCGCCTCTCGGTTTAGCTCGATCTCCTCCTCTTGGCCTTCCTCCTCCTTCTCCTAGTGGCGCTGGCGACCGGAGGTCCGGACTCCCCCCGCCCTCCTCCTTCTCCCGTGGCCACCGTACTCTGGGAGTCTGGTCGCCACGGGAGAAGGAGGAGGGCGAGGGGAGTCCGGACGCGGGAGCCGGGATGCACCAGTCCATCGGGAGGGAGGGAGAAGGCCGGGTCGGGGTTGCCTCGCCGCCGGGTCGCTCGCCAGCTCCGCTCTCTCTCTCGCTACATGAGCACTGCGCCACTGCCGCACTGCGCCGCTGCGATTGAAGCCGGCTTTTGCTACTGTGCCGTGAGAGAGGGGAGGCCGAGAAACTTTATGCTGTCGACAACCAAACACACCCAGTAGCAAGGGGCAGTACCAGTACCATTCCACGCCTTGGGCCTTGAAGGCCGACCGTTGTGTTCGTCTCCTACTCTCCTCCCAGGCCGAGCCGGTCGCGCCTATTGTGGGCTGCCTCAATGAGGTCTTACTGCAAGCCGCTGTTGGCAAGGCCCGAGTGCACCCGCGTCCAAGGGAGGCTCGGATCCAACAAGAGAAAGGATGCGGCACCCAGGACAAGACCAAATTGGGGGGATTTGACGTTCTGGTCCTTTTGTTTTTTGCCATTAGCCAAGTTGAAGTGAACCCAAAACCGAATTGGCTTTAAGTTAAAAAAAACGAATTTGTCAAGCCTTCTCACGTGTCAACAATTTTGATACATATTTGCTCAACTTTTACGCATTTGTCTGAGTAGTGAGTATGTTCCGATTTAGTACTCATGCGCAAGTTCATGGATCAAATCTTAATCTATATTAAAGTTGAGTGCAAAACATGATGCTAGAGAACACAATGTCATCGTGTTCTTACTTAAAACGGCTTCACTAATTCCTACGAGATGATATCTTTTTTTCACCTACTCATCGTAAGCCTAAAAGCTAGCTCCTTGAAGAAGCTTAACCTACGTTAAACATGCTGTTAGTAGGTAGGTACCTAGAGAATATATAATAGTGTGACATCAGCTGTCTATAAGTATTACATGTAGGACATGAGATGGTGTAAAAAAGAGAGAGGGAGTATAGAGGAGAGAGGGGAAGCATAGAGAATTAGATCATCTCTCATGCAGTAGTCAACTGTAATATGAGAAACAAGACATATTACATAGAGGAGCTATCTATAGAGACACATAAAAAATGACTCATTGTAAAAGTTGTCTTTTGTACCATTTATAGATGACATGAAAGAATTTTATACGTAATCTTATGAGTTGTGCGACCGTAAAAGTTCCGTGCTATGCATTCGTTTAGGGTTATTTTAGATACGTTTGAACTATCTTTCTTTCTTTTTTTTGCACGAAAGATTTGAACTATCCCAACAAAAATCTTTTACCGGAAACATACTCCGGTCATACGAATGTTTGAAGTGCCAACAAACAGCTACTGAGAGCCAACAAGCCAGAGGCATGACCAGCCTCAGCCACCGACGGAGGATGATTTTTTTAAAAAATAATATTATTTAAAAAAATTATAAAAATAAATAGTCAAAATTTTTTTTAACACAACTAGGCGACTATTGTCAATTGAAATAGCAAAATTTTACTATCATCGTTCCAAATGCAAAATTTTCCTATCATCGTTCCAAATGGCGATAGTAGTCTAGACAATGACGATAGTAACCTAGAACAGTGCAGAGAGGTCTCTGTCGTTAGTAGAAATAGTGACATGGCTCTATCGCCACTCCAACCAGTAATACGACCCTGTCGTCATTTCAACTGGCGACAGGGATCCTTCGTTTAAAATTTTTTTAATATTAAAATTTATGACAATCGTTATTTCAAATGGCGATAGGGATCCCGCGAGTATTTAATTTTTTTAATATTAAAATTTAGGAAAATCGCCAATTCAAATGTCAACAGGGGTCTCGCAAGTCCCTAAAAAATTTTCATATTAAAATTTTAAAAAATAACCATTTCAAATGGCGACAGAAATCCCTCAAGTCTCTGTCGCCATTTCAAAAGGTTGCACAATCTATCCTATAAAAGACCCCCAAAATTCTATCATAACTCACTTTCATTCAGAAAAAAAAAGAGACAGAGGGGAGGGAAGGGGGAGGAGAAAAGCTAGCGAAGTGCTGCCCGTCCGGTCATCCACCTTTTAGGTAATTTTTTTAACCGAATGGATTACATAGTATTAGATGTACGGTTACGTAGTGTGGTATATTGTACATAATCATTTTTAGTCGGTAGTTTAGTTTTAGATATGTGGATAATCATGAAAATCTTGCTTACGGTGCAGTATATCAAACACTAGTACAGACAGGGTCATCACAGACGGTTCAGAACCGTCATCACAGACGATTTTTGAACTGTCTGAATTTGTGTGTCTATGATAACAGGCGGTTATCATAGACGGTTTTTGAACCGTCTGTAATAAGGCACAACACAGACGGTTTTTTGTTGAAACCATCTATGAAGGGCTAGTATCACAGACAGATTCCACCAAAAACTGTCTATGAAAGTCTAGTATCACATACGGTTTCCACCGAAAACTGTCTGTGATACATAGGATATCATAGACGGTTCTATTTACAAACTGTCTGTGATACCCTACGTATCACAGACAGTTTGTAAATAGAACCCGTCGGTGATACTAGCCCTTCACATACGGTTTTAACAAAAAACCGTCTGTAATAGTTCTTTATACCTAACTGAATTTTTTTGATTTTTGGCTAGCCTCAAGAATTGCTAGCCATGCCCTCTGAAAACAAGCAGGCAGAAAACAGATACATCACAGATGAATCAATTGTGGACAACTCAAAGTGATCATTTACAACTCAAAATCAATTACAAAAGAATATGTTCAAGTATTGTCGCTAAAGTTACAATTGAATTACAACTACTCAAAGTGAATTACAATTGAATCAATTGTTTGAAGGTGGTTCAGAGGTGTCGACGGAGTGAAACTCTCCGTTGGCGTTAACGATCTCCATCTTGATGAAACTGCAGAGCTTCCCTCGAACCTCCGAGATCGCTCTCACAACGAGTGCACCTAAATCTATGTTCAAGCCCTATCGCTAGTAGGAGTAAAGTAGTAAGCATATATATTTAAATTTATAATTACGAAATAATTATTGCGAGATTGACAAACCTCGGGATCCTTCAACTTAGCACTCATGATTTGCTGCATATGATAGTAAACGTAGAATGCACATAGGTGATCTTGTTTTTACTGGCGGCACTACAAAAATAGAATTACATATATAGGTATAGTCAGTTCGAGACGCATTATTACGAAGTATGATATAGGATTATTGTGTTGTAGCGCGTACCAGAAATCGCATCCTGTGTTGCAGTGTGGCGCTCGATCCCTTATATACCCCTTCCTCGGCAACATAGGCGACGAACGACTTACATGATTCCAAAAAGTTATCCTCAGCCATTTCAAACGAAGGAAGACTACAATAGAGTTATGAATGGAGGAAATGAGCATACCTGTCAAGTATTCCTTTCACAATGGTGAAGTCGTAGGTTTTGTTGAGTAGGGAATCAAGGTATATTACATTGTTCCTCTTTGGTATAATGACTAAAAGGATCCAGTGGTACCTACTCATGTATGTCGCTATAGTCATTAAACCTAAGTTCGTGCTGCGTATAAAGTATAAATAAAATTTGTATAGCAAATAGTGAAGCAATTACTTCTGGTTGTAGGGCACCAGTATGTAGTCCTTGTCGTCCTGAGCAAGCAATCCCGTCGTTATGTATTTCTCGACATAGGATGCGTCTTGGTTGATGGTTTGCTCAGAGACCACGTGTAGGTCGAGGAAACCCACCGGTTCTTGCCATCCCCGGGCATTTTTCATCATGTATCTATACATAAGAAATGAGTTATGATATTTATTGGTATTATATGAATGTAGAACTTGATTGAACACACTTACAGTGTCCAGTATCGTAGAAGCGAGGCGTCGAGGGCATCGAGGTTGAATAGGTCGAATAAGTCATTGAAGCCCACGACGAAGTGGCCCGGCTCGTGGAAGAAATGCTCCTTCGTGTATCTGACGGTGATTCCAGTATCGCACCCCTTCTCTTTGGTCTTCCGCATGTACCAGACATGCAAAGCCTGACAACCTACTTCAGCGCGGGCTAATACTATGTCAGGCGCCAACCGACTTCCGATGGAGTATTTCTAGAGCTTGAGAGGCGCCTTAATGTTCTTCGATTTCGATTTGGCCTTAACGACTGGCCTGCTACACGTCTTCCTGTGAGACGACTCGAGAACCGATATGGTGGCAAGCTTTTCTTGTTCCTTCGGCGTCTTCTCCACGGGAACTGATGAGGTGGCCTTCTGAAGTAAAGGTTGAGGTGGAGTCATCGAGGGTCCTACTGGAGAGGCATGATCGTGTCGAGATCGCAGCACTGCAGGGTCTAGGGCGGTATCCTTCTTGGGCCACTAGATAAAAGTGTACATGGCATCCCCTAGTATTCTGATGTCTTCGTTTGGGTGAATCTCCAGCAGGACGACAATGAAATTGTCATGTACCATATCCACCTAGACCCTGGCATAACCTTGCGCCAGCTGGGCACCGTGTTGCACTGTCCCTTCCTGGTATGGATACACCATCCCCCGACCAGCCTCAATAGAAATGGACCCAACCATCCTCACTTGGAGCTTGCAGGGCATCGGCTCCTACAAACGATACGCAATTAGTTAAGGAGTCCTATAGGTCTATCTTTGGAGCATTCCAAAGATGTACATTATCGGTCTCTTTTGGTGCTAACTCGGTCCTTATGTTCATATCAACCAAGTTACGCCGTGTGTTAACATCATCCTTTATTTTGCCACTAATGTTTAGTAAGAGACCAATCAAGCTATCACATACATTCTTCTCCACGTGCATGACTTCGATGTAGTGGCGAACTTCTAAGTGCTCCTAATAAGGCAAGTCCCAAAAAATTGACCGTTTCTTCCAGATGTTCTTCTAACAAGTCCTTAATTTACGTCTCTTCCTAAGCACAACATCGATATCCTTAACCATATCATAGACCTCTTTCCCTCTAAAAGCTCTTGGAGCTGAACCATCCTCTTTATTTCCGTCGAATTGTTTCTTCATCTTGCGGTATGGGTGAATTCTGGGAAGGAACCTACGGTGACGCATATACACAGTTTTGCGCGAGTTGTTCAGCCATACATTCTCGGTACCATCTAAGCAGTGCAGATAAGCTTTGGCTCCTTTTGTACTGAACTCTGACAGGTTACTAAGAGCAGAAAAATCATTGATGGTGCAGAGCAATATGGCGCACAAAGTGAAGTTCTCTCATTTGTACGCATCTCATACTTGTACCCCTTCGTTCCACAGTGTCACAAGATCTTCCAACAATGGTGCTAGGTACACATCAATATCGTTCCTAGGTTGCTTCGGCCCGCTTCATACACAGCCAAGGAGAAAGGTTGTACATACATAGATTCACAGGCTAGGTGCTATGTCAGCTGCTCATGTTACCAAAAGGATTCATTCCATCTGTACTCAACCCTAACCTTATGTTCCTTGGTTTCACACCGAACTCTTCGAAACTCCGATCGAAGTTTCTCCACTAGGCAGAATCAGTAGGGTATCTTAGCTTTCCATCTTTCTTACGCTCCTCCGAGTGCCAACGCAGTAATCCTGCCTCCTTTCAGTTCGCAAATAAACACTTCAAACGTGGGATCACAGGCATATACCACAACATCTTAGCAGGAGGTCATTACTTTACCTTAGCAGTATTCTTACGCTTGTATCGGGATGCTTTGCACACAGGACATATATGCATGTCTGCATACTCTTTACGGTAGAGGATACAATCATTCGGACATGTATGTATTCTTTCTACTTCCATTCTCAATGGACAAAGAACCTTCTTGGCTTGGTAGGTGGTGCTGAGCAACATGTTTCTCTCCGGAAAGATGTCCGCTAGGAGACCTAACAACGCCATAAAACTCTTGTCGGACCAACCATTGCTTGCCTTCAATTCAACAGTTCAAGCATGGCTGATAACCTTGTGTATTTCGGCTTGCAGCCAAGGAACAAAGGTTTCCCCGAGTCTTCCATTAAGCCCTCAAATTTACCAAACTCTCTCTCACTGTAGTTCCCTTCTGCATCGCGTAGCATCTGATCCAGATTGTCATTGTGCGACTTATCCTCATCAAAAGCACAGTCCACATTCGGCATATCGTTGACTTCATCGGCGATGTCGTCATTATTAACTTCCTGTATAATCTTCTCTTCACCGTGACTGGTCCAACATGTATACCCTTTTCTGAAGCTCCTTCGAATCAAGTACGCTTCGATCTGCGCCGAGCTGTTAAACATCTTCAGATTACCGTAATCAATGCATGGACAGTACATAAATTTTATCCCATTCTTCAACATATCCTGCTCAGCAGCTCTTCTAAAAGCAAACATGTCATTAATGTACTCTTCACACACATGGTTCTCACTATACATCCAGTTTCGGTCCATCTATGCAAACAAATTAGTGTTAAATTAGAGCAAGTACTCTTGCTATTGACCAAACATACTAAAATTGATTAGCTATTAACCTAGAGCAAATATAAAGGGTTACAGATCGTTACCCTCGGAGCTCACGACGAATATCCCAAATTAATATCCCGCGAGATCATCTTCCCTTTCTTCCTCCTCTCCTTCTCCTCCCTTCCTCCTCTCTTCAGCTTCCTCCTTTCCTTCTCCTCTCTAAGGTGGCGCAATAGGGGAGGAGGCAGCAGGGGTGGTGGCTCAAATAGAAAGGCTGGAGGCGCTAGGGGCAGAGGTCTATCGGGATGGCTTGATATTTATAATGCCAGCATATCACAGACGGTTCTAGTTATAAACCGTCTGTGATGTTGCTCTATCATAGACGGTTTATAACTAGAATCGTCTGTGATGTCTAGATTATCACAGATGGTTCTTAATAAGAACCATCTGTGATAATCTAGACATCACAGACGGTTCTAGTTATAAACCGTCTGATGAGGCGTCCACTATAGCCTGTTTTGTAGTAGTGAAATATGCTGGATGCCACCAATTTCAAAATTTACTACGGTTAGAGAACTATTCTTGAGGGTCCCAAGAGAATTGATTTGTGTTATTTCCAGTCGATGACCGTGACCCTAACAAAAACAGAATAGTGTACATGGGACACTATGATGCGGTGGTTGTTCCACACATTTAATTTGGACCATGTTGTGTATAATCTAGATTGAGTTGTCTTGCCAACCGAGCACCACAGGGCACATATTGAGAGTTAGTAAAGCTCAAGGGAACAAGGTCCTAGCAGTTATATGTACACAGGGCGAGGAAGCAACAGTGGGATTTGGTCCTTCTGACCTAGGCATATGCCAAGCCCACTCTTGCATCGGCAACTGAACAAGAAGGGGGCGGTGATGCCGAAGAAGTTGGGGACTCCAGCCACAGCGCGGCACACACAATGACTGAAGGTCCAAGAGTTGTTGATGTTGTCGATGAAGACCATGTGGAAGGAGCTCCTTCAGTCAAACAAGCTAGTGGGCTTGCTAACGAGGGTAAGGAGCTAGAAGCCCTAGTCCAAAGGATGGATCTCGAAGACTAGGACTACATAGCATTGTTAGAAGATGAAGGATCTGACGACGAGGATGCTATGGAACAGCAGGCGGTTCCATCTAAGTGGAACACATACTAGTTCAACAAACTTATCGTTAACTAAGGCTCTCTTGTGTCATGGGAGTACGAGCAGAGCAAGGTCAGGCAATAAGCTATGTACAAATGTAAGGAGGCCGTGTAGGAGGTGGTCAAATTCTAGGCCTTATCGGTGTGGCGTACATTCACAGTTGTCAAGTCTAACACAAGATGTTAAGACGTGAAGTACGACTTAGAGGGATGCTCTTGGTGCGTGCACGTATTTCAGCCTAAGTGGGACACCTACTGGAAATGCTCTATAGTAGTCTGTCACACATGTGTCGTCGCTGAGTCAATGCAGTCCCACAAGAACCTGTCATCAGACTTTATCGTGAACATCATGTACGGTGAGATCGTGGATAATCTAGATTTTGAGCCACGATCTAACATTCAGACGATTGAGGCAAGATCCTAGTACACAATCAGTTATGCCAAGACGTGGAGGGCAAAACATAAGGAATTAGAACCAAGGTTTGGTACGTTCGAGGACTCCTACCACAACCACCTCAGCCAACTCCGAGTCATAAAAAATAGGAATCCCAGCACTCATGTCGACATTCAAGATTCCACGCATCCGAAGTGGGGCAATAAGAGGGTACCGAAGCAAGCATTATTCACCTTTGGTCCATGCATCAATGCATTCTGATACTGCCATCCAATCTTGTGCGTGGATGACACATTCCTAACTAAAAAGTACAATGGCCAGATACTAACTGTAATAGCGACGGACGAGAACAATCAAGTTCTTTCTGTGGCATTCGCATTCGTTGAAAGCGAGAAAACAAATAGCTGGTTGTGGTTCCTAAGGAATTTGAGGATTTCTTTTGTACAGAGCCGTCCTAACGTATGTGTCATACATGATCAGCATGCGGGTCTACTGAGTGCAATAACTCAGCTACAACAAGGAGAGAACAAACCACTTCCATGGGTAGATCAGCAGAGCAGGTGGTGCATGAAGCACTTGGGTGCAAACTTCTACAAGCAGTTCTGTAATAAGGACTTGATGAACCTGTTCAAGCGGCTGTGCAACCAAAACCAGCAGCGAAAGTTTGACACACTCTAGAATATTCTGGATGGGTGGACCTGGATGTATAGAAGGGATGCAGCCAAAAAGGCCGCTACAAGCGCTGACCAAACCCCTGAAGCATTGCCACAGCTACCCACTAGTCCTAGTGTGGCAAGGAAGACGGGGGCATAGGTGAAATGCTTATCAGACTGGGTTGAGGATGCACCTAAGGAGAAGTGGTCGCTGCTACATGATAGGGGTGGTGCTCGGTATGGTGTCATGACAACTAATCTAGCCGATGTATACAATTGGGTCATGTGTGGCACCAGATGCCTCTCTTTGATTGGTATTGTAGAGGCCATTCTCTATGGTACCACAAATTACTTTGTTGATAGAAACAACAACGTGTCATTTGCCATGGTAAATAATAGAGTATTGTACTCCGCTATGATCACCAAGTACATGGAGGAGAAGAGCAAGAAGGGTGAGATGCACCAGGCATTCAAGATGGGCACAAAGGAGCTTTGCTTCAAGATACTGTGCAAGGATAAAGGACGCTACAGGACGAACCGCGACAGAATCACCCACGAGTGCACGCTGCGCCGCACTAGTTGCGTGTGCACTTGCAACAAGCATCTTCTTCTGCATAGGCCCTGCTCACATGTCATGACCACATGTTCGACAGTGGCATAGCATCCCAGCCAGTACCACTGTAATTATATCAACAAGAAGGAGGTAATGCAATCCTAGAGTGCAGAGTTGTATGGTTACAGCGTAGTTGGCCATTTCACTAGCCATCTGACGCGGGAGCAACTTATCTGGGCCGAGGATATTGATAGGCTGAAGGGAAAGGTTGGCTGGCGACAGGTACGGCGTATCAGGAACGACATGGACGAAGAAGTGCTCCATTTGCAGGGAGTCTGGGCACACCTTTAACAAATGCCCTACGAGAAATCCATAGGATGAAGGAGACATCGGTAGTCTAGATAGCGCCATAGGGATCTTATCCGACCGCCCTACTCGAGGCGATCGACATGGCAGACGTTGAGGTCGCGGCCACGGGAAAGGTTCGTCTTATTGAAATATGTGGTGCTCAATGCTATGTAATCTCATTTCGATTTGTCGAAAAACTAGGTGCTAATGTTGTGCTAAATGTTTTGTAATATAAATGTGATTTGTCGACAAAATATGTGAGGACATTGCGCTGAATGTTCTGTAATATCATTGTGATTTGTCGATAAAAAATGTGATGACGTTGTGCTGAATATTTTATAATATCATTGTGATTTGTCCACAAAATATGTGGATAGAAATAGACAATAAAAAAAATAGGTAGAGGTCCCTGTTGCTAGTTGAAATGGCGATAGGGTCCTGTCACCATTTGGAGTGGCGATAAGGCCATATCGCCATTTGAACATTTTTGAGATCACATACGGCATCAAACACATGTACACTCAAAGCACTAAATAAAGCGTTAGTTACTTGAGCCTCGAGATGTAAGTATTTCTCTTCCTCAATTGTTAGAGCAAGATGATCCAATGGAGGAGAAAAGCCTACATCTACAATCCACCATATATTTAGGCCTATGGCCTTAAAATAACATGACATGTGGATTTTCCAATGAGCATAATTTGTGCCATCAAATTGAGGTGCTTTACCTAGGTGCACTAAATCTCTAGTCGTCATCCTTTACTCTCTAGACGGTTAAGTCTAATAAATGAGAGACCAAGCTCTGATATCACTTGTAAGATCGAGGAGGCCGACTAGAGGGGGGTGAATAGGCGGTTTAAAATTCTCTACGGCTAAAACCGATTTCTAATGTGGAAGCTAATACAAATTCGGTTTTGCACAATTAAAGCCTAAATCAACTAGGTTCAACTAAGTGCACGAACAATACGAGTCTATTTAAGAATATAGCAATTGAGCAAGACTTATAAGCAATTCAATTCAAGCAATGTAAATTGTACAAGGTAAAGCAAGCATTCATACACAATGGATAAGCAATACAATTCGATAAATGTAAATTGCAATAGTGAAGCAATAGAATGCAAACCACAAGATGACACGACGATGTTTTACCGTGGTGTTTAGAGACTTACCGGTCTCCCCTAATCCACGTTGAGGCAAGCCCAAACCAATTGGACCGGCTCCACGAATTGAGCACCCGCCTCCGAGGTAAGTCCAAACCAATTGGACCGGTTCCAAACCAAACCAACACCTCACTCCACTACGGTTGTTCCTTCCTCCACTCCGGAGATGGCAAGCACCACACCACTCACAAACCGCCTAGGTCTTCTCACAATCTTCTTTGAGAAGCTCACCGGCGCAACGAAGCCACCACGCCGTCTAGGTGTCAGCAAACACCAAGAGTAACAAGTCTCCAACTTTCACTTGAACCAATCAAGTGTCTAAGCTCAAGTGGATACTAAATCCACCACCTAATGCAACACATGCAATAGGATTTGCCTCTCTAACCTTTCTAAGTGCAACACATGCACACAAGAGAGTAGAGGACTTGCTCTTAGCTCAAGAGAATAGAATGAGACACTAGCCACTTGCTCATACATGGCCAAGGTGGGTATTTATAACCCACATACAAAAAACTGGTGGGTATTTATAACCCACATACAAAAAACTAGCCGTTGTGGAAAAGTCTGCTGAAAAATCAGCACATGCGGTACGACCGCCAACTAGGGTGCGGTACGACCGCACTTCCTCCAACAGTTATAAAACTAGCCGTTGGGCACCGATGCGGTACGACCACCAACCAACACACGGTTCAACCACTGAGGCCAGTCGTACCGCTCAAGGAGCGCGGTACTACCGATTGTTTAAGGGGAGACATGGTCCCAAAAACATCGGTACTGTTTTAATCGAACTGCCAACTGGAAATCGGAACAACCGATGTGCGGTCATCTGCATGACAAAATCGGTCGAACATGGCGGTAGCGGTCGAACCGCCCATAACACGTCGGTACAACCGATTTTCCTGAGAAAAATAGCAGTTTGCATCTAAAACAAATTCAATTGCAAAACATATTTGACAATTGACAAGTGATGCAAACAAGGGTTCAAAGGTAAGATTCTCAATAAGTTGCAAAACACATTTGCCAACTTTTAGAATCACACCACAAATTGCACTCCGCTTCAACTCAGTTTGCAAAACACATTTGCCACCAAATTGACGCGCGATGCAAACAAGGATTCACGTGAGATTCTCAACAAGTTGCAAAACACATTTGCCAACTTATAGAATCACACTACAAATTGCACTCCGCTTCAACTCAGTTTGCAAAACACATTTGCCACCAAATTGACACGCGATGCAAACAACGATTCACGTGAGATTCTCTACAAGTTGCAAAACACATTTGCCAACTTATAGAATCACACTACAAGGAATAAGGTACATTGACTTACACCATTTGCAAAACATATTAGCAAACCAAAGTCACATGCTACAAGGATTATCCACGAGCCACAACTATTGCAAAACACATTCGCAAATATTGACAATATGTTAACACGAGTTAGAGCAAGCACAACGAGCTATCACCACATGACTAACTCAAGCTACTAGTCAAAGACCCCTCTTAATAGTACTGTAACCTATACTAGTAATCCGGTCTCCAACCAAACACCAAGACCGGTAAAAGACTAGGAACACATCCTTAGCCCTAGCTAGTCATACCTTTGCCTTGCACAACCACTTGAAGCTTGATGACGCACATCTTCGCCTCAAGTCCGGGTTCTTGACTTGAAAGCTCATCAACATATGATGAGTTCCTTTACTTCGGGATCTTGACATGATGCTCATCAACATATGATGACATCCATCATCCCGAGTCTTGAAATGCATCAACATATGATGCATCCTTCACTTGACCTTCATCAACACATGATGGGCCTTCTCTTTGACTTGATGATCAACTCATGATCATCTCCTCTTCTTGAACATCATCGACATATGATGATTTCCTTTACTTGACTTCCATCAACACATGATGGAACTCCTCTTGACTTGATGACAATCCTCACATGATGTCATCCCAAGTCTTTATTATCATGGAACCTAACCTGCTTATCCAACTCATGGAAAATGTTAGTTCCACAATATAATTATCATTAATTACCACATCATACCATTAACTCATAATGGTGGGACAAGATACCATAATCTTTCCCTCTTTGGTAATTGATGATAATCACTTCAATTACAAATAAATTAAATGTAAAGAGACAATGAGTATATATCAACTACACAAGTCTTATATACTCTTATGAATATATATAACTGCACAAGTTATATATACTCAAGGATATATGAGCTACACAAGTCTCATATATTCACATGAATATATTAACTACACAAGTTATATATATTCAAGGATATGTGAGTACACATGAACTACACAAGTTATGCTATACTCACATATAAGTATATATAGACTACACAAGTCTTATATACTCACATGAATATATTAACTACACAAGTTAAATGTATTCAAGAATATATGAACTACACAAGTCTCATATACTCATATGAATATGTTAACTACGTGAGTTAAATATATTCAAAGGATACGTTTCAAAGTAAAGATCCCAAATATAAGTGGACAAAGGAATATGGATCAATACTATTGAAACCGCAAAACATAGAATGAACTCCCCCTAAATGTGTGCATACACGAATATGTAATAAGAACATGTGCACATATTCAAGTTAACCTTTTGGTGGAATTCAACCTATATTTTGGATCCGAGGAATGCAACAAGATATAAGAGTGCAAAGTATAATGCATACCTCTTTTGTTCTTTATATCCAAACGAGACTAATCATAAGATAAGGCAAATAGAAGAGTTAGTCTCACAAATAGATTTATCATTATGAATGCATACCTGTTTGGATTTTTCCTTTTGTTTATCCCATGAATTGGATTTGTCATTAATCACTTGCATGCCTTCATGATTTTCACCTTTATATCCAAATAAGACTACACAATATGTATATCAATGAAAGTGTTAGTATCACAACTAGATTTGTTATTAATCACCAAAACTCCATTAACACATAATGGTAGGTCTAGATCCTTTAATCTCCCCATTTTTGGTGATTGATGACAAATCCTTTATAAATCATAACATTTAGATATAAATCAACATAAGATAATCAATTAAGCTATTTGACTATATGCATGCATTGAAATTACAAGAGAATCTCCCTTTTGATAAACTCCCCCTTTTTGGCATCACAAGATTCTCCCCTTTAGGCAACACAAGAGAGAATATCCAATAAATCAATCATCCAAATGTAGCTCATACAAATTCTCCCCCTTTTGGCATTAAACACCAAAAACCGAAACAAATCTTAAGCAAAAGGAGAGTCTTTGCAACACTTATGAGCTAGGCAATAAAACCTATTTTATTTTGAACAAATAAGCATTCTCCCCCCTTTTGGCATAAAATAACAAAAATCCAAAATAAAACGAAGACATAAGGGAGTCTTTTCAAATTAGTTTTCCCATATAATAGATTACCCATTTTTAAACAAATCTTAAAATGTTTTTTTATTTTTATATTTTTACAAAATCATTTTAGGAATACTCTCCCTTGCACAAAGGTTCCTCTTGAAGACATTCCTTTGACACACAAAGGTTCTTCTCGTTGACATTCTTCCCCTTTGACATACAAAGGTTTTCTTTGACAATCTTCTCCTTTGACACACAAAGGTTTTCTTCGTCCAATCTTTTCTTTGCTTTTGACACACAAAAGCTTCCTTTATTCAATTATCTCCCTCTTTGTCATCTTTTGAAATAGACATCCATCCAAACATCTTGATGACTTCAACCTCTTCCACTTGATCTTTAATTTGCATCCAAAATCTCTCTCTTGACATTAAGTACTAATAACATTCTCCCCAAATGTCTTTATGTGGATCACACTTATAAGATAGTCCTTGAACATCACTTGTAGATACCACGAGTCGACGATACCACTTGTTGGTAATACATGTAGATACCACTTGTAAATAATACTCGTAGATATCACTTGTAAATCCACATGTTGATACCACTTGTAGAGAACATGCGTCGGCAAGACTTGACATCTCAAGGTGCTTGAACTTCTCTTCACAAAGATCTTCGAAGAAAGCATCCAAAGAGAAGAGAGAATGAGAATCCACTTGAGAGAAAAAAGATGATACCAAGAGTGATTAATTCCATTTTTAGAAACTTGGTACCACTTGGAGAGATACCACTTAAAAAAAATAATCATGTATCGGAGGTATCGGAGAGAGCATGGTTTGAAAAGATTTGATCGGCAAGGAGTGAAATAGATACCACTTGTAGGTGGATACACGAGAGATACCACTAGAAGGATATCACAAGAAGGGATAAGATGACATCAATTAAGAGAATACCACTTGTAAAGACAAGATGATATCACTTGAAGAATACCACTTGTAAAAACAAGTAATATGAATTCCATGACAAGATCAAGATGATCAAAAGGTGCTACCACTTGAAGGAATACAACTTGAATGATAAACATATCACAATGTGATCAAAATGGTATTTGGAGTCAACAAAGTATATGTGGGTAGCTAGCAAGGATGACAAGGATCAATTTGACCAAAAGAAACAGCCCAAAAAGGTTTAAAAATGAATTGAATTGAAAGGGCTGACTTGATAGAAAAATCGGTCGTACCGCAATACAAAGGCCGGTAGTACCGAAGAACGGTAGTACCGCTGGAATAACGCCGGTCGTTCCGATTTTCCTGGAGTTTCAAGGATAGATCTTGGAATGGAGAATTATGCAAATGATCCTTTGTTTTATACTTAAATAAATATTTCTAGGATCATCATGCATTAGATTGAAGATAGAAACTTCAATGAATATAGTTTTTATGAATTAGTCTTTTGTTTTTGCAAATTAAAACTCGATTTCAAGAAATTTTTCCAAAAGAACCAAATTAAGCACAAGAAGAATTTAAGGCATCAAATTTCATGTATGAGTTATGAATACCATTATGGACCTATTCATGTGAATAATTTTGGCTTAAATGGCAAAACTCACTTAAGTGCTAGAAACTGACCATTTTGGTCAAACTAGAATTTTGGATGAGTTTCAAAATCAAATAACTTTTTTTAGGTTAGCCTTTTGGAATCTTTTGTATACCAAAAAAAGTTTAGAATGGACAACTCTAGGTTTTTCCTTTTGGGATCATTTTCAAATTTCTTTTAGAATAGATTTTACATAAAAATCTAGTTTAGGTCAAAACAAGATACTAAGATCTAGAATTTTGGCTAGAAACTCATTTTCACTTAAAATAGGTTTTTCTTAATCCAAAACCTTTGCGAAACCTTTGAAAACCATTTGTATATATTTTGCAACTAATTTTTCAAAAGATTACTAATAGTTAAGAAATTTTGACTTTTGGCTAAAAGGTTCAATTTTCAAAAACAATTCTATCACTTAATTTATTTGGGCACACTTAGGGATGTGGTATACATGGTTATGATTTAGCACTCCCCCTTAATGTGCCACTACCACCTTGCTCAAGATTACAATAACAATGATTTAGCACAAGAGCAAGAACACCCTTTTTATAAGACTTTCATGAATGCAACCTACACAAGGTATAAAGGGCTAGATACTTCAATGTAAGTATTTGTTACCGAAATAGCATTGGTTCTTAATATGATAAGAAGTGATAATCCTCAAGCTTTGCTCCAATCTTGATATATGATGGAATCCATCTTTATGAATAAGCCAAGCCTCCAATGCCTCTCTCAAGTACCTATTAATCATTTTAAGCATATTTTGGTACCCAATACTTGGTTGGGTCCATGAATGTTAGTCACAACACTTTTGGGCACCCAAATGACCCTTTTAACACTAGTCTTACATGTACTAACAATCCTAGCAAACACATTGCCATATTTATCCTTCCTAAGCAAATAATGATCATTATAGTTGATTGGCTTAGGAGTGATACATTCGGGACATTCCTTACTAAAATGTCCTTTCTCCCGGCAATTGTAGCAAGTTGGACTTTTGCATCCCCTTGATGTCTTCTTATCTTGCTCAATTCCGGCCTGCCTCTTCTTTGAATATCTTGACTTGACATCCTTTTGATTTGGGCACACGAAGGCAATGTGACCATTCTTCTTGCATCCAAAGCACTTGATAATCTTGAATTGTTTTCCATTTTGCTTTGAGATGCTCTTCACCTCTTCCTTGGTGGTGAAACCAACTCCTCCCTTGTTAATTTTCTTGTTAGGGCATACGAAGGCGAGGTAACCCTTTTGATGGCAATCAAAGCACTTGACATTCTTCGAGTGTCTTGCATTGTGCCTTGTCTTGTTATTCTCCTTCTTCTTGGAGATGAAGCCAATACCTCTCTTGTCGTTCAATCTTTGTTGCTTACTCAATATATCGTCAAGAGAGGCTTTCCCTTTGTAGCTTCTTTCCAAGTCAATTGTCAATTTCTTGACTTGGGCCTTGAACTCATTATTTTCTTCTACAAGGTTAGTCTCAATACACATAGAAGAAATAGAAGCGTCTATTTGTGAGCAACAAGGCACATCTAGCAAGTCATCCCAAGAAGTGGATATGCTAACCTTAGATGAAATGCAAGGGTTAGCAACTACACATGGCATATCATTTAATAAACTACATGTTATGCCTATATCCACTTTGGACTTATTGAGCTCATTTAGGAGAAGGATTTCATGTTCATTCTTTAGAACAACATAATTATTTTGAAGCAAGTTAAATTCTTTCTTCAAAACTTTGAATTTTGAAACCTCCTTTCCTAAATGCTCATTAAGCTCCTCAAGCATATCTATCAACTCATCATATGAAGGCTCATCATCGTTTACCTCCTTTTTACCTTTAGCCATAAAGTAATGAGGCGATGTAGATGGAGTTGATGTGTCATCATCGTCGGAGCTAGAAGTTGATGTGGAGGGGCTTGTGGACTCTTCATCGTCGGAGTTAGAGATTGAGCATTCTTCTCCAGACATCCACTCTTATATGCAATCCTCATTAGTTGAAATGGACCTTTCATAATATTCTTGATGATAGGTCCACATCTCATGAACATTTTTGAGAGACCAAACCCGAGGAGGTCGTGAGACTTGGAGTGACTCCAAGTCCTTTGTGCAAACCGAACTAATCCCAAGGATCAGTGGCTAGCTCACACAGCATACAACAGTGGTAACAAACATCAAACGTGAACTTTATTAACAACAGAGTTGATTATAAAGGGGAGGCTTAAGAGCCAACAAAATAAAATACAACGAAAGATAAAACAGTAGACTACCCGATTCACCACAGGCAATCGACTTGAGGGCGCATCCTAGTTGACCAGGACCTCTTGGTCCACCACGTAGTCCTCCTCAAGCTTCCTTTTCCTACTCAATAACATTATCAAGCAAGAGTGAGCACAACAACCATGCTCGCAAGTTACACCTGTCAAATAACAAAATGACATGCATATATGGATATCTCAAAGGAATGCTTAATATGGTTGATTTGCATAAAGCCAAGTTTCCTTCAAATACAAATACTAAGTTCCAGGGCAGTTATACAATAACTAAAATTCATTTTCCAAAACCAGTTTTACAGTTTGGATAACATTTACCAACAAATAGTGAAGGATACCCTCCTGTCCCAAGGCTCCCCGCCGAAACCCATTTGGATAGAGATCCAAAACAGTTTAACAAAGTCCTTTTGAAACCAAAACCAACATCTAACTTTGAGTGGATTTGCTAGCATGTCCCTGACCGTGGACACGGCTATTCGAATAGTTTCATGCTCTACAGAGGTGTACAGCTTTACCCACACAACACGAGTTCTCTAGTTTGTTTGGCATCCGTTGGTGCCACCACTCACTGCCATAGGTAAGTGGTCTAGAGCACCTGACAAGGCCTTTACAGTGCATCATTCCACCGCAGTCCACCCTCGCTAAGGTTTCGCCCCACCCTGCGGATAGAAACCCGCAGAGATCAAGGGCCCCCTCTTGCTCTAGGCGGGGCTAACAGGACATTCAAACGACTACCCACTGCATCAACAGGATCAACCGCGATGGAACTTTGCAAATTAGTCAGCCAGGTCCTGCCCATATAGGACATGTGGTTGCACGATGTGGCTAGCAAGATGCGGCTCACAGACCGGTCCTCAACTAACTTGGACGACTTCCACCAACCCATGGGCATCAGCCATAGAAATGACACGATCTCGTGCATCAACATGCACCAACCAAACAGCCTCGCCTAAGTCCAGATCAATTTTTTTTCCTTTTCTTTGTTTTACCAAAATATTTGTAAAAACTTCCATGACAACCCAATGTCATGGTTAAAAATATTTAGACAACATTGGTCTTTTGGCAGTAAAACTCACAAAACAAGATTTTTGGTCTAAGCTTAACTAAGCACAGATTTTTGCAACATGCTAGTTCATACTAATGTACCAACTAGCTCTTTTACTACGGGGACAAGGGGTGATCGGATCAATAATCAAATCCGGGTGTACAAAGGAACTAGGAATAACTATGAAGTTAAAACAGGGATTTAAATTACTTGAATTGAAATAAGCATGCAGTAATAATTTGAAACACAACTTAAATAATTTGAGATACTAGGTTCAATATGATCAAGGGTGTAACTTGCCTTGCTCGAAAGCTTAAGGATCTACTCCTTCACAGAGCTCGGGCTCCCCGGAGACAACGCGATCTACACGAGAATGAAGCAAAGCAAATAAAGACCAAATAAGATCCAGATGAACTTCAAACAAACTGAACTAGAAGCAAACACAAAGAATAGAACTAGAAGAACTAAGAAAGGGCTCTCAGGAGGAGGTCCAACTAAGAGGGTGGTCTTTGCAAAAGACCAAAAGGGGATGGCGGAGACCAAGAAGGTGGTCTTTACAAAAGGGAGGTCCTGAGGAGATCAAGGGACGTCCTAAGGAGGTTGTCCTGAGGAGGGGGTCTTGAAAAGGACCCAAGCGGGTCGTCTTTGCAAAAGACCAGGAGGGTCGTCCTTGCAAAAAGACCAAGAAGGTCGTCCTTGTAAAAAGACCAAGAAGGCTGTCTTTGCAAAGGGAAGCCTTCAGGAGATCCAAAGGAGGAGAAGGTCCAACAAAAGCTACGACTACACAACATGGTCATACAAGGAATACGATCACACCAGGTGGCCGTAGGGACAAGGGAGAAGATCGGGGCACGGAGAGACTCACCAAGGCCGAGAGAGACTAAAGGATGAGGGGAGGTTGGTGGACGGCGGCGACGGTTGAAGGCGGCGCGGGCGTCCCGGCGAGTTCTTCGGTGGCAAGGTTGCGGCGTAGGCTCCAGCGGTCTTCTCGGCGATGAAGCTTCAACACAGTGCAACTAGGCAAGAGCAAAAAAGAGATAGCGTGGAAAAAGGTGATGATAGAGGGCCACTCAATCTGTTTATAGCCTAAGAAGGAGGAGAAAGAGAGTCCCTGAAGAACTCAGAGACGGATGAGTCAAAGGTAGGTAGGAGACAAAGCAAGTGTCACGACCGAACTAGTGAAGGACAACAGGACAAGTTATGCTGAGAAGGAAGGGGACAAGGAGGTATTTTAAAGGAAAAGGGATCCGACGGAGGAGGTCCACGAAAGGTGGTCCAAAGGGGGTCCTGACGGCCAAGATGAAATTAAAGGAGGTCTTGACGGCCAAGATGAAAAATCGGTCAAGATGAAATCAAGGGAGGTTCAATTGGACACGGGGAGGTCCAAATGAACAAGAGGGAGGTTCAAATGGACATGGGAGGTCTAAATGAACAAGAGGGAGGAAAGAAGGTTGAACAGGAGAGTCCTAGAAGGGAGAAATTTAACCCAAAGTTGAATTTCAGAAATCAAGGACGTTTGAAACACAAAACCGAGCTTGGAACGTCTCGGGGGTGGTTGGGACCTAAGGGGAGGTCAAAACCGAAGGGATGGTCTGGACACAAGGGGAGGTCCAGACCAAAGGGGAGGTCTGGGCACAAAGGAGGTCTGGGCATAAGGGAATGCCCAAACAAGAGGGAGGTCTGGGCACACAGGAAATGCCCAAACAACGAGGAGGTCTAAACCAAAGAGGTCTAGAAAGAAAGAACGGGACCGAGGGAAGAACAGAATGAGTAGAGACGGGGAGAGACAACACCAGAGCTCAGACAACTCCAAATAAACCAAGTTTTGGATTAGTTGAAGTTTGATTTAGTCATTTTAAACACTCGAATTCCGAAAATCTCAAGTTAAGCTTTAGGACTTCAACAAAACCAAATGGTTCTTTTTATTTTGAAAATTTTCAAAAAGGCTTAGAAAAAATTGGGGTGTTACAATGGATATCTGATAAACATCAATATCCTTTAATACCCTATATGGTTTTCTAGTCATTGAACAATATATAATATGAATTTATATTTGATTATGTTTGTGTTGTTAAGTGGGATAAGTATTTCTCTAATATGTAGTATAATTTGACACTTTTGTTGGTGAAGTTATATCTTTTCATTAAGTGTACATTATCTATCAAGTTATCTGTGACCAACTTGAATCCGATCCAATCCAATCCTCCCTGTGCCCGTATCTCAAAAAATTTGTATTCGTATATGTATCCAACTCCAAATCTGGGGTAAAAATATGGGTTAGGATACAGGAAGAGCAATATCCGTCCGTATCCAACCCGTTTTCACCCCTACTCCTCCCCCTCCCAGACACCTCGTGTCGGTATCCCACCCATATCTCTGTGTCTCACTCACGTGTCGACTGTGCCATGCCACCCACCCAAACCCAACCAAAACCAGCTCGTTTTTCGTGAAAACAAGGTGCCGATGCCCAGCTGTGGCAAGTAGGAGGCGAATTTTTGGCTGTTTTGGTACTATTGGTGCATGTTTTAGCAAATCTAGCCCTCTCACACAATCAAAGCCAAAAAAGGCACCGCGGAGCCGCGTGGACACGCTATGTAGCCAAGTTTGGCCCCTAGGGGCACAACACCGCCAAATCTGGCCCCTAGGGGCACGACACCGCCAAATCCAGCCCCAGGGGCACAGACACCCCTGATTTTTGTTCACATTTTTAAAATGAAAATCCATGTTTTCGGCTATCCCCCGCATGCACGAAAAACTCAGCATGGTAGGGAATGAAATTTCGTCCCGTCGCTTTGTGGTCGGCCTTCATGTGACTATAAAACCCAGTGATGTGCTCCCATTCCTCCACACCAAAACCATTCTGCTCTACGTAGAGAGACAGAGATGATCGCTCGAGCGTGAGGCAGTGCGATCGCCCAAAATTTGTTCCGATTTCGCTACTGATTTGATAGTGCTTAGAGAAGTGTTTAGCGATCGTTTTAGAAGAGTTAGTTCGAGATCAAGTAAAGATCTTCTTGAGGAGGTGTTTCTCTCGTATGCATTATGTTTATTCACTGTGTAGTTATTGTTAAATTATGTAGTCGTAAATAATTAGTCGTAGTTAGTTTGTCGTAAATATTCAGTCACAATCAAAATGGTTGTAATTAATTAGTTGCAATTTATTTTCAAAATTATTTAATTGTAATTAATGTAGTCGTAATTAATTAGTCCTATTTAGTTAGTCGTAATTTTTTACTCGCGGTTAGCTAGTCATAATTTTGTACTCGAAGTTTGTTAGTCGAAATGAAAATAGTCCCAATTAATTAAAATAGGCTTAATTCAATGCTCATAATTAATTAGTCCTGATTATTTAGTGGTAATGCATTAGTCATAATTATTTTATAGTATTTAAATTAGGTGAAATTAATTAATTATAATTATTTACTCGCAGCTAGTTAGTCCTAATTAATAAATCGTAATTAATAAGTCATAGTTAATTACGTCAATTAAATAGTACTCATTAATTAGTCCCAATTATTTAGTGGTAATTAAATGGTCATAATTAATTAGTCGCTATTTATTTGTCCAAATTAATTAACCCTAATTAGTTAGTCATACTTAGTTAGTCATAATTAAAATAGTCTTAATTGAATATCTGTAATTAAATAGTCCTAATTAATTAAATACTATTAATTAATTAGGTTTAGTTATATAGTCGTAGTTAGCTAGTGTTAGTTAATGAGTACTAATTAATTAGTCATAATTAATATAGTTGTGAGTAACTCGCCATATCTAATTAGTCGTATGTAATTTTATAGTTTTTTTTACAATGCACTTAATAACCTAAAGTCGTTAATTGTGGTTATTTTTCTAGAGTAGGGAAATGTAGACTACGTAGTGCGATATATCCAGAGTGGGGGTTTGATGCTGACGCCCTGTTAGTTGGGCAACACTTACCTAATAAGTCGTTCAGCAAACTATAGCACGGTACGTCTTGTCCATCAGTCGTGTGTACCAGATGCACTGGTCCAACACAGGACATTACGCAGTGAAGTGCCTAGTGGAAGGCTGTCCTGGCAAGGTCAATGCGTATAGGGCGAAGTCTTTTGGCTCGGTCTTCACGGTCAAGGCGGTGATCGACCACACTTGCGAGCTGAGTGAGCCATTATGGTAGCATCAGAATGTGATTTCTGCATATATGGCAAGCCTCATTAGCCACCTAGTTACGGAGGACGTATCCGTCTCCCCCAAGATGCTGTTGTCAGAAGTCATCAATCTGGTTGGTTATCCAGTTAGTATAGCAATGTCTGACGAGCCAAGCAAAAGGTGATTGAGAACATGTACGAGACATATGAGGAGGCGTATAACCTTGTGCCAAGGATGTTTCACCAGATTGCTGAAGCAAACCCTAGCATGTACATAAACAAGATGTAAAGTGAATATCCGAATGGAGGCCCTAACTGCTACATATTGGACTGTGTGTTCTAGGCTTTCTTCTAAGCCATAGAGGGCTTCAAGTGCTGTCATCCGGTGCTCACGATAGATGACACTTTGCTCACCAGGAGGTACAAAGGGCACCATTCTCACCATGGTGGCAGCTGAAGCGAATGATCAGCTTCTTCCGGTTGCTTTTGCCATCATAGAGAATGAGAACACATCCAATTGGTTGTGGTTCCTAACAAATGTCAAGCGGGCCGTTGTGGGAGACAGACCCAACGTATGCCTTATCACAGTCCTCAATGCTGGGTTGTTTTCCGCTCTCAACACCATGAAGAATGGGATGGAACCTCGTACTAGTCGAACGATGTGGAAACCCGGTGGTGCATGAGGCATCTTACATCGAATTTCTTCACGCGATTCCATGGTTAGGAACTAATGAAGACATTCAAAGCGCTGTGCATGCAAAACCAAAGGTGAAAGTTTGAGCGTAGCTAGGCAGACCTCGAACATCGAACTACGAGGCATACAAGGGAGCCCCCTCTGGAGGCACAGGAGGGACAGCAGGACAAGAGAGGGAAATCTAGGAGCCCTGTCAGTTTCTCCTAGTGGATTAAACTCCACGCTCTTGAGTTAGAGAAATGGTCCCAGCTTTACGAAACCGATGGTGTGAGGCACGACATTATGACCACCAACATGTCCGAGGTGTACAACAGCGTACTGAAAGGTGTGCAGTGCTTCCTTATCACCGCGATCGTTGAGGAGACCTAGACTCACACGATCGGCTACTTCGTCAATAGAGCCACCACAACGAGGCGGCAGTTGGAAGAAGGGAAGCGGTGGTCCAAGAACATGCAGAGGTATATAGAGTAGAAGATGCAGATAGCTCGTATGCACGATATCCGGGTGATTGATGGCCTGAGGAGGAAGTACGAGATCCGATTAAGACAAAAATATGTCAACAGTCATGCCAAGGAGAGAAAACAAGCTTGCACCACCGGTAATGTGACTGGATGCACCTCCAACAAATCGAAGCTCCTGCACAAGCTATGCTTGCACGTGTACAAGACGTGCACGCAAGTCAGGTAGATATCTATGTCATATATCTCCTAGTACTACGACATGCACCATCTTTTCGGGACATAGAGTGCTGAGTTTAACTCGTATGGCGTGGACATGAACTATAGAGATCTTTGGCTGGATAGGATAAAATGGCCCCTGAACATAACCTTGAAGGCAACTGGGAAGGGACGATGGCGAATGCGGCACTTTCAAAACAACATGGATGACAGCTAGCATGGGGGCCTGAGCCACGCGAGGAAGTGCCAGATATGCAAGACCCTTAGCCACTCCATGAAGGATTTCCCTAACAGACTGAGCTCGTCTAGGCGTCATTCTATGTCATAATTAATTATATTGTTTGCATGTTAGGGGACCGTCTTGTCATATTTGCACCTTTGTGTACGTCATACTATGTAAATAGGTAGTGTTATTATATTTGCGCCTTTGTGTACGTTATTTTTTGTTAACACATATGTATTTTTCCATTCTATTTGTTCCGAACTGACTCATCTTTGTTCTGTGAGCTAGAGCAAAATATTAGGTCGGCCTTGGAGATGTCGGACTCGTCGTCGGAGTTCTATGCGAAGATGCTATGAAAGCACAAGTGGCTTGCCGAGAGGGCTAAACTATACCTAGATTGCTCTATGAAGTATGCGCTGGTACCACTGGAGTTTCCACACTCACAATATGTGTGCGAAGAACCGGCGAAGATCATTCAGTCCATACACCCAGCAACCGCCGTCCGGGCGTACTACAAGTGCGGGAACATCCTTGTAAGCGAATCTTACACACACATCTATTTTTTACACCTTACATTGCATTCTATATATCCCTAACTTCATCCGCGCATAAATGGCAACCCGAGATGTGTTGCCACTTCTTTCAATGGATTGACGACCCGGACATGTATGATAGAGCGTTCATCGAGCAAAAGTATATGTTGAACTACGCAAAGCGACCCGAGATCTTCAAACGATGGAAACCTTACGTACCTGACTCCATTGAAGAGGCACCGGTCAACAAAGGGAAGGCTCCTGTTTGTGAGACCGGTGGCCGTCCTGGCGCTCCCCGTCGCCCTAGTATACTCTGGATCGAAGAGGTAAGTGTTGTTCAATTTGCATCTTGATTATTGATTTCATCTTACGTTCTGCTAACATCATTCAATCTTTCAGCCTGTCTCGCAGAATAGGGCTGCCTTCGACACTGGCCATCCCCACGGGCAATTAGGAGAAAATGGGAAGTGATCGATAGGCCGCCAAGACTAATTTCGATCTTCATTTTTTTTCGATTCCAAAAAAGCAGCACGTGTATCGTATGCGTTTTTCGGTTTGTTAATTCATGCATGCTGTCGTTTCTAACACACGGAACCAAACCCTGCACATCATGTAATTCGTAAATTACATTGTGAAGTATCTCAAATTTTATTCCGAAATTTTGTCAATTTCAATTTTTAAATTTTATTTCCTAACTTCACATGAAATGATGACAGATGACGAACTTCGTATGAAATGTCGACGACACTTGTGAGGGGGCATCTGTGCCCCTGAGGGTTGGTCTAAGGCAACGCCGTATCCCTAGGGGCTGGACTTGCTTGATTCGTGCCCATAAGGGCCGGATTTAGCGGTGTCGTGCCTCAGGGCCAGACTTGGCTATGTGGCCAGTTCACGTGGCTTTGTAGTATCATTTTCGGTTTTGATGCTACGAGAAGACTAGATTTGCTCGAAGTTACGTGAACAATGCCAAAACAGAAAAGAAAAAAAAACTCGGGCAGGAGGCACTGGCGGCTGACGCGCGCACGGCCTCACGTGCTCCACCGTCCTGATCCTAATCCCCTCGCGAACCAAGTAGTGCTCGCGTCGCGCGATATAAATGCTCCCCCCACGCCACCCTCTTCTCCCCCTCTCCGAATCCCCCGCACGAGGAGGGAAGAGAAGACCGCGCGCTAGGGCTCGGGAGAGAGGCGGAGGAGACGTGGCTAGAGGAATCAAATCCGATCCAATCCTCTCCTCCTCCTGCCCGCCTGTCCGACCGCGCATTCTTCTTTTCCCACCTCCGCTTCCTCGGTTCCTCCTGTTCCTCCCAGGTGATTCTTGCATCCAGCCGTCTTGTCCTTTCGGGTACTTGTGGTTACGAATTGGTTCGGGAAATTGGGGCGGGGGGATGTTACCGTGGTTGTGTAATACGGCTGTCGAATTTGAGTTCGCCTGAAATGTTTCTTGGTTAGTTGGCAAGTTGGGGATTTGGATTTGGGGGCGATGTGGACAGTGGGGACTTTGGGGTGTCGTTTTTGGAGGGAGATGGATACGTCTTGTATCTTTGGCAAAATTTCTTTTCTTTTAGTTATCTGTTTCTAATTTTGTTGTTTGTTCAGGGAAATAAGAAGCAGCAAGATGGTGCTTTGGGTCTTCGGGTATGGGTCCCTGATCTGGAACCCCGGCTTCGATTTCGACGAAAAGATCCTAGGATTCATCAAGGGCTACAAGCGCACGTTCAATCTTGGTATGCTCGCGCCTGATTGGAAATCCACAATCAGTAACTGAACCTTGTCACTGTCTTGGCCTGAAAATTTATGTCTCTTCCTTTTCCCTTCAGCTTGCATTGACCATAGGGGCACACCAGAGAATCCTGCGAGGACCTGCACGCTTGAATCAGACGAGGAAGCCATATGCGTAAGCAATAACTTGTTTAGCCTTGAAATATAACCGTGGAAGTTCATGCATGGAAGTAGGGATTCTTTGGGAACCAGCCATCAAGGTTATCCGTGGTGCTAGGCGCTAGTCGGGCGGTAGGGGGCTGAATAGCGCCTAGACACTCTAGGCGCTGCCTAGGCGGCCGACCAGGAACAGTGTAGACAGCAGCAAGGCAAAATTGACTAAGTACTGAGTACTGATTGCTAGCTAGCATAAGCAGTAGCAGAGCACTGAGACTGAGAGGCAATGGCATACGCACTAAGCAGAGGAGCAGAGCAACAGCATAAGCAGAGCATAAGTGAAGGGAGGGGGATGCAGAGCAGGGCTCTGAGCGGCAGGCTCCACCCCCAGGCCCCCACAAACCCTTCCAGGTGCTCACCTCAAATCCCTAACCCGACCACCTTTTATACCCCCCTCCTTTTGCCTAGAACCACCCCGACTACCTCCGCCTAGGACCGACTTTGACCACCTTGGTGGCCTCCTCGCCTAGCCCACCGATTTCCTTGAAATCACGGTGCCACGTGCCGACTAGCACCTACGCACCGATTAATCGCCCCCTAAATCCGACTTTTTGAACATTGCCAGCCATCGAACTAAGTCACTAACAAGTCTCAGCGACTGATCAAACGAACTTCATTAAAGGTGTCAACAATAACAGTGCAATACTTGATGAGGGGCTTTGTTAATTCGATACTGATTTATCTTAAATAATGCTCAGTTTTGCCAGGATGTAAAGCAGATGAAAGAAAATTGACTTACCCTCCTTGCTTGATTCGTTGCAAGGGAGAGGAATATAACATTGTATTTCGTATTGTACTAAAATCCATCAGACATTTTTGACATGGACTATTTTTTGCGAAGAGAACACTTAGCTTAAATTGTGCCAGGATGTAAAGCAGATGAAAGAAAATTGACTTACCCTCCTTGCTCTGTTTGTTACGAGGGAGAGGAATATAACTTTGTATTTCATATTACTAAAATCCATCAGACATTTTTGACATGGACTACTTTTTGCGAAGAGAAATTTGATTCTCCCAAGTTTTCTTTTTTCCTCCTCGCCATCCCTAGAGAAAACAGTTACAACAAATAGTTCTTATTCAGTCTTATATCACAATTGTTGTGAGACACCTAATGCTCCAAGGTGCAAACGTTTGTACTACATTGGCCTTGAATTCTTATAGAATCCTCCAGATATGGATAAGAAAAGTCACAAGAGTGGAGGGTACTACATTGGCTTTGAATTCTTATAGAATCTTCCAGATATGGATAAGAAAAGTCAGACGAGTGTGGAGGACAATAAGAGAGGGATATCCGGGTACACTATGGAAAGAAGAATGGGATATGGAATTATTTGTCTTTACATGGTATAGTAGCTGTGTGCCTATGTAACACCCTCACTATTCCAAATTTTCAATAACCTCAGCCTTATATACACCAGTGACTCACTCACACTACGTAGTGGACCTGCAGGTCAGCTCAATACTATACATAACAGACTCACCAGCTCATGTACCTGACATTGACACATCATGCCCACCAGTGTCACGACAGTATGCAATCCCATTAGAGACTCATACGCTCATTCAAGACCAATGACTATCAGCTAGAATCTACTGGCAGCTTGCCCTGACAGAGCTTGCTCTACCCTGTTCCTATGTTATAATTCCTTCCATTTGTGTGTCAAATACTTGCTATTTCTTAATGTACAAATAGAATTACTGGTCAAGTATCTATAGACATGAACTCAAAACACATTTATTGTTTTAGCAGTTCTATTAACCAAAATTAGTATTCTGATACACACAATTTTGTTCTGACTTTATCATCGTCACAGAAATGTTAGTCCATTCATTTTCAAATATTCGTTTCATTGAAATGCTTCTGGAATGCTATGAATATTTCAGTTCTCTTCTTTTGGTTTTCTTATGACTTTTGTATTTACAGTTGATATGATTTTTTGCAGTGGGGAATTGCATATTGTGTCAGAGGCGGTCTTGAAAAAGAGCGAGAAGCAATGAAGGTGCAGCCCCCTGTTTTGTAGATTGATAACAAAAAAACTGGATTTAGGTGTCTATAATTATATTGACAATTCTTGGGTTGGTGTTTGTTTTATCTTTTCTTCCTATCAATGAAACGAGGCAGAGCTCCTTTCCCTGTTTTTTTTTAAATGACAATTTATTTTGACATTTCAGTACTTGGAGAGAAGAGAGTGTGAGTATGATCAGAAGATCTCTGTAGATTTCTTCAAGGTATTATTTTTTCGGATCTGGCATTATTTTAGAAAATTTCTATTTTTTTCAGAGCTCTTATTTTTCTCTTGCTGAACTTCATTGTTTAGGAAGGAGATTCTCTGAAACCAGTTGTGATGGGTGTACTAGTGTAAGGGTCGAAACTTTACAGTTGAAATTTCGTGTATTCCATGTTTATTTTCTGTTTAACTCACTTAACTTGGTGCATTTGCAGTTTTGTATCAACTCCTGATCCAGTAGGCAACAAATACTATCTTGGCCCTGCTCCTTTGGAGGACATGGCTAGGTGGGCTATTGAAGTCATGGCCCTTTTTATGCACGGACTGCTTCATTAGCATCTCTTTCTGACTTCTATCCCTATATTCTTTTTTGCAATTCCAGGCAAATTGCTACAGCAAATGGCCCCACCGGGAATAATAGGGATTACCTGTTCTCAATGGAGAAGGCACTGTCCAACATAAGTAAGAAACCTTCTTTTATGGTATCTTTATTTGATTAAGCATGTAACATGTGCTCCGCCCGTTTCAAAATATAAGGCACATATTTTTCAGTTCTGTTCAAAATATAAGGCATGCATGCGTATTTTTTTATGCTTTCCCTTATTTATCACATCTTCTCCCTCCTGTATTTATAAGTGTTCTCTCTCACAAACTATTATTTCTCATATTTCCAATGTATTTATAGCATGGATAGCATGATCATTTCATCTAGTTTTTCTCTTGGTTTTGCAACCTCTTTAATTCTCGTGTCCAGCCAAAATACGCCTTATAATAAGAAATGGAGGGAGTACTTATTTATCATATTTCATATGTTATTTGAAACATGCTAGTATTAGTTGGGCAGTACTTCATGTTTGTGCTATTGGCTAACCTGCTGCTTGAATATTGGAAAACACGAGTGTGCTAGTGGGGACTTCCTTACAAATGGTGCTCACGTGGCTTTGTCCAGGTCATGAAGATGATTCGATCATTGAGCTAGCTAACGAGGTGAGGAAGCTGCTGAGCAGACCGAAGGAGAAGATGATTACTGGCTCCGATATATCACTAAAATCTCATGCCCCTCTTGTACACCTGTCTGCGCTTCCCGAGGGAACTGTTGTGGACTCAAGATGGTAAGAAGAAAGGCCCAGCTGGATCGGTGAAAGAGATCAAATTTCCTCTGACCATACTCACTCTTGACGTTGTTGGATTGGAAGGTTTGCAGTTTGCTTCAGCTCTGGCGCATTGAGGACCAGTGTGTACTGATTTTCTTTTGCGACTATTGTGGCAAGGCTGTAGCTTCCAGAGTGCTAACGCTAAAGCCGAGATCGAGTGTTGTTGTTCCGTTTGATACACTAATAAATACATGTGATGACTTTAGCGTGTTTGTACTGTTGCAATGTGATGCGCCTTGTTCCCCGATCCTGTCTTATTGCGGTACATGCATTGGCTCTTCTCTTGTCAAAGAGGTGGTAGCTCATACAGGTAGTAGAAACATAGTAGAACACTCCTGGTCATTTGCGAGGTACCCGTACATGCCATAGTCGCCAACCCATCATCTGGAATAGCTACGCAAAGAATCCACCGTACCCAGTGGCAACAGCATCGAACAAAATAGACTTCCGTTCGCGAGTTTGTGGCTCGTCAGTCTCAACCTCATGCTTCTGAAACGATAAAATTAACATCACGATAGGCTAACGAGACAACGTATATCTTCTACCATGCTTTCTGTCTGCAGAAATCATCTGCTGCGCTTTTAATCTACGGTAGGATGACATACGCATATTTCTACCGTGGGCGAGCCAGCTACTGCAGCGGACTAGGAGCACGGAAGGTGGCTTTCACGGATGAAGAGCATGATAAGTACCTGCTGTGGTCTTATTTTTACAATTTCGTACTAATAAAACTACTCTTACTATTACAAATAAAAATATGCCAATTCCGCGAAGGCTTACGTTCGCATCCGATGCTTACGTTCTTTTTTTAGTTATGATTAAATATAGAGTCCATCTATACAAGATTCGACTGTTTTCTCAACCCAAAATAGTCAAATTTTAATTCCTTTACAACTTCATTATGCATAAATTACAGTAAATTATTTGTAATTTTTGTTTTTGGTCAATGTAATTATTTTTGAAAGTCTTAATAACTTATATTTCCATCACATAATTCAAAATCTAACATATACTTTAAGAGATTGAGCAAAAACGAAGATAAAAAATAAAATTTTATACCAACAAAATACGGCAAGTGGTGAACCCGTTATATTCGAAAGAAAAATCATAATAAAATCGGACCCAATTCAGCATATAAGAAGAAGTGCAAATCTCAAAGTATATCGGACAAACAAAAATACGACTATTTTGACAAAAAAAATAGTCGAATATTATTTAGCAAAACCGTTAAATATAACATCTATGTAGGTGGACTACTGCTATGACTAAAGAGATCGGTTCTTAAAATAATACGCATGACTTGATATTAAATAGTAGAAGTAGTACATGAGAATCAACTCCAAAACGTATGAGCACGAGTTTAATTTGATACGTATAAACAAAGCAACGTAGAGGGTGAAATAGGGATAGCAATCCGCGTAGCGGGTATAGGTAATGCTTTTTTATACTCATGTCTGTCACTCTATTTTTCGCTTACTAGCATGCCCGCCAAGGACGATGGGCAGATAACCTCGTCTATGCTCATCGCCTGCAGACATGCCAGTGCCCACTAGTGTTAGTCGTGAAGGCGACCTCAGAGACAAATCAGAGTAGCAGGAGAAGAACATCTCTTACCTCGGCAACATTCTTGCTTTCTCAGGATGTGCTAGATCTGGGAGGCAAAGGACGGCTTCGTCGGCTAAGGGGCGGGGGCAAAGCACAACATCGACGCCGGGGAGGATGGCGTTGCTACCTGAGGAGTGAGGCGGAGCGCAGCGTCGACGATAGGGGGGATGGGGGTTCCGAGGTGGAGGTGCATCGATGTACTATGGTGTTGCTGGCGGACAAGAGAGTACAAGGGAGGGGATGCAAAGCGATAGCAGGAGGGGATGGGAAGCGGATGTGAGGTGAGGGCTTGAGGGGATCCAGTGGATGGGGAGAAAAGGTGGACCAGTGGAGTTCTAGGGTTTTCACATTAGGCCTACTTGTCAATGACGTGGTGCTGGTAATCGAACGAAGCAGGCATGGGCCTGCTTCCGTTTGCCTAACGGCCAAGGAATTGTGCTGGTTTCTATGCCCGTGAGCAAAGAAAGACGTCTATATCCGACTTCATTAAGGTATTTGTTCACGGGCATGTAGGTAATCAGACACAATTGCCATACAGATTTTACTGAAAAACCTTTGCGGAAAGAAACCACATGAAGATAGATTCACTATATATGAGGAGAAACTACAAGCATAACGTTATTCGTCGTATCTAACCGTACGACTAAAAGGGTACATATATAGGATATGGATACAAGAGTCTTTAACAAAGAAGAAAACCGTGTCAGAGTTGGTTGCACCACTTAACGCATGTGCCACGTTCGGCATAGACCCGATGACGAAATCGGTTCATACTTTATAATTCTCAAAAAGGATTTTTTATTTTTTGAAAAATATAGAATTCAAGTAAATCCATACTCTTCCAAGTAATGCTTTATACAGTCATTTCTGATGGGATGGATACATTTCCGCAGTTCGAACGAAGAGCAGGTTAGCAAAGGTTGTACTCCCGGTAATAGCATGCCTGCTGCTACCACATGCACATCCCTTCTCTGGGTATGCAAACACACAGGTAGAAGAACAAAAGCCCTTGTTTTCAAATTGCTACGTTATTGTACAACTTTCAGTAAAAAAGTTTTGATCTTCACCAGGCAAACGGCGGAAGATGGAAATCCAGAAGAAACTGATCAGCCCAAACAATTAAACTGTAATAACTTGATTCTATTTGCTCAGGCGTGGAGATTATGGAAAGATGGAAATGCAACAGAATTGGTGGACTCTTCAGCTGTTGAGAGCTGTGCACTTCATGAAGTTTTACGGTGCTTTCATGTAGGGGTTTTTTGTGTGTTCAAGACCATCCCAATGATAGGCCACTCATGTCATCGGTTATGTTTATGTGAAAGCACGTTGCTTCCAACTCCAAAGCAAACTGTATATTTTTCACCAAGGAATTGTGAAATTGAAGAAATAACAAGGGAAAACATAGAAAACTCTGTGAATACCATGAGTATCACGACACTAGAGGGACGCTAGATGTTTGACAATAACTTGTACTATATGTGAATTTCAGTATAGGTGGATGTAAACTATCTGATCATGGATAATGAATTTCAGCATAGGCGGTTGTAATTTCACAATGTAAATTAAACATGCTTCTTTTTCCTTTTTGCTTTTTTCACATCTGTTTGCTAATCCTTTTGTTAAGGGTGTTTGCTAATCGTTGTTACAGGGAACGAAGGCCCGGTTTGCTTAGCATCAGTCATGGTATCATCTCGGCTAGCTATAATCATCAACTGAAACAATCACTTCCCAATGCACACCTGCAGAGTACCAGTAATTTATCTCTGGATACAATCATAGACGGAGGAGCCTATAGGGATGCCCAGACACATAAAAAAATCGAAAATATTTCTAGGGATCAATTCTGCATTTAGGCCATATTCATAGTACTCCTTGGTATGCACTATCTTGAAAGCTCATCTCACAACCCACGGCCTGCTCATGCCTCCATCAGCTTACAGCCATCTCATCACTCACCAGTCCACATCCATCTCTATCTCCAATACACCAACTCCTCCCCAATTTGGTTCCTGCGGCTTGGCGGCCAGTGCGGCGCATAGAGGAGGAGCGGTGGGTGGCGTGGCACCAGTGTGGGAGCAACAAGCAGCAGTAGGCGACGCGTCACTCACTAAGACCAATGGTTTTGCAGGTGCGCATGAAGCAACTTCCATTTTTCTCACATTCATATTATTATGCAAGTCATTTTCTAAATTGATTACTATAGTAATAACATGTGAAAAGATACTAGTTGACAATTTCCTCCATTCTTTTTTCTTGACATTTTTTTTTCATTTCTAACGGGCAAATTCCTAGCTTCATTCGGTGATGCGTAGTTCGAACGAGTGAAAACTTTATCGGCGAAATTTCGGCATGAACCATCCGGTAAAATTTCCAACTGGCAAAAAAAAATTCAGATTTGCTAGTTTTTTTGACAAATATAAAGAAAGTTTGTAACCAAATGCAAAAACAAGAGTGCATGTGCCGTGGTGGAAACACCCTTAGTTTTGAAGAGGTTGGTTTTGGGTTCGAACCTTTGCTATGCATTTTTTTTCTATATTTTTCGTTATAACTTCACAAAAAATTCAAATTTTGATTCGAAAATTTTGGCCGAAATAAATTCAAAAATTCCGGTAACCGGGTCTATCGCTAGGCTCCGAAATTTTTTTCCTAGCCGATAGCTTTTTCTCTGGTTTGAACTAATCATATCCGACGTTGTTTTGTGTATGCACCTCTAACACCGAATTTTTGGCTTCACTACTGTTAGCATGGAGTGACTGACAGATTTCATGAACTCACGATAGAAGTTCCGGAGAAATTGGACCCAGATTTCGAAGGTTCAGCAGATCAGCTTTGACACGGGGGTTTATGCATTTCTGCGTTTCAGCTGTTTAGAATTGACGTATCACCGACGCCTGTGTTTATGTGATAGTGAGATGTAAATTAGGACCGAGACATTCTTGTGGAAAAGCAGTTCTCTGAATTGTTACCACAAGTTATATTAGCAACGTGCTCAAGAAAAGGCTGTCAAAGCACCAGTGGTCTAGTGGTAGAATAGTACCCTGCCACGGTACAGACCCGGGTTCGATTCCCGGCTGGTGCATCTTATTTTTTGGCCTTTCCTGCCTTTATTTTGTTCTCTAAAGGATTGCTACTTGTAGACCAATCAAGGGAATCCTAATCAAATACAACCAGATAAGTATTCCAAACTCCGCGTTTTAAGAAGGGATTGTCTATTTGTAAGGTGTCTGAAATTTTTTCAAAGTAAAAATCATATTTTTTATCCACTAAATCAAAATCCAATCATATAACACATCGATCTCTATACCAATCCAATAGCCACAATAATTGACTTCAACTTAAGATATTTTCATTCGACTTAGAAATAGCAAATCTGTTTCAAAAATTATTTGCTCTGTGATGCTTATTCCAATGGTCATGAGTCCTCTCACAGACATGGAATGAACTAGGGGTGGATAACAAGCCAGCTCGGCTCGGCTCGACTCGTTAAGCTAACGAGCAGAATACTAGACTCGGCTCGACTCGTTAAAAAGCTCGAACTCAGCTCGTTATGCTTGTTAAGAAAATCAAGAAATCACAGCTCGAAGCTCGTTAGGCTCGCTAAAAGGGAAAATTAGCCTAATAAAAATTTTAAAAGTTAAGAAATCACAGCTTGGGTCTCTCTGGACTACCTAAGGGTTGCTAGGTTGGGCTGGCTTGGTACTGCTACTCTACTGTACTGGTTTTTTAACGAGCTAAACGATCTTAACGAGCAACTCGCGAGCCAGCTCGAACTCGGTTCGTTAAGAAAACGAGCTAAATTGCCGGCTCGTTAAGAGACCGAATTCGAGCCGAGTCGAACCGAGCCCTTAACGAGTCGAGCTGGCTCGTAAGTTTCAAGCTTTTTTTTCCACCCTTAGAATGAATATGGTATTGAGAGCGACGAGACAGATATTTTACAAGTACTTCTTGAAACCTTCATTTGCCTGGGCCACTAGACGATGGTCGTCCTACTCATCACGGTAACTCTCCGGACGAGCTTCCTTGTTCTTCCAATTGGCGGCGTTCATCTGCTTCCTCCACTCTTCAATCAGTACATGGCCTGCACTGCTCCACAAGCCAATCATCGTACACAAACTGCAAACAAACACGGCGTCATTGCTAATGGGAACATGACCATACGATTCAGCTGTGAGATGCTGATGTGGCGCAAGTAGAGCTGTTCAAATGCTGGGCTGGACTGAGCTTCAACAGGCCCGAGCCCGGCCCGGCCCGACCTAGCCCGAAAAGTTGAATTTCGTATTAAAATGTATTATTTTAATCTTTTTTGAATAAAAAAGTATTATTTAATTCGTTTTCAGGATTAAAATAATATATTTCCTTTTTCTAATTGTTTTTTTTGGGAATTTCGGGCCGGGATAGGCTTCCTTCAGACCAGACTTGCAGTCCCAAGCCCGCCGGACATGGTCGGGCTCGGGCTGGGTCGCCCATGAACAGGTCTAGGCGCAAGGTAGTACTCGTCAAGCCACAAAGCTTTCCGAATTTTGACATGGTGACCTCTTAGTTGCCGAGGCTCCAAGATCACATTGGTTAGATAAAAAGAAAACGAACAACTCACATTAGGTCATGTACAATTGGCTTATATTAACTATCTATAGTCTCTGTCACATATGATTTAAGCTGATGTAGATGAAAGAGAATAAAGAGATAAATATGTTGTTTACAATCCTGTAACCGACTGTATCACCAGAATCAAGGAGGAAATATCTTAGATTCATGAAAGCATTAAAAGATTGTGTCATCTATAAAGAACACCCCCTGCCCGCGGCCTTAGTTCGCTCGCGTGTCGCGCTCCACCCCCTCCGCCTCGCGCCGCCCGACACGCACACCTACCCGCCGCTCCTCCAGGCCTGCACACGCCTCCTCGCGCTCCACAACGGCGAGCACGCCCACGCTGAGTCCGCCAAGAACGGCCTTGCCACACTCGTCTTCGTCCAGAACTCACTCGCTCGTCCACCTCTACGGCACTTGCGGCCTGTTCGAGAGCGCACACAGGGTGTTCGACGAAATACCAGTGCTGCCAATGAGGATGTGAGATGTGGATTGGGGAGGTTCTGGTGGATTTGGGGGCAGGGCGTGAGGGTGAGGCCGAATGTGCTAGGTCGGGAGGAAGATTGAGGAGAATAGTAGCGTGGAGATGGAGGGGCGATCGTGGTGATGGAGCGATCGTGGTGATGGAGCGGCGATTAGGGGCAGGCCGAGTAAGGGCGACGAAGAGTGTGGAGAGGAACCATGGAGGAGATGGCTATTGGAAGCGAACCGGAGAAGGCAATGCCAGATCTGTGTGTGGAAGGGGCTAGATGAGCATGTGGAACCGGATCTTCGTGGGGATGGTGGAAGGGAGGTTGAGGAGAGATGAGAGCAGGCCAAGGCGAGGTGGAGGAGGTGTCTTAGAGGTGTTAGGAGGCGGCGGCCAAATGGTGGAAGAGGCTGCAGGGAGGTGAGAGGATGATGAGATTTGAGTGAAGGGGTGAGGCTAACGAGTGAGTTGAGTAGGGTTAGTGTTTGCTAAATGGGCTAGGCTCTAAATGTGGGGACGCATTCGAGAACGTCTTGAGAAACGTCTTTATGTGCTATCTGATTCTGGGTGTAGAGGCGCAATAAAAAGTGTCTAAATAAAAATGTCCCTAGTATACTATTTTGTTGTAGTGGTGCCTTGCTTCATTGGGAACAAGTGCGCCATCCTCGGTGCCGGTGAGAAAGCTCTGCAACGCCATTTCCTCATGTGATCTTCTTTGCCCTCGCCAACTATGTCATCACACGTCTCTTACCTCACTGATGCTCTCTGTGTGCTTAATGTAGCTCCGAGAACCCCGTAGCTTTGCCACGCCATCGTCTTCCTCATCTCTGGCATGCACCTATTCTGGAGCATCTTCGTTTCTGGCAATCGGGTGAGCTAGAACCTCCCTTTCTCATGTCACATCATGTCTTATACACCATTGATGCTTTCCCTTGTATTAATGAAGCTTCAACCGCATAGGATCACCGAGATTGACCTTCTTCCCCATTTACGACCGCCGCAACCATTTTCTAGCTAGCCACTGACTCACTGAGTCCCCTGTCGATTCCTTCTGTCTCTACCATCCTCAGGGTGCTAGGGAGCTAATGCGCACCTCCTGGTAGCATCTCCTTTGCTGAAGCATGCTGTCGACGGGATCCTCCTTCGTGTTGTCGCTGCTCAACGTCGTCAAGCTGCTCCAGTCATCCTCCAGCACGTGCAAAGCCTCGGGTCAGCTTCTAGTAGTCCCCTAGAGCTTATGTGTGTGTTAGAACAGAAGATTAGCTATCGTAGCTTAGGTTTCGTGGTAGCCGATCATGGCGCCATCGTAGAGGACATTGTCGCCACTGCTCCGGTGACCTTTAGTCCCCGAGCCGCTAGCAATGTCACCGCCATGACCCCCTAAAACCAGTGCACACACTCACTTACCACCGATTTAGCTCAAACGCGAAAACCATGTTTTGAGCCGAGGAGCTCCGCCGCTCTTCTCTAGCGTAGCGCCATCTCTGGTCATCTTTTTGACCTCCACCACCACCCAGTGGCATTGCCGTCGAGAGAAGGTTCCATTTTAGCCATGTCCCGAACCTCTCCGCGCTTGCATCGTCGGCGACGAGCGCCACCGAGAGCAGCTCCTCGCGCTGCTCTGCTTGTTCGAGAGCTAACCAACACTGTAGCTGGGTCATTAAGACCAAATCCCGGTCGATTAAGACAAAGCAATGATTAGAGTTGAGTTAATAACATCTCTATTAGATTGACATGTGGACCTAGGAACAGTTAACGAGAAATCAATTAAAACCTGAGTTGAAAATGTGTCTCTGACAAATGGGACCCACACCTTAAGTGCACATCATAGACCGCCCCGTGGACCACCGGTCCATACATTGATCACATGGACCGAGCCAATGACAGGTGGACCCCACATGTAAGAGTTAATAAAAATCGGATGGAAATGGGAAAAACCGCTTTCAGTTCTGAGGAGAATACACTTTCTCTGTTGGAAAGCGTAAACCTCTGTAGAACGTAGAAGAGAATACGCTTTCTCTGCTCGGAAAATACGCTTTCGACGTCACTTTTTCTTTTTCTCTGGAATTTCCAAACCAAACCAAATTGAAACCTTAATAACTTTTGCATAAAAACTTCAAATGAGATGATTTTTTTCTTCTAAAATCATTCTCTATTTGGTTACCGTTTAAATTATTTTTCTTTATTTAATTGGTTTCCGGCTCTTTTGATTTTACATCGATTGTTCGAACGACATTTTCGATGACCATCCATCCTCCTATTCAGAGCAACCAGAGCAAGGAATGCACCCCCTTTGATTATGTTGATCCCACTATTTTAATTACTGTACTTTGGTTTGAGAAATCTATTATGCATGCGTGTATGTTTAATTAAAAATTGCTATGTTTGGGTTAACGGTAGTTGTAATCCTATACGATGCATGAATCTCCTTGATGCGTTGATACCATTACTATTGTAGCCATTAGGTTATGGGTTAGGCAATATATAATGTCAAATTGGGAGTTTAAGTGCAATTATCGCACAAATGCTTATGAGAGCGGTAGTTTTTCCTAAAAAGTATAAAAAGGACAATATGATAAGCACGAGTTTGGGAGATTTATGAAAAATATCCAGAGGGGTATACCTCTGTTATTTTGTACAAAACAATAAAAATATAAAACTAGTTTTCGATGCAAGCGAGTTATATTATATTTTGAGAAGAGTGAGGAGTGTACCTCACTAGTAGATAGGGGGAGATCCTCGCCCAGGTCAATTAAGGACCGAACCCCGGTATATCTGAGCTAAGCATAAGCGTACAACCACATATGCTAGTATGGGACATCATTAGCCAATTAAGTCATTGAAAACTAGCCTTGCACGTTGGTAGGCCATAGTAGTACGGGCATGACCGGTGTAGGCATGTCCGAAGGAGCTCCCTTCACTGAGGCGTTGGGCACAAAGCTTGCCGAGACAACTGCGAATGCCTCACTGAGACGGAGGTGTACCCAGGTGAAGTGAGGGTATTCTTTCGCTGGACTAGTGCAAGGATAGGACTAGATGATGTAAAGGCTTCGATGCATACTCTAAACTACTTACCTAAGGTAGTGAGCGCTGGTATCGACGGATGCCAAACAAACTAGAGAATTCATGTGCTATGAGTAAAGTTGTACCCCTCTTTAGAGTGTAAATCTATTTAAATAGTTAGGCTCGTTGGAAAACTTGGAAAACTTGGGAAATGACTTGTGGGTTTATATTTGAGTTCAGTGCCATGTCTATGGCCGAAAGTTAATTGTTGCTCATAGCCTAGGAGGGTTGTGAGTTGTTGATTTTATCCATTTGATTACTTACTTATTGTCATGTATCTATTTAGCTGCTTTCTTTTCAACTTCCGTTGCAAAATACTATGTATGGATATTGCAAATAAAACTGGCTTAAAGGAAAACAACTTGTAGTATAGAGCCTCACCTCTTGTTAGCCTTGCATATATAAATTTTGCGATACACTATAAGTCTTGCTGAGTAAACATTGTACTCAATCTTGCATAAATTATTGTTCATATCTGGATGACGAGCCTACACCTGATGACACTTTCTTCGCACTCGAAACTGGTGGGTTCGGTGACGGGTCTATCTAGGATTTGTCTCTTGTCGGTTGCCTTTGGGTTTGGATGGGCATGCCGCTAGAATTTCTCTTCTTTCATCACCTTTTATTCCGCTGCTACTTTTGATCACTCTATTAATACTTGCTTTTATTTGGCCGGTCGGCCGTCAATGTAATAACTGTAAACGCTTAAGTTATGTACCCATTTTGCCTTACTTTTGTATATGTGAATGTATGGATGTGATATCAATGTTGGAGTTGTGTGTACTAGCCACTGATCATGGGACTAGTACAGATGCATACCAAGGGCTTTGGGTATTCAATGCCCGTGGTCCGACAAATACTGTATCGAGTCATCTCGACCGTAGGACAAGCTCTAGATAGAATGGCCATTAGATTAGGAGTTAGTTTTCAAAATGCAACCTATTCTAATGATGGGAATGATTCTGAAAATTTAGGAATTTTTGCTATTCTTACCAATTCTGGAAATTTAGGAATTTTTGCTAATCTTACCACTCTTAGCATTCTCCTCTTATCTAAGTCCTTCTTTTGGTCATTTCTTCTTATCTCATTCAAAATAGTCATAGTTTTGAGAGATGGTATGCTCTCTGAAAATAAAGGTTTTTAATCACTTTTCGGACATTAAAACAGAGCCATAATGTTTTGAAAAGTCCGTAAAACATCATACATGAAGTTCTTTTGGAGATTCATCATCGAACTAATAAGGATGCCACTCTAGATGGGCTTTTCCAAAATTTTCAGAACCAAGTACTTGTTGAAAATGATGTGATGTATTATTCTTTAAACCCCTCCTACCTTCATTTGGTTTTAAATCAATTGATATTATGAAGGTCTAATTATACATAAAGGCCAAAGGGTAGTGTGACCTGAAACTAAGCCATAAGTATTGGTTAAATAATATAGAGAATGGGTAAAAACTTATGCCGAATTTTTTTCCTTGTCTAATGTCATTTCTTACCCATGTCTCTCATTATTTAATCATTAACTTCCCTTGTTCTTGAATATGTAGATGGCCACCTACTAGGAACCGTAGTATCGCACAAGTGCCTTCGAGGAAGGTACGCTACAGGACACCCTATGTGTGATGTTACAACACGTGGAGTGGCCACATACGCCTCAGTACACGGTTTTCAACGTACCCTCCAGTGCGGCGTCTACTGAGTACCTCACTTAGGTGCTCATCCAGGGATGTCACTTTGGAGACCCAACCTTCTGTTACTACGGGAGGGACGCTACGGTCCTAATGTCACTCTACGACGTGGCCTACGTTGCAATCGTATGCCTGCGACATGAGCTATCGGAGTTGGAGGACCCGTTCTTTCACTTCCCCGCATGAACTGTGGATAGGGAGGAGCTCGCCTACTAGGTGGAGGGAAGGCAGTTCCTCACTCTGCACCTTCATCTCGCTGGCCTTGTGCAATCTCTCGACGGATACCTTTATCGCGTATCCCACAAGCTGTTGGAGGCCCAGTAGAGGATCTCCACTCTCGAGGATAGCATCACGCTGATGGTGGCCCAGGGGCTCTTCTCAAGGGAGCTACTGTACGGGGAGGATGTCATCCTAGCGCTTGCCGAGGAGCTACTGGACCCATCATCCGCATCCGATTAGGAGCCCGACGTCCCCGCATGTCTGCGATCGGTCACCGCCGTTAGGTGATGTCATTTGCTCAAGGACGAGGAGCCATCACGGATGGTGCAGCGACATCATCTTCGCCACGACGGGCATGAGGAGGCCGAGCACTTTGGTCCTTCACCCTCTGCTGTCCCGAGTCCCTGAGTCGCACAACACGACCACGGCATTGACTAGGCGGGAGAAGACGATCTAGAGCTCACTTGTAGAATGTTAGTGTGAGCACTTTTGGACAATTTGTAGGTTGAATTTATGTATAATATTGTTGTAACTTGGTTGTAAGTTGCTACTTATGATGGTTTAGTTACCCTATTTTGTAATGTTAAGCAATGGGCATATGCGTCATGTAATATTTGACTAGTATGTAAAAATTCATGTGTGTTGCCCTTATGGTTTAAAAACATGCATACTTTCAGATTAGTCAAGTTATTTCAAGTATGGAAGGATGTCACTTGCTGACCCACTTAACTTGTGCTTATTCTCTCTCATCCTGCGCACGTTGTTAAAGTTATTCGGTGTATGGACAGGATGCCGGTAACACGCTCCATAAACCAACTCATGACAACAGGAGCTACATCCGGATCACAGCAGCAGGAAGCAAAGTTCCTAATCCTTCGCAACCCAACCCGCTACATCCACCTATGCCACTACCGCAAGCTAAGCAATCTCAGCCTGCTACGACTAAAGAACCAGAAGTCCTGGCATCATCACCTCTGAGGTTCCAAGCCCAAGGTCCTCGCCCACGGCAAGCCGCAGTTTAGCAATATAACCGTGGAGGACAGTCGTCCAGTACGCAAAACCGGGCAACAAACGTCACATGCTACGGCTACGACGAGCACATACATTTTGCGAATGAATGCTCGAAGAGGAAGATTTCAACGCCTCCACCTCAACCCCTCGGCGTCTAGTAACGACCCTAGGGCCTCTCACGATGTCAAGGAGGGTAGCAAGCCCCCAAGCCAACGCAAGGTTTTGGATGTGGCCGTCTGAACCACACGACCGCTAAGGAGGTCGACGCAGCGCCTGATGTGGTGACGGGTACGATTCTCATTCACTCTGTACCTACATTGGCGTTATTTTACTCTAGAGCATATTATTATTTTGTTTCTAAGAAATTTGCCATGCAGCAAGAACTAGAAACTACATCTCTAGAAAGCATCATGCTAGTTCATTCACCTGGGTCTGTCATGAGGACAAAGCTCAGATGTCTTGATGTTCAAATTGAAATCAATGGGGTAGGATTAAAAGCTAACTTCATTACGATAGATACCCCTTGGTTAGATATAATTCTTGAGATGGATTGGCTAACCAAACACAGAGGAGTAATCGATTGCGTAGAACGAGTCATTTCTCTTGTCAACTCTGACGGACAACACATCATTTTTCCCTCCACATATGCCGCTCCACCACAGCAGCCTATGCTCAACTACATCTCAATCCCAGAGCTTAGCTACATGCCCATGGTATGTGAATATCCCAACGTGTTTTCGGATGAATTGCCAGGGATGCCACCGGATCCTGACATAGAATTTGTCATCGATTTAATGCCAAGACAGCACCTATATCCAAGCGACCTTATCGAATGTCATTCGATGAGTTGGTTGAATTAAAGCAAAAAAAACTCAAGGTGCAATTGGACAAGGGATTCATTCGTACTAGCTCGTCACCATGGGGAAGCCCCGTACTATTCGTAAAGAAGAAAGATGACAGCCTTCGGATGTGTGTCGACTACCGTTCCTTAAACGAAGTCACCATCAAGAACAAATATCTTCTCCCGAGTATTGGTGATTTATTTGATTAAATGACTAATGCTTGTATCTTCTCTAAGATTGATCTGAGGCTCGGTTGTTTCCAACTCAAGATCAGGCCTAAAGACATTCCAAAGTCTGCATTCACTACCCATTACAATTTGTACGAGTACACAGCAATGTTATTCGGACTCGTCAATGCTCCTGCAAATTTCATGAACCTTATGAACAAGATTTTCATGGAGTATTTGGATCAGTTCATGGTGGTCTTCATCGACGACATTCTCATCTACTTCAAGACCGCAAAAGAACACAAACAACACCTGCGTTTGGTGCTTGAGAAGTTGCGCGAACACTAATTGTACGCCAAATTCAGCAAGTGTGAGTTCTGGCTAAAGGAAGTCGGCTTCTTAGGCCATGTATTATCTGAAGGAGGTGTGGCCATGGACCTGAGCAAAGTACAAGATGTCCTAGCCTGGGAACAGCCCCCCATGGTCCTAGAAGTCCAAAGCATCCTCGGTCTAGCTGGATATTATCACTAGTTCGTTTAGAACTTCTCCATGTGGATATCATGGGGATATGCCCATGATCTTAGGATGATGAAACAATTGGCAATGTTGCTTTTGGTTTGAAGTTTCAAGCGTTTTTGTCAAAGTTACTGAATCTGTCAGGTCTCAGGCGGTCAGACCGGTTTCTATGTGGCGATCAGACCGGCCTGTGTGGCGGTCGATCGCCAATCCGTGATCGACCGTACCAGAATCTTAAGTGCACTGGTTCGATCCGTGGCGTCGGCCGCCGAACGGCGGTCGACCGCTTTTTGTGCTAAATGATGATATTAGTTATGGACTGATTTTGGGATAGGTCATATCCTTATTTGTTAATGCATATGTGTTGCATATTGCATGTTTTGGTTAACGTGGGTCAAGTTGTGAAGAACTTGTTCCCGGATTCGTGTTTGCTTGTCTATTGCTGTGCAGGTGGCTTGGAGGTCAATGACGGTCAACGGCGAGGAGGATCGGGACTAAGCTTGGAGAGCTGAGGTCCAGAATGATCATGGATGCCGGGTGAGGTCAAGTGACTCAAGCATGGAGCAGAATGGATGAAGGTGACCGAATGGTCAGTTTGGTGCGACTGGTTGGTCAAGCGGCGTGGGGGTCGGTGCAAGTGCCAAGGTGGTCCAATTGGAACCGGATGGGAGAGACTTGCCGACACGATGAGAGTCGCTGGATCAACCTACACGTGGCGAAGCATGGATGTGTTTGCATAGGTTTGGACTCGGTCTTGGAAAAGATCGAGAAGGGATATTTTGTAATTTCACCAATATCGCTTTGGTGACCTAATGCCAACCATGCGCAAGACGGTGCGTCAAGAAGTGGATTAGGTCAAGAAAAGTGAAAACGACGCTTTGAGATGCGTGCGTGTGTGGCCCGTTTGTATTGGGCCTTAACGGGAGCCTATTAGGGTTAAGTCTTCTAGAAGCTCTAGGCCTCATATAAATAAGAGGGGTGCTGTTAGGCAGCTATCTCAAGCACTTCATGGTAAACCCTAGTTTGTCTTAGGGCTTAGGAGAAAGAAAAGAGGCTTAGGGTTCTAGGGAGATGTGTTGAGTTGAGTGCTCATGGATTGAGCTTTGTCCTCCATGGATGGAGTGGCTGTAATCAGCATCAAATCGTGAATCAATCTATGGGTGATTGTTCAAAGATAAGTCTTCTTGTGCTTTCCCTTCTCTTTTGATGATTTTGGGTGCTTCCTTGATCCTATGGTTTTTGGTTTGTTTCGTGCCCTCTTTTACCTTGCTATGATGTGTGGGAATATATCTAGGATCATCTAGATCATCAATCTCCCACGAGCAAGTTTTGGATCAAGTTTTTCGTTTTTGCTCGGTTTTGAACCCTCCTTCGGTAAAACAGAAAAAGGTCGAATCTTTGACGTGGATCTACTCAATATCTTCTTGGAATAGGTTCCTAATATCCTTAGAAAGGTGTGTTCTAAATTAGGTCAAGTTTGGCCGTGTAGATCAAAAGTTAGACCGATTTTCGTTTTTCAGGTTTTCAGGCCGATTTTGATTTTCATCGTCAGGCGGTCTCGATCCGCAAAATCAGCGGTCTGACCGCTAGGCAAAACATTTGACCCGCCAATATCAGAGGTCAGACCGCCCAACACTTTGAGATTTGAGTTTTTGGTAATTTTGGGTGTTTTGTGTCGGGGTTTTAATTGGATTCAATACAAGTCTTCCACTGTGCTTGTATATTGATCTTCATAGCTTTTATAGCTATTGGAGTGAAATTAGTATTGAATTCAATTAAGGTGAAAAAGTGTTCATGCTCCTATTCACCCCACCTCTAGTCGCCTTTCCGGTCCTACACTCCAAAATCTCCAGACCAATGACACAACATCTGAAAGAGAAGAAGTTCGAATGGTCAACATCATGTGATGAGAGCTTTGAAGAATTAAATAAAAGGCTCACAACAGCCCCAGTTCTTACTATGCCCGACATACACAAAGGCTTTGTTGTGTATTGTGATACATCTCGCCACGGTCCCAGTTGTGTGCTGATGCAAGAGGGCAAAGTGGTGGCCTATGCCTCACGACAATTATGGCCACATGAGACTAATTATCCAACTCATAACTTGAAATTAGCAGTCGTGGTTCATGCTCTCAAGATCTAGAGACATTACCTCACCAGCAATTGGTGTGAAAGCTATATCGATCACAAAATCCTGAAGTATTTCTTCACATAGCCAGATCTAAACCTAAGACAACGAAGATGGCTTGAGTTAATCAAGGACTATGATCTTGGCATTCATTACCATTTCGGTAAGGCCAATGTGGTAGCTGACACTCTCAGCCGGAAGCTCCACTACATAGATACGTCACTTGAATCAAATCGATCAACATTGCATGAAGAATTCCAAAAGCTCAACTTAGAAGTGGCTGAGGAGGGTTATGTAGCTACTCTGGTGCTGCAACCTACTCTTGAATTGCAGATCCAAGCTGCTCAACTTAAAGATCCAATAATTGCCGAAATCAAGCATAACTTGCAGAACTACAGGAAATCAGAATTCACTGAGAACCTAAGTGGAGTGGTTATGCGCGGACAGCAGCTATACGTCCCGGAAACTCACGACAACAAGGACCTAATCCTTAGGGAAGCTCACAATTCACCACTCTCCATTCACTCCGGGAGTACCAAGATGTATCGGGACCTCCAAAAACAGTTCTGGTGGCCCGGTATGAAGCGGGACATTGCTGCGCATGTTACTATGTGCGACATGTGTCAACGTGTTAAGGCGGAACACCAGCGACGAGCGGGATTACTCCACCCTATAAATGTTCTCGAGTGGAAATGGGATGAAATCGGTATGGATTTCATAACTGGGTTTCTAAAGACCCGAAATGGGCATGACTCCATATGGGCTATTGTTGACCGTCTAACCAAAGTGGCACATTTCATTCTGGTTAGCAACACATATCGTGGTGCCAAACTCGCAGAGCTTTATATGAACAACATCAACCGCCTGCATGGTGTGCCAAGAATCATAACCTCTGATCGAGGACCCTAGTTCACCTCACGGTTTTGGGATAGCGTACACGAGCTATTGGGAACCGTGCTATTCTTCAGCATAGCGTTCCACTCACAAATAGGAGGTCAAACCGAGAGGACAAATCAGATTTTAGAAGACATGTTACGGGCTTATGTGCTGTCCTATAGCATGGCATCTGATGTCCTACAACAAGAACTTTCAGTCAAGCCTTCTGATGTCCTCGTTCGAAGCACTTTATGGGAGGAAGTGTAGAACACCCTTATTCTAGTCTGAGGTTGGCAAGAGACAATTCTTTGGTCCAACCGTCATTCAGGAAGCACAAGAGCACGTTGACGCAATAAAAAGACACTTGAGAGAGGCGCAGTCGTGACAAAAGAGCTATGCCGACCGTCGCCGCCGTGAGCTAAGCTTTGAGGTAAACAATTATGTTTATCTCAAGGTCTCACCGCTGTGAGGCATCCGCTGTTTCCAAGTTCACGGGAAACTGGCACCTTGGTATATTGGACCATACCGAATTGTCAAGAGGAAAGGCGAAGTGGCATACCAGTTGGAGTTGCCATGTGGCGACCCGGCCAGGGGCCTCACCCGAGAGGTCCTCCAAGACCTCCCTGGGAGTCCATCAGGACCTCCCAGGAGGTCCCAAGGACCTCTCGGGCTTCACCCAGCCTCCCAGAGGTCCAAAGGACCTCCTAGAGGTCCAGGGAACTAACCTGAGGAGGTCTTTGGACCTCAGACCTGCCCAAGCTCCACGTTCTAACCCGAGGGAGGTCCGGGAGGATCCACCCCAAGGAGGTCGTGGGGCTTGGGACAAGCCTCAAGTCTACTATAATCTAAACTAGTCCCCAGGGATCAACGACTAGTTCTCACAGCAAGCAAGTGATAACATACACATCCACAAAAGGCTTTATTAACAACAAAAGAGAGTTGATTACAAGGGGTTGCTTACAAGCTCCAGCAACCGAGAGCTAACTACACACCGAAAAAACCCAAAAGGATAGGCTCCATCCATTACATCACAGGTGATTGGCTGGAGGGCGCGGCCTAATTGACTTGGTCCTCCTCATCATCAAAGAAATCTTCACCTGCTCAATTCATCAATAAGCAAGAGTGAGCACAACAACCGTGCTCGCAAGTTACACCCGCCAATTAACAAAATGACATGCATAATGGATATATCAAAGGACGGCATATTAGGGTTGATTTGCGTAAAGCCAAGTTTGTTTCAATTACAAGTACTAATTTTCAAAGCCATTACTACAAGTAAAAGTTCATTTTCAAAACTCAATTTTCAGTTGGATAACATTCATCATCAATATGGTGAAGGATACCCTCCTGTCACATGGCTCCCCGTCCATTAACCTTTTGGATAGAAATCCAAAACCAATTTCATAACTTCTTTGAAAACCAAAACCAAAAGCTAACTTTGAGTGGCTTTGCTAGCATGTCCATGACCGTGGACACGGCTATTCGAATAGATTTACACTCTGCAGAGGTTGTACACTTTACTCACATGACATGAATTCTCTAGTTTGTTTGGCATCCGTCAATGCCACCTCACACTTCCATGGGTGAGATGTCTAGAGCACATGACAAGACCTTTACAAAGCATTACTCCAACGCAGTCCACCCTCGCTAAGGTTTCACCCCCTTTGGACTACCCATCCGCAGGGTTCAGGCCCCCTCTTGTGCCAGGTGGGACTACAAAGGTCGTAACAAGACTACCCACCGCATCCACAGGATCAACCGTGATGGAGCTTTGCAAATTAGTTAGCTAGGTCCCTTTGCCCATTTCTCAGGACATGTGGTTGTACGATGGTGGCATAGCCCATTATAGGCTTAGCAAGATGCGGCTCAAAGACCGGTCCTCATATGGCTTGGGCGGCTAACACAAGCCCCTGGGTCTCAACCCTACCCGAGTTGAGCCCGTGCATACCCTGCACCAGCCAAGCAACCAATTCGCCCAAGACCAAATCCATTTGATCATTTCTGTTTTTTTCAAAACCATTTATCAAAACCTCCATGACAACCCAATGTCATGGCTTTGAAAGCATTGAATATTTTGGGTCGGTTGGAAGAAACATTTCCCAAATCAAGGTGTTTGGTGTAGCAAGACTAAGCATTTACTTTTCAAAAGCCTCTAGTTCTTACTATTGCAAAAACCAGATTTTATCTAGGGTGACAATGGATTTGGTTCCACATAGACAGTGGCCATACAAGGGAATTAGGCATAGCTATGAACCGAAAGATAGGCATTGAAATATCTTAGTAAAAGTAAGCATACATACATCTTTGAAACCAACATAAGTATCTTGAAGTAATGGGTGCAATATAATCAAGAGTGTAACTTGCCTTACTCAAAGTCTTGAGTTTCTTCTTCTTCAAGGACCCTTGCTCCTCACTACCATCGCAATCTACACGGTGGGAAAGCAAAATAACTCAAACAGAGCTCAAGCAAGATTCAAAGGAACTCCAAATAAACTCCAAAGTAAAACCAACTAAGAGATTAGGAGATCAGGAGGAGGTCCAACGAGCTTGCTGGAGAGGTCCAGAGAGCTTGGAGAGAGGTCCAAGGGCTGGTCGGTGGAGCTGGAGAGTGGAAATGAGGAGAAAGTGAGAGAAGAAGGGTTGCCCAAGCTATATATAGCTGGAGCCATTGGGCATGTCCCATGATACGGGTGTTCAAGAGTTGGTAAAGAGGACAATGGAGGTAGGCAAGGGATGTGACAAAAGTATGACATAGGTACTGTAAAAAGTGGTAGCATTTAATGTGATACAACATGCATTAAATGCGGGGGAAGACTCCTTTGTACAAGGACACAATCAAAGGATAAAAGAAACATGGGTGTAACTGCCAAGTGGGTCCAGTCAAGACTCGATGGGGAGGTCCTGCGGAGACCTTGAGGAGGCCCTGCGGAGGACAAGGGAGGTCCTCACCCACTGAGGAGGTCCTGACGGTTGGATCTCCGAAAGGGAGGTCCAACGGCCAAGATCAAGTGCATAGGGGAGGTCTGCAGAGGTCAAGAGGAGGTCCTCACCCACAAGGGAGGTCCTGACGGTTGGATTAAATCAAGGGGGAGGTCTGGATGGTTAGGATCTCCAAAGGAGGAGGTCTGGACGGTTAAGATCTCCAAAGGGGAGGTCCTAACGGTCAGATCTACAAGGAGGGAGGTCTGGACGGTTAAGATCTCCAAGGGAGAGGTCTTAACGACCAGATCTACAAGGAGAGAGGTCTGGACATTTAAGATCTCCAAGGGGGAGGTCTTAACGGCCAGATCTACAAGGAGGGAGGTCTGGACGGTTAAGATCTCCAAGGGGGAGGTCTTAACAACCAGATCTACAAGGAGGGAGGTCTGGACGGTTAAGATCTCCAATGGGGAGGTCTTAACGGCTAGATCTACAAGGAGGGAGGTCTAGACGGCCAGATCTACAAGGAGGAAGGTGGGCGACAGCGAGATAGGAAACGGGAGAAGCGGGGGCCATAGGATTTCATTTGAACCATCCGAAATGATTGGGACGTTCGGATCGCCAGAGCTAGTGCTAGATCTTAGCCATTGAACTGAATCGGACGGTCCAAAATGGTTAGGATGTTCGAACCGTCCGAATGTCTTACCAAGATCAAACCGTCGACTACAAATCGGACGGTACACAAGCAATAAAGGTCCAAATAGACAAGGAGGAGGTCCTAGAGGACATGGGGAGGTCCAATAAAGGAGAGGGGAGGTCCTAGAGGACACAGGGAGGTCCAGTAGGACATGAGGAGGTCCAATAAAGGAGAGGGGAGACATGGGGAGGTCCTGAAGGACACGAAGAGGTCCAATAAAGGAGAGGGGAGGTCCTAGAGGATATGGGGAGATCTTGAAGGACACGGGGAGGTCCAATAAAGGAGAGGGGGTCCTAGAGAACACAGGGAGGTCCTGAAGGGCACGGGGACGCTGGATCGGACCGTGCAAAAGACAGAGGAGGTCCAAGTGAGTTCAAGGAGGTTCAAAGGACATGAGAAGGTCCACAGAGAGATCCCGAGAAACGTTAGTACCGCGAGTTGAGAGCAGTAACACTGTGTTGGCAGAGAAAGGAATTTCCCGAGAAGGTTACATGGACCAAAGCAAAGAGGGAGTCCGAGTGAACACAAAAGCTTCAAGAGGGTTCCGAAGGAACTCAAATAGACATGAGGAAGGCGTGGGCCTGAGAAGGTTTTAAGCCAGAGGAGAACCAAAGAGGGAGGTTTGGATCTAGGGAGGTCTGGTCCAGAGATGGACAAAACATGAACAGAAAAGGGAAGATCACCAAAACTCCAACAACTCAACAAACTATCAAGGAATTTTAGTTGAAGTTTGAGTTAGTCAATTTAAACCCATTATGAAATTTCAAGTTAAGCTTTGAATTCTCATCAAAATAAAATGGTTCTTTTTATTTTGGAATCTTTAAAAAGGCTCTGAAAATCAGGGTGTTACATGCCACCCCAACTTTTGGATGTGCACGACATCTTCCACATATCCCAACTCAGGAAATGCCTTCGAACTCTAAGTGAGCTTGCTCAATTGGAGGACATCGATCTCCAACCAAACCTTTCTTATTTAGAACACCCGATCCAAATCTTAGACGGAGCCATAAGGCATAATCGCAATCGCGCCATCAAAATGCTAAGGGTCTAGTGGAGCAACCACACTGAAGATGAAGCCACATGGGAACGCGAAGACCGCCTTACAGCCGAATTTCCCTATTTCTTTACCGAGTCCACTGAATCTCAGGGACGAGATTCTTTATAAGGGGGATAGGTCTGTAACATCCCAAAATTTGGGCATAGTTTCAAAGGTGTGAAAATGTGAACTTTTTAAAAAGAAAAAACTTTCTAATGCATTTTGTTGACATTTGTTTTTCTAGATTTTTTATGCAATACTTTTTGCCTAATTGAGAAATTAAGAATCAAATCCCGGAAACACAAAACTCACTAAGAATTAAAATAAATTGGAAAAAATATGATAACTAAAAATCCAAACTTGGTGTAATTGTACTGTTAATAAGATGGGAAAATATCCTCAATCATGTTTCAAGACTTTGCTCAAATCAAATAATACAAATGTATATAAACAAAAGCTTGAAAGATTTTTAGAGAAAAAATAAGGAACAAATAAAATTCCATAAAAATTAAAATATGAACTGAACTGTGTTAGGAGCCTCCCCAAAAATGTTCATAATTTTTAGAGCTATATTTCTATATCTAAAAATTCCCTAAAACCTCAGCTTTTTTAGAAATTCTGGAAAACCAAACTTATTTTCCCCTCCCGCTGACAGGTGAACCCCACCCGCCAGGGTTCTTCCTGCACGCAACACTAGCACTAGTGCTGCTTGCCATGCGCCATGGCCACATGACCATGTCATGCCAACAACCCATCGACTTGGCGGCCACGGTTTCACAGGCCCACGCTGCTTCTGGCCACACACCCATGCTTGCCCGCCTTCCCCATCATCACCTAGAGCCCGTCGATGCCGGTCCTCATGGGCTCTCACGATTACTCCGCCCTTCTTCCCCTTTATAAGCTGAGCTTCAAGTGCGTCACCCCTCCCTCTTCATTCCTCTCCTCCTCTGAGCTCAATTCAAGCTCAGACCCGAAGGTCAGTCCCAACCATGGCCGCCCTGCCGCGAAGCTGCCTGGTCGCATTGATGGACCTTGGCCCTTCTCTTCATGTCCCTAATAACCTCCTCGATCCTCTCTTTCCCTTCATCACCTCCTTTAACTCTTTATGCAGCCGAAGCTACAGGAACGCTTACGTCTTCCTCGTGTCCGGCGACACTCAATACGCGGCCGCCGCTCCTGCTTGCCGTTCCGGCCAAACTAGTGAGCTCCTTCACTAATAGACTGCATAGCCTCATGTTCTAACCCCCAAGAGTCATTTACCCCCAATTAATTTGGTATTTCATTCATAGGAACACATCGCCATCATTGTCTTCCTTACACACGGCCAAAATCGCCGATGCCGATGCGATTCCTTGTCTGGTGAGCTCCAGTCCAATTACTTGCGCCTAGAGCATCCCCTTGCCATCTCCTAGCTTTCCTCACCACTCACCCTTGCTCTCTCTCTCTCCTCAGCGTCACCACCACAGTGACCCTGTCGCACCGCCTCGGGTTCACGTCGCCAGGCCGCCTCGGCTCCTCCCCTTCACCACAGAAAGCTCTGGTGAGCTCTACGTGATCCCCTAATGCTCATGCCCCCTAGCTCGCCCCCTATTCCACCCAACACTACTGTCGCCATTTCTTCCTCACGGGCGGCTGCCAAGCGCCCTCGCCACACCGCCACAGTGCCTCCCATGCCATGAAGCCACCTTCCTAGCTTCCTTAGCCCTTTGGCATTCCATTTTGGCCACTCCCAGCCACCACCGTTGCTCCCTTCGTTGACGACGAGTGCAGCCCCAAACCACTCCCAGTACATCTATCCTACCTCCTCTCCGTTGCTCTTTGTGTATGTTGCTATCTATCACTAACAGTGGAACCCACCTATAAGGATATGGAACATACTTTGTGACTGACAATTAAGTCACTCAAATGATTTAATGAAAATTGAAGTTTGATTTTAGAAGGAGGTTAGTTAACAACACTTCAATTCAGAAAAATTCCTTGTCTAAACAATGAAGATATTTAGAGGATATTAGGAAACAACAGTAAGCTAATGACATTTCTAATACAAGTAATTAGAAACTGTATTGATTTAGTTAGCCATTAGTGATTGATTTAAAAGTGGAAAACCAACATGAAAACAAGTATTGAAAATGATTATTCAAAATAAACAGCGATCCATCAAATGGTTAAAGAGAAGAATTTTAGTGAACTAATTAATCAGATAATGCTTTGATTAGGCAAATACGTAATGAAGATAATGTCAATAGGTTATAGGAATGTTAATCAAAATGAGTAAAATGATTAGATATCAACTCATGTCAGTATGCACTTAGAGTAATTTAAAATATCGTAATCCAAATTGAAAATCAAGTATAATTGCTAGTTTTGCTAGTGCCCTAATAATGGTTGTAACATTCACATGCAAACTCCAAATCAAATGAATCTTTTTGCTAAATTCATGAAAAATCATGCTATGTGTGAATATGCAAAAAAAATTGGGTTTGGTTACTGTTGAAATTATTTTTTTCCTTATTTAATTTGTTTCCGTTTCTTTTCAGAATAGACGTTGATTGCTCGAGCGAATATTTCGACTATCCTTCCCTATCATATTCAGAGCAACCAGAGCAAGGCAAACAACCCATTTGATCATGTTGATCATACTATTTTAATCATTGTACTTCTTTTTACAAAATCTATTATGCATGTGTGTATGTTTGACATAAAATCACTATGTTTGGAATGTCGGTAGTTGTAAATCCTATCCGATGCATGATCCTTGTAGCATCCCAAAAATGGCTAAATACGAAAATATGATATTTTTTTTAAAAAAATGTATAATTGTCTGTTGTCGTTTTGTAGGCCTGTATTTTTTAGAATTATTTGAGCTGCATTTTCTCTTTTGCCGGCACAAGTGGTGCAGGGCAGAAAACCCTAAATACAAAAACCCTAGAAACCTAAATTGTAAAAGTGAAATAATTAGATACAAGTAAATAGCAAAAACTTAAGAGTATTGCCCTTTGAAAAATTACATGAAGTATAAACCCTAGAGTAAGAATAATGTCCAAGAGCCAATTAGAATTGTTTAACAAATATCAGATTATGAACTATCATCACCTGAGAATTTCTTAAAACAAATTGAATTGAAGGAATTAAGAGGCCAAATTTGGTATAATTGTACAGCTAATAAAAATGGGAAATATTATCAAACACATTTTCCTCAAATCAAATAATAAAGGTGCATGAAAATAGGAACTTAAAAGATTCTTAGAGAAAAAAATAAAACGAATAAAATTCTACAAAAATTACAGTATGAACTAGACTTTGTCAGGAGCCTCCCAAAAAAATTCCATAATTTTTGGAGTTCAGCATCTATATTTAAAAATTCACTTAAACCATCAGCCATTATTTAGAAATTTTGGAAACATATTTTCCTTTTCCTTCCACTGACTGCTAGGCCCCACATGCAGGCCTTCCCCTCCACACATGTAAGATTGAGGAGGCCGACTAGAGGGGGGGTGAATAGGCGGTTTTAAAAACTTTTTGGCTAAAATCGAGTTTTAAGCGGAATTGTAAATCAATTCGGTTTTGCACAATTAAAGCCTAAATCAACTAGTCTTTACTAAGTGCACCAACAATATGAGACTATATAAATAATAGCAATTATACACATACAACTAAGCAATTTAAATATAAGGAACGTAAATTGCACAATGTAAAGCACAAGAAATCAAACCACAATGACACAACGATGTTTTACCGTGGTGATCGGAGACTTGCTGCTCTCCCCTAATCCACGTTGAGGTAAGCACAAAATCAATTGGACCGGCTCCACAAATTAAGCCAAACCCTCCGAGGTAAGTCCAACCACTTGGACCGGTTCCAAACCAAACCAACACCTCGATCCACTAAGATTGCTCTTCCTCCGCTCCGGAGATGGCGAGCACCAAGCCATTCACAAACGCCCAGGTCTTCTCACAACCTTCTTTGATAAGATCACCGAACCACGACGCCTCCACGCCGTCTAGGTGTTGGCAAACACCAAGAGTAACAAGCCAAGCCCCTTGCTTGACTCTCACCATGTGCAACGAATGCACAAGCTCAAGTGGATACGAAATCCACCTCTAGATGCAACACATACAACTAGAGACCTCTCTCCTTGCTCACAAGGTGCAACACATGTACAATTGAGAGGAGAACCTCACACTAGCTCAAGAGAGTGAAATGGGATGCCAAAGATTGTCTCTCTACCGGCCAAGGTGAGTATTTATAGCCCACACACAAAAACTAGCCGTTAGGAGCTGAAATCAGCAAACTCAGCTGAAATACAGTCGTACCGCAGTACAATGGGTGGTCAAACCGTTTTTGACTCAACGGTCGGAAAGGGTGCATTAATGGCTCAAAAACTAGCCGTTAAAACTTTGGTGCGGTCGTACCGTACTCACAAGGGTCGGTACTACCGTTCTGGGTGGTCGTACCTCTCTTTTCATGGCGGTCGTACCGCAACCCAAAATCAGCACAGACGACACTCGGTAAAAATGCCATAACTTTTGACTCCAATGTCGGAATTGAGTGATCTTGGACTCTATGGAAAGCTTATTCAAAGGGCTACACAACCCACCTATTTTATTTGATCTCAAACACATTTTATCAAATCAAAAAGCACAACTCCAAAGAGCCACTACCATGGTCTAAGTCCAAAGTATTAGCAACAAGCAATCTTAGACCATGCCAAGGGAAAATGCATGAATCCCAACAATTTGTAAAGCACATTTACAAACTTGGATCATGCCACAAGGAGTAGGTACATGGACTTCAACCATTTGCAAAACACAATTGCAAAGTAGTCACATGCTACAAGGATTAAATGCATGAGCCTCGACTATTTGCAAAACACATTTGTAAATAATAGCATCATGCCAAGGTGAGCTAGAGCAAGCGAGATTGAGCAATCAACACATGATGAGACTCAAGCTACTATACAAGACCCCTCTTAATAGTACGGCAACCTATACTAGCAATCCGGTCTTCTAACCAAACACCAAGACCGGTACAAGACTAAGAACACATCATTAACCCTAGCTAGTCATACCTTTGCCTTGGGCATCTTCTTGAAGGTTGATGACGCACATCTTCACTTCAAGTCCGGGTCATCGTCTTGACATGCATCAACCCATGATGCATGCATCCTTTACTTGACCTCCATCAATACATGATGAGTCTTCTCTAGACTTGATGATCAACTCATGATCATCTCTTCTTCGAGATCTTAATATGCATCAACACATGATGCATCCTCTTCTTGAACTTTGATTTGATGACGATCAACTCATGATGTCATCCGAAATCTCCATAACCCTAGAACATAACCTATTCATCCAACTCATGGAAAATGTTAGTCCCACAATGATTAACAATAATTACAAAGATATATCTGCAATAAATGCTTCTAAACAAGCCTTCACAGAAAGGTGCGGTACTACCGCCAACTAGAATCCGGTAATACCGCTCTCCGGTCGTACCGTTTCTCATGTGCGGTACTATCGATTTCCAACGAGAGGCACCGAACCAAAATACACCTCTACTGTTTTTATCGTACCGCCAACTAGAAATCGGAATGATCGTAATGCGGTAGAACCGCTGCAAGAGCCGATCGTACCGCATTAGCGATTAGTTGGTTGAGACGTTCAGACCACGGTAATACCGCCAAGGAATGCGTGATCATACCGCTTCAAGCGGTACTACCGCTAGTTAGCCTCCGGTACTACCGCACATCGGTAGTACCGCTTACCAAATGCGGTCATACCGATTTCCACTGAACTTTTTCAGAAGCTTTTCGAAATGCAATGCAAGACTCCTTTGTCTTGAGCCATGTCAATCTTTTATCATCTTTGCATTTCCTTTTCATGTCATCATTCAAACTCCGGGACTAAACCTTGAACACATCTTAGCACACACATTAGTCCCACAACACAATTGCAAATAATTGAATATAAAGTAATATGAGTATATATGAACTACACAAGTTTTTATATACTCAATGGATATGTTTCAATGTAGAGATCCCAAATATATGTGGATAAAGAAATATGGATCAATACTAATGAAACCACAAAACATAGAGTGAACTCCCCCTAAATGTGTGCATACACGAATGTGTAATAAAAACATATGCACATATTCAAGTTAAACTTTTGGTGGAGTTCAACCTATATTTTGGATCCGATGAATGCAACAATATATAAGAATATGATGTCGAATGCATACCTCTTTGATTTTCACCTTTTTATCCAAATAAGACTACACAATAGGTATAACAATAGAAGTGTTAGTCTCACAAATAGATTTGTCATTAATCACCAAAATACTCCATTAACACATAATGACGGGTCTAGATTCTTCAATGTAGTAGCCCTCAACACCATGCATGTCGCCACGCCGCTCCTCTGCCCATGACGTCGGCCACCTCCTTGCATTTTCCGCCCTCCATGCTTTTTTAAGCATCATCCCAAGCACCCGTTCACTCCTCCTGCCATTTCCTCCCCTCCCCTTCTTCTCTATCAGACACAGTTGAAGCAAGCGCGAGCTCCGATGTAACCCGCTGCACATCTCGCCGTTCCTGGCAAGCCGGTGGACTTCTTCCACGGCCAATCATGTCAAAATGCATCCCCATGTCCCCTAGACGTTTCCCCTAATCAATCGGAAGACCTCTCATGTGGAGCACGCCTCGCCGGCCTCTTCTCCAATTCCGACCAACTCCGCCAAATCCACCATTGTGTCACTTCCAGGGAGCTTCTCGTCGATTCTTCCCCGTGGGAGCACCTCCACACCACCCTTGACCCTCCCTGACCTCGGGCCGAAGCTCCCCCTCACTGTAGCATCGCCCCCATGGCCAACTGCCTGCGCCACCGCCAGCTCCACCACCCACTCGCCTCCGGCCTCCTCGTCCCCGACCGATTGCACAAGCGAGTTCCTCTAGCCTCCCTCTAGCTCGTGCTCCCCTCCAATCCACCCCCTTTTACTCCAGCGCCACTGCCTTGTTTCTCCTCCATGCCTGGCCGCCTGCCAGCCCTTGCATCACTTGAGCCATGCCACCACTGCCCTCGGGGTCACCTTAGCCCCACGATTCCGTTTTGCCCATGTGCGGCCGCCGACGTCAACCCTCCTCGTCGGCGATGAGCCACGCCCGAGCCTCCTTCTCTACCTCCTTTGTTTCTCTGCAAGTTGTGCATCTCTCTGTGGCTCTCAGTGTAAGTATGTAGTTGTACGACAGTAGGTACATTGGATTAGATTGGTAGTGAGATGTTCAATACTGTAGATGAGTATGTATATACATTTTGATTAGGATGCTTTGTGAATAATTTAAGTTAATTAGTGAATAATTTAGATAATTAAATGTCAGTTAGTAAACCACATGCTCAAATGATGTTAACTAATGAGCATGACCAGTGAGTAGGGATTAGTTAAAAATGGTTAGAGCTTAATTAGGAGATTAGGAGTAACTTGAAATTAAATCGTATAGTATTTGTTTAATGACTATGCCCTAGCAAATTACAATTGCAGTAGTGACTGGATTAAGCAATTAGAGCCTACATGAAATCATCAATGACCAAGGTTAAAGTGATATAGCCATGGTTGGGCATATACATAGAAACCAATGACCATGGATGTAGTTAACCCTAGGCCATGGATGTAGTACTAATAATAGGGGATTGCTCAAAAGGTTGATCAGAGTTCATAGGGTATGTAGTGTTGGACATTCCAATTGACAATTGCATAATGACTAGTGTTTAATTAACCAAATAGTGTAATGCCAGTAGATCACATTGTAAATAAACATAGGATCATTTTATGTTATTGACCATACATCTAGTGCAGGTTGACTAATGGATAATTTAACAGGATAAGTTCAAGTAATTAGAGATTAATTAGTTTGCCTTTAGCTGCTAAACTTTAGCTACTAAACTCAAAGAACAAGGATTTAAGCATTTAGTGATAGATCATATAGGGTGTAGTTGTCCCAATAACATACAAACCCTAGGGCATTGCTAACATAATGATAATAGTAATAATTATAACTTAATCGATTAGAGTCGATTAGTGTGACCTTATATGAAGATGTTAATGCCTGGAGAGAGTGCATGAACCCAAAACCTCGTCCCTGTTAACCATTAGCTGTGCACAATAGGACAATTGACATATGGCCCACACGAGCAAATGATTAATCGAGGCATGTAGCATCATAGGTAGACCATAGATAGTTAGCAAGTCACCAGAAGATTGTCCTAGTATCACTTAGCATAAGGGTTAATTAGTTGGAACACCAACTAGATTGTAGTAGTGTTGGGCGTTAATAGAGCCATAATCCCTTTTTAAAAACAGTAATTGATGCATTTAAAATAGCAGTAGATCATGCTGAAGTTCTAGACTAACAACTTAGTTAAAAGATAAACCTATGATAACTACTAGACCATTGTTGTAACAATAAAGATAAAACTCAGGATCGTTACTAGGTCATGGCATACAGGTATAGATAATAGTTGAGGAATAATACTACTAGACACTCACGAAGATTAGTAGTAGCTATGTCTCATCCTCCTACTAGTTAATCCAAACCAAAGCTGATAAAGTAAATAGTTGAACAAGAAGTAGTAAAGCTAACCAAAATTACTTCAAAAATGAATCCTAAACCCGTAGAAACCTTGATCCAGTGTTAGGCTAATGTCTAGCCTGTGCTCGAAAGTTCCAGCTAAGGCTCATGGAATTTCCTTGATAAATATAAATCAATGAGATAAACTATTAAATGATCTAGGTCCCATGTGTCGGTGAGACGTATGTCTACCCAAAGCAAATCCCACACTTATGCATAAGTCTCACCTGGCTATCATGGAACTTCCTTGGTAAATAGGAAGTAATAAATAAAATAATCATTAGAGTAGCTAGGCGTCGTGTGAGCAGCGGTGGTATGCTCATGTGGATGATAGAAGTTCATCCCCTAGTCATCGTCTAAACCCTAGCTATCATCCACTGCTATCTGTTCCAGTACTCGGGCGATTCGTGATCCGAAAGAAGATCAGAGAATACTACCCAACTGGGTGATCTCTCACATCTATATAACCATTGAGGAATGTTATTGCAGACATTCTCTCTCTGTTGGATTTATCTGCTTTGGTCTGAAGTATTTCCTTCATCAACTCCTTGATTATATTTCGTTTGCAGTATTTCCTTCATCAATTCCAGATGAGTATATATTTAGGTCTCATCTGAAGTACCCCCCCCACTTTCAAAACACTGGTAAGTATGTTTAGTTCTATTTGAAGTGTTTTCATTTGTTTGAATGTATTTGGATTTATTGGATTTCATTTGGTTACTTTTAGTCGTTCTTGAGTTCAAGCGTATTCTACGTAGATAGAATCTGAAGCTATAATCGAACAGCAGTCCGAGACAGTACAAGACCAAGATTATCAGAATATAGAGCAAGGCGATTATCAGCATATTGAGCCTTATCAGAATATTGAGCAAGGCGAGTCAATACTTTGATCATATTGCACCTAATTTTTGCAATTATATTGCTTTAAATTATGAAATTGCATTGCTATGTTTTATATAGCTATATTAGTCTAGCTCATAGTTAAATGCCTTAATAATAATTGTGTATAAACTTCCAATCTTTCAATTTGGACATTATCCTTGTCACCCTAGAATTAAAGAATAACTGATTATTTGCCACTACAAAAGGGTAAATTTTACGATTTACCACTGTATGTGAGTATGACATGTGGGTCTCAGGACCACATGTCATACTCACATTAGTGGCAAATAATCAATTACACATGTTTGGTAGTGGCAAATAATCGAATCTCCCGTCATTTGGGCAATAAATTGCCCGACATCACTTAATCTTTTGAAAATGAAATTGGGCAGTCGAGGTTGGAGCCTGGCTGGTATGTTGGACTAAAGGTTATTTTGAAAACAAAGGAAAACCTGGAAAACAGATTTCGACTCGGGTGGCTGGAAAGAGTGGTCGGTGCTAGGTGCACGAGAGAGAGTTGGTATGTAGATATACCGCCCAAGTCAATTAAGGACCAAATCTTGTAATGAACTCTTATGTAAAAATAGTACAACCATAAGTATGTAACACTTAAGACCTGGTTAACTAATTTGTCCGCTGCCTCACAATTTCACCACTAGTGGGTGTGTGGAGTATACAAAGGGCAAAGGGTGTCACCAATCTGCATGATGCTAATGGGAGACCTCCTGAGGGCAAGGCCTAAGGAGGTGATACTTAGCGGCGTGAAGTGCGATGAGGTGGGACATTGTAAAGGCCTTGTGATAATCAACATTAGCCGCACACCTATAGAAGTGTGCCGGGACAGTATAAGCTGAATTATCTCTTATGAGTAAAGTGTACAAACTCTGCAATGTAAGAAAACTATCTAGATAGCCGTGCTCACGGTCAAGAGCGGTGCTGAGAACTTATTTGATATAACTTTCATTTTTATAAAAAAACCATTTGTGTGTGGAATGAAAAGGGTGGGTTGGGAACCCTGAGAATTGAGATGGCCTGGTCGGGGACCAGTGGTGAATACGGCATAGCCTGAGCATTGGGTGGCTATAATCACTCAATGGTATAGGAGACGGAATCTCCACTAATATTTTTCAATAAAACTCAGTTTATGAAAAACTTATGTTAGTTAAAATGCCAAGTCTCATGTTTTGCTACTACTTACCCTATTTCAATAAATGGCTTTGTGCAAAATAACAGAACCATGAACCTCCCTTGATTAGCCTTGCATCTATAATAATTGCATTGTGTGTTGGCTCGCGAGTACGGTTGTATACTCATGCTCGCTATTTACATTCTTTTAGTTAGTAAGCATAAAAGAAGGCTACATGGACAATTATGAGTGTTGATCAAGATTGAAGATCAAGAAGGCCAAGAACTAGGTCGCGAGCCCGCAATCGATTGTCGGTGGGTATATCGTGAGGGTCACACGTGTTACATTTTGATTCTACTTCCGCTGCTGTTCTCTGAAAGATATTTAGTCTGTTCGGCCATTCTGCAAGTCAAAAACCGTAAGGTATATTTACGCTTTTCTTAATATTATCCAATAGCTTTATATTTTCGTGATATGTGTTTGAACCAACAAATGTAACTGTGTATGCTATCTATTGATCCAGGGAATGTCACAAATATACACAGTAGGTCCTAAGTTACAAATTTGGGGTCTCACAATCCTCCTTGATATGTTGATGTCCTTGCTGTTGTAGCCAATAGGATTATGGTTTAGACAACGGATAATGTCAACTCGGGCTTTTTGAATGCAAATCTCGCATAACTGCTTGGTCAGGCAATAGTTTTTCATGAAAATTATAAAAAGGACGACATGATTAATATGAATTTGGGAGTTTTGAAAAGAAAGTCCAAAGGGGTATACCTCTGTAATTTTGTATAAAAATAAAATGAAAAACCTAGTTTCGATGCAAGTGAGTTATATTATATTATGAGAAGTGTGAGAAAGGAGTCTCACAAGTAGATAGGGGGGAGATTCTTGTCTAGGTCAATTAAGGACCGAACACCAGCAGCTCTAATATAAGCCCATATAAGCCCAAACGTACAACCATATGTGCTGGTATGGGACGACCTTAGCTAATTAAGTCATCGAAAACTAGCCTTGCATGATTGGTAGATAGTAGTGGTGCGAGCATGTGTGATTGCTAACACAACGACGAATGCCTCACTGAGACGGGAGTGTACCCGGGTGAAGTGATCGTGTTCATTCGCTGGGCTAAGTGCAAGGTTAGAGCTAGATGATGTAAAGGTCTCGACGTGTGTTCTAGACTGCTTACCAAAGGTTGTGAGCAGTGATATCGATGGATGCTAAACAAACTAGAGAATTCATGTGCTATGGGTAAGGTTGTACACCTCTGCAGAGTGTAAATCTATATAAATAGCTGTGCTCGCGGTCATGAGCGTGCTTAGTGCAAACTTAATGGGTATAGTTTTGGTTTTTGTAAAAACAGTTTCATTGGAAAAACATGAGAAATGTTGTGTTGGTTTATGTTTGAGTCGAGTGCCATATCTATGGTTGAAAATAAAATATTGCTCGCAGTTGATGGGGGTTACGAGTTGTTATTTATTCAATTACGTACTTGTTGTCTATTACCTATTCAACTGCTCTTTAAAGTTTTTTGTTGCAAAGTACTACGTATTGATATTGCAAATAAAATATGCTTAATGGAAAATAGCTTGTAGTATAGAGCCCCATCTTTGATTAGCCTTGCATTTATATAATTTTTATGATACACTACAAGTCTTGTTGAGTGCACAATGTACTCAATTTTGCTTAAATTGTTGTTCAGAGTTAGATGACGATTCCATGTCGGATGACGACTTCTTTACACTCGGAACTGGTGGGTTCAGTGATGGGTCTTGTTAGACTTGTCTCTAGTCAGTTGTCCACCTTTTTGGATGGGCATACCGTTTGAATTTTGCACTTTTATTACCTTTTGCTTCCGTTGTTATATTTGTTATTAAGTTTTTATTTGGCCGGTCGGCCCTTGTGATGTAATTATTGTAATCGCTTAAGTTACGTATCATTTTTGTTTTACTTTGTACATATGAATGTATGAATGTAGTATCAATATTGGAGTTCTGTGTATTAACCACTGATTATAAAACTAGTACGATATATACACGCGAGAACTTTAGATATTCAAAATCCAGGGTCTAGCATGTCAGCCCGCCGACTTCATCGAAGTTGTAGCGAAAGGCCACCGTCGACCGCCTGGACGGTGCGTGGGCCCGATTTCTTGAACTTGGAATGCACGGGACGTGCGAGAGGGAAGGGCGGCGGAGGTGGAAGCCGCTGGAGATGGAAACTGATGTTGACGGGGGACGTGGCGAGTAAGGTGTCGGCGGGGTAGTTGGGTAGGGTTGAGGGTTGAGAGAGATTTTATATAATTGATGGGAGAATGAGGGCCGTTAGATCTTCATTCAAGGGCTCAAAATTTGAGTCCTATTGAATAAAATAGCACTCAAGTTTTGTCCAGGCACCTCCAAGAAAGAAAAGTTGGAAAGGGGGCAAAACCCAAAAGTTGAGAAGCTCACCAGTTACCACGCCAAATTCCCCAACCTTCTCCTCGCTCCTCGTCCCAGGGACGGTGACGCAGAGGAGGGGGCGGCGGCGGCGGCGGCGGCGGCGTGGACGTGGCGCTGTCGGAGTCCCGATACACCCGAAGAAAGGGAGCAGCTAGGCGTTGCGGTTGCAGGTGATCCGGGACGTCACGGCGCTGCAGGATCTCGGCTTCGCAATCCCTATTTCCGTTCGTTTTGGTGTCTGCCGCTCCTCTGCGTGGAAGGACCCGACGCCGCTGCCGCCGGCCACTGAGCAAATTCAGCGGTGGCGGGGCATCTCTTTGTGCAACATATAAACCCTAAAGGATAGAAAGTAAGCATCGTTTTTTTTTTTGCTCGTCTTGTTTGATCCAGTGTTCTTGCTCGGGGCCAATATACAGAAAGGAGTTATTGGGGGAACCGGAATGGGTGCCGCGCTCCAACTCCTGGCATAGTTTCTTTGCTCGCCGAGCGAGCTCCAGCTCTAGTTGCGCTGCTTCTCCTCTCCGATTCCAAATACATGCCGGTCCTGTTGCGCTAGGGTTGCACAGTGTGCAGCACCCTCTGCTCGACATAGGTTGAGGCAACCATGTTCAGTTCTTGTATCGATTCAAGTGCAAAGAAAAAAGTACAATGAATAGCGTACAATGATCACTTCCTTGAAATGAGCTGGAAAGTGTTAATCATATCTTGGTTTTCAAAAATCTTGTTGCATGATAGCATTGCTTGCCTGGATTGTGATGAATTTTACTATATCAATTCCACACAATTTTTTTGACTATATTAATGTGTGCTCATTTTGAATTCAAAACTTGGGTGCTTGGTTGATGTGGCAACAGGTAATTGGGTTATATTAGCCGAAGAGGAAATTTGGGAAATGAGTAAGCTTGCGAACATGTTTTCGATTCTTCATCTAGACGGCGAAGATGATGGAGAAGATGTTAGAGAAGAAGTAACCAAAACATCTTCTACCAGCATAGAAGAAACTGTTGCCAGCAAACCTGGTTGGTACTCCTTTTCCTCTAGAATGGAGCTCCAAGTAGTGGATTATACAAGATGAATTTTCATTCCTTTGTTCTGCATGGAATATGGTTTGTGTAACTCATGATTATCCCTGTATTGCCAGTTTCAGCAGCTAAATTGTTTGTAGTTTGCGTTGGTTCACCGGGCCACAATTTTAACTCGGATGAAAAAATAATACCAAGCTGCAATTTGCCAAGAGCATAACTTATTTATTTTTAACTTGGAATGAAATATAACTCATGTTGCAGATATTGACTATTGTATTACATATTGGTTAATGTCATGTGAACATTGTGGATGAGTGGATGACGACATGTTTTAGAATTTGTTTATGTCATCGACAAGCTAGGCATCTACCCAGTATTAGTATGGCCTCTTTGCTCAAGCATGTTTAGCAGCATCATGATCAAAATTTTAATCTGGCTAATAAGGTTCCCCTCTTTTCTTTTAAATTTAGTCTTTAGGATACATATGGGAGACCCTTTTGAATGATCGTTACAGGGATTCTTTTCTAGATGATTATATTTATCTGCTTCTTAATCCTGTCTAGTCACTAATGGGGTTAGAAATTGCATTCATTATGCAATATGCAGATAAAAGTGCACAGAATGACACAACAGCAGTAAACTACAACGAAGGAACTCTTGCATCATCATCTGGTGATTACAGGATGCCTTTCGTGTGGATAGACCTGGAAATGACAGGTGAGTTTTATGTTACTACAACTTGTTTTATGTTAGTAAATCATGGTATAATTCAGTTTCGGTGTTGCATCTTCATGTACTTGTTTGTTCTTAACAATTTATGTTGTTTTATTATGCTTCAGAATATTAATGTTTCTGTAAACAGAGTATGCCATTGATTCATTATTAATGGACCTTTAAGTACAGTGCTTTCTGCACAGTTTATATGTAAGTAATAGTATTGAAGAATGCAGGGACAGAAAAATATTTCAGAGTGCTTAGGATAATGTAAATTTTGTGACATGGGTTACTTACAAACCACAGCATCTTGTGTTCCAATTTTTTAGACACTGCTAGCGACAATGAAAGCTCCAGTCTAATCTGTAAATCTGTTCGACATACCTAGTGTAGTTCAAGTTGTATCACTAGAAACTTGAAGGGTATGACGGCATAGAATAATTCAGGAGGCCTTCGGAATCGGAAATATATCAGTGGCTCTTAGCAGATTATCTGAACCACTCAGATCCAATCCAATGGCTAACATAGATTGTCAGACCCCGTGCCGGAGCATAACCCATATCTGTGGTAGACAGGTGGCTTTGGCCCAGGGCCTCGGCGAGGAGCCGTGGTGAGTAAGAGATGGGTTTAGGGACAGAAGAGAATGTGCATGGGGAAGAGGGCGCAGGAGATAGGGAGAATAGTAGAAGGTAGAGGGAGAAGATAGATTAATAACCCTTTCCTTAATTCATTAGGAGATAGCGAGTCTCCTCATAAAGAGATAGCCTAACAATATTTAGCTAATAATCTGGATGGGAAATCATACCATATCTCTAAGAGCTAACTTGACAACCAAGTAAAATAACAACTAATCCTTGTATGGAACAGATGAACCTGGTGCAGCTGCAAGAGCCTGCTGCTTGCGTGGACGCCTGGTGTAGTAGCATCCTCATTCTTCGATTTTAGGAATGGTGCTCATTTGGTACATTCTCCTTGTAGTGATTGAGAATGGAGATTGGAGTGCCATGTGATCATTATTCAATTTGTAGTATTCATTGTTTCACACAGTATCAATGGTCCAACATAGCATCCACATCATTGGTCAATGGCTCATGGTGAACCAAACATACATCAAAGTACTGATGCGTGGGTTTAGTTAACCAAAGTACCAAACTATAATCTAGGGATTCTATTGAACAACTGAAGATATTACAAACCACTGATACGATTTTATCTCCTATATCCTGAATAAACTTGTTTAGCCAATCTGAAACATAGAAGTGTATTTGCTTTCCTGGATTTTAACGATGATAGCTAAAGATTTTGTCTCTGATCTGATGATAGTTGCTGCCACTGGGACTTTAGTCATTTTGTTGTCTCTTTCTCAATAAATTGTTTGGTGGATAGATTGATCAAATATAAATTTGGATTCTGCTTTTTTAGTCCATTTTACATTATGCTTATTAATATGATGACTAATGAGCACACGTACTGGATTGTGCAGGTTTGGATATTTCAAAAGATCGGATATTGGAGATAGCTTGCATTATAACGGATGGTAAACTTACAAAACAAATAGAGGTTGCTGTCGAAATTACGTACCTCCCTTAGTTCGTTCTACATAGGTTTTGTATGATGTGATGGTGTTCTTGTTATCACTTCTTTTTTTTTTTAAAAAAAATCTAGAACACCTCCTGTGTACTTGTGTGGTAATCAGGGTTTCTCTAGATTGATAACTTATTACCATCTCTGTTCCTAAATACCTGTGTTACATAAAACTACAGTTATGAAAGTACTTTTGACAACAAATCTAATAATGTTCTTTTCATGTGGTCAATCTAGGTAGTATTACTGTAGTAGTTACTTTTATGTACATCAATGGTTAGAGCTAAAAACGTTGACTGCATGTTTGTACACAAGAACTTAATTTATGAACATAGGGATTAGAATTATGATTGCAAGTTTTAGTAGTCGATCCCAAGTAGCACACCACTTAATGGTGATAGGTTGCCATTGTTGTTAGTTCCATAATTAATTTTGTAATAATTGTGGCTGGTTTTGAATGCCAGGTCATCAGGTGGCTGATAAACTGTAAATTCTTTTAATCAACCATTGTTCGATTATTAGTGCTGATGATCCATGCGGATTGTGATACCTGGAATAGTAAAATATTCAATGTCCAAGCCAGTACTCCACTAGTCTTTCCTTCATCATGTCATTAAATGCAGATAGTGCTTGATCATCTTTCATCTGTACTTCTCTTAGTTCTCTAGTGATATCAATGTCAAATAACTTGTATGTCAGCATCTCATCTAGAAGTCCAAAATTTTGACATAATTGTTCTTGTTATTTTACAGGGTCCTGACTTGGTTATAAGTCAGAGCAAGGATTGCTTAGATAATATGGGTGAATGGTGCAAAACTCATCATGCATCTAGTGGTAAATACTCTTCTTTATCCAAAACAACGTTTTCTTGTTGCGTGTTCTTCTCTGAATATGAATCTGATGAACCCTGAAACTTATTTAGGATTGACAGAGAGAGTACTGGAGAGTGAGATTTCTGAGCGTGATGCAGAGAAAAAAGTATGTTTGTCTATTTTTATTGTTACAATCACATTATTTGAAAATTTGACTGTAAACATGGTTATGAAGTTAAGCACTCAAAACTAATACATACCATAATCTTGTTTATTTTTCTAAACCTAGCAATTTAAACCTTTGGTTTGGTTTAGGATTTCTCTTTGAATGCCTACTTGCTTGGAAAGTTCTACAGTTTATATAATTTCATGTACTCTTTGACTCTAGCACACTTCACTTCTCCCGTTATCATGAAACATGACTCTGCAGTTCTGAAATGATTTGAGTTCATCATTATAGGTTGGCCTCCTTATCTTCATTTACAAAAGTACAATCTAATATCTTTCTGATTATATTTAAAATGTAACTGATTTTTGTCAGGTTACATTTGATCACTATTATGCCTTTTTTTCTTCTTCTTTTAAATGCTAGATTGCCAATCACCTTTTTTTTTATTTAACAGGCAATTACTGTGTGTGCCCCCAAATTGTGATACATGCACCTTTAAATTTTGTAACATTGTAGTTGTGATCATGTACATATCTTTTAAACTACAAATCTTGCGATCCCAAAACCACTTCTTTTCCAAATATACCCTATATACATGCTGTTACTTGGTTTACATTTCCCCTGCCATTGTCTTGCATTTTTCAGCCAAATTTTGTTGTGTGCACACTGATCTGTCAATGTGGGCATACTACTGTCATACTGCAGCTCATTGCTGTGCTCTGAAGGTGAAACTTGTGTCAGAGGGGAGGGAGGAGATAATGTTTCTTAAGCATTTTAAGATTCTCTAGCCACAAAAGTTCATAACAAACTAAAATAAAGTTTGGACATTATTTGGCGACTAAATTCTGACAATGTTATAACAGTATGGTGATTATTTGATTCATCACCTTGGTGACATGTCTAATTATGATGCATGCTTCAGAATCACCTCAACTTAATTTTTAAATCATTCTACCTCATAAGGCACTAGACCTTTCAAGATGAACTTGATCCTTGCTAACTTTCTGAGACAACCTGATATTTTTGAGCTTGGGTGACCTGGAAATCATGGTTGGTTGTAGTCTCAGGCATGGTTATTAAGGCGTCGCATAAGCGGTAAGGCCCCATGTGTGTGTGTGTGTGTGTGGGGGGCAAAGGCGTACATGTAGCCGCCACCTAGGCTCGGGAGGCGGATCCAAGACTGCTGTCGTCTGGCTGCGTCCTCCTTTCTCCATCGCCTCGCCCTCCTTCGCCGCCTCCTCCTCCCTCGCGTTGCCCCATCTCCACGGGCGGCCGGGCGGGGCGTGGTGGAGGAGGTCGCCGCTTTTTCCCGTCGAAGAAGAAGAACAAAAAGGGGAGGCGGGCGGGGGAAAAGAGTAGAGGAGCGCCTCGCCGCTCTCTCGGTCTGGCGATTTGGAGGAGGCGAGGCGAAGTCGCGAAGAGAGTGGGAGTGGGCGTTCTTTGTCGCCTTCGGTTGGGTTAAATTGCTTGTCTTTGGACCCAGTGACCGCCTTCCTATAGTTGGAAAGACGAGGTGGGGCGGTGACGGCAAGCAGGCAGGCGGCAGGCGAGACGGGCAAGGCAATGGGCAAGGTATGGGCACCAGTATAGGCGAGGCAACAAGGTGAGGGTATTTAAGTATATGTATAATTTTTTATTACAAAATTAATATATATTAGATGATTCCTCAAATCCTATATTTTCAAATCCTACATGGCCTTGCCTTAGGATGTTTATAAGGCGTTGCCTCGCCTCACGCCTTAACGCTTAAAAGGTGTGATGGGGGTGGGTCGTCTCGTCTCTCCTTACCGCCTTAATAACCATGGTCTCAGGCTCTACTTTTTAAGTTTGAAACTCTGGACCTGGCTTGACCTTCGCCAGTACAGCCAGTACTTACACAACTTGAAAGCTATATGTCATATAGTTTTAATAATTTATGTACTCTAAAATAGTACAAATTAATACCTTGCTAGAAAAATAACATAGCCAACATAATGTTTTTCTAATAGAAGTTTCTATTTGCCCATTTGCAGGTGTTAGACTTTGTCATGAGGCATGTAGGTTCAGCCACTCCATTAATAGCTGGGAATTCTGTTTACGTGGATTTACTATTCTTGAAGGTTAGTAGAGAATGCCATTTGGGAGTGTCATGCTACTAATAGCTGGGAGTTTTTCTTCAAAATTTTTTATCACCAGTATGTTCCTTTTGAACTTCACGCAACACATTGAGAAACGATGCGCACATGTTTTTTTTGTTCTCCTCTTTTTTTTTTTTGAGGTTGACACATGTTTTTCTGTGAGCAGTGTTTCATGGACCCAAGATTGGTGCTTGTTATTATAAATTCTTTACCCTCCAGCAGGGTTAGCAACCAAATAATTTTTATTAATTAACCTTTTTGTTAACAATATCTTAAAAATAACCCCAACCCTAACTTATTTCCTAAAATGGCACCTGCTCATCCTTGGTGGTAGGGGTGAAAACGGATCGGATATCCGATCCGGACGGAAACGAATTCAGATTGTCTCGTATCGGATTTTTCTCGGATAATTCTCGGATCAGACACAAATACGGATTTTTTTGTCAGAAACGAATACGAATGCGGTAGCCCTGTTATCCGTTGAATATGAATACGAATTATCCAGATAATACAGAGGCCGGATATCCGGAATACAGCCCAGCAGCCCACCGGTCCATTAGGCAACAACCCATCGATCTCGCTCATTAGGGTTTGTGCTCGGCTGCCTTCGGCTACTCCAGTCTCCACACGCGCCGTCACGCACTCGGCAGCCATAGCCCATAGATGGTCTAGAGCTCCACCTCGACCATCTATGGCTTCTTGGCCTCCTCTCCCCCACACTCAATGCGACTACCAAGAACCTAGCCATGTCTCTGGCCTACACGCTGCTTCTCCTCCTCGCGGTCCATCTCCCGCCCGCCAGGCGGCCAAAAACCACCCCTCGTCCATCTCTACCACTGAACCCCCCCGGCGATAGACGCCTCCTACTACCGCAGCATCTCATGGGCGAGCAACCTCACACTCTTGGTTTCCACCTCCCTCCTCCTGGGCGCGGCCGGCGCCACACTCACCACTCCGTCCATGATGGCGTTTAAGGCCGGCCAAGGCTTCTTCTCGAGCCGCCGCTTCGCCTCCTTCGACACCTCCTTGCACGCCACCACCCAGGCCTCCTTGAAAGATAGATATTTGAGGAAAGCTGTTGAAAGTGTTGTTTTCTGGTGCAAAATACAGGGAGGTGTTTCATAATTTTCATTGCTCTAATTCGGGTGTCATTTATAATTTATTTGAAGATAGCTTTTGATAATGTTTACAGAATGTCAAGGTTATTAAGGTGCTAAGGCGAGGCGCCAAGGACCGCTTAGCGCCATGGGCGACGCTTGACGCTTCTTGGCGACGCTTTGGCCGCGTGAGGCGACACAGATGGAAGAAAAAAAAAAGAGGAGAGGAGAAGAAAAAGGCCGCCACTTGGCCAACCCACCCATTTGCACACCGACTGGCTTTGCCCGCCATTGCCGCGCCTCGTTTTTTTCCTTGTCCGGCCGAGCCACGCTACTTTCTTGCCTGCTTGGCATGCCGTCTCTTCGCCGCCTCCTCCACGCCCCTCTCTCCTCCGCCGCCCTCCACACCCCTTCTCTCGCCCCTCCTCCTCCCCTCTGCCGCCTCCTCCGGTCCTCCCGCCTCCTCCCCCCTCTTCATCTTCCTCTTGGCTCTCCTCTCTCTCTCTCCTCTGCGCTTCTTCGCCGTCTCTCTCGCAAGAACGGCTGAAGCCGGGAGGAGCCGCGTGACGAGGAACCGCGGAGGAGGCAAGCAGATGGCGGCATAAGGCGGCGACGCTTACGACGCCAAGGCGCTTTACCGCCTAAGCGTCACTTAAACGACGCTTAGGCGACGCCTTAATAAGCATGCAGAATGCATATCCTATGGTCTTTGCAATTTGTCCTGACAAATTGTGACATCTTATCATGTTATTTAAGTTAATGCAAATACTTGCATTAGAATAGGAACTCCTATCCTAATACAAGTATGTACATTGCTCTGAATGCGAACAGTAAAAATGGAGTGGCTCTGATGTTGATAAAAATACAACAAAAACTTCTTCCCGTTTTGATTTATTAACATTTGTTATTGCTTGTATGCTGTTATAAGTTTGTGGAAACATTAATAAAACGTGACAAGAATTGAGATATTGTCGTTGACTGGATGTATCACAGATTCACAGGTAGAAAATTTAGCATCATACAAGCACTAGAACAGATTTTCTTTTGGTTCATCTATGAGGTAAGCATGAACACTTTTGCCCCCTATGTTGTAAATTGTCTCCTGATGGCTAATGGAGACAGGTGCAAGATTGTAGGTTAAGCAACAACCTAGCTAGATGAAATTTCTTGAAATTCTTCTACAACCGAAGACTATGGTTGGCAGAAAGGATCAAAGAACCGTTACCGGGCTATTTCCCACTGGATGGCCGGACCGGTAACCGGCCGGATACCGGTCAAACTGGTTGTTTCCCGGATAAAATTCGTTCAAATTTGATTAAAAGCTATTCGAATTTGAATTTGAATTTGAAAAGCGAGATTCTTGGCGGGATCCCATATCCTTCCTTCTCCTAAGTGGTTCTGGCCGAGATTTTAATCAAGAAGACTAATCGGTCCAAAGGTCTTTGTAGCTTGAGCCTGCACCAAGAATCGATCTTCTTTGAAACCGATACTGACTCTGTCTGTTCCCCCGAGAAATTCAGACTTATTCGGCAAATCACAATATTTTCTACCAATAACTAACACATCGATTAACATGGAAGTTTAATGTACCCAAAATAAGCACACACCAGTACATCACGCATCCATAATGCATCTATATGAACAATTCATGAATGTTTGCATCAAATAAACTAGTTATATATTTTCGTTCATTTCTGGCATACAATTTAGGGGGTTTTCATGTCCCAAAAATATCCGTGGCCGTATTCGTTTCGATTCGCATTCGCTTTGTACTCGTATTCGATATTATTTGTATCCATATTCGTATCCGAGGTATTCGTACTCATATCCACATCCGGAAAAAAATATGAAAACAAATATGACAGAGCCATTATCCGTCCGTATTCGATCCGTTTTCACCCCTACTTGGTGGCATGGCAAATGAACTTTTAATAAAAATTGTTCCTAACAATCTTGGTAAAAAGAAAAATTGGAAAATTCTGTCCGAATTTTTTTGTTTTCAACTTATTTATTTTAAGAAAAGATAAAAGATCCAGCAATACACTGAACTGCCCATGCCACGAAGCCTGCCGCTGACAACCAGGGCAAATGGGCTTTTGTTTGATAGACTCATAGTTATGGTCAGGGGACCGGACGAGAATGTTTTCCTCGCCCTCCAGCACATATTGTTGAACAAAATAATTACAATATTCCTCAGTGCACATATCATGGATTTTTCCTCTTTCTTTTTGTTTGGACAGTATTTTTCCATTTTAAATATGAAATACTTTTCAGCCCTTGGTGGATGATAGTTGTGTTTGCTATTTTTCTTGCCAGAAGTATATGCCACACCTTGCAGCCATCTTCTCTCACGTAATTGTTGATGTGAGCAGTGTAATGGCTTTGTGCATCCGTTGGTTCCCCAAAGGTAAACTAAATTTCTAAAATGCTGATTGTTGAATATTGGTATTCTTGCTATCCTTGTGTTGCTGTCAATATATTCTGGTCTGTTCCTTTGATCCATTTGGTCAAAATGTAGGAATATAGTCTTCTTGCCTCTACAGATTATATCTGCTCAAAATGATATGATGAACTGCTGATTTTGGTGAAGGCAATAAAATAATTAAACAATGGCCGTGGATAAGTAATGTCCAGTTTCAGTAGTTAAACAAAGCCAAGTGATGGGAATTGTTTTAGCCTGATAATTATTCGTGATACTCCTGAATCCTGACATATTTTAGCATCAGTATAGTTGTCGGTTTATAGCTATTTTAAGAGTTTACACCGAATCAAAATTTGCAACTTTGGTACTACTGATGTTCGAGCAAATGTAATGCTGTTGTTTCAGCAAGGTCATGTTGCTGGCTCATTGTTGAACATTATTACGGTTTGCCGCCTTCTAGCATCTTCCAGGCATCTTTTGAGTCTAATATCCAATTTAACTTTAAGATCTTTTGTGATGTAAAATATTCGTGCAAACTTTTAAGATCTACAAGACTTGACCTTGCTTCTTTGCCATTTTACTATTCACAGAAAGGAAACAAACTCCTAGAAAAGAAAAAACCCATAGGGCAATGGATGATATTAAAGAAAGCATCGCGGAGCTGAAATACTACAAGGACAACATTTTCAAACCACAGAAATCTAAGAAGTAGCTACATGGATGGAGTATAATGGGCATCTTTGTGTTGAACATCGCATCGACTGACGGCTGTAGGATTGAAAAGGAATTTGACCTGCACATTGATCAGTGCCTGGATGTACGCCCATGTTACTCGCGTACCGGCAGGATTTTGAACCCTGGATGTATCACCAGTTCACCAAGTTAGTTAATCACCTACACAGATATTGAAAATTATCACATCATGAATTATGAAACATTACTTATGACCTACTCACTACGGTATATACCCACCTGCTGTTCCAGTTGTAAACGAATGGTTGAACCGGCTCTGTCGCTCAACTACAAATCTATACTAGTTGTTATGCCATGCGTACACGCTGCTGAAAACCTTTATAAATGTGACTTTCAAATTTGTGTACGTGAATTCATAAAGCTCTTGAGCTATATTGTGTTTGTAACTTGTGTGAAAATTCAGTCCTCGTCCATAGGGATGGGATGGACGATGGAAATGGTGAAGAATAATCTGTTTTATCTAATATTCATATCCGAGAAAACGTAAATATGGTAAGTAAAATCCGCATTTGAATAGTATTCGTATCTATATTTGGTGTTATTCGTATCTGTATTCGGTGTTATTCGTATTCGGGAAAAATGCATAGTATCCGTATCCGTATTCAGTGTTATTCGTATCCGGAAAAAAACCCAGATAGTATCCGAAAAAACAAATACAATCCAGGAAAAACGAATATGAATACTATCTATTTTTTCGCGGTTACGAATACGAATATGAATGCTATCTATTTTTTCCTAGATACGAATACAAATATTATCCGAATTTTTCCCGAGTATTTATGTTTCGACGGGGTCTTGATTCAGTGCCGAATATGTGGCTGTTGAGTGTTGCTACAACTTGTGTAGACTGTAGATATGTAGTCATATTACATAAATTTGTTCTACCGAGATTTGTCGTAAAAGTTGTAGGATATTCGCATTCGACCGAATTGAGTACATATTCTATTCGAATTCGTATTCGTTATGATATTCAATTCGTATACGTATTTGAGAATGTTCGAATTTGTATTCGTATTTGAGAATGTTCGAATTCGTATTCGTTTTAAAAATATAGATTCATATTCATATACGAGACTATTCAATTCGTATTTGATCCGTTTACTCGTCCATATGCTTAGCCATCGAATCTTGAGATTATGCAGAGCACTCGATAACTATCTGTGGTTTGGTTGGGGAGAGCACTCGATAACTATCTGTAACCAGGGCAAGGCAGGAGTGCAACTGCGATTTTTTTTAAAATAATATTTTTTGAAAAGATAATTATAAAAATATATAGTCGTCCTAAAAAATTACAAAAATGTATTCCTGTCGTCAGTTGAAAAATTACAAAAATGTGTTTATATCGCCAGTTCAACTAGTGCGAGTTTCGTTGCCGATCTTGGCGACGAGGACCTCTTGCCACTCTGTTGGTGGCTCAGTTCTGTCGCCATTGAATCGGGCGATATCTTCTGTCGCCGATTGATCAAACACTAATCCAATTAATCCACTTTATCTACTTGTGATTTTCATAGATTTTGAATGGTATGAAATCTGTTAAACTCGCAATAACATTTAGTGATCGTCGTATGTTGTTGTAGTGTGGTGAATTTCTGAAAATTTTTACGAGGAAGATTGAGGTATTAATGATTCATAAGTAGGAAGGTAAGTGATATTGCGATGCGCCCAGGAATTCATATACTTGCTCATGTACATACACTGCATATTATGTAAGGAAACAAATGTGAACTTACAATTACTATCAAAACTACGATAAATCACATTGATATTACATAACATTCAACAAAACATCACAATACTTAATCAAAATGATAATTCAGAACATTGGCAATAACATATTACTACTGTCTGTGCTTTCTCGTGGTCGTAGCCTCAACGTCCCCCATGTGGACTGTCTCAAGTTGGGTGACCGGATGAGATCCCCACGGCGACGTCCGGAGTGCCGATATCTCCTTTGTCCTGAGGGTTTCTCGTGGGACATTTCTTGAAGGTGTGCCTAGACTCCCTGCAAATGAAGCACTTCTTCGTACGATGTCCGGTTTCTGCTTCGTCCATGTCGTTCCTGATGCGCCGTACTTGTCGCTGGCCAACCTTTCCTTTGAGCCTATCAATGTCCGCGGCCCAGATTAGTTGCTCCCAGGTCGGATAGCCAGTGAATGGCCAACCACAGCGTAACCATACATCTCTCTAGTCCAGGTTTGCATCACCGCCTCCTTAGTGAAATAGTCAGAGAGGTACTGACCGGGATGCTACGCCATCATCGAACATGCAGCTATGACATGGGAGCAGGGTCTATGCAGAAGAAGGGGCTTGTTGTAAGTGCATGTGCAACTACCGCAGCACAGCGTGCACTCGTGGGTGATCCTCTCGCGGTTCGTCCTGCGGCGTCCTTTATCTCTGCACATTATCTCGAAGCGAAGCTCCCTTGTGCCCATCTTGAATGCCCGGTGCATATCACCCTTCTTGCTCTTTTCCTCTATGTACTTGGTGATCATGGCGGAGTAGAGTATTATGTCATTTGCCATAGCGAGCGACACGTTGTTGCTTCTGTCAACAAAGTAGTTTGTCATACCGCGAAGAATTGCCTCCACAATACCCACCAAAGGGAGACACCTTGCGCCGCGCATGACCCAGTTGTACACCTCGGCTAGATTAGTTGTCATGACACCATATCGAGCACCACCCCTGTCATGGAGTAGCGACCACTTTTCCTTAGGCTCGTGCTTAATCCAGTCCGAGAAGCATCTAACTGCGCCCCCGTCCTCCTCGTCAATCTGGGAGCATCTGTGGGTAGCTGTGGTAATGCCTTGGGGTCCTGGTCAGCGCTTGAGGTGACCCTCCTCTCTGCCTCCCTTCTGTGCGTCTTGGTCTGCTCATCCAGAATCTTCTAGAATGCTTCGAACATCCGCTGCTGGTTCTGGTTGCACAACCACTTGAACATGTTCATCAAGTCTTTGTTGCGGAACTGCTTGTAGAAGTTTGCACCCAAGTGCCTCATGCACCATCTGCTCTGCAGATCCAGCCATGCAACTGGTACGTTCTCTCCTTGTTGCAGTTGGGTTATTGCACGCAGTAGCCCTGGATGGCGGTCATGTATGAGGCATACGTTGGGGCGGCCTTGCACAACAGAAATCCTCACATTCTTTAGGAACCACAGCCAGTTGTTTGTGTTCTCGCTTTCAACGAAAGCGAATGCCACGGGAAGAACTTGATTGTTCTCGTCCGTCGCTATTGCAGTCAATATCTGGCCCTTGTACTTCCCAGTCAAGAATGTGCCATCTACGCACAAGATTGGACGGTAGTGCCGGAATGCATTGATGCATGGACCAAACGCAAAGAATGCTCGCTGCAGTACCCTCTTATTGGCCCACTTCGGGTGTGTGGCGTCTTGAATGTCGATATGGGTGCCAGGATTTCTATCTTGTATGACTCGAAGTTGCCCAGAGAGGTTGTGGTAGGAATCCTCGAACATGCCTCACCATAATTCCAATGCCTTCTGTTTTGCCCTCCAAACCTTGGCATAGCTAATTGTGTACTGGAACATTGCCTCAATCGCCCGAATGATGGATCGTGGCTCAAAATCTAGATTATCCACGATCTCACTGTACATAAGGTTGGCGATGAAGCCTGATGACAGGTTCCGATGGGACTACACTGACTCAGAAACGACGCATGTGTGAGGGACCACTATAGAGCACTTCTAGTAGGTGTCCCACTTAGGCTGAAATGCGTGCACTCGCCAAGGGCATCCTCAGATGCCGACTTCACGTCAGAGAATCTTGGGGTAGACTTGACTTTGAATGTGCGCCGCACCGACAAGGCCCAATTTGACCGCGCCCTGCCGGCCTCCTTGCATTTGTACATAGCTCCTAGCCCGACCTCACTCTTGTCGTATTCCCACGGCATACGGGGCCTTCGTTGTGATGAGGTTATCGGCGGTATGTGTTCGATCGGATGGGCGCTGTTGGTCCACATCATCCTCATTGTTCGGAACCTTCATCTTTAGACAATGCCATGTAGTCTCGGTCTTGAGATCCATCTTTTGCACTACTGGTGCCACCTCCTCACCCTCATCAAGAAGACCGGTAGCTTGCTGACCGAGCTACTCGCAGGTCTTCATCGACAAGATCAAGAACTCCGGAGCTTGACCATTGTGTGCGCCATTGTGTGGTGGAGTCCCCGACTTCCTCTTTGGCGTCAGCACCCCCTTCTTGTTCAGCCGCGGGTGGAGGAGTGGGTTTGGCATATGCTTGGACTAGAAGGACCAATTTTCACCCTGCCTCCCTCGCGATGCATATATATGACTGCCATGAATTTGGTCCCTTTAGCTACACTAACTCCCAATATGTGGGCTGCCCTACTCGTGGGGAAAGGCAACTCAATTTCAGATCATACACATCACGGTCCACTTGGAATGTATGGAACAACCACCGCATCACAGCGCCCCATGTACGCTGCTCTGGTCTTACTAGGGGCACGGTCACCGATTGAAAATAACGCAAATCAATCCCCTCGGGACCCTCCATAATAGTCCCTTGACCATAGTAAATTTTGAAATTGACAACGTCGGACATATTTGACGCACTGCACCATAAAAAATATTTCCACGATTAACCGCATATCTAAAACTATACTACCCAGCGAAAAGTATTATGTAAAACCTATTGCATTACGTAACCGTACATCTAAAACTATATAATCCATTCGATTAAAAAAATTACCTGAAAGGTAGGCAATCGGACGGACAGCGCTTCGCTAGCTTCTCTTCTCCCCTTTGCTCTTCTCTCCTTCTCTTTTTTCTGAATAAAAATGAGTCATATGCTGAATTTTAGGGTTTCAAGGGGGTTTTATAGGGTCAGTCTTCCTATCGCCATTGAACTGACGACATAAAGATATCGCCAGTTCAACTGGCGACAGGTACCTAGGCCGCCAACAGAGTGGCGAGAGGGTCCCTGTCACCAGTTCAACTGGCGATAGGTTCGTTCCTGTCGCCAGTGACATATTTTTGTAATTTTTTGGGGCGACTATATATTTTTGTAATTATATTTTTAAAAAATATTATTTTAAAAAAATCGTGCAACCGCTAGGTGGCACGTGAGGCCCCAAAATGGCAAGCCATTACAATGGATCCTCTCACAAAAAAATAAATTTAATATCAAAATTTTAATTTTATTGCGCTTCCCTTTCACTGCTCCGGACGGATTAAGGGCTTGTTTGTTTCCGGACCTAGTAGCATGTTGCCTGGCCGGGCCCTCTCCTTGAAAGCTGCCGACTCACTGCTTGCTTTGCTTCTGCGTTCAGCTGCCTAGCCAGGTGCGCTGCTAGGCCCAGGCGGCAAAAACCAACGCCTAGGAGTGGTGCCTGGCATGCAGTTGTTTCATCCACCATTGATAGGTTTGATTCAACGGTCTATTTTTCATTCACCAATTCCAGGCACAGGCTTCTAACCAAATAACTCATCTTCAGGTTTGCCTGACCAGACAAAAATCATCTACTTTCCAGACTACCTCCAGGCACCACTTTTTTCTCAGGCATAAAACCCAGGGCACCAACCAAACAGGGCCTAAAACCGCAAGGTGTCTCCCATATCACTGTTCGCTAAGGGCCTAATGGAAATGAAGCGGAAGTGTATCATCTGTGTCATTACAGCTACAATGGCAGAGAGCCAATCCAAACCATTGGATCAAAGAACCAACGCACCGGATTAAAAAACACAGAGAGCACATCGAACTGCTACAGTACGTTGCTACAATGATCTGACAAATCTTATGCATCCATTCTTGATCCAACTGCCCAAATTAGTAAAGGCACCAAGCCATAACAGTGTAACGGCAGGCGATGCGTTTCCGCACGAAGCATGTTCATGTGTGCCTCCTTGTATCATCCATCGTCCTGCCACCCCTTTTATTTTTTTTTCAAAACAAATGCATGGGGAATCAACTATTGAGACGAAAATACAGTGTAGAGAGTACAACACACAAGCATAAATCATAATATACTTTGAGATTCAACAGAACAATAACAGATTTGGTACTGATGCGGATCCAACTAGCAAGCTAGTGGGATCGTGTTGTTTGGCCCTGATCTTTCATGGTACTCCTTGGTTGGTCGCCTTCTCATTGCATAGTTCTTGCGCAAGCACTAGAACAACACTTCCTTTTGATAGAACTTTCTCCCACGCGCACCTCAGCTCATGAACGAAAGGTAGGGAAACCGAAGTTTCAGCGAGTAAAACCCAACACCTCAGTTGGATTCAACGCACCAAAGAGCAATTCCTCATGGAAATATCAAGAACACGACATCCTTGCCACCAAAACCATGGCGATTTTCTGATATCTATTTCTTTACTCATATCATAACTTATCTACCCTCAAGGTGCGGCCAGGGAGGTTATATAGCCTCCCACGCAAGCACAAGAGCTTTGGATGAACAGTAACCGATTCAGAACAGTGCACGTGAACAGTAATCCGAGTCGGCTGAACAGTCCTCATGAACAGTATCCAATTTTAACTCCTATTTCAAACTCCTACTTTAATTGGAAATTTAAATTACTCTAATTGCTGAAAATAGATTTAAACTATCCTATTACAATTCCGACTCGCTTTAAATGGAAACAATCTTAGAGATAGAAACTAAATCATGGATTGATTCCAGTTTAAAAGCCTTATTCCTATTCAAACTGAACCAACATAGAAACCATGAGCTTGGCCGTCCTTATAGGGCATGGTTACCCCCTTTGGCGCATGGCTTTCCTCCTGGCTCGGCTCTCCTATTGTCTTCCTTCTTGGCTTGACCTTCCTCCCTTGTGGCGCACGACTGATTCGTTTTCCCAACTCCTTACAGCTTGGAATGTAGTGTCCTGGTCTCACATGTCAGACGGAGGAAGTGAGATCTGTGGATATCATGGGGATATGCCCATGATCTTAGGATGATGAAACAATTGGCAATGATGCTTTTGGTTTGAAGTTTTATGTGTTTTCGACAAAGTTTCAGATCTGTCAGGTCAGCGGCGGTTTGACCGGCTTTTGTGCTGATTGTTGATATAAGTGGTGAATTGATTTTGGGATAGGTCATATCCATATTTGTTAATGCATATGTGTTGCATATTGCATGTTTTCACTAACGTGGGTCAAGTTGTGAAAAACTTGTTCCCGGATTCGTGTTTGCTCGTCTATTGCTGTGCAGGTGGCTTGCAGGTCAATGACGGTCAACGGCGAGGTGGATCGGGACTAAGCTTGGAGAGCTGAGGTCCAGAACGATCATGGATGCCGGGTGAGGTCAAGTGACTCAAGTGTGGCGTAGAATGGACATGGATGACCGAACGGGCGGTTCGGTGCGACTGGTTGGATCAAGCGGTGCGGGAGTCGTTGCAAGTGCTCAGTGGTGCCGGTGGGATCCGGACGGGAGAGACTTGATGACATGGAGCTGTTGATCAACCTACACGTGGCGAAGCAGGCGATTGCTTCAACAGGTTTGGACTCGGTCTTCGGAAAAGATCGAGAAGGGGTATTTTGGTAATTTTACCAAATACCGCCTTGGTGACCTAATGCCAATCCACGGCGCAAGATGGCGCGTCATGAAGTGGATTAGGTCAAGAGAATTGAAGACGGCGCTTTAATTTACGTGCGTGTGTATTCTGTTGTTGTTGGGCCCTAACGGAAGCCCATTTGGTGTTTAGGGTTAGAGGCTGCCCTATAAAAGGCTTTTGGAGATGTGACATTAGGTTGGGAGGGGCTGCTTTGGAAAAAATCTGGAGCTGGTGGCGGCGCCCCAAAAAATGGTGAGCCTGTGGCGGTTGTAGTCCTCCTGAGGAATCCAGATCAAAATCCCAGGGACATGCTTTTGGCTTTGTTTATTGTTTGGTGGCTGCCATCAATGATTCAACTAATGCTTCGGCTTTGAGTGCTGCGGTCGTTGTTGTGGATTTGTTGATCACCGTTTTGCTTCTTGCATGTTGCGGCTGTAGTCAGGTTGTCCCATCGATGGTGCTATGAATCCTTTCTTTGCAAATTCGGTGCCTGTTGAATCGAATCCATTGGTGGCGGCGTGTCTGCGCTTGATAGAAAACGGCTCAGCGGCGCCGCATCCCGCAAAGATACGTGCGTGGCGGTGGCCTCTCTTCCTGAAAAAATCTCGAAGCCTCCGGCGGCCGCTTCCTAGGGAGAAATGAGAGTTTTTGGCAGCGGCGTCTTTGGAAGAAAAAGGAAGTTTGTGGCGGCGGCCTTTGGGAGCGGCCTGTCCTGCCCGCAAATCCTGTCTGAAAAAACCGCGGCTTGGTTCCCTGATGGCGAAATCTGAAGTCCTGTGCGGCAGCTGTTCGTTGTTGAGTCTTTTATTGCTTTGAATCATTTCAAGATCTGGTGGTTAGCTGTTGCAAGATCTTGTCTTTTGGCTGCCATTTTTTTTGCGTTGGAGTGTTGTTTCCTATCCCATCTTGTTGGCTGGAAGCTTTGAGTACTGATTAGTTTATTGCCTTGGCTCCTGTTACTCCATGCATGCTGGTTGGATTCTTATGGTCTTGATTGCTGCGGCATGTTGCTATGCGTGTGTATGCAGTCTGCTTGTAGTGAAGATACCATGTGTTGATTGTTATTGCTTGGCTGATTCTTGTAGAGCCTGTTGCGGCAGCTGTAGGCAAGCCCGCAAAACCGGCGCCTCGCAAAAACTGATTGATCTTGAAGGCGGCTTGCAGTCTCGTGTAATCAGAAAATTCAGATTCGGCGATTTGCTTTTGGAATTGTTTATTTCCGTTTCGGTCAGCTTCTTCGGTAGACAGAGTTATCAAGGATTGGGCAGCCAATTGTGATGTCTAATTGTTTGCCGTCCTTTCAGTTTTTGCGTATGAGTATAGTGTTCTATTATTCCTTTGAATCGTTCCAAGATCATGTGGTTTGCTGCTATGTATTGCGGCTGGGCTCGGACGGCTTGATAGGATCTGGTAATAGCAAGCGGCTCTCTACCGTACAAGTTCAATTGCTTTTCTTTGTTGGTTTTAATTGAAAAGTCGTTTGTTGAAGTTGAGCTTTGGTCTTGGCGGATGATATTTTATTCATACATGTGAGAATAAAATACTCATCCAAGGCTTTCTTGACTGGCTTGACATAAACTGATTTGCTAGCAGCAGCTTGAGTTTTTCGGTTTAGTTAATTGCTTGTTTGGTTTTTAGCTTGTGCAGCTGTGTCGAGATGTGGTAGTTAGTTTTACTATTTTTAGTCTTGTGCTTCGGGGTTTGATCAGATTCAACACAGGATCTGCTGTGCCTGTATACAGATCTTCATAGCTTTTATAGCTATTGGAGTGAGAGTAGTGTTGAATCTAATCAAGGTGAAAAATAGTGAAAGCGTCTATTCACCCCCCTCTAGTCGTCTTTCCGGTCCTACAAGATCACACGTTTCCTTCTCAAGCCAGCATGGCTTCCCTCTTGCACCCGCATGGCTCCATGCTCCCACACAGCCCCCATGCGGCTGACTTTCTTCTTGGATCACATGCCCATGTGCTTGCTTGCTTCCACGCGGCCCGAACTTCATGCTCCTCTCCTCATGGGGTTGATGAACTAGGGTTTGCTTTCCTTGGCCGGCCGAGCTTGGCACATGCAGCTGATGCACCACATCATCCCCTCCCCCTTCAAGCGAAACCGTACTTGGTTTCGGGGTAATCTTCGAAGCCTTCTTGTCTTCAATAGCGAGCTTGATTTCATATTTGATTGTATTGTCCATCATTGGTTTTAGCACATGTCGCTTCCCGTCATGCGCAAAAGAATATGTGTTGGACCAGCCCTCATGGGTAGCCTTACGATCATATTGCCACGGTCTACCCAATAGCAAACCACATGCATCCATTGACACGACATTGCAATCCACCTTGTCCACATAATCACCAACAACGAACGGAACACGCACCTTATGAGTTATTTTCAACCTCCCGAAGTTATACAACCACTCCACGTAGTGCGGTTGCGGATGCCTCCACGTGGACAGCCCCAAAGCATACACCAAATCTTTGCTAATCACATTGGTAAAACTCCCACAGTCAATGATCAGCTTGCACGCTTTCTCCTTGATTTTGCACTCCGTTTGGAAAACACTCTACTGTTACCCTTGAGCTTCAATTTCAGCACTTTGCACCTTCTGAACTAACATGTTCAAGCCACTTTTAGGGAGAAAATCATCAATGGATATCCCTGTTTCATAAGAACAAACAACAATCTCCAGTTTTTTGATTCGTCGTGTTCAGACTCGCTACTAGAACTCTCCGTGACATAACATTCCCCAGTGAGCAACACCTTTCGCTGATTTGGACAATCACGCATCATGTGTCCTCTTCCTTTACACTTGAAGCACTCAATGTTACTAGTATGAGCAGAAGAAAATACACTAGAATCAGCTTGAGAGGCTTCTTTACCTCCATTACTCACAGCTTTCGACACCTCCTTTGAAATAGCCCTGGCTGTCCAATGTGATGATACCACCTTGGAGCTTGCACCAATATAATCTCCTTGCTGGTGTGGATGCCTCCACATACTGTTGTGGGTAGTGCGACTGCCATGTGCTTGGTGTTGCAAGATTCGCTATTCAGACCGCACCGCATGATGCACAGGGTCTTGTAGATTGTTGTATTCCGATGACTCTGTCTTCTCTTGCACATCATCATTCAAACCATCAAAGAAGCGAGCCATGGTCGCCTCCTCAGGTTCATTCATGCATGTACGAATCATGAGAATCTCCATCTCCTTGTAGTAGTCATCCACAGACAAGGAACCTTGATGAAGTCGCCGCAACTTTGTGTGTGGTTCAAGTGTAGTGCGCTGGCACAAACTACCGCCTCATGATGTTCTTTATGTGTTCTCATGTGTCAGGTCGTCCTCCGGCACGGCACAATTGGTTCCACCAAATAAGAGCATATTTAATGAACTCAATTGATGCAGAGCGTACCTTCTTCTCCATAGTGAAATTGTGGCTATCAAAAATTTGATCCACCCGCATCTCCCACTCTAGGTGCACATCTAGATATGTACGCCCATTGAACGTCCGCATGGAAATTTTTAGCCTCCTAATGCCATCGTCGTCGCGGTTGCGACCTGCACCACTGCCATTGCACTCAAAAAAATTGGGCGCACGACCAGCACCTCGACGATTGTTGTAGCCATGTCTTGGTTCCTGGTTGTAGTAGTTTCCACCAAAAGCACCATCTGGGCGGACCTCATCAAAATTGTCATTGAAGAACTCACCCCCGATGTGATGATTGTTGTGGCGCCGATGATGTGGTGGTGGTTGTACAGGGGAAGCAGCACCACCTCCTAGTCCTAAGGCTCACTCCAAACATTGTAGTGAGTCGGTTATAGCAGCAAATCGTATATCATTGGCATGCCTTGTTCAATGAACTGTACAATAATGTGATTCTCCACACGATCAATGCGCTCCACTAACTCGACACGCATGTTGTCAATGCTTTCTTGTAGCGCGTTACACCTTCCCATAAAGTGTCAATTGGTTGCCTCAAGGTTCGTGCGGACAGTAGTTGGCATCTCCCCCTCGACGTGCAGCACCTCTTCATAAGCACCATGATGTGAGCCAGCCGAATTCACCATCTTGAATAGCTAGCAAAAATAGCACCGTGAACAACTTGGCGCTCTGATACCACCAGATGTGGATCCAACTAGCAAGCTAGCGGGATCATGTTGTTTGGCTCTGATCTTTCATGGTACTCCTTGGCTGGTCGCCTTCTCCTTGCCTAGTTCTTGCGCAAGCACTAGAACAACACCTCCTTTTGATAGAACTTTCTCCCACACGCACCTCAGCTCGTGAACGAAAGGTAGGGAAACCAAAGTTTCAGTGAGTAAAACCCAACACCTCAATTGGATCCAACGCACCAAAGAGCAATTCCTCATGGAAATCTCAAGAACACGCCAACCTTGCCACCAAAACCATGTTGATTTTCTGGTACTATTTCTTAACTCATATCATAACGTGTCTACCCTCAAGGTGCGCCCATGGGGGGGGGGTTATATAGCCTCCCACGCAAGCATAAGAGCTTCAGATGAACAGTGCATGTGAATAGTAATCTGAGTTGGCTGAACAGTCCTTGTGAACGTATCCGATTTTAACTCCTATTGCAAACTCCTACTTTAATTGGAAATTTAAACTGCTTTAATTACTGAAAATAGATTTAAACTATCCTATTACAATTCTGACTTGCGTTAAATGGAAACAATCTTTGAGATAGAAACTAACTCACGGATTGATTCCAGTTTAAAAGCCTTATTCCTATCCAAACTGAACCAACATAGAAACCATGAGCTTGGCCGTCCTTATAGGGCACGGTTACCCCTTTTAGCGCTTGGCTTTCCTCCTGGCTCGACTCCCCTTTTGTCTTCCTTCCTGGCTTGACCTTCCTCCCTTGTGGCGCACAGTTGATTCGTTTTGCCAACTCCTTACGGCTTGGAATGTGGTGTCTTGGCTTCACACGCCAGATGGAGGAAGTGAGATCACGCATTTTCTTCTCAAGCCAGGACTGCTTCCCTCTTGCACCTGCACGGCTCCGTGCTCCCACACGGCCCCCATGCGACTGCCTTTCTTCTTGGATCACATGCCCATGTGCTTGCTTGCTTCCATGTGGCCCGGACTTCATGCTCCTCTCCTCATGGGTTTGATGAACTAGGGTTTGCTTTCCTTGGCCGGCCGAGCTTGGCACATACGGCTGATGCACCACATCAGGTATGAAACCTGAAGCACATGCCTGCATAAACCAAAGTATTCTACTTAGGAACAAATACACTGATAAGAATTCTACGCAATTAGTCAATCCAAAGTATTCTACTTAATTAGTCAATCCAAAGTATTCTACTTAGGAACAAATACACTGATAAGAATTCTACGCAATTAGTCAATAACATCATTTAATGTAATTTTTATAAATCCAATTTTCAAAATTTGTGTTATGAATTTTAGTAATTCTGCCTCCGGTAGTAAGGAACAAATGCATTGATCTTACTTAACGGTAGCATATCTGGTGCACATGCACTGATTTGTGGACATATGCACATAGTGCATCCTGGCCATCCATCACGAAAAGCATGGCTGAGATCAACCGAGCCTCCCACTTCACGCTATTTTGTGAAAAAAATCCCGCCCCAATGAACTTTCTGTCATTTTTGCCCCCACGCTAGCCATTCCCCCTTGCTAGGGTTCAGCGTCGGCCTCCTGTACCGGCCCCCTGCTCGCCTCACCGTCGGCCTCCTGCATTGCACCTAGCCCCTACTCCACGACGGCCCCCTACCTGTGACCCCACAGGCATGTTGCCCTAACAACAACTTGGCAATGCCCCGCCCAAGCTTTGTCCCCTACCGTGTCGTCCCATCTTTGGCGCTATCCTGCTCCACCTCGGCCCTTCTCGGTGCCGCCCCCTGTTCAGTGGCTCGACGTCGCTCCCCTGCGCCCCCATGCCCCCCTTGTGCCTGAGGTCCTCCCCCCTCTGCACTACACCGAGCCACCCTCGCCGAGTCTCTGCGCCCCTTGTGCCACCTGCTAGTGTTACAGATCTGGGTGGCTGCCACCTGCTCCCCCGCCTCTTCTCCAGGTGCTGCTCAGCGATCAGGCAGCGGTTGCCAAAATTTATTGTGGGGGATTGGAAAAAGAAAAATGTATGGATGTAGCAAGTCGTAATATTGGTTGTATGGATGTACCCTCAATTTTGTAGTTAAGAATTATCATTTATGAAGTTTGGTTCTATTACTTCTTTCCAAGTGATGTTTTTTTTCTATGTGTTAAGCATTTGTGAATAGAACTGAATGTGTAAGCAGGCACATTTGCAGTTTGTGCGCTGTAGTTGTGTTGTAGAATAAATTTGAGAGAAGAATATGTGAGGAATTGACATGTGAATGCCTCTAGTTAATTGATAATGTTGATTTACAAATTGTGGGAAAATGAAATTTAGAAATGTTTCTTGTTTGCAAGAAATTATCTAGTGAATACATTGTTGCTGAGCCTATTGCTGAAGTGCTTAGAAAACAAATCTCGCACACTGTAACATCCCAGTTTTTCAGGGCTTCTTGAAAATTTCCAAACAAAAATAACCATTTGGTTTTGTTGAATTGCTAAAGCTTAACTTGGAGATTTTTGAAATTAAAAGCAATTTAATATGAATTAATCAAACTTCAACTAATTCAAAATTTAGTTTATTTTGAGTTTATTGGGGTACTCTGGTATTTGAATTTCCCTTTCTCTGTTTTAGCCGAATTCCCGTCGGTCGTTCCTGCTCCCGTCTCCTCCCTCACCTGCCCTTGACCTTGTTGCCTCCCCGTGCGCCCCTTTACCACGCCCGGGCACCACCTTCCCCGAACTGCTATCTCTCCTCCACCTCTTGTGGTCGACCACCTCTCGTAGTCGACCACCCTCTCGGTGTCGACCACCTCTCGTAGTCGACCACCCTCTCGGTGTCTACCACCTCTCGTAGTCGACCACCCTCTCGTAGTCGACCACCTCTCGGTGTCGACCACCTCTCGTTGTCGACCACCCTCTCGATTTCGACCAACCTCGCTTGTCAGCACCCTGCTCACTTTCCTTTTCCTCCCTCTTTTTCCTCAGCACTGCGCGCATTAAATGCTATATGTGCATTAAATGTCGTTGTCTCTGCCGCGTCACCGCGAATCCCACTGCTCTATCTTGTCGCCTAGTCCCCTCCTTTTTCCTATATAAATGGAGCACCAGAGAGTCCTTTGCCTCCTCTTGCTTTCCCCTCAACTCTCCCTTTTTCTCTCGCCCCGTTTCGCCGTGCTTCGAGTTTCGCCACCGCTGGCTAGAACCTGTGCTGTCTTCAACCTCCTCGCCATCGAAGAGTTTCGCTGGAGCCCGCGCAGTCTTTGACCTCCTCCAGCCCCCTCCTCAAGCCTCTCTCTCGGTCTTGGTGAGTTCCCCGTGCCCTGTTCTTTCTCGTGTTCCTTCGACCACTCGTGTAGTCGAATCCTTCCTTCGACCACTCGTTTAGTTGAATCCCTTCTTTCAACCACGTTGAGTAGTTGAATCCTTCCATCTAACCACATGTAGTCGAACCTCTTTCGACCAGGTAGTCGAAGTCTTCCGACCAGTTGAACCTCCTTTCGAGGGCTCGTTCTCCTTCGTTCGAGCTCCGATTCGATTGATTAAATTTCTAAATTCATCTAAATTCAGTACCTTTCTTTTGGTTCTAGTTTGGTTCTTTTTGGATTTTATTTAGATTATTTTATTTGTTTGGCTCTTTTCGTATGTATAGATTCTAGCGTTTCTAAAGAGTTCTTGGACCCGACGACCTCGACCGAAGCATCTCAACTCTTCAACGAAGGTAGGTCATAGACCTTTGATCATGTTGTACCCAGTTTATAAAATTATATTGTTTTATATCAACATGTATGGCTAGTTGTATAAAACTGGCTTTGGGAGTAGTTAAATACCTACTTAGCAGTATGACTCCTTGAATAATTGTGAACGACATGTTGACATTTACCCTTGGACACCATAGGTTGGGTAATCTTAGTTGGAAATTATTGTGATACCAATATGGGTGCGTATTATGCTTAGTCCTACTTAGTTATGCGATGGTCTCTCGCTCACATGATTCAAGGTTAATGAATTGACTTAATGATATATGGAACTGTGGCGGAGCCACTGTTGATAAAATTTATTGTGCCATGGTAAGGGTTTCCATTTGGTCGGGTTGAACCAAAAATGATTTATGCTCGGGCGAGTGGTCGGTGGCGAAGGTGGGTGCGGGATGCACATTGGGATGCGGAAAGTCTCGCCTAAGCAACCACTAAGGACTTAACTTTGTGCGCCATTGATCTGGGCCTTATCGTGCAACCACAAGTCTATTTATGGGGTGGATCTGGCCAACTAATTAGCTATGCCTTGATTCGGCTCTGTTTTGGTGGAAGTGTGAACCCTGGGATAAACATTCACACTTGGCGCAAGAGGGAGCTGGTCGATTGGATTGTTGTTTTGTAAGGTGGTTATTGGGAGTTGTGTAGCCATTCGGAGGCGAAACCTTAGCAATCAAAACCGAGTCAAAGCGGAGCTTTGTAAAGACCTTGTGATAATCTCTTAGTCGCACATCTCGGAAGTGTGTGAGTGGACAATATAAGATGATTATCTCTTGTGAGTCAAGCTGTACAACCTCTGCAGAGTGTAAAATTATCCGAATAGCTGTGTCCCCGATTATAGACAATGCTTGGTGATTTCACACGAGGGTTAGATTTTCTCAAAAATATTGTCGTGGTTGGTTACGAGTTGTTTGGGAAGTGAATAGGGTGTTCACGAGTTGTTGGGAAGTGAACCAGGTGGTCACTAGTTGTTTCAAAGAAACTAGATTACTTTGTAATAATCTTTCGAATTGTGCTTTGCAATCTACTTATTGTATTTACTGTTAATACTACTTTTCGCAAATTAAACATAAAGCTATCCTTGTCAAGCCTTGCATGAATACTATTCGCATACTGTTCCCTACGACTTGCTGAGTACTTTAAGTACTCACGGCTTTCCACCATTTGTTTATCAGTTGTCGAAGAAGACCTAGGGAACACCAAGTTCTACGAGGAAGAGTACTCTGAAGACTTTGCAAATTAGGTCGCGTCCTCCACTCGATTGCCTGTGGGCATGTTGTATGGCTTTCGCGAGTTGTTTTGGTTTCCGCTGCAAGTTTATTCTGGTCGTAGACCTGGTCGTGGACATGGTCATGACTTTAGCCCTACGTGGCAAGCTCTGTAAAACCTTGACCATAAGGTCCTTTTGTTGATAAGTATTATTATTTCGGCTGCTTCCTTAGCTGTTTCGTGGTATGGATATGATTTCATTTATGTTCCAACTGTGTGGACTAGCTACTGATCATGGGACTAGTTCAGAAAGCATAGAGGGTCTCAGCGTTGCTTATCTGGGGTCCCGACAGAGGTGGTATCACAGCCATATCGACTGTAGGACGCAACCATAGTTAGCATAGTCGTTTAGTCAAAAACTTCAAACTTTATTTTCTAAATCAAACCCAATCAATTGATGAGTAGTTATTCTTCTCTCATCTTATTCTATTCGTATCTCATCTTATTATAATCTTTCCCCATATCACCTATAAGTTCTTATATCTTATCTCTTCTGAAACTTTGTTTTCGAATTCAAACTAATTCTGCTCACCTCAGAAATCTCTAGAGGATCGAGCCTTGCTTCGAGTCGACCGCCCATATAAGTTAGATTAGAAGTGCTTTAGTAAAGTTGCCCTTCTTAACTTTAGTATCGTGTAGTCCGAGTAATAATAGGACCTTCGGCTTGAGTTTTGTTGCCTCTTATTAGCTTTTCGGCTATTCGTTCTTTGGGTTTAACTAATTTGCCCCAATTAGACTGCTCTATCTTTCTCCCTTGTTCTCTCTTGTCTTTCGTGCTTTTCCATCTCACCTATCGTGCTTTCTTCTTCTCGTCTATTAAACCTGGGAAGATTAGTGCAGATGGTTCAAACCCGATCAGGATTTGGGTTAGTTCATGGTAGCCCAGACGCAGTTGATGAACGCGATGATGCAGAATATGAACCAAATGATGGCTCAACAGAACCAGACCGTTGCTGCTCTAGTCCAAATGCTGAATCAGACCAATCAAGCAGCTGCTATGCCACCCCCACCGGCTTTTCCTCAGTTAAGGTTGGCAAAGTTCATGAGGACCTATCCACCTACTTTATCCAGCTCCTCCAAGCCCTTGGACGCAGATGACTTGCTGCGCTCTATCGAGAAGAAGCTCGCCATCGTCTAGTGTGACGATCACGAGAAGATTCTATATGCCGCACACCAGCTTGAAGGCACTGCTGCAGAATGGTGGGAAAAGTACTACGCCGCCCATGAAAACCACCAAAACATCACTTGGGCTGAATTTTTAGAAGCCTTCCGCCACTCTCATATTCCTGATGGGAAGGTGGAAATGAAGAAGAACGAGTTCCGTGAGCTGCGACAAGGAAACATATCGGTGAGTGAATACCTCAATAAGTTCACCCAACTCTCTCGTTACGCTTAAGAGGACATTGCCACAGATGATGCACGTCAGAAGCGTTTCAAGTGGGGACTCAACCCTACCTTGAAGGTTCAAGTCGTTGACAACGACTATGCAGATTTTCAGCGTCTAGTAAACAAGACTATGGTCATAGAAGATTCTCGTCGTGAGCTTGAAGAATCTCGTAAGAGGAAGATGATGCAGCATGGTGCTCATCAAAGTCATCCGCAGAGAGCCAGATTGAGTGTGCAGCACCTTGCCCATTTTGCTCCTCCTATTACCTTCAGGACCCCTACGATAGCACCTCGCCCAGCTGCTCCAGGATTTCACAGCTTTAGCAATAACAACACCAATAACCAGCAGCCAAGAAGCAACAATCCTGTAGCGGGAGTCACCTGTTTCAACTGTCCCCAATTGGGGCACTTCAGCAACAATTGCCTGCAGAAGCAAGGTCCAACACTAGTCAGATTCAATTTGGGAGCTACTCCAACCAGAACCCCCATGCCAGGAGCAGGTCATGGAGCGCCTCAGACTCGAGTTGCACTATCCAAGACCCCTCAGCCTTTTGGGAGAGGTCGTGTGAACCATGTCACAGTGGAGGAAGCCCAGTGAGCCACGGATGTCATGCTGGATAAGTTCCTAGTAAATTCAGCAACTACTACCGTTTTGTTTGATTCTGGAGCTTCGCATTCGTTTGTTTCTCAGAGTTTTGTTGCAAAGCATCAGCTTAAGGTTTTGACTCTTAAAAATGATTTGTTGGTTTAATCCTCCGGTTCGGAGTTGAGTATGGACCAAGGATGCCCAAAAGTTAAAGTGACCATAGAAGGGGTAGAATTTCTAGCCGACCTCATAATCATCGACACCAAGTCCTTAGATGTGATTTTTGGGTATGGGTTGGCTTGCTAATCACCATGCAATTTTGGATTGTAGTGGGCGAAGCATCACCTTGGTCAGTCAAGTCGAAATCAAAGTAAAATTTGAAGCCTCCACGGAAAAGCAGGATCGAGCTTTAGTCTGCAGTGTCAAGACTGTATCTTTGGAAGACGTGCCAGTGGTCATAGAGTTTCTTGATGTCTTCCTTGCTGACCTACATGGAATGTCACCGGACAGGGACCAAGAGTTTGTCATCAACCTAGTTCCGGGAACCGCACCCATTTCCAAGAGACCTTACCGTTTGCTGATTGACGACTTAGTCAAGCCAAAGAAGATCGAGGAGATGCAAGATAAAAGTTTTGTCCGACCAAGTTCTTCGCCTTGGGGAGCCCCAGTGATCTTTGCTGCAAAGAAGGATGGTACCCGGCGGATGTGTGTGGATTACCGCTCACTCAACGAAGTCACCATCAAGAATAAGTACCCTCTGCCCAGGATTGATGATCTGTTCGACCAGTTGAAGGGAGCCGGGGTGTTCTCGAAGATAGATTTGAGGTCAGGATATCATCAGCTGAAGATTCGTCCGAAGGATATCCCCAAGACTGCTTTCTCAACCCGTTATGGACTGTACGAGTTCACAGTCATGTTTTTTGGATTGACCAATGCCCCTGCTTACTTTATGAACTTGATGAATAAAGTATTCATGGAGTATTTGAATAAGTTCGTCATTGTCTTTATTGACAATATTCTAGCATACTCCAAGAGTGAAGAAGAGCATAAAAAGCACCTTTGCTTGGTCCTGAATAAGCTTAGAGATCATCAACTCTATGTAACATCCCAAAGTTCTGTTACCAAATTAGAAATTAATAAAGTTATTATTTTATTGGATTTTCTGAAATTTGAAAGAGTTTGATTTCTTTATTTGAATTTCTAAAGTTTTAAAAAGCCAAAAGTAAAATTTATTGAAGTCTTTGAAGTTTCATTTGATTTAAATTTGAAAAATAAAAATTAAATTAATTTCTAGAATTTTCGGAATTTTAAAAGCTTTTTCTTAATTATTTTAAAGCCAAGATAAATTATGTGCAAAAAATATTACCAATTTTAAGTTGGAAATAATTTTATTAAGTCCAAAATAAATAAAGGGAATTTTGTGAATTTTCTTATAATTTTTGGATTTTATTCACTATTTTCTAAAGCCCTTTTTATTTAATCGGATTGTTTTAATTGGAAAATCGTTTAAAAATCTCCCATCCCTCTTTGGGCCGAATTTTCCATTCGGCCCACTTCTTTCACGCTCGCGCCGACCACTTTCGGCCCAGCTCAGCCCACACCACCACTCCCTCTCTCGCTCATTCCCGGCCCCACCCGACAGCTTCACCACCTCTCTTACATGTGGGCCCGCCCATCTTCTTCTCCCTTTGCTTCTTCTTCGCGCAGCCAAAACCTGCAGCCGCCATTGCCGCCTGTGCCGGAGCTCCGTAACGGCCGCCTAACCGCCCCCGCCTTCCCTGCGTGGTTGCGCACGATCCCGTGCCCACCTTTGCCTCCACCCCCACGTTATTTCCCTCTCCTCACACCAGTTTCGCCGAAATCCCGCCATGGTCGCCACGATCCTGCGCGACCCGATTTCCTCGCCCCGACCTCCCCATGGCCTATAAAAGAAAGCACCGGGTGCGCCCTGTCCTCCTCAATCCACCCCCCTCATTCACGCCTCCTTCCCCGCTCTCTTTTCTCTGGATTTGGAGTTTTAGTCGCCGTCGACCGCACGCACTCTGCCGCCTCTAGCGCCGCCACCGTCGATGCCTAGACCTCGCCGCCGCCTCCGTCAACATTGCCATCCCCAGGGCTACCCAATGCGCACCTCACCTCCGCCGGAAGACCCCTCAATCGCCGCGCCACCGTAAGCCCCAACCTCACCGCTGCCTCTCACCTCGCCGCCGGCGAATCCTCCGTGTCCCTGTGCATCAAAGGTGAGCCCTGTGGTCCCCTCACTCCCCTCTAGCCATTGCACGCATTGCCGGAGCTCGCCGTGGTGCCCAGCGTTGGTGAGCTCAACACTGAAGCCGCACCAACGTGGCACTGCCACGTGCACGCCACATCAGCACCACCTCGGCACAATTGCCTACGTGTCATGCCCACGTGGCGATTACGTGGCACAGCCACACATATTCGCACACCCGGTCCACCATGGACCCGGGCCCACGCGTCAGCGGCTCCATTCCTTTTCCGAATTAAAATAAATCCGAAAAATTCAGAAAATTCCTATTATTCATCATTTCACGTGAATTGTAAACTTCCCGGGGTTCGTTCTCCTTCATACGAACTCCGATTTCATCGATTCAAATTTCTAAATTCGTATAAATGCAAGATCTAGCTAACTAAACTAAAATTATTTAATTTGGAGTTCATTTGAATCTTTATTTGAATTTTGTTTGAATTTGGCTTATTTTCGCGTATAGATTTCGACGACTTCAGAGAGTCAGATTTTGACGCCGTTTCAGAGCAACTAATTGAGCAAGGCAAGTTACATATTTGACCATAATTGCACCCATTGTTTCAAATTATTTAAATTCTATTTAAATTATTACTGCATGCTATTTATATTCAGTAATTTACATTCCTATTTTAAATTTATAGATATGCCTAAATCCTTTGTATGGCCAATGTTGATATTTGAATCAAATTTATTGTCACCCTAGATAAAACCTAGTTGATACAATAGTATGAACTAGGATCATTTGGAAAAATTATGCTTAGTGATGCTTAGACCCAACAATGTTTGATTTGGGGAATTTCAGCCAAAAATCAAATATTGTTTAAACTGTATCCATGGCATTGGTGTGTTATGGAAGTTTATAAATGACTTTGAAAAATAAAATAAAATAATGGTTTGTACTTGGGCGTAATGGTTGTTTGGATGGTGCATGTTGATGCACGGGATCGAGTCATTTCTATGATTATGGCCTATGGGTTTTGTGGAAAGTCGCCCAAGACAGTTAAGGACCGGCCTCTGAGCGTTCGTTTGCTAAGCCACATTGTACTATCACATGTCCTGTATGGGCAGGACCTGGCTGACTAATTTACAATGTTCCACTGTGGTCGTTCCCTTCAGATGCAGTGGGTAGTCATGTTATGACCTACGTTAGTCCCACCTGGCGCAAGAGGGGGCTAGGAACTCTGCGGATTTCTATCCAAAGGGGGCGAAACCTTAGCGAGGGGGGACTACGGTGGGATGACGCATTGTAAAGGCATTGTCACGTGCTCTAGACTGCTTACCTAAGGTAGTAAGCGGTGGCATAGATATATGCCGGACAAACTAGAGAATTTCTTGTCATGTGGGTAAAGCTATACAACCTCCGCAGAGTGTTAAGAACTATTCGAATAGCCATGTCCACGGTCATGGACATGCTAGCAAAGCCACTCAAAGTTATACTTTGATTTTGTTTTGTTTTCAAAAGACTTTGTCAAATGATATTGGATTTATATCCAAATGGGAAATTGGGCAGGAAGCCATGTGATAGGAGGATATCCTTCACTATTCATGTGTGAATGTTATCTAACTATAAAATTGAGAATTTATAAAATAAATTTTAGTTATAGAATAACTTCTTTGGAACTTAGTACAAATATTTAAAGAAAAAGATTGCTTTATGCAAATTCAACCAATAAGCCTTCCTTCGAGGTACCCTTGTATGCTTGCATTCAATCTGTTACTTGACAGGTGTAACTTGCGATCACGGTAGTTGTGCTCATCCTTGCTTTATGCAAATAAATTTCAGAGGAGAAGGACTTTGCTACCGGTGTGGATCTCGACGACTAGGCCGCTACCTTAGTCGATTGCCTGTGGTAGATCAACTGGACTCCACTACTTCTTCGTCTTCTGCTGTATTCTTTATTGTTGGCCTGTAAGCCTCTTTTGTAATAAACTCTGTTCATTATTAATATATTTGTGCGATTTATGGATGTTACCATATCTATTTACTGTGTGAACTAGCAACTGATCATGGGACTAGTTCAGAAATGCACAGAGAAAGTTTCTTCTACTGGACCCCAAATCCTCTGTGAATGAGGGGGATGGATAGAGGAGGAAAGGGCGCACCCGGTGCTCCCTTTTATAGGCCATGGGGAGGCCGAGGCGAGGAGATCAGTCGCGGGATCGTGGCGACCATGGCGGGATTTCGGCGAAACCGGTGCGAGGAGAGGGGAAGAACATGGGGGTGGAGGCGGAGGTGGGCGCGGGATCGTGTGCAACCGCGCGGGGAAGGCGGGGGCTATTGGGCGGCCATTATGGAGCTCCAGCTCGGGCGGCAATGGCAGCTGCAGGTTTTGGCTGTGCGAAGAAGAAGCAATGGGAGAAGAAGATGGGTGGGCCCACATGTAAGAGAGGTGGAGAGGGTCTCGGGTCAAAGGGTAGGGAATGAGGGAGAGAGGAGTGGCAACAAAAATGGTGGGCGAAAGTGGCGGTCTTGAAAGAAAGAAGTGGGCGGAATGGAAAATTCGGCCCAAAGAGGGATGGGAGATTTTTAAATGATTTTCCAATTAAAACAATCCGATTAAATAAAAAGGGCTCTAGAAAATAGTGAATAAAATTCAAAAATTATGGAAAAATTCACAAAAATTCCCTTATTTATTTTTGACTTAATAAAATTATTATCAACTTAAAATTGGTAATAGTTTTTGCACATAATTTATCTTGGCTTTAAAATAATTAAGAAAAAGCATTTTAAATTCGAGAAAATTCTAGAAATTAATTTAATTTTTATTTTTCAACTTTAAATCAAATAAAACTTCAAATAATTCAATAAATTTTACTTTTGGCTTTTTAAAACTTTAGAAATTCAAATAAAGCAATCAAACTCTTTCAAATTTCAGAAAATCCAATAAAATAATAACTTTGGTAATTTCTAATTTGGTAACAGAACTTTGGGATGTTACACTCTATGCTAAATTCGACAAGTGTGAGTTTTGGATGAAGGAAGTTACATTCTTGGGGCATGTCATGTTTGCAGAAGGAGTCACCGTCAACCCTAGCAAGGTCAAGGATGTGCTCGACTAGGAGTCACCCAAGTCCGTACCATAGATCAGAAGTTTCCCTGGTATGGCAGGATACTACGCCAGTTTATAGAAGAATTTTTCAGAATAGCAAGACCCTTCACCCAGTTGCTGAAAAAGGCGAAGAAATTTGCTTGGGTGCCAGAATGTGAGCAAAGCTTTCAAGAGTTGAAGTAGCGTCTGATCACCGCTCCAGTGTTGATCTTACCTGATGTTCAAAAGGACTTTGAGATTTTCTGTGATGTCTCACGACAAGGTCTCGGTTGTGTCCTGATGTAAGAAAGGAAGGTAGTAGCATATGCTTCCCATCAGCTGAGGCCTCATGAAGCAAATTACCCCACTCATGACTTAGAGTTGGCTGACGTGGTGCATGCTTTGAAGATATGGTGTCATTACCTCATTGGTAATCACTGTGAAGTTTACACTAACCATAAGATCTTGAGGTACATTTTCACTGAAGCTGATCTTAACATGAGGCAAAGAAGATGGTTGGAGTTGATCAAGGATTATAATGTGGGAATCCATTATCATCCAAGCAAAGCTAATGTAGTAGCAGATGCTTTAAGTAGAAAGGTCTACTGTAATACTCTAATGATCAAAGAAAGTTAGCCAACACTGCACAAAGAATTCCAGAAGCTCAAGCTTGAATTGGTTGGAGAAGGTTATTTAGCTGCTTTGGAAGTACAACCCACTCTACTAAGTTAGATCAGGAAAGCTTATAATGAAGATGCAGATATCACCGAAATAAAGAGCAACATGAAGAAGGGTAAATCCCTAAGATTTTCACAAGATGAGCAAGGAACCATTTTGTTTGATAAACGTATTTGTGTACCAGACCAGAAAGAGCTTAAGCAGTTGATGCTCAAGGAAGCTCATGAAACCTTGTACTCCATTCACCCTGGAAGCGCGAAGATGTATCAAGATCTCAAGGAGTTTTATTGGTGGCCTAGCCTGAAATGTGAGATTGTTGAATACATAGCTCAGTGTGATGTTTGCCAACGAGTTAAAGTCGAGCATCAAAGACCTACTGGACTCTTGCAACCTTTAAGTGTACCCGAATGGAAATGGAAAGAAATTGGCATGGATTTTATCACCGGTCTGCCAAGAACCAGAGCTGGCTATGATTCTATCTGAGTAATCATAGATCACCTAACAAACGTTGTTCACTTCATTCTAGTCAAGACCACCTACTCAGGAGACAGACTTGCAGAATTGAACATGGCAAAGATAGTATGTCAGTATGGTGTACCGAAGAAGATCGTGTCAGATCGAGAATCCCAATTCACCTCAAGATTCTGGTAGAAGCTACATAGCGTTTTGGGTATGGACCTAAATGCCAGCTTACCATCCGTAGACAGATGGCCAAACAGAGAGAGTAAATCAAATCCTAGAGGATATGCTGAGAGCCTGTGCTCTAGCAAACAAGACCAATTGGGATCAAAGTTTGCCCTATGCAGAGTTTTCTTACAACAACCATTATCAATCAAGTCTGCAAATGACCCCGTTTGAAGCTCTTTATGGAAGGAAATGTAGAACACCCTTGTATTAGACCGAAATAGGCGAAGGACAACTACTCAGACCAGATATCTTGAAGGAAGTCGAAGATCAAGTTCGGTCAATTAGAGAAAAACTGAGGACCGCTCAGACCAGGTAGAAGAGTTATATTGATAACCGTCGTTGAGACTTAGCTTTTGCACCTAGATATCACGTGTACTTGAGCATGGTCTCAACTTGGGTTTGGTTGAGCATGGTTTCCTCGCTACCTTGGTTGTGCAACCAACCTTGGTAGATCGTGTCAAGGCCGCTCAGCAATCGGATCCTGGAGTGAACAAAATCCGGCAAAATGTCAAGAACGGAACAACCAACTGCTTCTCTGAGGATGAGCATGGTGTTGTGAGGTTCGGACAGCGTCTGGTGGTTCCAAAGGACATGGATTTGCAGGACTTAATCCTCCGCGAAGCCCATGATTCTCCCTTGTCCATTCATCCCGGGACCACGAAGATGTATCGGGATCTCCGTCGAGATTTTGGTGGACTCGCATGAAGAGGAGATTGCGGAGTTCGTTGCCAAGCGCGGCGTGTGTTGTCGATGTGAAGGCGAACATCGGCGACACCGGTGCTGCTTGAGCCTTTGCGGTGCGAGTGGAAGTGGGATTCGATCGGAATGGATTTCATCACCGGTCTACCCACATCCCCGAAGAAGAATGGTGCCATTTGGGTCGTCTTCGATCGTCTGACTAAGGTGGCATATTTCCTTCCTGTCAAGACTGACCTTCGGGTAGGTCTTTTTGCTGAGCTCTACATAGCCCGCATTGTGAGTTTGCACGGTGTGCCGAAGACGATTGTGTCGGATCGTGGATCGCTTTTCACATCTCATTTTTGGCATAGCTTGCAAGAGGCTATGGGAACTCACCTTGCTTTCAGCTCAGCATATCATCCCCAAACTGATGGTCAGACCGAGAGGGTCAACCAAGTTTTGGAAGACATGCTTCGTGCTTGTGTTCTTTCATATGGGAAGCATTGGGAGAAATGCTTACCATTCGCCAAGTTTTCTTACAACAATAGCTTTCAGGCCAGTCTCGGCATGGCACCTTCCGAGGCCTTATACGGGAGAAAGTACAGAACCCCGTTGTATTGGTCTGAGACCGGCGAGAGACCTTTCTTTGGCCCGGACTCGATCAATGAGGCCGAGAGTCAAGTCCAGCTTATTCGTGAGCGTCTTTGCACAGCTCAATCCAGGCAAAAGAGCTATGCGGATCGCCGTCGTCGGGAGTTGAGTTTTGAGCCTAATGACTTTGTTTATCTCAAAGTCTCTCCTTTGAAGGGCCATCAACGTTTCGGCATCAAGGGCAAGTTAGCTCCTCGATATGTGGGTCCCTACCGCATTATCGAGAAGAAAGGAGCTGTTGCCTATAAGTTGGAGTTGCCTGCTGCACTTGAGGGGGTACATGATGTGTTCCATGTGTCCCAGTTGAAGAAGTGCCTCCGTGTTCCAACTGAGGAAGCTCCGTTGGAAACTCTCGATGTCCAACCAGATTTGACCTATCACGAGCACCCTGTTCGCATACTCGAAGAGGATGAACGAAGAACTAGGAATCGTTCCATCAAGTTCCTTAGAGTTCAGTGGTCGAACCATTCCGAGGATGAAGCCACTTGGGAAAGGGAAGATCGTCTGCGTGCGGACTACCTTTCTTTCTTTTCCGAGTGAACCAAATCTCGGGACGAGATTTCTGTAAGGGGGGGAGATTTTGTAACATCCCAAATGTATAAATGGGTGTGTGTTTCAAATGTAAGAAAATGTGTAGAAATTAAAACTTTTTCTCACATCTTGAAACTCTTGAACTCACCTATAATTCTTGTCAAAAGTGGTAGAGTTCAAAAACCTAAACCTCCTGTGGACTAAAGTCCAACCCTTATTCAACTTGTCACAAATTGTAGGACCGGAAAGGCGACTAGAGGGGGGGGGGTGAATAGGCGCTTTCTATATTTTTCACCTCGATCGAACTCAACACTACTTTCACTCCAATAGCTATAAAAGCTATGAAGTTCTGTATACAGGCACAGCGGATGACCTGTGTTGAATCCGATCAAACCCCGAAGCAAAAGACTAAAACCAAATCACAACTGCATGCACAAAATCCAAAGCATGCTCTCACGGCAGAGCACAAGCAAAAAACTAATTTAACATCACACAGCACAGTGCCGAGCAGCAATAAACAAACCAAGAGCACTAGCAGTTAACATCAAAACCTTAGTCACAACATTCGCCGCCCTTGACTTTACTGTTTTTCCGAGAAACAGCCAACGCCACAGGCTCCTATTTCAAGACTACAGACTGCCGCCGTCTAAGCAATGGAAAAGGTCTAACACAGCAGATCGCCGGACGAGAGCTACAACAAAAACTCTACAAGAAAATCTAGCACCAAATCATGTCACTTGAACAGCTGCTAGCACAAAACCCAATTCACTAATTCAAGCCGCCAGGGGCCGACTGTTTTGCACAACACCAAAATCAGCACCCTCAAATCAAACACAGTACGCGTCCTCTTACATGCATGAACCAAAATACTGCGATTCCACAATCAAAGCAGAAATTTGAGATACACAACAAGCAGTAAGCTGCCGCCACCCTTGGCGTCAATTTCTACCAGCAGAGCACCGGTCTCAGAGGAAGAACAGGCGTTCTTCTTTTCTGTCAAAGGGCCAGATCATTGCATCAATGATGTAGCCAAAGCAGAAAAAAAACTAAACACCATAAAACTTCCGACGCATTGATGGCATCCAAATAAAAGGGATCTTGAAGTAGCGAACAAAACAGAGTGCTAGATCGGCAAACACTGCAGGACGTTGAAACCAGCGCAGCTATTTAAAAACACGGATCCATGTTGATAGCCACACAGGGAATCCAAATCACCGAGAAAAAACAGGATCTACAAAATCTTGATTAAACATCCGATGCAGCTCCGGTTTCTATAGCGCGAAGACCTCCTGCAATTCCGGGCGGGGCGCCGCCGCCAGGTGATGGGACACGAACCCAAAATCCGCACAGCCGCCTCACTCGTATTGACGGCACCACACCCCAAGCAAATAAAAATTGCAATCAAAAAGCCGATTCAGTTGCATCAATGATAGCAGGGCCGACAAGCAATAAAATCGAAAGACAGTGACTTGCAGTCAATCAAACTCAGAACTTGGTCGGAGCATAGAATAGCACCCAAATAAAAAGGACTTGGAAACAAGAAACAAGAAACAATCGATGGAGATTATCAGCAAGCCGATTTCTACAAGCGCTACAGACTTTTTCAGGAGAGGGGGCGCCGCCGCCGGCTGTCCCGTTTTTAGCAGCAAAACATGGCGCCGCCACAGATCGATTTCTTTTCTGTTTAGCTCTCCACAGGCGCCGCCATTTTTTTCAGGGCACAGCCACCCTCCAGCGGCCCAGGCTGTTTTTCTCAGCAGCCCATCAATTCCCCATCACTATTCCTTTTATAGGGCAACAACAAACCCTAAAAACCTTCTAGATGATTTAACCTAATGGGCTTCCGTTAGGGCCCAACAACAACGGAACACACACACACACGCATCTCAAAGCGCCGTCTTCATCGTCGATTGATCTAAACCACTTCACCATGCGTTGACCCGCGCCGCGGCTTAGTCAAAAGGTCACCAAGGCGGTATTTGGTGAAATTACCAAAATACCCCTTCTCGATCATTCTCCAAAAGATCGAGTCCACAGATCGTGAAGCAATCACCTGCTTCGCCACGTGTAGGTTGATCAACGGCTCCATGTCGTCAAGTCTCTCCCGTCCGGATCCCACCGGCACCACTGAGCACTTGCAACGACTCCCGCGCCGCTTGATCCAACCAGTCGCACCGAACCGCCCGTTCGGTCATCCTCGTCCATTCTGCGCCACGCTTGAGTCACTTGACCTCACACGGCATCCATGATCGTTCTGGACCTCAGCTCTCCAAGCTTAGTCCCGATCCTCCTCGCCGTTGACCGTCATTGACCTTCAAGCCACCTGCACAATAATAGACAAGCAAACACGAATCCGGGAACAAGTTCTTCACAACTTGACCCACGTTAGTGAAAACATGCAATATGCAACACATATGCATTAACAAACATGGATATGACCTATCCCATAATCAAATCACCACTTATATCAACATTCAGCACAAAAGCCGGTCAGACCGCCGCTGACCTGACAGATCTGAAACTTTGTCGAAAACACATGAAACTTCAAACCAAAAGCCACATTGCCAATTGTTTCATCATCCTAAGATCATGGGCATATCCCCATGATATCCACAATCTCCCCCTTGATGAACACATTGGCAATCTCTCAGAAAATGTAAGTTTGTGGTTTGAAAAGTAAAATACTCGCAGTTTTCGCACAAAGGCACAACTTGGTCCAAATGCAAGAAAAAGCAAAGGAAATGACCAAGCTGGCTTCAGAATAGCACAGGCAAGTGAGATACAACAAAATAAAGCAAGAAAGCTTCCAATTCCAAAGAATCGACAAAAATCTCACTTGAGGTCCATAAGAAAGAACAAGTGTTCTATTTGACCTTAGATCATTGTGAGGCTTCAAGATTTGCAATTCAAGTTCAGAAAAGGCAATAAGACCAAAAGAATGCAATATGAATGCTCCCCCTCACTATGATCATCAATTTCAATTTCTCCATTTCTCCCCCTTACAAAACTTCTCCCCCATAACCAAAAAACTCTTTATTAACATTACATTTTCGCTATATCTTCTCTCCCTTTGACAATGGATTCATCAAGGAATCATCCCTTCCTCTCATCCAGAGATGACAAATGCACAAGTAAGGAAGAAGCAAAAGAAAGAGCATGCATGAAATGCAATGGGGTAGCTTCATTTTTGTTTTGATTTTTCAATTTTTAGGTAAAAGAAGCTTTGGAGATTACTCAATTGAACAGGCTAGCATTTCTACCATTACTCAAGATACAACAAGCCTGACAAAGCTAGCAAGATCATGATAAGACATATATAACAAAGCTAGGCTAATGAGCTCAATATATCACCTGTTGTTGTATTAAATTAAGCAACGCATCAAAGTTAGCAAGTTCAACAACAGTTATCCTAAAGTGATAATGGCCATATCAGAATGTCATTGTGAGATCCAGAAGCTAGCAAAGACCATCTTAGAGACAAAAAGTTCTGAAATGAATCATTTAGCTCAAGTTTTTGTCAAAAGCCCAATTTTCAACTATTTTTCATTTGCAATGAATATTCAAGTTGATTAAAGGTCTATCTTAGTAAAGAAGATCCTGGATTAGGAGCCATCCACAATCTCTTCCTAAGCTTCAACCAATTTTGATAATTTGCATTTTCAGCCATGTGCTAGATCTCAAGCCTCACTACGACCATCCCAAGCAACAAAAACTTAAAAGAGTGGTCTAGGTCATCCAAAACTCCCCCTGAGTTCATGCCTAGTACAATGGCAAGCCGTCTCATGAGAAAGAATTGGTGAGATCAGTTTTTTTCGCACAAAAGAGATCATTTTTCATTTTGCACAAGGGCTGTTTTAGATTCTTTAATGAACTGAAAGCTCAAAGATGTTCAATTCTAGATTCCAGAGCTAACAAAGCAATTTTGACAGGGCCAATGTCACAAAAGGATCACTAATTGTGCAACTAGCTAAAAGATCCACAAATTGCAATTTTCAGTTCAAGTTAATTAACAGTTCTAGCTCATATAGCAAAGACATTGCTGCACATATGAAAGCATGGTAATTCTAGCAAGTCAAAGAACTAGACACAATCTTGAGCAAGAATTTGAAATACCAAAGCTCAAGAGGGTAATAAGCAAAGCTTCATTAATTAAAAGAAAGAAGCGGTAAAGCTTATATTACAAGTATCTTTTTGTGATTTTTCATTTGTATGTAATATGATACAATGAGATGCACAAAAGATATAAAAGCCTAAAAAGATCACAAGGATCAAAAAGATCCAAAGAAGATACCACTTGAAGAAGGTATCAGAAAAGATCCATAAAAGCTCAAATGAACAAGGAAAGTTCAAATGAACAAGAAAAGGTTCAGAAAAGAACCAACTCCCCCTCAAACCAACCCATAGGGATAAATTATCCCTTACTCGAATCTCAAGGTGGCAAACCTTGTTGGGTCAAAAAGCTTTGAGGGGATATCTGCCAAAAGGCCTTGGACTCCACAAAGACTAGCACAAAAACTTCAAACTCCACACGATCTCTAAGAAAGCAACTCGAAAAGCTAGGGAGCGAAACACCAACACTAAAAAGCTCACAGGCAACTCAAAACCTGCTAACACTAGTGATTGGGAGACAAGCTCGACCTAGGCTCTGAGAAGAATGCATCCTAGCAAATCATGGGATAAGAAGAGTGCCTAGAAAAGACACGTGCTAGAACAAAGCCTCCTATCTACCCTGAACTCGACAAGCCCAATACCTGACACAACACAGATGGTATGCAAGGTAGACTAGGGATACCATACACAAAAGTAAGGTATAGAAGCTCGAACCTGAGTCGCACTGCTTGGCAGTGAGATGTAGTCATGATAGATGAAGATCCAATCCTTGAGGCTTCAGAAGGTAGTTGCGTTCACCCATCATCCTCATCTCAAATTCCTTCGTCTCCAAAACGTGATAGTCATCATTAAAGGCACAAATGAAGAAGAAACAACAGCTTGAGGTGATAACACTTGTTGGACCACATGTTCTTCTTCTTAGCTGAAAGACCACACCAAAGAGACAGAAAAGTCTATGCCTTGGTACTAGGTTAGTGAAACAATATCTAGGAAATTCAGTACCAAGACACATGACTAGCAAGGATAGCAGCAAATGATCCAAAGCTCATTTAAGCATATAATCAATAATTTAAGACATGAGCATGTAGATAGACAAATCAATTGCAACACATGCTATCCAAGACATGACAAAGCTCAAACTATCCTTAATCAACAATAAGGCATAGGAGCAAGCAAACAAGCACATAGCATATCACCCATCATATACACAGTTAAAAGCAAGCTAGTGAAAGCTATGGAAAGACTCATACATCCACAATTAACAGTAAAGCACAATAACCATGTAAGCTTAAAGCATTTTAAGAGCAAATCATGAATGATGAATGCTAACATGGATATCAAGTGAACAAGTGGATACACAAGGCAAAAGTCAACAGGAGCAAGATAAATCATGTATAGATAGCACAGGCTCATGAAGACAAGACCAAACTCATATACCCATGGAAATTAAGAACAACAATATGAGATTCATGGATATACAAGTAAGGTAAAGGAAAATGCATGATGACAGATATCATAAGAGAAAAACATGCCAATATGGTACAGGTGAGCACAAAGCAAGCACAACATGCCAAGTATGAATAATCATGAAGATAAGGGCATGAAGGTATATGATTGCTCACAAAACAGGTGTAGATGCCGATTATTAAAGCACATGCCTCTTGAAGGCCATCATGAGGGTGGAGAACCAACAAGTGTTCTGATCATGTGATGAAGCAAAAGAACAGAACCTTTTAAGTCCATGTTCTCCAACCCGTGTTCTCGGTACCTACACATGAGAAAGGCAAGGTGTCCGAGTCTTGGATCCCGAAGGGTTAGAGAGCAAATGCTTGGGAACCCAAACCTTGGACACACCACCACCAGAAGCAGTCGAAACATTATGTGAGTTAGCATGATGCAAATGATGGTCCATGCAAGAAGATCCAATCTCATCATTGAAGGCACGTCGCGAGTGGACAGCTCGATGAGGAAAACGAGGTCCATCTCTAGAAAAGCGGCGATAGCCTTGCTTGAAAGCACCATGATAGAACCAACAAAAGCATCAAAGAAACTCACACATCCTCGCCGTGGGTGTGTACCTCGATGAACAAAACGAGGTCCACCCCTTGGATAACGGCGGAAATCCCGCCTCGGGGCAACTCGTGGACCAAAACCAAAACCATGCAAACCATGTCCACGGTGCTGTCTGACACCACTAGAAAAGGTGTCAAAGAAACCATCAACAAATCGAGTCTTCGTGCTTGGCTCTTTAGTGTGCATGTCATGAGAGAGACTATGCTCACTAGGAGACTTAGAAGCATGAGCTCGACGCATCTATTTTGCACGCCGAAAACAAAAGTCTACATGATGTCCATTCTTCCCACAAAATGAGCAATGGTGTAAAGGTCTACTAGTAGACACGGTCCGAGAGGACGAAGCACCATTAATAAGCTCAAAGAAGAAGTCTGGAAGAACTAGCATCATGACTCGTCCTAAATATCGACACTAGACCCACACATGCCATGAGAAAGGCTATGTGTGTTCCTAGAGATACGACGACGCACTCGACGCTCATGTTTCAAACGACGAAAGCAAAAATCAAGAGTGTGTCCATTCTTCTTACAAAATGTGCAATGCTACTTCTCTTTTGAAGATGTAGTACCATTTGAGAAAGAAGCATATTTGTCTTTTGAAATCTTTTGGACAACACAAGAAGAGTCCGAAAGAGTCGAACTCACCAAAGAAGAGCTATCCAAAGTGATGCCACAAAAACCAACATCAAGTGACTCACGTTTAGCACAAAAAGACTCCAACTCCGAATGCAAAGATGCAAGAGAAATCTTAAAAACATCAATCTCGGAGTGATGGCAAATACAAGAGTCACATGACTTGGCGCTCATATCATCGCGCAAAGACTCAACCTCGCTCTTCAATGAAATGCAAGATGTGCAAGAAATTAATGATGCATTTGAATTAAGCTTGCAGTTCAAAGCATCAATTTCAGTTTCTAAACAAGCACAATTCTTGCAAGAGACTAAACCATCCTTAAGCAATTTTTCATGTTCTAAGCACATGCTACAAGGCCTAGCTTTAATTTCAATAATCTCAGCCCTAGCATTTTCTAATTGCTCAAGATGCATGGAATTAGTCAATTTAAGCTTCTCAAAATCAGCAAGCATGCCTACACAAGAATCACAATTATTTCTAGCCATAGAACTAAGATTGCCTATTTCTAACTTAGCATTGTCAAGTTCATGATGTAAGGCAATACAAGAATCACAAGGCATAGAAACATTTGATTTCAAATTTTCATTTTCAGATTTTAGGCATGCAAGAGAGTTATTCAGGTTCTCCATGTCTACAAGCAATGAATCATAAGCATTCATGGAGGTTTTCAATTCGGCAAGCTCATGAGACAAATCACCTTTATCTTTTTCTAACAATTTGACTTTCTTCCTAAGAGCAAGCAGTTTAAGATCATATGAATATAAGACATTAATGAGTTTTTCTTTGCTCACCTTGCTTAGCTCAAGTAGGGGATCATCCTCATAAGAGTCATCACTATCATCAAAAAGCTCATCATCAGAATCCTCTCCATCATGTTCATCCTCAAAAGCTGCTGTGCATATGTCACTGGGCTTCTTCTCCTCGGGCTCCAAAAGTGACTCATCCCTGAAACTAGAACAATCAAAACAAAAGGATTCGCCACAAATATCATAGGAGAAATCCTCCTCCATCGCCATTAGACTTATCATACATTCAAATATCTTGTTACGTCCAACACCATTGGTAAAAGAACTACGACAAGATGCAAGGAAACGCTCACAAGTCCTCATATCTGTCGCCATGCTCAAAGATCAGTTAAGATCACAAAATAGCAAACTTGGCTCTGATACCAATTGTAGGACCGGAAAGGCGACTAGAGGGGGGGTGAATAGGCGCTTTCTCTAGTTTTCACATCGATCGAACTCAACACTACTTTCACTCCAATAGCTATAAAAGCTATGAAGTTACGTATCTGCACTGGCGGATGACTGTGTTGAATCGATCAAACCGAAGCAAAAGACTAAAACCAAATCCTGGCTGCATGCACAAAATCCAAAGCATGCTCTCACGGAGAGCACAAGCAAAAACTAATTTAACATCACACAAAGACAGTCTTGAAAGCACAATAAACAAACCAAGAGCACTAGCGATTAACATCAAAACCTTAGTCACAACATTCGCGCCCTTGACTTTCTTGTTTTCCGAGAAATAATAACGCCACGAGCTCCTATTTCAAGACTACAGACTACCGCCGTCTAAGCAATGGAAAAGGTCTAACACAGCAGATCGCCGGACGAGAGCTACAACAAAAACTCTACAAGAAAAACTAGCACCAAATCATGTTGCTTGAACAGCTGCTAGCACAAAACCCAATTCACTAATTCAAGCCGCCGAGGCCATTGTTTACCTGACACCAAAATCAGCACCCTCAAATCAAACACAATACGCGTCCTCTTACATGCATGAACCAAAATACTGTGATTCCACAATCAAAGCAGAAATTTGAGATACACAACAAGCGATGGTCGCCGCCACCCTCGGCGTCAATTTCTACCAGTGAGCACGGTCTCGGAGGAAGAACATCGTTCTTCTTTTACGTCAAGGGCGAGCATTGCATCAATGATGTAGCCAAAGCGAAAAAAACTAAACACCATAAAACTTCCGACGCATTGATGGCATCCAAATAAAAGGGATCTTGAAGCGGCGAACAAAGCGAGTGCTAGATCGGCAAACAACTGCGGGGCGTTGAAACCGGTAGCGACTATTTAAAAACACGGATCCATGTTGGCAGCCACACAGGAATCCAAATCACCGAGAAAAGCAGGATCTACAAAATCTTGATTAAACATCCGATCGACTCGGTTTCTATAGCTAAGACCTCCTGCAATTCAGGCGGGCGCGCCGCCAGTGATGGGACACGAACCCAAAATCCGACTGGCCGCCTCACTCGTATTGGCGGCACCACACCCCAAGCAAATAAAATTGCAATCAAAAAGCCGATTGATTGCATCAATGATAGCGGGGCCGACAAGCAATAAAATCGAAAACGGTGACTTGCGATCAATCAAACTCGAACTTGGTCTGAGCATAGAATAGCACCCAAATAAAAGGATTTGGAAACAAGAAACAAGAAACAATCGATGGAGATTATCGACAAGCGATTTCTACAAGCGCCACAAACTTTTTCAGAGAGAGGCGCCGCCACATTGTCCTGTTTTAGCGACAAAACATGGCACCGCCAGATCGATTCTTTTACATTTAGCTCTCCTGCGCCGCCATTTTTTGAGAACTGACCACCCTCCAATGCCCGGTGTTTTTCTCGTGACCCATCAATTCCCCATCACTATTCCTTTTATAGGGCAACAACAAACCCTAAAAACCTTCTAGATGATTTAACCTAATGGGCTTCCGTTAGGGCCCAACAACAACGGAACACACACACACGCATCTCAAAGCGCCGTCTTCATCATCGATTGATCTAAACCGCTTCACCATGCGTCGACCCACGTCGCGGCTTAGTCAAAAGGTCACCAAGGCGGTATTTGGTGAAATTACCAAAATACCCCTTCTCGATCATTCTCCAAAAGATCGAGTCCACAGATCATGAAGCAATCGCCTGCTTCGCCACGTGTAGGTTGATCAACGGCTCCATGTCGTCAAGTCTCTCCCGTCCGGATCCCACCGCACCATCGAGCACTTTAGCGACTCGCCGCTTGATCCAACCAACGATCGCCAACCGCCCGTTCGGTCATCCTCGTCCATTCTGGCCACGCTTGAGTCACTTGACCTCACACGGCATCCATGATCGTTCTGGACCTCAGCTCTCCAAGCTTAGTCCCGATCCTCCTCGCCGTTGACCGTCATTGACCTTCAAGCCACCTGCACAACAATAGACAAGCAAACACGAATCCGGGAATAAGTTCTTCACAATTTGACCCACGTTAGTGAAAACATGCAATATGCAACACATATGCATTAACAAACATGGATATGACCTATCCTATAATCAAATCACCACTTATATCAACATTGGCACAAAAGCGGTCGTCGACCGCTTGTGACTGAGAATCTGAAACTTTGTCGAAAACACATGAAACTTCAAACCAAAAGCCACATTGCCAATTGTTTCATCATCCTAAGATCATGGGCATATACCCATGATATCCACACAAATCTTGTGCCAAACTTGGGAAAACATTTTTCCTCGGTTCTAGAGTTGATGTGGGACTCCTCTGAAAAATATCATAAGTTTTAGAACTTGTTTGATAATTTTTGGAGGTAAATCAAACCCTAGAACAGCCTTTAGGAATTTCTGGGGAAAAATGCTGTGCACAAAAACCTCTGGAAATTTTATGTAAGGATAATCCTAAAGTCAGCAAGCTCCAGTTAAATTTTCATAAATTTTGGAGTTATTTTGCTATCTCAATTAAATCCCTAGTTGCAGCTGTTATTTCAAACTCAATTGGCTGCACTGTTCTTTGGGCTTGAGCCGCTTCCTAAGCTGGTCAAACCCAACCGCATCACCAGACCTCCTTTTCACTCTCTTGAGGTCGTAGCCGTTGGATTCAAATCCAACAGCCACGACCTCCTCCACAACCAGCTCAGCCCAGACCTCCCACCTCATCGAGGTCATAGCCGTTGGATCAGATCCAACAGCCATGACCTCCCCTCGCTTTCTAGCGCATCAGACCTCCCACCTAGTCGAGGTCGTAATCGTTGGATCAAATCTAACGCCCACGACCTCCCCTATCCTCTCATCGCCGTCAGATGAAAATCTTGCGGCCTGGACCTCCCCATCCCTTTCCAGTGTCTTGCCCAAGGGCCAAGACCTCCCGCACCTCAGCTCGTCGCCTTTGGATCATGATCCAATGGCTAAGACCTCCCCACTCATCTCGTTGCCGTCAGATCAAAATCTAACGGCCACGACCTCCACATCGCGTAGCGCAATGACCAAGACCTCCCCATATGTTGTGTGCCCTTGGATTGAAATCCAAAGGCCATGACCTCCACATCCTTTGGCTGTATCGTGCGCATCGTTAAGACCTCCCCATCAGGTCCGCGCCTTCGGATTCAGATCCAACGGCTAGGACCTCCTATCCCTTTCAGTGGCTGTGACCTCCCCTTTTCCCCGCGCCTCCGCGCGATGGTGATCTTGTGGTCACGACCTCCCCAGTCTTGATCCAATGGCTGGACCTCCTCCTTTCTCTTTAAATCCTACCGTTTCAAATCTAAGGGCTGTGACCTCCCCCTGTTTTGATCCAACGGGTGTTTTGGGGTCCTGTTCTTCTCCTACCTCTGTCACGCGTGCGTGAGCCAGGCAGTAGGTGTGCAGGTCCGGTCTTGTCCCAACGGCTCTGTGCCGACCAGCATTAAATGCATGTCAGTGCCTTTCCGCCCTAGGCCATGCCCTAGCCTGCCCCTCTATCACCTCCATGTCCTGTCCAAGCCATGGACCACGCCATGGGCTAAGCTCACCATGAGCTTAACCCTTGGCTCATGACCTCCATTCCCTCGAGCTATAAGACCTTCCTCTGGTCTTCATTGGCTTCTTTTTCACATTTCACCCTTGCTCTCGGAGCTCAAAATACCCAGACCTCCTTGGCCGCCATTGATGCCCTTGGAGCTCCTCGGTGCATTGAGTGTTCCAGTGGCTCCCTCATCGACCCTTGCTCTTTTTGCTCCTCTAACTTCCTGGAAGTTTAACCCTAACTTGACTTTGGGTTGACCTCTTCAGGAGGGAGCTAATTGGAGTTGGAGCTTTGGCCGTGGAGCGCATTGTCTTCCCCATCACCGGTCCTCATCTCCTCCGGCCTCCTTTTCGATTCCTCAGCATCCAGGTAAGCCTCAAGTAATCCCTAGATGCTTGGGCACATGCTGTATGACTCGTTGCGGAGCTTTAAATTCATATTGTGTTTTTGGCCGTGTTGGTCACCTTGCTCCTCTCCGGCTCGTCGGCGTTCTAGGCCGCCGCCGCCGTCGAGAGTGGACCCACTAGGTGCGCAAGGTTATTGCACACTCAGTGGTGCCCTTGGATGTCGCCGGCGAGGTCTGTATCGCCGGCGATGACCACTTCCTTGCGCTCGGGATTTTTGTCGGACAAAACAGTAGTGCTGTTGTCGTTTTAGGACAAAGATCCTCCTCTTAAATGCGTCAATCATTGCTAATCTTGGGTAATCATGGGGTTAGCCATTAATGCCCTAGATCCTGTCCCCTGGTCGCGTATTTAAGGCCCACGCGCCTGGTCTCCCCGCGCGCGCGCATCGCTCTGGGACCTCTTTGCCCAAGGACCACCCCGTGGACTTTTGGCAAAGACCACCCCAAAGACCTCCCCTCGGGGTCCTCTTTGCAAAAGATCACCCCTGGTCTTTTGTAAGGACAACCCCCAGGACCTCCCTCCTTGCGATCTTGGCCGTTCAGGACCACCCCCAAGTGGATCCTAACCGCTCAGGACCTCTTCGTTTTGTCTTGACAGTCCAGGACCTCCCTCAAGTAATCTGGACCGTCCAAGACCTCCCTCTTAGGATCTGAGCCGTTCAGGACCACCCCCGTGGGAGTCGTGAGAATGCCTCGGGACCTCCCCGGGTTAATCTTGACCGTGTAGGACCTCCCCGTGTTGATCTCAACCATTGAGATCCTCCCTGTGTTGATCTTAGCCGCTTTGGACCTCCTCGAGGTCATCTCAGCCATTTATGTCCTCCCCGAGTTGATCTTAGCCGTTCAGGTCCTCCCTCGGACAATCTAGACCATTGAGGTCCTCCCTTGGAAAATCTAGACCGTCCAGGTCCTCCCACAAGAGGTCTTGACCGTGTAGATCTTCCTTGGGGAGATCTTGATCGTTTAGATCTTCCTTTGGAAGATCTCAGCCGCTCAGGTCCTCCCTCGCTAGATCTGGACCGTCCCAGTCCTCCCTCTGTCGTTGTGGTCCGTTGGATGCAGCATCAACGGCCATGACCTCCTTCCCCGTTAGCGCGCGCGTTGCCAGGAGGACATGGACTGTTGGATCCAAGATCAACGGCCCATGTTCTCTGGACCTGCGCTAGCGCGCGTGCACGTTTTCATCGGGAGGTCTTGAGCTGTCCAATCCATGATCAACGGCTCATGTCCTCCCCCGTCTTTGTGGTTTTTAGAAAATCCAGAGAGCTCTTATTTGTGAATTGAAAAAGGTAAAGAACTTGTAAAATGCATATCTATTTCATTTTAAATCCAAATGAGGTGATTCAAATTTTTGTAGCTCTGGTTTGGACTGAGCTCTAATCTAAAAATGGTTATGAGCTCAGTTCAGCTCCAGAACATGGATTTGCAATTGGTTTAGAAACTAACTTTAAATGTTACATTAAAAATTCAAATTAACTTGTAAAATACATAAGTAAATCTCTGTAGATTATTTTTTAGTGAATCCAACTTTGTTGGCTTCCTTTGTTAGTGCACTAAATGTTAGAATAGGATTTAGGCATGTCACTATTTTCAAAAGAATTGTGGGAGCATTTTATTTGTGCTCTTTTGATTGTCTTTGAAAAATCATAAAACATGCATAATAGCTCCAAATGAGATGAATCCATTGGGTTGTTCATCTTATGAGGTGCTTGTTTTACTGTAAAAATCTCAGTTGCACCACCTTTCTAGAAATTTTTGCTAAACAATTTAATTATGTGAATAGTAGCAGTTTGCATTTTTAGAGGCTGAGCAGAATTGTTTTGCTCATATCTTTTGCATTGAGAATCCAAATCAATTGGTTCTTATTGTTAAATTCTCTAAAAATCATCCTCTTGCTGCTGTAAAAATTTCAGAGCATTTGGAGTTTGTTTGCTGTGCTGTCTTTTTAATTTTCTTCGTTCTTATCGATTCTTTTCGCCTTTTCGATTAGGTGTCGGCGAGTGTGTTGATCCCGTGGCGAATCTCTGCAGCAAACTGAGCATAATCAGCAAGGCAAGCAGTTTGATCATATCCCATTATTGTCCCTTTACTTTAAAAGTTAATACTTTGTTTCACTTATATGTATGCATGCTACTTTGTGTTAAAATATCGATTAGTTGAGCCTATAGATGCATATCCTGTAGGTAAATGTTCATTCTCTACTACTAAGCCTAGGATTATCTTGCTGTGATGTAGAGTTCGATGGATGGACTCTTATCACTTAGTAGTTTACGTTGATAATGCTTAGAAATGCTTAGATAACGTTAGAAATGGCGGTTGTCGACATTATGTCGATGACCTTGATCACACAAAAATTATTATTCTATTATGTCCATCTTGTGCCTTGTTACTTTGTAAACAAATAAAACGAAAATGAAAACAAAATTGTTATTGACTTGGGCACAATGGATGTTGGTGTGATTTGTTGGGTGTGAATGGAATGGTGCTCAAGTCCCCAAGGACCGAGTTACTTGTGTCACTAAGCCAAGCGCTTATGCGTGCTAACCACACGAGGGGGATATGAGACCTCTCTTGACTCAGTACTTTGGGAGGTGTTAGTTATGGGTCGCTGCTGATGAAAACTATTTTTATAAGAGGAAGAGCACCATAGTTTGTTAGACTTGGCCGGTGTCTCCTACTCTTCAGGTGTGTGCGGCTCTTAACTAGCATCATTCATTGGAAATGTCTCGTAGGACTTAGCCGTGTCGGCATACCTAAGGAAGTGTGCTAAATCTAGTGGCGAAAAGGCGGTCTGACGTGTGGGTACATTGGTACACCCCTGCAGGGTTAAATCTATTCGAATAGCCTCGTCTTAGGTTATGGACATGCTTGGTAAGGTCGTGCAAGAACTAGACTCAACCATTTAATTAAAACTTGTTGGGTGGTATGAATTGGGTGATTCATGCTATTGTTGTGGTGACTATTGGGTTAGTCACTTCCAGGATTGTTGTTGTCATCTATCTATTGTTATTATTGTTACTTGTCTCGTTGTTACTTGCAAATTAAAAATGAATTGCAAAACTGCTTTGGAATTTACTTAAATATTGCAAATGAAAACTTGCTTTATGCTAAAATAAGTCCAAAGCCTCATCCACTTAAATAAAGCTTGCATGTAGTTAAACTATAGTTCTGTTATACTACACGTTAGTCTTGTGAGTACATTTTTGTACTCATTTGCTTTGCTTAATAACTTTGTTGCAGAGGAGGAAGGTGAGCCCCAAGGGCTTCACTATTGTAAGTTGTGCTTTGAGTTCGACGATTAGCTTGGCGGTCCGGTTAGTTGCCTTGTGGGTAAAGGCACACTAATTGGATTTTGTTTATGGCCATCTTATGGCACTTTTGCTTCTGCTGTTTATTTAGTTTTGTAATTGTGGTTTGGCCTGTTGGCCTCTCCTTTTGTAATAACTCTCTCTATATTATGTATGTCTTTTATTCTAGTTGTGCCTTGGTTCTATGTCTTGTATGGAATTGATGCATGATTTTATAAAGGGTGTGTATCTTGCGTGCAGGAAGTATACATATCTCGAAGACACGGATTATTACGTTTGTGATGCTAGGGTCAATGGATGACTAAGTATTACAAGCCTAATAAACCGGGGTCCTCACACTTGGCCGCCTCCTGGTGCTTGCCGGCAATGGCAACGCCGCGGCCGCGAATGAAGCCAACCTTCGCGTTCTGCCACTCCCTCCTCGTCTCCTGCCTCCTCCCATCCACCGCTGCCTCCCTCGCCGCACCGCTCCTCCCCGTCCAGACCCTCCTCACCACCGTCGACCTCCTCTCGCGGCACCCCGACCTCTCCCTCCTCGCGTTCAACTCCCTTCTCCCTGGCCCACTCGCTCCTCACCCTTCGCCTCCTCATGCTCATGCTCTCTCCCGCGTTGCCCATCCCCTCCCCAGACTACCTCTCCTTTGCCTTTCGCCCTCTCCACCGCAGTCATCGTCGCCCCGCTCCCTAGGCTCCAACTCCATGCCCTCCTCTTCAAGAACGCCATCTTCCCCCCGACCACTACGTCACCACTGCGCTTTCTAGCTCCACGCGCCCTGCCCGGACGATCCGCGGAGGGTGTTCGATGAATTGCTGAGGCGGGAGGCGATACACTACGACCTGGTAATCAGGCTGTACGCGCGTGCGGGGATGGCGACAGAGGGGCTGGCGCTGTCTAGGGCCATGTTCTTGGATGGGGTGGCCCCAGACACCGTCATGCTCACGACGGCCATCGCGGCATGCACGTCAGGGCGGCGCACTAGAGTGTAGGGAGTGGATGCACAGGTACATGGAGAGGAGCACGCCGGGGCTGCTCGCGGACGCATTCGTCGGGTCGGCGCTAGTGAGCATGTACGCCAAGTGCGGCTACCTAGAGGAGGCGGTGAGGGTGTTCAAGGGCATGCCGGAGTGGAACGTCACCACCCCCGATTCTATTTCTCCGCCGCTACCCTCCATGTCAGGCTTCGTCTGCAACGCCCTCTCCATCAATGCGCTTCTCTCCGCCGCTGTCATGCGCGGCTTCAACCCGTCGCTCCTGTCGGCCTTCTCCGCGCTCGCCTCCGACTTCGCCGTTTTCTGACAGTGGGGCTGAGTTAATTAGAGATGCCACGTAGGCGATAAACCGGGTGGTTTCGGCCTAAGGGGGTTGGGTGACCTGGTATTGGCAGTTCGAGGGTGTAAACCAAACGGTTTTAAAGTTCAGGGGGATTTTTGGACTCTCGTCAAAGTTCAGAGTATAAAAATAGTTTTGGGAGTAGTTAAATACCTACTTGGTTGTATGACTCCTTGAATAATTGTGAACGACATGTTGACATGTACCCTTGGACACCATAGGTTGGGTAATCGTAGTTGGACACTATTGTGATACCAACGTGGGTGCGCATTATGCTTAGTCTTATTTAGTTATGTGATGGTCTCTCGCTCACATGATTCAAGGTTGATAAATTGACTTAATGATATATGGAACTGTGGCGAAGCCACTATTGGTAAAATTTGTTGTGCCATAGCAAGGGTTGCCATTTGGTCGGGTTGAACCAAAAATGATTTATGCTCGGGCGAGTGGCCGGTGGCGAAGGTGGTTGCGGGATGCACATTGGGATGCGGAAAGTCTCGCCTGAGCAACCACTAAGGACTTAAATTTGTGCGCCATTGATCTTAGCCTTATCGTGCAACTACAAGTCTATTGATGGGGTGGACCTGGCCAACTAATTAGCTATGCCTTGATTTGGTTCTGTTTTGGTGGAACTGTGAATCCTGGGATAGGCACTAACACTTGTCGCAAGAGGGGTCAGTCGACTAGGTTGTTGTTTTGTAAGGTGGTTATTGGGAGTTGTGGAGCCAGTCGGAGGCGAAACCTTAGCGATCAAAACTGTGTCAAAGCGGAGCTTTGTAAAGGCCTTGTGATAATCTCTTAGTCGCACACCTCGGAAGTGTGTGAGTGAACAATATAAGATGATTATCTTTTATGGGTCAAGCTGTACAACCTCTGCAGAGTGTAAAACTATTTGAATAGCCACATCCCTGGTTATAGACAATGTTTGGTGATTTCACACAAGGGGTAGATTTTCTCAAAAATGTTGTTGTGGTTGGTTAAGAGTTGTTTGGGAAGTGAATAGGGTGTTCACGAGTTGTTGGGAAGTGAACCGGGTGTTCACTAGTTGTTTCAAAGAAACTAGATTACTTTGTAATAATTTTTCGAATTGTGCTTTGCAATCTACTTACTGTATTTACCGTCAATACTACTTTCCGAAACATAAAGCTATCCTTGTCAAACCTTGTATGAATACTATTTGTACATTGTTCCCTATGACTTGCTAAGTACTTTAAGCACTCACGGCTATGCGCCATTTGTTGATCAGTCGTCGAAGAAGACCTAGGGAGCACCGTGTTCTACGAGGAAGAGTACTCTAACGGCTTTGCGAACTAGGTCGCGTCCTCCACTCGATTGCTTGTGGGCATGTCGTATGGCTTCTGCGAGTTGTTTTGGTTTCCGCTGCAAGTTTACTCTGGTCGTAGACCTGGTCATGACTTTAACCCTGCGTGGCAAGCTCTGTAAAACCTTGACCATAAGGTCATTTTGCTGTTAAGTATTATTATTTCGGCTGCTTCCTTAGCTATTTCGTTGTATAGATATGATTTCATCTATGTTGCTACTATGTGGACTAGCTACTGATCATGGGACTAGTTCAGAAAGCACAGAGGGTCCCGGAGTTACTTATCTAGGGTCCCGACACACACACAATGCCATGGGTCATTGTTGAGAATGAATACACCTGTTAAATCCTGATGAAAAAAATTGGGTATATTGTGTCTCCAAGATTTGATAGTGTTTTGCATAACCTTGATGTGTTGATATCTGTTATGTTCTTTCAACTTGGATTTAGGTGACCTGGAGTGTATTGGGACTTTTAATTTGTTGTTGTAGGAATTGTAATTTAATTTGGTGGCTTATTGGCTTCTAAGTGGAGTTCTGTTGCAGTGTACTAGTGTTTCATATGGATCTTTGTGAATTCTGGACAAACAATGTGATCTGCACTGAAATTCTGGACAACTGAAATGCTCTCAGCCCATCAGTGTGATCTGCACCATCATTTAGAATCCAGAATGACCATGCATTGCTCAATCAGAAATTCAACACTCACAACGAATTTCTTGTCCATCCTGATACTGTTGCTTGCAGCACACAACCACATTCCAATTCTCATGAATAGAAATCATGTACAAATTTTCACAGACTTAAAATAATTCAACCAATATTTCATTATGAAGTTTTAGGGGCTCTAGTTCTCCTGTAATGTGTTAATGCATAAGCAGCTATCGGATAGAGTTATAAGCTAACATGTTTATTCTTAAAACAAATTTGATCTCCACTTCTCTATGCTTGTTGCTGTTTTGTAGTAGATAAAGTTAACCAAGCTTGATAGAGCACTTCTGCCAGATATACTGAACTTTGCCATGATGTGTATACCATATGACTTGTTCATAACTTGGATTGACTCTGTGTAAATAGCCCTTATGCCAATTCCTTAAACTAGCCTATTTGCTACCAGTTTGTTCTATCTCTTCTGAGATTTCTGGCTATTGCCAGTACCTGGCTGATTATCACTGGGAAGCAGGAAACAATTCAACAATTCATCAATGACAGAAACTTTCATCCATTTGATTTTGCATTTCTCAATGACAGACTTTCATACATCAATTCAACAATTCCAGGAATCATCTTGCTAAGAGCCATAGAATGACAAAAACTTTCATCCATTTGCTTTTGCATTCAACAATTCCAAGTATTACACAACATTTGTTGAAAGCAAAATTACAGCAATGAAGTCATAATTCGGCACCATGCCTTATCAATACACAAGAAACAACTTAGTGCTCGCTATCACTTCCACCAAAAAGAAGAAATCTTTGGCAGCATGACCTCAAGTAATACACAAGAAACCATTTGATGAGCCGAGTCTGAGAATTCAAAATTGATGCTTCAATAGTGCTATGAAGAGCGCTTGTAGCCTCATCACATAATCTGGTATAAATAAGATCACAAGAAACTTAAGTCAGATTAGGAATTGGGTTAGCCCATTATTTGCATCAGGTGACATTGAGATCCAAATGCAAAAAAACAAGAAAAAAAGAAAGGAGCACTCACAGATCCACGGCCGTGCGAAGCCTCGACAGAGGGGGCCCGGCGCAAGGGGCATCGCCCAGACACAGTCTTGGCGAGGCGGGCAACTGCAGAGGCGCTGCGGAGACTTGGAGGTCGCCATCGCGACACACCGCTTAGATGAAGGCCACCCTAGGGAGGCTGTCGTCGGAGGGGAGCTCGCCGTGCTAATTGAGGACGGTGGTGCGATGGGGGTGATGGCGCAGATGGAGGAGGAGTTGCAGAGGCGGCGGCGGCGGCTCTCCCTAACCCTAGCTCCTATCTGGAGGGCGATAGGGGAGGGAGGGGACGGATTGGGGATAAAAATCGTAGGGGTTTTTTTTCCGCAAAAGTGCCATAAGTGGGAGGTGAGAACACCCGCATCGATCTAGCTCGCCGATTTCAGATTGGATGGCCAGGATGCACTATGTGCATACGTCCACAAATCAGTGCAGTGCACCAAATATGCTGCCTTACTTAACTTAGCCAAAAGTGACATTTTGATGTTCTCATCTATGATGGAGCTGGAGCTGGAGGTGGGAAAGATTGGCGGTTCATGGGTTTTTATGGGAATCCGAGGAGAGAGCTTAGGGGGAACAGTTGGTATCTCCTGGAGTATTTGCGGAGCCATGGTTGTGTGTAGATGTCAATGAGATCCTATATGACCATGAGCAGATTGGTGGAAAAGAAGGCGAAGAGCGGGAGATGGCGGGCTTTCGTGAGGCTGTATCTTTTTGTGACTTCTCTGATCTTGGTTATTCGGGGCTTCCCTTCTCTGATCTTTGGGAGATTCTGAGTTCTTGCGCGGCTTTGGGGCCACTATTGTTGAGCATGTTCCAACGACGAGTTCGGATCATTGTGCTTTGCTGTTTCAGATTGTTTCCCAGCGAAGGACGGGATACCATGCTGCTAAACCATTCCGCTATGAAAATATGTGGCGGAGGCATGAGTGATATAATCAGATGGTGATCGAAGCATGGAGAGATAGCGGTGATACCGACAATCTTAAGGGCATGTGTGCTCAGCTCATGGCGATGCAGAAATCGGTGAGAAGTTGAAGTTACAATTCTTTTGGTGCGGTTAGGAGGAGGAGATTCGGAGGTTACATCGCGAGCTGGAAGTGGCTCGTAGTTGTACACTTGGTAGTGACCATCTGTGTATGAGCGGAACTTAGGGTGTGTTTGGATGGATGAACCAAGTTGAACGGGATGGTTCGGTTCAAATGGAGGAGATGAAGTTGAATGGGATGATACAAGTAGAGTATTTGGTTGGTTGGATGTGACGATACAAAATTTTGTTTGGTTGGATGGATATGATGATTCTAGATGGTTTAAACTGTTGTTTGGTTTAAACAAAGAAGTGGGCTGTGGTGACTTTCTCACTGAGGTGGTGAGTTTACCTATGTTGGAATGAGAAATTGCGAATGCAAGGCTTTCAATCAAATGTTCTATATGTAATACTAATCTAATCCCTAATTAACCCCCGGTCCTAACGACATCGTTAAGACCTAATGACGGTGCTACAGAGCCTGCTCTAAACCGAACCAGAGCAGAGGCTGCTATGGGCGCTCACGGGTTGCGCTTGCGCTGGCGAAGCTAGGCATGAGGAGCAGCCGGGAGGCCAAAATGAGTTCCGCCGTGAGCAGACCCATTGGTACTGCGGCGAGGGCAGGATGGTCTCTGATGGTGGCGTGACGGTGTTTGGTGGCGGCGTTGGGGCTGTGGTGACTTCCACCTTCCGGTGGCACCCTCGGCTAATGCACATGCGTATGAGCATCGAGGGGGGGTGTAGTGAACCTACAGGAGTGGAGGGGATGACGGAGGCAGTCGAAGGGTGGCTGACGACGTGGTCTCAAGGCGGCACAAGAAGCTTCACGCGGCGGCAGTGACTTAAGAGGAGAGTGGAGCCGTGAGCCATCGAGGAAGCATGAGGGAGGTGAGGATCTGGTCGGTGAGGGAGGAATTGGGAGAAGGCTCACCGGAGACAGTGCGGCGGCGGCAATGGATGCTTTCGGCCAGAAGTGAGGAAGACGAAGGTGTCGGTGTGATCCTGCGGACAAGAGGTGAAATTAAATGTTGGGGGAGGGGGGGAGGGCGCTTGGGCCCCAGAACGCATGGTGATGGGGGTGGCGAGGCGGGGAGCTCACCGGAGCGGAGGTGATGCGATGGCGCCACGGCGAATGGAATAGTGCTTGTGCCTCTTTCGCGCTCGCGCTCAGTGGAGAAGAAGAGGGGGAGGAGGCGGCAAGTCTTTGGAGAGAGGAGGGAGAGGCAAGTGCGGCAAGTGCTGGCGCATAGCGAACGAAGGGGAGTCGGCTGGGAGAGTGAGCACATGTAGTGTTGCGGACGAGGAGATGCTGAACCGAGTGGTCCACTTGTTTTCGTTGAACAAAATGGCTCGGCATCTGCATCGAATATTCCTTTCCGTTGAACGACTTGGTCCTGGACAGATGTTCAACTCAGCGAACCTAATGTGTGTACACGAAAATATCTCAAACCATTCGGTACAGGACCAATTAATTCTCTCATCTAAACACACCCTTAATGGCCCGTTTGGACGAGCACTTAGCTAGGGAGGAGGAGATGGAACGACAGAGGTCGCGAGTCCCATGGCTCGCTGCTGGGGATCGCAACACTACCTTTTTCCAGGCAAGGGCTGCAACTAGAGCTCGCCAAAAGAAGATTTCACACTTGAGAATTGATGACGGACTGACTATTACAAAGCAAGAAGATATACAACATCATGCAGCTGCTTTTTTAGTGCTCTTTTCACTGGCCAAGATGTTACAGAACCTGAGCTAGTGACACATTTTATTCCTGAAAAGGTAAATGCAGAAATGAACGAGCTTCTACGCGCACCTTTCTCTGAGGAGGAGGTTCGAAGGCGCTTTTATGATGGGGCATGTGCTGATGGTTTCACAGCAGATTTTTACCAGACGCACTGGGATGTGGTTAAACTGTTGGAACTCAATTCTAGCGGGAGGCGAGAAAACAGAGCAAGAGCAGTAGTATTCTCACATACATACACACACTATATTGAAGCTTTACTGATCTTCTCATGTATTACAAGCTTGCATTACAAAGGAGCTCCTCGAGTCTATTTATAGACTTCAAACACCGACTCTAGACTAAACCGACTCAATTGCACAGCTCACATTCTTGCTATACTGGTTACAATAACGGAGCAGCATTAACTGAGCTCTGGTTCACTTAACTAGTCAATTTGGTCTTAACTTTCTTTACTACTTAAGACTCCATGTCCAGCTCAGATGCTTCTAGCATTGAGCTGTCCAGGTTTGCTTTGACCAAACTATAACAGTTTTGACTATCTCTCTTACGGACATTCACTTGGTTTTTTACGGCTCACGGTAAATAAACTACCAGTGAATTAACACCTCAATATGCACATTCTTACCGACATTAGCTTCCATGTTAGAATAATCTTGTTGTTTCTTTTCTAACTGTTTGGAGCAGTTTTCTATTACCAAATGATGCGTTGTTTAGGAAGTGACGTGTTGATTCTAAGTGTCGCGTTGTTTCATATAACAACGCGCCATTCTGATTAGTATAAATACCCTTATACTTAGCAGTGGTTCAACAAGGCACACGAATAAAAACTAGTGCATTGTTCTTGTTTCAACAGAAGTTCTGGAGCAAGAGAACAAGACTTGGTGTATTTTATGATCGCGTGTGTGAAACACCTAGTGTTTTCTAACATTTGGTATCAGAGCCATGGCCAACGAAGACGCGCAGACCCTGTCTGGCTCGCGCACTCCACCGAGATTCCATGGGTGGAGCAGGACACGGAGGGGCGGACGTGAGTTATTGGTGCAGGAGCGTGTCATGAGGAGTCCAGCGGCACGGTCGTCTACCCGACATCGACGAACAACAACTACACCGAGTGGGCGCTTGTAATGCGCGTCAACCTCCAGGCACAAGGGCTCTGGGAGGCGATCGACCCCGAGGACGCTTCTTTCCATGACGATCGCATGGCGCTCTCGGACATCCTCCGCGCCGTCCCACCTGACATGCTCGCGACGCTCGCCGTGAAGGAACACGGCAAAGCAAGCATGGGACGCCATCAAGCTGATGAGGGTTGGGGTGGAATGCGTGCGCGAGGCTAACGCTCAAAAGTTGCGGAAGGAATTCGGGGCCATCTCTTTTAAGGATGGGGAGTCCGTGGATGCGTTCGCAATGTGCATCACTGGGCTCGTTAACAATCAACGCATGCTCGGGGACGTCATGGTCGAGAAGAAGGTGGTCCAGAAGTTTCTCCGGGTAGTGCCCCCTCGTTACACGCAGGTAGCGATCGCGATCGAGACGCTGCTCGATCTGAGCACGATGACAATTGAGGAGTTGACAGGCCGACTGTGCTCAGTGGAGCAATGCTACGACCTCGACGACGACGGCGCACAAGAGTCAGGGAGCGTCTGCTCCTCACGGAGGAGGAGTGGGCTGCACATGTACAACAGCGCAAGCAGGCCTGGGGCTCATCTGACCGTGGCCAAAACGACAACCTAGTTCACGAAACCAAGGACGGAGGCAATTTTGGAGAATGCGACATGACCAAGGTAAAATGTTACAATTGTAACAAGATTGATCATTTCTCCAGGGATTGAACACGCCAATTTGGTAGAGGTCGACGACGACGAGATGACACTACTATTGGCACGAGCGAGCACGCTCGACGAAGAAGTACCAGCACTATTGATGGCACATGTGAGTACCATCACCGAGATCACAACGGACGCCACCGAGCATGTCACGCTAAACGAGAAAAGAGCTCAAGTCCACCTCGGATGCAAGGACGACCACTGCGACGACTCGTGGTTCCTCGATACCGGCGCCAACAACCACATGACGGGCTATAAGAGTGTCGATGGCATGACACCATACGAGGCATGACACGGACACAAGCCAGACATGCACTTCCTCCGCATACAACAAGATTAGGGAGTGATTTGTTAGAACAATCTTGTTGTTTGTTTTCTAACTGCATGGAGCAGTTTTCTATTACCAAATGATGCGTTGTTTAGAAAGTGACGTGTTGATTCTAAGTGTCGCGTTGTTTCATGTAACAACGTGTCGTTCTGATTAGTATAAATACCCCTTGTACTTAGCAATGGTTCAATAAGGCACACGAATAAAAACTAGTGCATTGTTCTTGTTGAACAGAAGTTTCAGAGCAAGAGAATAAGACTTGGTGTACTTTGTGATCGCGTGTGTGAAACACCTAGTGTTTTCTAACATTCCATGCATGCAGCTTACACTGGTCAAATACATTTGACTTTATCATCTCAAGAGAATAAATTAATATACAGCGTAAACTACAGGTGTGCTGTTCTGTGCTCAATTTCCTAAATGGAGGTGACATGCCAGAAAAAGTTAATAAGTCCGTAATTGTGCTAATTCCAAAGGTCAAACAGCCTCACGGGTTAACTCAGTTTAGGCCTATATCTCTTTGTAATGTCCTCTACAAGATTACTTCCGAAGTTTTAACCCACAGGTTGAGGATGATCCTTGATGAGTTGTTCTCTAAGTAGCAAGATCACAGATAATGTGCTCACAGCATACGAGTGCATTCACTATCTTTGACAGAAAAAAGGGAAGAAGGGTGCCTGTGCCATTAAATTAGATATGGCAAAGGCTTACGATAGAGTGGAGTGTTAGAAAAATAGGGATAAAAAGACATAAATTTTACGTGAAAAATCTTTACGGAAAAAAACTATAGGCGTCAATTGGCGATGATCACTATATGAGGAGCGATTACAAAACGCAAAGGATTACAATGAGGCGTCCCTCTCCCCGTACTACTTACAAGAGGTATATAAAAGGGGTAAACAGACTTGGAGTCCAAGTAAGAAATTAATCCTCTAATATGGCAACTAATCCGGATCCTTCTATATTAGAAATTCGGATCAGAATACAATAATCTCCACCTTGAGACGAATTTTCTCTTGTAGCAAAATAAAGAATTATCAATCATCAAATATCTCCACAATAAGATACAAAATCATCGTGCGACAACTAGTCTCTAGGATTAGACTGTAATACCAACTAAGCTTGAGCAAGGCTCAAACTTAGTAACAGGAACTGGCTTTGTCATCATGTCAGCTGGATTGTCATGAGTACTTATCTTGCACACATTGACATCACTTTGAGCAATAACACCTCGAATAAAGTGATATCTCACATCAATGTGCTTTGTTCTCTCATGGAACATCTGATCCTTTGTAAGGCATATAACACTCTGATTATCACAAAAAATAGTAGTGCAAGAACTATCTCCACAAAGCTCAGTGTACAAATCTCTCAACCAAATAGCTTCTTTACAAGCTTCAGAAATAGCTATATATTCTGCTTCAGTGGTTGATAAGGCAACAGTAGCTTGCAAACTTGCCTTCCAACTAACAGCACAACCACCAATGGTAAAAACATAACCTGTTAGAGATCTCCTTTTGTCCAAATCACCAGCATAATCAGAGTCAACATAACCAACAAGTTCATCTCTAGAATTCCCAAACTGCAAACAAGCATTAGAAGTGCCACGCAAATATATGAAAATCCACTGAACTGCTTTCCAATGCTCTTTTCCAGGATTAGCCATGTATCTACTAACAACACTCAATGCATGGGATAAATTAGGACGAGAACAAACTATGACATACATAAGAGAACCAACTGCACTGAAATATGGAACTCTAGACATATACTCAATATCATAATCTGACTTAGGACGTAAGGCTGAAGATAATCTGAAATGCGAAGCTAATGGAGTACTCACTGGTTTCGCATCATGTATATTAAAACGACGAAGGACCTTCTCAATATAACCTTTTTGACTAAGGTATAACTTGCCAGATTGCCTCTCTCTAATAATCTCCATGCCAAGAATTTTCTTTGCTACACCTAAGTCCTTCATCTCAAATTCATTACTTAATTGTGCTTTCAGTTTTGCTATTTCTGACTTATCTTTTGCAGCAATCAACATATCATCAACATAGAGAAGCAAATAAATAGCTGAACCATTAGTAGTCTTTAAATAAACACAGCTATCATAATCAGACCACTTAAAATTATGAGAGAGCATAAATGAGTCAAATCTCTTGTACCATTGCCTTGGAGATTGCTTCAAACCATAAAGAGATTTCTTTAATCTACAAACAAGGTGTTCTTTTCCAGGAGTAACAAAACCCTCAGATTGGTCCATATAAATGTCTTCTTCTAACTCCCCATGTAAGAATGCATTTTTAACATCTAACTGCTCAAGTTCATAATCATGCATAGCAACAATATTGAGTAAAGTGCGAATAGAACTATACTTCACAACTGGAGAAAATACATCATTAAAATCAATACCTGGAATCTGACTATAACCTTTAGCAACCAATCTTGCTTTATACCTTGCTGGTTCGGTAGAAGAAATACATTCATTTCTTTTGAAAATCCACTTGTAATGAACATGCTTATTCTCCTTTGGCAATTTCACTCATTCCCAAGTGTTATTGTTTTCAAGTGACTCCATCTCATCATGCATAGCGGTTATCCACTTGTTACAATTAGTGGAGCTAATAGTCTCAGAGTATGATGAAGGTTCTGTATTACCTTTAATTTCTTCTACTACACTCAAAGCATAAGCAACAATATTAGCTTCTTCAATCAACCTCTTGGGTGGATTAATCTCCCCCCTAGGCTTGTCAACTACAATGGACCGTTGTGGTGGCTACTCAACAATATGTGCATCATGAACAACAATATTTTTCTTATCTGATGTGTCATTTGAACCAACAAAATGGTCTACCCGAACACTTGAATTTCGCTCACTCTCAACAGAACATTAGTGGGCGGTTTATCATGAAGCATAGCGATTCATTAAAGACAACATTTCTACTAATCACAACCTTCCTTGTTTGAGATTCCACAACTTATATCCTTTAACACTAGATTTATAACCAAGAAAGATGCACTTAATGACTCTAGGCTATAATTTTCCATTATCAACATGAGCATAAGCGGAACCAAAAACTCTTAATTACGAATAATTTCTTTGGGAATCGAGACCATACCTCAATTGGAGTTTTCTTTTCAATTGCAAGAGGGTGACCGATTAATAAGATAGCAAGCGGAAGCGGCTTCAAATTTAAAAACGTCTATGCAAACCTGCATTTGACAACATGCAACGGGCCCTAAAAATGATGGTCCTGTTCATACGCTCAGCTACACCGTTTTGTTGAGGAGTACTAGAAACGGTGTAATGCCTAACAATGCCTTCAGTCTTGCAATATGATTCACATTCATCAGAACAGAATTTTATCCCATTATCAGTGCGAAGTTTCTTTACTTTCTTTTCAGTTTGCCTTTCAATCATAGTCTTCCACTCTTTAAATGCTGAAAATACTTCTGATTTATGCTTCAAGAAATAAGACCACATTCTTTTAGAGTAATCATCAATAATTGTTAATATATAACGAGCACCTCCTAGCGATGTCTTCCGAGATGGCCCCTATAAATCAGAATGCACATAATCCAAAATACCTTCTGTGGTATGAATTGAAGTATTGAATCTCACCCTCTTGTGTTTGCCAAACACACAATGCTCACAAAATTTCAGCTTGCCGATGCTATGTCCATCAAGAAGTCTTCTCTTGCTCAATTCTGCAAAACCAATTTCACTCATATGCCCAAGGCGCATATGCCAAAGATTAGTAGCATCAGAATCAGATAATGAACTTGAAATTGCAGCAACATTACCTAATATTGTAGTACCTCGCAGATGGTACAGATTGGCAGATTTAATTTCAACTTTCATCACAATAAGAGAGCCTTTTGATACCTTCAAAACTCCACCTTCACCAGAATAATTGTACCTTTTACCATCAAGAGTACTCAAAGAGATAAGGTTTCTTTTCAAATCTGGAATGTGCCTAACATCTATCAAAGTTCTGACAATGCCATCAAACATCATGATCTGAATTGAACCAATTCCTACAACCTTACAAGATGAGTTATCACCCATCAACACAGTACCACCTTTAACAGGTTCATAGGTGGCAAACTAGTCCCTATTAAGACACATATGAAAGGTACAGGTAGAATCAAGAATCCATTCATCATTGGTCTTAGCACATCCAGCAAAGACAACAAGAACTCCTCCATCAAAACTATCATTAGCAGTAAGGGAGGTATTACCTTCATCATTTGGTTTACCTTTTGGCTTATAATTGCCAGTTCTCTTTTTTCTTTATTTTGCGACTTCCAAAGATTCGAGAGATGTCGTGCCACTTTTCTTGCAATATTTGTACGACTTGTACTTGCCTCTGGATTTCTAATTAGGTTCTTGTAGCCGTTCGAACTTTTGCCTTGAGATCCATTGTTTGAGTTCTTCTCCTTTTGCCTACCACGAACAAACAAGCCTTCTTCTTTTGGACTTGAATTTTCAGAAGGTACCATCTGTTTCATCTTCTTCTTAGCATGCAAAGCTTCATAAACTTTATGAAGAGTGAGAGTATCTCTACTATATAATATGGTATCTCGAAATTTGAAAAAGAACTAGGCGAGGAACACAAAAGAATAAGACCCAAATCCTCATCATCATATTTTACCTCCATCGACTCTAGGTGGAAAGCGATCTCCTTAAACAACGATAGATGATCAAGCCGCAGATCCTCCTTCTTGCAATTTGTGAGAGTACAACTTCGCTTGAGATGCATCTTATGGTCGATCTTTTGTCATGCAAATTTGTTCGGCTTGACCATAATGCGTGATTGTCTTCTCATTTAAAACCTCCCGCAAAATATTATTTGATAGATGAAGGTGAATATGAGATAAAGCCTTACGGTCTTTATGCTTCTTATCTGCAGTCCATGTGATAGATTGTTTCTCAAACCCTTTCAATGCATCATCCAAATCCATCTGTGCCAACACAGCCCTCATCTTGACTTACCACAACGAAAATCTTGTGTCTCGATCCAGGAGTGGAAGATCATACTTCAAAGTCGCCATGAGAAATAAATCCTGAAAATTGCTAGTACTGATATGTGTAAACCTAACAAAAATCACGACCTCTTTAGTACACGTACTGTGTACACGAATCAAAGATCTTTAACCTCCTGGTGCACTTATTTGGTGGATGTAGCAAAAAAATCACAAAGGTAGCAAACCACTTCACGGAATCAACAGGACCTTGCTTTGATTCTCCACGTGAAGGAACCTGTGATCGGTGGACAAAGGTTCTATGAGATTGAATAAAGAAAGATTTTTGTTCTTGGAACCTATGCTGGATTAAATGGCTTCTTTTGGTTTTTTTCTGCTGTCTTCGGTTGCTCGCGCTGAACTTGTGGCGACGCTATCCACGCGCTGTCGCTTGAAGGCGACGCATGGACCGAGGCGCCGAACGGATGACGCTGGCGTCGAAGCACCTGTCAAGAACTATAAGTTTCAACTCCAAAATCAGATTCGACAGAAGCAAAATCTGAACAAGGAAAATAGGGGAAAGTAGGTGCGAAAAAGAAGAACAAGGGATGAGGGTCTAGGGTTTGCTTTTTGCAATAGAAATCCAGAATGCCCTCCTTACAAACTACAGCTAGCTTATAAACTGCCAGTCTGCAAATTACATTAAGCTAATTGCGTTTTGAAAAGACAGAGTCTAGATAAGCAACAGTGTTTAGCACCAACACAGCTACAAGTTGACTTCGTCAATCACCACCCGTTAGATCCTCATATTGCTTCATCCAATGGCCTCAGTTCGCTAGCTTCTGGTAACGCTTCAATAACTTAAACTCGGCATCGAGTCCTGGCTTCAACCGACTTGAGTCTGAATCGTTACTTCACTTCAGTTCTTGACAATTCCTCCCCCCTTCAAAACATTCTTGTCTCAAGAATGAAAATCTGAGAATATATGCGATATGAAACTTGCATCTTCCCAAGTAGCCGCTTCCTTAGGTAGGTTAGTCCAGTGAATCAACCATTGTACAACCGGTTCATTGTGTCGAGGTACCACTCTCCTTTCCAGTACTGCAGCAGGGTAAACTTTGATATTTCCTTCATTATCAATAAGGGGCAGATCAGATTGTGGAATCACCTTGGGCCCTATGTGCTTCTTCAATTGGCTTACATGAAAAGTAGGATGCAATTGACAGCCACTTGGTAGAAGCAACCTGTAAGCCACTTTTCCAATTCTCTCCAACACACGAAAAGGACCATAAAACCTTGGATGTAGTTTTAAGGACCTGTGTAGACTGAGTGAGGTATAACGGTAGGGTTGAATCTTCAAATACACCATATCTCCTACTACAAACTCCCTTTCTTTCCTTCTTTTGTTGGCATACTTACTAATCCTCTCTTGTGCTTTGATCAAATTATCCTTGATAACTTGGTTTGTTAACTGCCTTCTTTGTATTAGTCCCTTTACTTCTTCCTGTGCTGAATCAGGTAAGATCACCTCAGTAAACATTGGTGGTGGAAACCCATATAGGGCCTGAAATGGAGTCATGTCCAAGCTAGTATGATAACTGGTGTTATACCACCACTCGGCTAATGTCAACCAATTTTTCCACTTTCTAGGACTAGCAAAGGTCATGCATCTCAAGTAGCATTCTAAACATTGATTTGTTGGAAATATGCCCTAGAGGCAATCATAGAGATGATTATATTTCATTATGTTCATGACATTGGATAATGTGTTATCTTGTTCCTAGAATAATATTGTTAATATTTATAATCAAGTATGTGACTTGGTTGTGAAACTCTATATTCTGCGATAATTATTCTTACGATCCTCGGTCGTAAACATATGAGGACACATATGAATAGACTAGCATATGTATTGGTTGATGACTATGTTTCACGAGTCATAGATATGGGGATATCAAACCGATAATATGGACACATGTTAGAGAACATGATGTTGGATAAGACCCACCTTGAGACACTATTGAGATTGTTATGAATCTATGTGTCATTAGTTGGTCTCAAGCAATGATGATGTATAATCCTTAGACCGAGATCGACATGGTTTCCTACATGTGTAAGAGCACTCTTAGGGGTTGCCAAACGCTACAAATGAATCGGGTAGTTATAAAGGTAGCTTTCGGGTATGCTCAAACATGGAGAGGAATGTGACTGGTGGGATATGGGATTTGCCCTCCTAACATAACAGGAGAGATGTCTCGGGCCCTCGTTGTGATCGGATAAAGAAAGTGCATGGCCATGCCACTAGTAGTCGAAGTGTTCGACCACATAAGGTTATCGATACTCGATCGAGAAAGTATTGAGCATATCCATGGATGACACAACATCTCACCAGAGTTCAACCAGATATCGTGAGGCAAAGGGAGAATACATGAGTAGGTCACTTAGTTCGACCTACCTACCGATCGGGTCGTATGGAGATACAAGCAAGTCGTGGGCGGTCGAACGTAATCACAGAGTGGTCGAAACCAAGTCGTAAGGAGTTACGAGTTGGTCGTGATCAAATCTGAATCGGTCATTATAGAGATAGGACACAGTCGTAAGTGATGAGGACTCAGTCGTATATCATATTGCATTAAGGTTCGTCCAGATATAATTTGTGTGTTTTCGAATCGATATGTTACGCTAGGAGCCGCTTCGACTCGTGATCGGAAGCGGTTTCCGAATCACAACCAAGCGCACATGAACCTCTGTGGTCACACACTTAACGGGTTGGAACAAACCAAGCACGAATCGATTAAATGGCGTGTTTGGATAGGATCCGTCATGAGCACTATATAAGGAGGTGCATGATTTGTTGGGATAGGCGCGTGAAACACCACCGAAACCCTAGCCGCCATCTCCTTGAGAGCTCCAGCGTGCAACTTGGTGTCGCACACCGACGTTCGGTTGTTCCTTCCCTGGACGTGTGGATACCGTAGAGGCGCTACTACGATTGTTGCGCTTGAGGACGATCCGCGATCTTCACAAGGAACCGCAGACGTTGCTGGAAGAGACGATCGGCTCGTGAGGACATTGGACGATCGACTACGACCACTGCATCGACTCGCTGGACGTTGGACGATCGACTACGACCGCTTCATCGACGCGCTCTTCGTTGGACCAGACTGCTCCAATCCTTCTTTCGCTGCTCTACGCGTCTGTTGGTAACGATCTGTAATCATCTACTTGCTTGGCATCCTGGTTCGCGTGGTAGAAATTTTTGTTTGTAGCTATCGTAGCCTACCCCGTGACCCAACATGATTAACTCTCTCTGTTTGTCCATCCGTTTGGGGGTGGTATGCCGTGCTAAACCTCAATTTAACTCCCAACACCTTGAATAACTCTTGCCATAAATTGCTTGTGAATATTCGGTCTCGGTCTGAGACTATCACTGCCGGTAACCCATGCAACTTGTACACATTATCTAAGAATTCATGTGCTACTTGTTGGACTGAATAAGGGTGGCTCATAGAGATGAAATGAGAGTACTTGGTGAATCTATCCACCACCACAAGAATTACCTCTTTTCCCTCAGATTTTGGCAAGCCCTCAATGAAGTCCAAGGAGATATGAGTCCATGCTCTATCTGGTACAGGCAAGGGCTGAAGGAGGCCTGGGTAAGGTGTATGCTCAGATTTGTTTTTCTGACATACAGGGCATTCTTTAACAAATTGATTGACAACTTGTTTCATTCCTTTCCAATGAAAGAGCATTTTCATTCTCTTATATGTAGCCCTTTCACCTGAGTGACCACCAAGAGAGGAATCATGACAAGACCTAATTAATTGTGCCCTTAATTCAGAGTTAGCTCCCACTACTACTTTGTTCTTGTATCTCAGGATGCCTCCAGTCAATGTATAATTCTGTTTGGCCTTAGGGTCAATACTCAACTTAGCTATCAATGCTTGAGAACAGTCATCATGTTCATAGCTATGTATGATGTCTTTGACCCATAATGGTACAGCAGCAGAAATGGCTCCCAAATTCTCCTGGTTAACACATCTGGACAGGGCATCAGCTGCCCTATTCTCTCTCCCTCTTTTGTATTCTACTTTGTAGTTGTAACCCAGCAATTTAATCAATAACTTGTGCTGAATCCCTTCAGTAAGTTTCTGTTCCTGGATATACTTTAGACTTTGTTGATCTGTCCTGATTATCAAAGTTGATCCAATCAAATAATGTTCCCATTTCTTGAGTGCTTCAATGATGGCTAAAGCTTCCTTGTCATAGGTTGAAAAAGCTACGGCTCTAGGCCCCAATGCTTTGCTCATAAATGCAATTGGTTTTTGGTTTTGCATCAACACTGCACCAATTCCATATCCACTTGCATCAGTTTCCAAAATAAATGGTAAGGTATGATCAGGTAAAGCCAGAACAGGAGCTTTGGTCATCTTTTCCTTCAATTGTTGAAAGGCTGAATCTTGAGTTTCTTGCCATATAAATCCACTCTTCTTAAGAGCTTCAAATAAGGGTTTACAAATCAATCCATAGTTCTGAATAAATCTTCTGTAATAACCTGTCAGGCCTAAAAAGCTTCTCAGTTGTGTGACATTTCTTGGTGTGGGCCATTGGGTTACTGCCACTATCTTTGATGGGTCTGTAGCTACTCCCTCCCCAGTGATGATGTGGCCTAGATACTCAATCTGTCTTTGTCCAAAAGCGCATTTGCTCTTCTTGGCAAACAGATTCTGATCAACAAGGGCCTTCAATACCATGGTTAAATGTTGCCCATGTTCTTCCATTGATTTGCTGTATATCAAGATGTCATCAAAAAATACTAATGCAAACCTCCTCAAGAAGGGAGCCAATATCTCATTCATTAAGGCTTGAAAAGTTGCAGGGGCATTAGTTAGCCCAAATGGCATTACCATGAATTCATAATGCCCCATGTGAGTGCTGAAAGCAGTTTTCTCCACATCCTCTTGCTTCATCCTTACTTGATGGTATCCAGATTTCAAATCAATCTTTGAGAATATGCAGGAGCCATGCAATTCATCTAATAGATCTTCTATGACAGGAATAGGGTATTTGTTTTTTATTGTGTTGGCATTAAGCTGTCTATAATCCACACACATCCTCCAAGTCCCATCTTTCTTCTTGACTAATATTGCAGGGGATGAATAGGGACTTACACTGGTTCTAATGGTTTTTGACTTCATTAATTGTTCAATAATGCCCTCCATAGCATTCTTCTGGTGATAGGGCAACCTGTATGGCCTTTGATTAATTATCTTCTCTTCACTTTTCAGAGGAATGGCATGATCACAACCTCTGTGGGGAGGTAGTTTACTTGGATCTTCAAAGACTCTCTTGAATCTCTGGAGTATGTTTGCAATGCTGCTTGGAATTGGAGTGGTCTTCTGCTGCTCTAGATTGGAGTTACAGACATAGACAACTGCTCCTACCACACCTTTTTCCATCAATTTTTGTAGCTTCTCTACTGGCACAAAACAATTTCCTTCAGGTAGTGTTTCATCCCTGAAAGTCACCTTGTACTGTCCCATATATGATATACTCAGTTCCCTGGTTTTGAGGTTCAAACTTATAGGACTGTGGCAGTAGATCCAGTCAGCCCCTAGGATCAAATCGTATCCCTTTAAATCTAATACCCTGAATGTATCAGAGAATTGTTTTCCTTGTATAGTGTACTTGCAGTCTTTGCATCTAGCTTTGCTCCACAATGTCTCTCCATTAGCAACCACCACTCTTACAGCTGAGTCATTATGGATTTGACAACCAGCTTTTAGGGCTATGTTAGTGTCAATAAACGTGGCACTACTTCCACTATCAACTAAAGCAGTTCCTTTAACCCTGCCTAATTGAAGTGTGAGAGTGAAGGTTTGATTTCCTGAGCTAGTGCCCTGTACTCCATGTACAGATAATTGGAATGTAACATCTTCTTCTTCTTGATCTTCCTCCACCTTATGATCAGTTTCAAGTTCCAACAATTCTTCTTCACCTGTGACATCATTTTCCTTTTCCTCTTCCTCCTGGGTTACCATGGCTCTTACTTGTTGATTCATCTTGCATTCTTGTTTATGCCCTGGATACCATTTCTCATTGCACCTGAAGCATCTACCTTCATTCTTAGTACTACTATTTCCATTCAGGTTCTTTACTGGAATTCCTTTCATTTCACTGCCCACTCCTTTATGAGTACTTGCAGGTCTGTTATGATTCCAGTTTTGATTGCTCTTAGCAGTCTCCCTGTAAGCACTAGGCTGCTGCTTCTTGAAGGGATTGGACTGTTCCAGTCTCTTTGCTACCCAATAAGCATCACTAAGAGTTAGAGGATTCTGCAATTGAGAATGACATTGAATATACTCTCTCAATCCTGCTACAAAGCTCGTGATGTAATAATCTTCAGGTAAGTGAGGATTGTCTCTTCTTACTAAAGCCATTGCTTCTTCAAATTTATCAATGTAGATAGCTACTGATGAGTGTTGCTTCACTGCATGAAACGATGCCACTACATCATATACCGATTGCTCAGAGAATCTCCTTTCCATTGCCATACAGAACTGATGCCAAGACAAATTATCTAAGTTGATACCTGAACCAGCCCACCAAGTTTCTGCTCTGCCCACTAAGTACAATACTGCTATCTCCACTCTCTGGTTCCAGGGTACCTTTGCAATCTCAAAGTACTTGTTAGCCTTTTTGATCCATGCATCAACGTTATCTCCGTTGAATTCAGGGAAATTGAGTTTTGGGCCTCTGGCAAAAGACCTGTGTTGGTAACCTTCTTGGTTTCCTCGGCTTCCCAAATGCCCACTGTGTTCTTCCATTTCCATGTGAGCATAATCCTGAAAGGTGGGTGAACTAGTGACTCTAACTGCCCAGGAAGGTATGCTTGCTGTTGCTGATATAGGACATGGTATTTTACCGAATTGCATGTGCGGACCCATATTGCTATGACCAAAAGGATGGGCTAGTAAAGGGGGAACTTGTGTACTCATCAAAACAGGACACAACTGTGAAGTACTCAACCCACCTGCACTAGGATTCCCTGTGATTCCCTCAGTATCAAAGGCTACGCTGTGCTGCATTGAACTTGCTGAAACTCCCCCCATATGCATAGATATTCCAGTGGATCTCTCTATACTAGCAGGAGAAGATCGAACTAGGGAAGGTGAAAATTGATTTTCATAGTTACCTCTGTAGCTCGAGAATCTATCTGATGGTTCCCTGGTCTCTGTGTTCTTCTGAGTTGTTTGAATCATCAGAGTGTTGATAGCTAGGGTCAATTGCTCCATCTTCTTGTTGTGTAGTTCCATCTGCTGAAGATGTTCTTCTTGTCCCTTTCGGATCAACTCTACCCCTTTTCTAACCTCTTCTAGCTCCACCTTGGTGGCATAAAGTTGGCTTCCTCCTTCCACCGCATCCTCTTTTCCATGCTTAGCCATTCTGATTCACCACCCGACCTGGGATTTTCCTCAAGGAACAACAGATCTTCCCAACCCAGTCTAGATCTATGACTTCCTCCCACAATACCCTCAAATCTGTTCTAGAATAGTCTTAACTCCGGAATTTTATAGGAAAACTAGTTTCCAAACCCTTGCCAAGACTACTCGCGATTAGATCTGAGGCCAAGAACGTGGGCTCTGATACCAATATGTCAAGAACTATAAGTTTCAACTCCAAAATCAGATTCGACAGAAGCAAAATCTGAACAAGGAAAATTGGGGAAAGTAGGTGCGAAAAAGAAGAACAAGGGATGAGGGTCTAGGGTTTGCTTTTTGCAATAGAAATCCAGAATGCCCTCCTTACAAACTACAGCTAGCTTATAAACTGCCAGTCTGCAAATTACATTAAGCTAATTGCGTTTTGAAAAGACAGAGTCTAGATAAGCAACAGTGTTTAGCACCAACACAGCTACAAGTTGACTTCGTCAATCACCACCCGTTAGATCCTCATATTGCTTCATCCAATGGCCTCAGTTCGCTAGCTTCTGGTAACGCTTCAATAAGTTAAACTCGGCATCGAGTCCTGGCTTCAACCGACTTGAGTCTGAATCGTTACTTCACTTCAGTTCTTGACAGCACCGAAGGACGATGACGCTGGCGCCGCTTGGACCGAGGCCGACGCGAGCACCCGCACTTTCCTCGGGAGCGATGCGCGACTTCACGAAGATGCGCCGGACGGCCGACTCGGCGGCGGCAGATTGGATATGCTATTTTTCCTTCTTATCTCTCTTTCAAATCCTAATAATGCTCGATACTCTTTGTTAGAAAAATAGATACAAAAGAGACATGAAATTTTACGTGAAAAACCCTTGCGGGAAAAAACTACGGGCGTAATCGGCGATGATCACTATATGAGAGACGTCTCATTATAATCTCCTACGTTTTGTAATCGCTTCCTTATATAGTGATCATCGCCAATTGTGTCCGTGGTTTTTTTCGCAATAGTTTTTCATGTAAAATTTTGTGTCTCCTTTATCCCTATTTTTCTAACATGAAGTGGTGCTATCTGGAGAACATTATGCTGAAAATGAGTTTTGCTGTCCAATGGGTTAATCTGGTGATGAATTGTGTGCGCTCCGTTAGCTTTACAGTGCGAGTCAATGGATAGTTCTCACCGGTGTTCAAGCCAACACGTGGAATTCGGCAAGGTGACCCTATGTCACCGTACTTGTTTCTCCTTTGTGCGGAAGGCCTTTCATCTTTCGAAAGGAATTCGAGTAGGTGTGCATCCCATCTTTTGTTTGCTGATAACTGTCTCCTTTTTTGGAAGCGTCAGCGCGAGGTGCGGAGCGTCTTCGGGACATCCTGGAGTTGTATAGGAGAGGCTCAGGTCAGTTGGTGAATCGCCAAAAATCAGAGATCTTCTTTTTTAGCGGCAATTGTTCAGATACGGCGAAACAAGAGGTGTTGATCAGCATGTAGATTGGTAATGAAGTTTTAGCAGAGAAGTATCTTGGATTACCAACAACGCTTGGTAGATCGATGGATGGTGTTTTTGGACATTTACATGAGAAGATACGAGTGTTGGCAAGTGATTGAGGAGAAAAGAAGTTGAGCTGTGCCGGGCGTCAAGTTTTGACCTAGTTAGTCGCACAGGCCGTCCCTACTTACTCGATGAGTTGTTTCCAACTTTCAGCTGGGTTATGTAAGAAGATTTGTAGTCTTTTGGCAAGGTGTTGGTGGAGTGGTAAGGTAGATCGCCGGAGCACTCATTGGATGAGCTGGCCTGACCTGACCAAACCAAAACTGCAGGGAGGTATTGGCTACAAAAATCTCCAAGCGTTCAATAGTGCTATACTCGCGAAACAAGGTTGACGGTTGATTTCAAAACCAGATTCCTTGTGTGCACTGGTCCTAAAAAGCAAGTATTTTTTCCCCGCGAAGATTGTTTTTACTACCACCAGAAGGAAGAGAGCTTCACACACTGGGCGAGCTATATTAGATGGCCGGAAAGCTCTTCTTGCCGGGTTGATAACGAGGGTGGGCGACGGCACCACTATTCAGGCCTGGGGTGACAACTGGATACCAACCAATCATAATCTGAGACCATTATGCAGACTTACAACGAGCACTATTAGAAGGGTTGATGAGTTGCTGTAAGATGATGCTAGCAGTTGGGATGAGGTTAAAGTCAGAGCGTAGTTCATTGCCCCTGATGCAGAGGAGATTCTTAAGATTCCGTTGGGAAATCCTAATGTGGATCTGCTTGCGTGAGCATACGAGAGAAATGGAGTTTTTTCAGTCAGGTCAGATTACAATCTACTGAACCGTAAAGTGATTGCCGCTCGTGTCTCTACTGATGCAGCTTCTACATCGATGGGAGATACGTCTCCGTTATGGAAGAAAGTTTGGCGCTTGAAAATTCCTCCAAAGGTGCGTGTCTTTGGCTGGAGATTACTTCATGGTTTTTTACCGGCCCGTGCAGTTCTCCATCGACGGCATATTGATGTTATTGGAATTTGTGAGGTATGTGGGTCACAAAATGAAACGATACTGCCTGCTATAACTGAATGCACTTATGCCCGATTGTTCTGGGAGGCGCTTAAGAATATATCTGGACTTCAAAATTCCATTATTGCATCCTAATACGTGGGTCAGAGATTTGCTGGATGAGCACCTCTGTCTGCCACAGAATGCAGCGCTCGTTCTGTGTGGTATGTACACTATTTGGACATCACGAAATGACCGGCAGCATAGAGGAAAGGGCTGGGACACAGCGAATGCAGTCAAATGGGTTAATGAAGTTGCAATGGAAACCTGCTGTATGGTGAGAGAACAAGTCCAGGAGATAGTGCAACCGATCCAACAATGGCATCCACCTCCTGAAGGCTGGCATAACGTGAATGTTGATGGAAGTTTTCAAGTGCAATTGGAGCTACTGGTGTAGTAATAAGGGATTGGCGTGGCAGTGTCTTATAGGCGAGTGCAAGGTGGGATAATGCTATTCCAGATGCATTAGCGGCAAAGGCTTATGCGTAACTATGGTAGGAGCGTACTTGGTGACATCGAGGAGTTGAGTAAGAGTTTTGTTGAGTTCCAAATGTGCTTTGCGCGTAGAACAGCAGCACACCTATGCGAAAGACATGCCACGTCGAGTACACCATTGCGAGAATGAGATGTTCTGCCTAGTTTTCTTTTAAAGTGCATTCAGACCGATTGTAACTCGACTTTGTTTACCAAACGAAGTAAAGCTGTGGCCTGTTCTCCAAAAATAAAACCTTAGCCAAAAGTCAATCCAGGTAGGTGAACATTTGCCCCAAGCAGCAAGCTAAGGCATTTTAAGCAAGCATTCAACTTCATTAACCAAAACCACCAAGGTAACAGCTATAGTACATAAGAGAAGGATTACCAAGTACAAATTGTTTGGGGGCTAGGATTTAAAATAAGAAAGTTGGAGCAATGATCATGCCTACTTAATGAAATTTCAGTTCATTTTAAGCAATCATTCAGCTTCATTAAGCAAAACCACCAAGATAACAGATATAGTACATAAGAGATTACCAAGTACAAACCCTTCACTGGCCATGCCTACTTAATGAAATTTCAGTTCATGAACAAATACAGTGCAGCAGTATTATTCAAGCACTACAGAATATCACTGGTGCCTTTCATTGTCATGCTGCCTAATCGACTTCTAGCGAAAAACTAGTCCAAACAGCCCTTAGTGCTCAACTCCTCTCCTAGTAGGAAACTACGAAGCAAAACAACAAATGGCCCAGTGTTGGATACAGCACATTCAAGGTAGATGCCATTATGCCAATCTGCCCTTAAACCTAATACTGCATACATCAAGCTAATGGCATCGATATTACACAAGCGGTGGCAGATCAGTGTGAAAACCGGAGAGAATCACATCATCAGCTGAGTTGTTCTCCTTATGGCCCAATACCTTCAGTAAATACCAGGAACAATCCTGTACGGTACTCTGTTGCAGTACAGCTTCCAGTACTTGCCATACCTGTCAGAGGGCAGACAACTTCGATCAGATATATCCATCGGGCACAAAACAAAGAACTCAATATTGCTTAAAGCCAAACTAAGTATCCTCAGGAGTTAATATTCCAATATAGGGTTTATCAGTGTTAAAAACAGGTTTTTTTTATCAATGTCAGCTAAAAAGAAAGTTGAAATATTGTTTTTATGATTACTTACTTTGATGCACATCTATCATCATCCCTCTTAGCTCGGTCAAACAGTAATATGGTCAGAAATATCACATAGAAGTACGGCAGGAACTGCAAGTGAACAAGAAATATAATTGATAGAATCCTGACTAAACTCATGATATAACACAATCAGGACATGCTTACATGATTAAAAAGAGCTGGAACGGTCCAGAAAAATGCAGCTAGTATCTCTGGGACATAGTGAAAGTGACGAGACAAGCCCCACCTGTCCAAATGGAAAACGAAGGTGCATGCTCAAAAGACCATTATTTCTGTTAAAATATACATGGTAACAAATTTCTCTTTTGATGAACTATGCAAATAAAGAAAACTGAATCTTAGATTCACCATCCAGAAGTCAAGAGGAGACTGCTTTTTGTTTCTCCATTTGTAGTCTGGTAGGAAGCAACAATCTGAAGTTCCACCAAAATAAACACATAAGCAAACTTACAAGTATGAAAGTCTATCGTTTAATTTGGAAGCAGCAAGATCTTAAATGCTTCAACCTTAGACGGAGCTTTGCCCCAGATTGAGCATTTTCCATTTGTCCGACGAAATTCTTGGCGCTGACGATCACAGTCATAGTTTATATATATGCACAATATTCCAGCAAGGAGAATTGAGAGTGCTAGCTGCAACAAGATTAATGGATATTCAATTCAACTGTTGGAACTAAAATTGTGAATAAGCAACTGACACAAAGTAAACAGATAATCAAAATACTACAGACCAAAATATAGAAAACGGAAAGTTATGTAAAAGAAGAACCTGGGGACCCAAATTCACCGGATGATTGACAAGGTACATTCCAGGAGAGGTATATATCGATGGAACCCATACCAAGCATCCCCAGCAAATATAGAAACCAGCTGGTAGGAAATCACGTCAGCCAAAACAATAATAATAATCTGGACAGAACAAAATAAAGTCCACTTTTGCAAATTAAAAAGTAGACTATGTTACAGTATAGTTTAAGAGGGGTCCCTTTGAACCTACAATCTTCTCAAAGAACAATTAATATATTAGAATGGTGGCCTTTTGCAGTAAAAGGAACTTTCATCATTTTGTTCGGTTCATACAGCTAATGAAATAAACCTACGAGGATTGATAACTAATCTAGAACTTCTTGTGACAAATTTTTTTAATGCAAAGATTCCTCCAAATGCTTGATACAGGAGTAGAGGTTAACAGAGTCGGTTATCTTCATTTTTGCACACAGAACTTCTTTAAAAATAATAGCTCATGGTATAAGTTATGCCCAGACATTTTATGCAAGTGACATGGTATTATGGTAATATAACCTAGAAAATTTTAAAAACATGCTATGCATTATGCACGAAAATCCTATAAATTTAATTATATATCAATTAATTAAGGTCATTTATGTATTATTTTATATTCTTTGCTACAATTTTTAGTAACTTTATTTTTATGTTTGATTTTTGGGTTTCTTTAATCACCCTTAAGGTCACTTTTTGAACATCTAATTTCAGTAGCAGGCCAACTTAGCTTGCAGTTCATGACTATGAGTTCGTTGATTATATTACATAATCAGTTCCATGTATCAAGATAACATTATTTAAATGGAAGGGACTATTTTGCGTAATTTGGAAGAACAGGACTAAATTTCTCAAAATGGGACAGGCAAAATCTGCATGCAGCATTTTGAGTAAAAAGATAGCCAGTGGAGAAAATTATTCTTTCAAATTTCATATCCTGTAGCAAGAAGATCCTTGCAATTAAACACGGGGATATATTAAGTGCAATCATCCTTTGGGGTTCAATCATGCAATCAGTTTGGGTTTGGGCACCAAATTAACATGAAAATTTTTAAACAAAATTCTATATGTACTTCTCAATTTACATATGTATAAAATTTCAAGTTCAGATTCATTCTATGTTACGAGGGGCAAAAATAAGAAAAATCTGACAAATGATAAATCAAAAGGAACAGGAAAAAGGAAAAAAAAAAGGCATGTTAGTATTCACATCAAACTTATATTTTTGTTCCTTATAACACATTTTGAATTTTATTCTGAAATTTTAAAGGGAGCTAGAAGCCTAGAACACTCCATAGACTACATAATCCTTTTTTTCATGTTAATTTGGCGCCCAAACCGAAAATTGACTTCAGAATTGCACCTCAAGAGGTGATTGCACTTGATATGTTGCCATTAAACACATAAACGGGCTGCCTACCTCTATCATGAGCAATGTCCATGGTACACCAATATCCAGATTCCCACCAGAAGAACTTAGTGACATAGATCAACATCAATGCAGTATTCACAAGCATAGAATCTGTGATTCGGCCATTCATTTCATACTGCATATCAAAGTTCAAAGAAATCAACTGAAGGTTTAACAGATAACTGCATCATATAATGTTAACACAGGCTTTCTATGTTTTGCATTGGCATGGTAGTACGAAAGTAACACATCAATGAGTACAAGCACAAAAATACCAGAAATTGGATAGCAACCAATACAAACACATGCCTCTTAATTGTGAGAGTGAGTGTGTGAGACTAGCATATCAAAAGAATATTAGAATATTCTGACCTGCTTTATGCAGTAGGTTACAGCAAGAACAGCCCAGGACATCATCCCAAAACGGCAGTTTGTGAAGACTTTGATATCGAAGTGCTCACCAATCCGGGGATACAATTCCATTCCCTGGAAATGTGCAATTATATACATGAATCAACAAACAACCATATAGTTTGGAATAACAAAAGCAATCACTAAGTTATGCAGATGTTAAGAACCACAATGATATTACCATGCAAGTGATCCAGAGGAGTCCAATTAAGAGTAGATAGCTCCTAATTTAAGGCAACGTGAAAATCAATTGCATGGATTGAACAACACTTACCCAGTAGAAATCAATTATCACATTTCCTGAGGATCCAGAGTCAGATGAAGATGGTGCTACCTGACCCTAAAAAGGAAAAAAAAACTATCCATCGGCAAAGGAAGCTTGGTACACAACTATATGAGGGCGAGGGAACAAAAATATATTAAATAATCTCACCTTGATGTACAGGAAAATACAGAACACAAAGCTTCCAAAAACAAGAGCAGAGTATATCTCCCCCAAGTGATCATATACTATTGCAGGGTTAAAAATTCCGAACCTGACACATATTTTTGTTAGTGACTGGTGATATAAACCATAGTACAAACTACACACAGAAGACAAAACTTAAAGAGAGGTCCAACAGGCAACACCTATATTAAAAAAATGCTTACAAAAAAAAAGTGGAGGAGAAAGCAAACTCAATTAATTCAGACATTTATGACGAACTTCACAGTATAGTGAGGTGGCAGGACGAAGCTTCAAAAGGTACAAGGCTACAAGCACAAATGACTGTAGTTGGAAATGCACGAATATTTCACTGATTTTTTAAAAAAAGTGAGAATAATAAAATTATTACGTTTAAGGGTCAGCAAGATCAAAAGCTACAGAAATTGATTTTACTCTATTTGCAAGATGGAAGAAATGACAACACATGCACATGGTGTACTGGAAACACATAAGTGATAAATTTATAGGAATGTAAACATTTTTGTATTTCAGGTATGATCTTCACTATCTTTGAAAGAGAAGAAACAGGGAGTGGAAAATGATTTAGGTAAATGGTGGATATACTAAATGCATTTCATATCTTGCTTGCATATGATCGGACACCATTGCATAGCTTAGAACAAATGATGACACACAGGGCATACCAAGATATATGCAAGACAAGTCGAAAATACATGCAGAATGGGTGTATCCTTAGTTTTCCACAAAAACACAAAAATTAACTCGACTTATATTCCAAACTCTTGGTGGCAATTTCATAGTGCTCCAACATGCGGTTACCATACACTAAGGAGCCTTTTCTCAAACCATTAACACACTTCAGGCTTATGCCTCAATTTTTTGGCCTCGTGCAAGGTGCGCATCAATCCAGGACAGCTATGTAAGGGCTCCAAATTTGAATACAAAAAAAGAAGAAGCAAAAACTAAGGTAACACCCCCTGCCCAAGTTTAACTGGCAGAAACATCAAATGAGAATGTAAGTAGTGATGAAGCCACCTCAACGTTGAGTGATGTAATTTGAAGTTTAGCTATATGATTAAGCAACAGGTCCACCCAAGAAAAGAAGATAGTCTTACCACCACAGGCTCATGTAAGTTACCAAGGTCACTGCATATGCTTGTAAGCCATTTGCCTGACAAAAAAGAAAAGGATATGTACCAAAATAAGCCAAAAGGAAAGCCTTTCCAGGGGAAAAAATGCGGTTTATTTCGACCTTGTCTGCTCACAGTGAAAGCTGACAACAATGAAGTTAGAGCTAGAATTTACCATGATGCATTCAGTAATCTAACATGTCAGTGATGCTGCCATAGCAGTAAGCAGGTAATGAAACTACCGTGTTACATATTTGTACAGTAATGTGGTGGCAGCCAAGTATCACTAAGACCGCAAAAAACAATTAGCTTATTTGCTACAACATTAAGATTCAAGACTACCAATCGAAAATCGCGATCTCCATTTTTGCCAGACTTGAACAATGCAGCTTCAAAAGAGAGGCAAGAATAGCACAACATTGTTATAATTCTACCAAAACCACGGACCTTGTAGACGGGCACGTTCCCCGCGGGGGAGACGGGGCCTTCGAAGCGCTTCCCGGGGACGAGCAGCTGCAGGGCGGCCTCGAACAGGCCGAAGCCGAAGATGATCTTCCAGGCGACCATGGAGGGCATGGGCCAGATGGCCTTGAGCCCCTCCAGCAGCCCGTGCTCGCGGAGGTACTCGTAGGTCCGCAGCACCGATCCGTCCGCGTGCACCATGGTGTACCACCTGCAGCGCCAACGCCAAGAACAAGAACACGTCAAGCACCGCTACATCCCCCCAGCACAGCGAGAGTGAGGCTGCTCCTCTGTTCCTCCGGCTAGAAATCTTGGGCAAGCCAAGATTCGGATCGAGCAACTAAGCAGCGGATCGGAAATGCGATCGAACAAGGCGGGATGGAAACCGAGATAAGATTGCGCCCGATCTGGAACCCCGGGAAGAGCCAAGGGCACTTACAGGAGGATGACGAAGGGCGGGCAGAGGGAGAGGAGGGAGAGCATGGAGGTGTAGGTGACCAGCGCCGAGTGCACCGTCTTCGGCGCGGCGGAGGAGGAGGGGGGCTCGGGCTTGCCCATGGTCTCGAACGCCTCCCTCCCTTCTCCCCTCGATCTCGCGCAGTGTGTGTGCGCGGGTGTGAGACGGGAAGCAGAGCGGAGGAGAGGAGGCGACTTGACTGGGGTAAAAAGATCTGCGGATCTGGCCGGTTTGAGGGCGCACACGTGTGCCAGCGGGGTAGGTCGGGCTGGGCCTCGGGATTGACGCACCCCAAGCGGAATCTTGTTGAATCTTGTTCTTGTGTGCGTTTGAATGTTTGATACACTACTTTGATCCTGGCATTTTGCACGCGTGCGACAAATTGCAAATTTGTTTATTCAATCACTTATTTACTCCCACTGTTGAAAAAACGAAGCAAAATTCGGTAGCTTATACTACTTCCAGTGATGTTTGACTCCAACTATTGAAAAAATAGAAATTTGATCATTTATCCCGCCTTTAAATTGTCTTCTATTATTTGTGATTATCTTGAACTACAGTGATTAAAAGAACCATTTTGAATTTTCTTCATCGATCTTTTGCTATTTCTCCATTTTCCATTTACTTTAGCCATTTCTGCCCATGTGAAAAGACGATTATGCCTTTTACCCTAGGCGCATATGGTCCGATCTGGCTTGGCTGCCGCACCGACCGCACCACACCACACTCCACTCTCTCTTTGCACCCGAGCACCACCTTGGTCCTCTCCTCCTCTCCCGAACGCCACCTTGGTCCTCTACTCCTCTCCCGAGCACCACGACGACAAGCACCTCTTCCTTTACCGTCAATGTCTCACGGCAGCTCCTTCGCGCGGTCTAGCAAGAGTGCGTACCCTTGCTGGGGCACAGGAAGAGCAGGCCTCCCCTCATCTATTGCCTTGTGTGCGGACAAGAGAAGGTGTTAGAGCTCACTTTGAAGACAAAGACTAACCCAGGGAAGATCTTTGTGAAGTGCCCCAAGAATTAGCCGAATGTAAATTTTGTCGAAGTTTTGTGATCTCTCCCAATTTGGATTAGGGTTCGATTTGGGTTTTAGGGTTATTGGGGATGAACCCGAAATTGGGGGAAAGTTAATTTCTTTCCTTTTCTTTGTAGCTTAGGAGCGAAATAGTTGCAATTTCTTCATGTGGTTGCATCAGTACGAACATCACCTAGTGGACATTGGGATACTTCATGTGGATAAGACTTGCGCTGACGATGTGATTCCTGAGCTTCTTGAAGTTACCTCTGAGCTGAAATGTGAGCTTGCAGTCCTAAAATCTGGAATTGCTGGTACAAAGGTTGAGGTTGGTTCGTTGCATGTTGAAATGGCTGTGATCAAGGCCTTCGGTTCTATGATGGATGGCAAGATGAGGAAGGTCTTCAAATTTGGAGAGTTGCATATGCTTGCTAATGGACTCATTGTTGTGCTTCTTCTCTTACTTGTCATATTGATGATAGTAAAGTAGTATGGGATGTCCTGTAATTGTTATGTAGTGGAACAAATATAATGAAACATCTATGTAGTTCTAACTTTGGAATGTATGTATTGAAACCTTTATGTATGATTTGCATTGGAAGGTATGGTTTGCAGTGAAATGAGGACCTTGATAATGCAATGCAATGATTTCGTGTTTGACATTCATGCATGACATGGACCCTAAATTTGCAATGAGTCAACAGCACAAACAAACTCCAAATGAACTGATTTCACATTTGATATTCATGCGTGATATGGACCCTAAATTTGCAATAAGTCAATTGTACAAACAAACTGCAAATGAATTGATTTCACATTTGACATTCATGCATGATTTGGACCCTGATTTTGCAATGACTCAACAACACAAACAAACTCCAAATTGAACTGAGTTAACATCTCTAGCAAACTGCTAAATAACTGAGTTCATACAAACTAACTGAGTTCACATTTCTAGCAAATTGCAAAATAACTTAGTTCATACAAATTAACTGATTTCACAAACTACAAAATAACTGAGTTCACATCTCAAGCAAACTACAAAGTAAGTGAGTTCACAACTGTCTGCAGGCCTTGAACTCACACATACTAAGGGATTTTCCCTAAGATTACAAAATAAGGTGGTTTGGGCCATCAAAGCTACATAACTAGTTTTAGGCACTATGTTTCTTGCTATGAGTGATCTCTCATGCAGTTTAGGAGGTATGTTGAGCCTTAGAATTGGGGGTGTATCAGGAATTGAAGTGCTTGGTCCTGTAGCCCTAGATGTGCTTGGACCTACAGCCTTGGTTGTATTCTTCCTGCTCCTATGTTTCATGTGACAAATAAACAGATCAGTCACACTACACTACTAAATGAAACATAATATTGTTACCAAATTTACTTTTACCTTTTTTGTGCCCTTCAATTGGTATATTATAGATGATAGTATTCTCCCTTGTAGCCTTTCTCCAATCCTTCTCCTGTTTATCAAATAGCACCATGATCATCTCCCTAAGCTTGTCAGCTAGTTGATCAATAGGCGGATCCTTTATATCCCTCACCCAGCTGTTAAAGCACTTTGCAAGGTTATTATTAATGTAGTTACAGTTGATTTCTTTATTGAACAAGGACCTCACCCATAGTAAACTATGATGTCTTCGAAGGTACTCAGCCACCTCAGGAGATACTACCAACACCTTTTTCATCTGGTACTTAGACACCTCAGGCTTGTATGCCTTAGCAACAGGCCACATATGGGCAAAAGCATCACCATGAAATTTGTTAACGAAATTCTGCATTAAGTGCCTAAAGCACTTCCTTTGTTCGGATTGAGGGAAAACATCCTTCACTGCATTATCTAGACCCTTGCAAGCATTTATGCAGACAACCAAGTTAGAAGGTTCACCTATTGCCTTCTTTAATTGTCCCATGAACCATGCCCAATTTTTCCCATTTTCAAACTCAATGAATCCATAAGCAACTATAAACATCCAGTTATGTCCATCAAGAGTAGTAACATATGCTAAATGCCCATTCCACTTGCCATTTAGAGTAGTTGAATCAATACTAATATTAGCTCTACAACATTCACAAAACCCTCAATGCAACAAAGAATCTATGGAAGTATACATTACTTTTAACTATTTTAATGTCAATCTCTACAACACTACCTGATGATCTCAGCTCAATCTCAGTCTTGAAATTGTACAAGGATTGGAAGCTTTCATCCCAACTGCCATATAACTCATCCACTGCTCTTTGCCTCCCCATCTGTACTGTGTCATAACTAATTGTGACATTGTGGTCATCCTGCAGCTTTTCTTGCAGCTCCTTGGCACCCATGTTAGGATTGTTCCTCAAGATACTTGTAGCCATATCTGCCACTGAAGCCTAAGATGCCATAGAAGTCTTGATCCTACTATTTGATACGCAGTTGTGACAATCAACTATCTTGGTAACCTGCAGAAAAACAAATAGAAGCACTTAGTACAAATACTACTACCACTAAACGAAACATAATACTATTAGCAAAAAGGTTAGTGCCCTGATAGTTTTTTTATCTGGCATCCTATAAGCTACAATTTTTCAAGTGCATCCTTTAGCTTTACAATAGCCCATAAATCTTGTATGGTCAGATTTCTGAGTGCCCATGTCAAACTCCTCATTAATGGCATATTGTCTGATGGCCAACCTAAAAGCTTTCATTAAAGGATAGGTAATGCCGATCCCCAATACTGGGTGATCCCTGTCATACACATTCTGCTTCTCCTCAGGAATATAATCATCCACTGGAATAGCTACCCCTTCAGTGTCATCTTGTTCAGAAGAACCAACAAAAGGGTCAGGAATTGTTTGCTCAGCTTCCCTGGCTCTATCATCCTCATTCCTTAGGCTCAAAAGAACATACATCTCGTCCTCACTCATAGGGACATCTCTGTCATCAACATCATGGCCTTGAACAATCGGAAGACATGACCAATCTACCCTACCTTCTGAAGCCCACACATTTCCTGATGCTTTCACTGATGCCTCCACTTTTGTCTTTGCTGTTGCTGTTGGTGGATTAACAGGTGTTGGACCGAAAAGGCGACTAGAGGGGGGATGAATAGGAGCACTGTCTATTTTTCACCTTGATTGGATTCAACATGATTTTCACTTCAATAGCTGTGAGAGCTATGAAGATCAATATACAAGCATAGCGGAAGACTTGGATTGAATCTAATTAAAACCCCGAAGAAAATAGACCAAAATTACCAAAAACTCAAATCCAAATGAGTTAAGCAATCAGACCACTCAAATGGGCGGTCTGACCTTTGGCCTAGCGGTTAGACCTCTCACCAGGGGCGGTCTGACCTCTAGCATGATGAATAGGAAAATCACCCCTGAACTCAAAATCACAAATTGGTCTAACTTTTGATCCACAACTCCAAACTTCACGAAACTTGAAACATACCTTCTCTAGGATGTCAGGAACCTATTCCAATCAAGGATCATGAAGATCATTGCCAAAGTTCCGACATTTTTCCGTTTAAGTGAAGGTTGCTTTAAAACCGAGTCAAAACTAAAATATGATCCAAAAACTTACTCGTGTGTAAGAGATGATTAAGATGATCATAGATGCATTTTCACATGTTATAGCAAGCAAGATCCAGGCCTGAAACCAAAGGATCAAGGAAAGCCCCAAAATCACAAAAGAGAGAGCAAGAACAAGAAGATACTCATCTTGAGGAATCTTGTTTAGATTGATTTGATATTGATGTTGGTTTACAACCACTCCATCTTGGAGGACAAAAGCTCAACACTTGAGCACACAATCAATCCAATTCTCTAGAACCCTAACCTCTCCACTTCCCTCTCCTCTCTCTAAACACAAACTAGGGCTTTTCTAATATGAGGGTTGGGGGTGCACAACCGGCACCCTCCTCTTTTATAATGGACGCTAGCCCTAGAGAGACATCCCAAATAGGCACCCATTAAGCCCACACACAAACGAGTTTCACTCACGCATGCTTCTCAAAGCGCCATCTTCATCTTCTCTTGACCTAAACCGCCTCTCCTTAGGCCATCTTGCGCCGTGGTTTCTTCAAGGCCAAGAAGGTGGTTTCGCACACCACCACTTACCACTTTTCCGGTATAGGGCAATTTCCCAAAATACCCCTCTACCAACTTTTGGCGATTCCTTCGCCTCGAAGTGTCTTCCATGCTCCGTCATCATCCACGTGGCCCTAATGACTTCCCGCCAGGCCTTTCACGCGTCCGGATCCCACCGAACTGTCCTTGCTTGCAACTGGGACCAAGTCACTTAGCACACCACGTGTCTCACCATGACTACACCTAGCTTCCTTGACCGTTCAGAACCTCAGCTCCTCCTTGAGCCTAGTCCAGACCTCAACTCCTCCCTAAGTCTAGTCCAGTCCACCTTGCCACTGCCCGTCATGTTCATCACTAGTAGTTTCTGCTCCTGTTCATTATCTTCTCGGCTTGTAACCACCCCGCTAGCCTCAGTCATCTTCCGGCACCACCTCGATTGTTTTGGACCTCAGTTCTCCTAACCTAGTCCCGATCTAGTTTGCCTCACTACGACCTAGCTCCTGCGTCCTACAACCATCACAAAACAAGCAAACCGTTATGTAGCACTGCACGATACGCACAATCATCAATTCACATAATCGATAAGGCATGAGCACATACCTTCACAAAGGCCTTTACTCAAACTTTGCCTTCTATGGTTCTTATCCATCTTGCGCCTTACTTGAGTCCAACCATCTCACCGAGCATCTACAACCGTTCTAGACCTTGGTTCTCCTAACCAAGTCCCAGTCCTCCTCGTCGTTGACCATAGTTGACTCCAAGCCACCTGCACAACAATAGACTAAGTAACCATTTTTGGACACAAGTTCTTTGCAACTTGACTCATGTTAGGCAAAACATGCATCATGCAACATCTATGCAATGAAACTCATGACTTAACTCACAAAGTTCACCGCCGTCCCAGCGCGTGAACACTGCCTGGATGGTTAGACCGTCGTCCATGGCCAGTCTGACCGCCAGCAAATGGCCGGTCAGACCGCCCCAACACTTAGCCAAAATTCCAGCCCCAGAAATCCAAATCCCCTCTGAAAATTTAAAACGAATAAAACTTTAGGCTCGAAACTCCAAAAATTATGAGGCCAAGTGTAGAAGGATCATCTCTCTTACCTGCACCCTCTATTTCTCGCCCGACCTAAAATTCAACAAACACCTTTCTAGACAGTTAGACTGCCGCCCTTGGCCGGTCTGACCGCCAACCTCTTGGCCAAAGCCCTAGCCGGTTTGACCGCTAGAGGAGGTCGGTTAGACCGCCACAAAGGCCAATATGACTGTCGCCCTGGCTGGTCTGACCGCCTAAAACCTAACAGCAGTAGGACTTTACCGAAATGAGGGTTTCTCCAAACACATCGACGCTATTGCCAATTGTTCAACACACTAAGATTAGGATCATATCCACATGATCTCCACAATAGGAATCACTGAACTATCTAGATTGGTAACATTGGATTGGCTAGATTAGTACCCAACAATGTCCACGATTTCAACACAAAAGCAAACCCATTTCAACCGTCGATTATTAAATTCTTCCATCATCTGTATGATGCCATGAATCATCTCAACCAACCCACTATTCCTATCAGTGCAAAAGAAATGGGCTTCTAGGCCTGAACCTCAAATGGTCCTCTCATGCAATTGTACAACCAACTTATCTAGTGTATACCGAGCCAGATTCACATCCCATTCTAGATCTTGACGATTAATTCGACAAGTAATACCATCATCAAATCGAGCAACGTAAGCCGCTAATAGATACTGTAAAAGATCGCTCTGAATCAACAGGCACATTGTTCCTACTCGAAAATGTGAAATTAAAAGAAAAATAAAATGAGTTAGGAGCATACTATTTTGTTTTTCGGTCTGTTCGAATATACTCCAAATGCAAGCAAAAAAACAAGGAAAAAAGGGCGTTCACAAGAGGAGTTACATACCTGTGAGGATCCATCATGCGCGCTACATAATCCCTCAACCCAAATCCAACATCCGCTGGTGAAGGGAGAGCTTCGCTGCCTAGGTCGCCTTGGCTGGTCGTGGCGCTCGGGTGCGAAGGAGAGAGGAGTGGAGTGTGGTGTGGTGTGGCGTGGTTGGTGCGCCAGCTGGGCCAGACCGGACCATATGCGCTTAGGGCAAAGGGCATAATCGTCTTTTCACATGGGCATAAATGGCTAAAGTAAATGGAGAAATGGCAAAAGATCAATGAAGAAATTCAAAACAGGTCTTTTAATCAATGTAGTCCAAAATAAATGCAAATAATAAAAGGCAATTTAAAGGCGGGGCAAATGATCAAATTTCCCTTAAAAAAATCTCACCCATTTCACGTGTAATGTTTACTTGTGGGTAATTTGAAGGTGGGTTTTGCCCTACCTATGCCCGCCTTGAAGGGATATGGGTAGGCTATGCTAGCTGATAATTCAAAAATTCTACCACGTAAACCATGTCATGCAAGTAGGAGATCATAGATCATTACCACCAAACGCGCAGTGCAGTGGAAGAAGAGTCGGAGCAGCCTGGTCCAACGAAGAGCACGTTGATGAAGTGGTTGTAGGCGATTGTCCAGCATCCTCGCAGGTCAATCATCTCCTCCAGCAACCTCTGCAGTTCTTTGTGAAGATCGCGGATCGTCTTCAAGCGCAACAGCAACCGCAGTAGCGCCTCTACGGTATCCACACGTCCAGGGAAGGAACACCGTACGTCGGTGTGCTAGCACCAAGTCGCACGGGAAGGCTCTTTCAAGAAGATGGTGGCTAGGGTTTCGATAGAACAACTTACGCGTTGCCCCTCTCCTCAATAGCCTCAAGCATCTCCTTATATAGTGCTCGTGACGGGTCTTATCTGAACACGTTTTGATGAATCGTATCTGTACTGGTTTGTTCCAACCTGTTAAGTGTGTGACCCATTATGTTCATGCGTAATCAGTTGTGACTTGGAAACTCCTTTTCGATCACGAGTCGTCAGCGGCTCCTAGCAGAACATAACGATTTCCTAATACACACGAATTATATCAGATGAACCTTAATGAAATATGATCTACGACCAGGTCCATATCACTAACGATCAGCTCGTATCTCTATACGACTAGTTCATATTTAGTCTCGACTAGTTCGTAACTCCTTACGAGCAGGTTTCGACCACTTAGTGATCATGTTCGACCAGCCTACGACTAGATCATATCTGATCAAACTTAAAGACATTCTCGTGTATCCTCCCTTTGCCTCATGATATCTGGTTGAACTCCAGGTGAGATGTTGTGTCATCCATGGACTGTTCAATATTTTCTCGATCGAGTGTTGGATAACTTGACGTGGTCGAACACTTCGATTACTAGTAGCATGGCCATGCACTTTCTTTATTCGACCACATCGAGAGGCCCAAAGATATCTCTCCTGTTATGTTAGGAGGGGCAAATCCTATATCCGACCAGTCACATTTCCTCCGCATGTTTCATAGCATACCCGAAAGCTACCTTTATAACTACCCAGTTACGGAGTAGTGTTTGGCAACCCCTAAGTGTACTATTACACATGCAGGAAACCATGCTGATCTCAGGTGTAAGGATTATACATCATCATTGCTTGAGACCAACTGATGACACATAAAATCATAACAATCTCAACGGTGTCTCAAGGTGGGAAATCCAACCCCATGTTCTCTAACATGTGTTCACATTATTGATTCAATATCCCTATACCCATGACTGGTGAAACATGGTCATCAATCAATACATGTGATGGTCGATAGAGTCACTAGTGTTCTGACCAGTGACATCCGACCAAGGATTCATTTAGAATGACATCATATAAGTTAAAACAGTTTCACCAACAAGTCACATACTTGTTAATCTTCTTAACCAATGATTCATTCAAGGAACAGAATAACACTTATTCAATAACACATAAACATAGACGTGATACAATCATCTCTATAATTGCCTCTAGGGCATATCACCAACAGTCTCCCACTTGCACTAGAGTCAATCATATAGGTATCTTATACCCATTGCTCTTGTGTGCACCTCATGTTTAGGCCGCAGGAGAGACTTTGTCAATGGATCAGAAATATTCAAATCCGTGTGCACTTTGTATATCTTCACACATCACCTCTCTCAATGATCTCACGAATGATGTGATATCATCAAAGTATGTGCTTGGACTTTTGATGCGATCTAGGCTCCTTAGCTTGTACAATAACTCCACTATTATCACAATAAAGATCATTGGACTAGAAGCGCTAGATACCACACCCAGTTCACAAATGAACTTCCTTATCCATACAGCCTCTTTTGCAACTTCTGAAGTAGCCTTGTACTCAGCTTCTATTGTAAAATTAGCAACCGTTCCCTACTTGGAACTCTTCCAGCTTACTACTCCTCCATTCAAACAAAACACAAACCCTGATTGTGATCTGAAATCATCCTTGTTGGTTTGGAAGCTGGCATCAGTGTAACCATTTACGACCAGCTCTTCCTCATCTCCATAAACAAGGAATGCATCCTTAGTCTTTCTTAAGTACTTAAGGATATTCTTGACTACTATCTAGTGACCTTCACCTAGATCTGACTAATATCTGCTCATAACACTTAGAGCATACGACACATCTGGTCGTGTACATAGCATGGCATATATGATAGATCCTATAGCCTAAGCATATGGGATTCTACTCATTTTGTCTCGCTCATCAGTGGTCGTAGGACACTGACTCTTACTAAGATTAATGTCATGTGCCATAGGCAAGAAACCTTTCTTGGAATCTTGCATGTTGAACCGTTTCAACACCTTGTCTATGTACATATCCTGGCTTAATCCAATTAGCCTTTTAGATCTATCTCTATAGATCCTTATACCAAGAATATATGCTGTATCTCCTAAATCTTTTATTGAGAAACTATTTCTCAAAGAAGCTTTAACAGATTCAAGCATTGGCATATCATTTCCGACCAGTAGTATGTCATCCACATACAAGATCAGAAACACAAGCTTGCTCCCACTAACCTTCTTGTAAACACAAGGTTCTTCTTCATTCTTGATGAAGTCAAACCCTTTGACCACTTCATCAAAACGAATGTTCCAACTCCGAGATGCTTGCTTCAATCCATAAATGGATTTATTAAGCTTGCATACCTTTCTAGCTTCCTTCGGATCGACAAAACCCTCAGGCTATGTCATGTACACATCCTCACTTAGGTTTCCATTTAGGAAAGCTGTTTTGACATCTATTTGCCATATCTCATAATCAAAATATGTAGCAATAGCTAAAATGATCCGAATAGACTTAAGCATAGCGACGGGCGAGAAGGTTTCATCATAATCAACACCTTGAATTTGTCTGAAACCCTTTGCAACCAGTCGTGCCTTATGAATGTGAATATTTCCATCTATATATATCTTTTTTCTTAAAAATCCACTTGCACTCAATGGTCTTAATATCATCAGGTGCATCAACCAATTTCCAAACTTGATTATCATGCATGGACTTTATTTCGGATCTCATGGATTCATATCACGACTCAGAGTCTGGGTTCACCATCGCTTCCGCATAAGTTTTAGGCTCATTATTATTCAACAATAATACGTCATGCCCATACCTTATAGGCAATTGACGTGGCCTTTTTGATCTATGTGGGGCTGATGCCTCATCTACAGGTTTAACAACATTTTATTCATCCTGTAGAGGTTCAGTAGGAGTTGAAACATTTTCCGATGGTTTCCGAATTTCTTCGAGTTACACCTTGCTCCCATTGACTCCTTTGGAAAGAAATTCTTTCTCCAAGAAGATACCATTACAGGCAACAAACACTTTGTTATCAAACCGATTATAAAAATATTATCATTTCGGTTCCTTAAGATACCCCACAAAGAAGCACTTATCGGACTTGTGTGTGAGTTTTTCAGACGTCAAACGTTTCACATATGCTTCATAGCCCCATATCCTGAGAAAAGACAATCCAGGACTCTTCTCCGTCCATATCTCATATGGTGTCTTCTCTACAGTTTTTGATGGAATCCTATTTAAAGTGAAAGCTGTTGTTTCTAGAGCGTATCCCTAGAATTGCAATGGAAGATCAGATTGGCTCATCATTGACTGAACCATATCCAACAATGTTTGATTTCGTCATTCTGATACCCCATTCCATTGAGGTGTTCCCGGCGGAGTAAGCTGTGCAACAATTCCACACTTCTTTAGATGATCACCAAACTCATGGCTCAAATATTTACCTCTACGATTAGATCGTAGACATTTGATTGTCTTGGCAAGTTGATTCTGCACTTCATTCTGAAATTCTTTGAACTTTTCAAAAGATTCTGACTTATGTCTCATCAAGTAGACATAGCTATATCTACTGAAATCATTAGTAAAAGTTATGAAGTACTAAAAACCACCTCTGGTCGGAGTGCTCATTGGTCCACATACATCCGAATGTATTATGACCAGTAGATCACTCGCCCTCTCACCTCTGGTCGTGAAGGGCGCCTTTTTCATCTTGCCAAGTAAACAAGATTCACATGTTTCAAATGATTCGAAATCAAATGAGTTTAGAAGAACATCTTTATGGAGCTTCATCATGCGCTTCTCATTTATGTGACCAAGAAGACAATGCCAAACGAAAGTGGGATTCACATCATTAGGTCGAAGTCTCTTAGCATTAATGTTATAGATGGGCTCATCCTCAAGATTCAAAACATACAATCCATTCACCAATGGAGCATGGCCATAAAGCATATCTTCAAAATAAATCGAACAACAATTGTTCTTTATTCTGAACTCATAACCTTCTGCTCCTAAACAAGAAGCAGAAATAATGTTTTTGCTTAAGGCTAGAACATAATAACAATTATTTAGTTCCATAACTAATCCTGAGGGTAAAGCTAATGGTAAAGTGCCAATAGCTAATGCAGCAACTCTTGTTCCATTGCCCACACGAAAATCAACATCTCCTCTTGCCAAGCATCTACTCCTTATCAGTACCTGCATCGAATTGCAAATATGAGCAACCGATCCGGTATCAAATACCCAAGAACTAGTCAGAGAAGTGACAAGATTAATTTGTATAACATTTATACCTGAACTGGAAGTCTTACTTCCTTTGTTCTTTTTCATTTCTGCTAAGTACTTCTTGTAGTTTCTCTTCCAGTGCCCAGTCTCATGACAATGGTAACATTCTGATTCAGGCTTAGAACCCAGTTTAAGCTTCTTAAGCTTAGCCTTGAAACTCTTGATCTCATCTTGAGTTTTTCCTTTGCCTTTTTCCCTTTCTTGACTTACCCTTCTTCTTGAAGATTGTAGTCTTTTGAACCATCATCACATGATTGGAACTTTTCTTGATGCTCTCCTCAGCACCTTTAAGCATGCCATGCAACTTGGCCATTGACTTCTCCATGCCATTCATATGAAAATTCAATAAGACACGCTCAAAGCTCGCAAAGAGCGATTGGAGAATCAAATCAGTAGCCAACTCTTAGCTAAGGGGAAAACTAACCTTTTCCAAGCTCTCAATGTGACCAATCATCTTGATCACATGGGGACTGATCGGGTTGCCCTTCGATAGCCTACAAGAAAACAATGCCTTTGAGGTATTAAACCTCTCTGCCCTCGCTTGATCCTAAAACATACCCTTCAGACCCACAATCATATTGTAAGCGTCTGTGGTCTCGTATTGCTTCTGAAGCTCAGAGTTCATGGTTGCAAGCATAAGGCAGTACACATCGAATGTGTCATTGCAATGCCTTTCATGAGCATTCTTTTCAGTTCGAGTAGCATCAGCATTAGGTTCCTCGGGATAAGAACTCTCTAGAACATATTCCTTTTTTTTCTTGTTTGAGAACAATTCTCAGATTACAAAATCAGTCAATGAAGTTTGAACCATTCAACTTTTCTTTCTCAAGAATAGATCGCAAATTAAAGGTAGGTGCAGAAGAAGTAGTAGGTGCTATGATCTATAACAGAATATGCAAAAATTGAGCACTATGTTAATGTAAGATCTTCTATTAGACATTCATATTGGTGGTTATGTTCGACCAATTTACGACCAGCTCGTATCACCATACGACCAGCCCATACATAGTCGAACTTAATCAACAACAGTCAATAAAAGATGCTCCCACTATATATCATCTTTCCCTCAAATAACATATAGTGAGTTCAAGATCCATATATCATTAAGTCCTAGTGAGCTTTGGCATCACTGCTAGAAACTTAGTGATTTTAGGTAAGCAACCATTTGCTAATCATATCACATATGACTCTTGTTTGATTGGTGACATCTCCATACACTTCCAACCAACACTATGCCCCAAGGCCCAAAACTGTTTTGATAGCCTTGTCAACTTAAACCAACACTATGCATGTGGGTGTCCGACACCCACCCCATCTTATTAAGATGGTCAATGGTACCCTACTTTGGTAGACCTACCATTTAATGATCAAAATCGTGATGGTCGTAGCAATTGGAAAGGCATCAAATTAACTTAATTTTTCTTAAGGGATACTATTCTACAATGTTAAAATATCTAATGATAAAACATGATCAAATAGCATGACAGGAATAAACATTCACAGATAATCAAATTAAATTGTGAAATAGTATGTCCCTTATCTTGACGATCTCCATCATCATGCTTTTTGTCCTCCGACCATCATGCTTGAAGTCTCCGACCGCATTCATCTACTAAGCAATTACTCCTAAAAGCTAGCAATGAATTACATACGAGAATATCAAGCATCACATGTCGGTACACAGACCGTTATACAATAATATGTAGCTCGATTGCTATCACACAACATGACACACAGGTCATGTGAAATCCATTCATGTATCACATACACAATGGGCCATACTAGTCACATAAATCCCTGCAAAAACGAGTTATACAAAGAATCCAGTTCTATCGGGCGACATGAACACATATGAAGAATCTAGCCCACCATTATATGTTAATAGAGTGTTTTGGTGATTAATGACAAATGCATTTGTGAGACTAACATGTTTATTGATATACTTATTGTTTAGTCTCAATTGGATATAAAGGTGATAATCATGAAGGCATGTATGTGATTAATGACAAATGCATTTGTGAGACTAACATGTTTATTGATATACTTATTGTTTAGTCTTAATTGGATATAAAGGTGATAATCATGAAGGCATGTATGTGATTAATGACAAATCAAATTCATTAGATAAACAAAAGAAAAATCCAAACAGGTATGCACTTATAATGACAAATCTATTTGTGAGACTAACCCTCTTATTGTTATATCTCATGATTAGTCTCGTTTGGATATAAAGAACAAAAGAGGTATGCATCCTACTTTGTATTCCTATACCCTGTTGCATTCCTCGGATCCAGAATATAGGTTGAACTTCACTAAAGAATTAACCTAAATATGTGTATATGTTCTTACTACATATTCATGTATGCACACATATAGGGGGAGTTCACTCTATATTTTGAGGTTTCATTAGTATTGATCCATATTCCTGTTTCCACATATTTGGGATCTTTACTTTGAAACATATCCTGTGAATATATTTAACTTGCATAGTTAATATATTCATATGAGTATATAACACTTGTGTAGTCTAAGTATACTTATATGTGAGTATAATATAACTTGTGTAGTTAATATATTCATGTGTGTATATGAGACTTGTGTGCTCATATATCCTTTGAGTATATATAACTTGTGTAGTTGTTATATACTCATACCATTCTATATTCAATTACTTGCAATTGAAGTGATTATCATCAATTACCAAAGAGGGAAAGATTATGGTATCTTGTCCCACCATTATGAGTTAATGGTATGGAGTAGTAATTAATGATAATCATATTATAGAACTAACACTTTTTATGAGTTGGATGAAATAGGTTATGTTCCATGAGGTTGACAATTTGGGATGACATCATGTGTTGATGGTCATCAAGTCAAGAGCTTGGTGTAAAGGATGTATCATGTGTTGATGCGCATCAAGTTTAAGATGAAGGAAATCATCGTGTGTCAATGATGTTCATAAAGAATAGATGATCATGAGTTGATCATCAAGTCAAAAGAAGACCCATCATGTGTTGATGGAAGTCAAGTAAAGGATGCATCATGAGTTGATGCATATCAAATCATGACCCGGACTTGAAGCAAAGATATGCGTCATCAAGCTTCAAGTGGTTGCGTAAGGCAAAGGTATGACTAGCTAGGGTTGAGGATTTGTTCCTAGTCTTTTACCAGTCTCGGTGTTTGGTTGGGAGACTGGATTGCTAGTATAGGTTGCCGTACTATTAAGAGGGGTGTTTTACTAGTAGCTTGAGTTAGTTATGTGTTGATAGCTCATTGTGTTTGCTTTAGCTCATCTTAACATGTTGCCAATATTTGCGAATGTGTTTTGCAAATAATTGTGGCTCATGGATAACCCTTGTAGCATGTGACTTAAGTTTGCGAATGTGTTTTGCAAATGGTGTAAGTCCATGTACCTTATTCCTTGTAGTGTGATTCTATAAGTTGGTAAATGTGTTTTGCAACTTGTTGAGAATCTCACTTGAATCCTTGTTTGCATCGCGCATCAATTTGGCAAATGTGTTTTGCAAATTGAGTTGAAGCGGAATGAAATTTGAGGCATTGATTCTAAAAGTTGGCAAATGTGTTTTGCAACTTGTTGAGAGTCTTGTCTTTAACCTTGTGTGTGCATCTTGCATCAAATGAGCAAAATGTGTTTTTGCAAATCAAGTTGATGCAAAGATCAAATCCTTTCTTGCTTGTTGGTGGTTGGCTGATCGACCGCTAGTATCGTGATCGTCGCTTAGGTATCGGCCTCGACCAAGCATAGTTGGTCTTGATCGACCGGTCCTCCGGTCAGAGACCGATCGACTTTTTTCTAGAGAAACGCTTTTCTGGTCCTTAGCCACTTTTTGTGGAGCAGTTAGACCAGCGTCTATTGGGCAGTCTAACCGGTGGGCGGTCTGACCAGCCATTAGTTGGCGGTCAGACCGGCTGTGAGCTCAACGGCTAGTTTTATAGCCGTTGGAGCTAAGCGATCGAGCAAGCCATTACATGGCGGTTAGACCGATTTCGTCCAGATTCTCTGGAATCTTTCTCCAACGGCTAGTTTTTGTGTGTGGGCTATATATAGCCACCTTGGCCGGTTGGGAGAGGTTGCTGGTTGTGTGCTGGTGCCTCTAGACATTCCTTTGAGCAAAGAGCAAGCCTCTCATTCTCTTTTGTGCATGTGTTGCACTTAGTGAGGTTAGAGAGCAAACCCTAAGTGCATGTGTTGCCTTAGGTAGTGGATTTCATATCCATTTGAGCTTAGACACTTGATTGGTTCAAATGAGTGTTGGAGACTTGTTGCTGTTGGTGTTTGCCGACACCTAGACGGCGTGGAGGCGTCGTTGCGTCGGTGATCTTATCAAAGAAGCTTGTGAGAAGACCCGAGCGGTTTGTAAGTGGTGTGGTGCTCGCCATCTCCGGAGTGGAGGAAAGAGCAACCCTAGTGGAGCGAGGTGTTGGTTCGGTTTGGAACCGGTCTAAGTGGTTGAACTTACCTCGGAGGCAGGTGCTCAATTCGTGGAGCCGGTCCAATTAGTTTGGGCTTGCCTCAACGTGGATTATGGGAGACCGGCAAGTCTCCGATCACCACGGGAAAACATCGCCGGGTCAATTGTGGTTTGATTACTTGTGCAATTTACATTACTTGTATTTAAATTGCTTAATTGTATGTGTATGATTGCTATCATTTATATAGTCTCTTATTGTTGGTGCACTTAGTTGAACCTAGTTGTTTTAGGCTTTAATTGTGCAAAACCGTATTTGTATTAGGTTCCGCATTAGAAATCGGTTTTAGCCAAAGAATTTTTAAAACGCCTATTCACCCCCCTCTAGTCGGCCTCCTCGATCTTACAAGTGGTACCAGAGCTTGGTCTCTCATTTATTAGACTCAACCGTCTAGAGAGTAAAGGATGGCAACTAGAGATTTAGTACACCTTGGTGAAGCACCTAAATTTGATGGCAACTAGAGATTTAGTCCAACCTTACTAGGCTCAAGCAGTCAATGATCAAATAGCCACATCTAGAGCAATCCATAATCAGCAATTCAACGAGGATGGTAGCATAATCAAACTAAACCTTCTAATCCAACGAAAATAATTTAACGAACTTAACCAACGAGGAATTAAGAACATAACTGGATCGTCCATGATCACAACCAAAACATCCACCTCGAAGGATGGTCACAAAACTAAAACTAAAGCAATTAACAAGAGTAGGAATTGTGGATAATTGGACTACGTTATTTGTTGTGGTTTGTGTTTATGTGACGTGCACCATGTCTACCCCTTCCCATGCATGTCGCTGCCTCGAGAGGTACCTGGCAAACACAACACAGCAAGTGTGAGTCCACAACTCAGCAAAGTGCAACAGCAAATCAAACAATAGCATCATCAGTAGTCAAAGGGAACAAACAATTTCATCATGAACATATCATTATATACCACAAACCCACCTCTTATGATAGCATCATAAGCAGTCAACGAGGATAAACAAATCCATCATGAACACAACATTATATGCCAAACCAACAAATCCATATCTTATGCAGAAATGCAATGAACATGTCATGAATGCACATTCTTCACTTCTTAGTAATTACCGGTAATGCCAAGTAATGTATCCGTCGATACATACTCAAGGCATGTGCCCTCTAGGCACAGGGATCCAATGCCCACATTCCACGAGTGTGGGGACCCAAGCCCGTCCCGTGCAGGATGGAGATCCAATACATGCTCAAGGCCTGTGCCCTCTAGGCATAGGGATCCAATGCCCACACTCCACGAGTGTGGGGACCCAAGCCCGTCCTCTGCAGGACGGGGATCCAATACATACTCAAGGCCTGTGCCCTCAAGGCACCGGGATCCAATGCCATGATGCAGAATGTAAAGCACGATATCAACTCATCATGAAAGAGTAATGCTCATCAACATTATCAAACTTAAAACTTCATCACTAAACCATGGCATTCATCAATTATGAAACAAAACAACACATTAGTACTAGCTGCACTTGCCCACTGTCATTATCATGATTCATCATTGTCATCATTAACAAGGTAGCCTCATTGCTCACCTGGTCCCATCATTATTGCCATCAATCATGAAGCCATTACCATGTACACTTCATCATTTAAACATTGCCATGTAAGCATCCTCATATACACACTACCATGTAAGCGTCATCACATAAACATTAGCATGTGTCATCAGGTAAACGTTTCCATGTAAGCTTCATCACATAAGCATCATCTTAAAAACATCATCATTAAACTATGGCATTCATGCTCATCACATTACCAAGTAGCAATCATCAACAATCAACTATGGCATTCATCAAGTATGAAATGTAAAAACTCATTAATACTACTTGCACTTGTCTTAACCATGAGACAGAAGACAAAAGGCGGAACGCTCTAGCAACGGGGCTCTCCACCACCTGGTAACCAAGAATGATACTAAGCTTCAATCAAACCTGCTTAAAAAGACTTTACTCGCAACACTCTACAACGTCTTCCCATAACCCAAGTTTGAACACTCGACCTACTCAAGCTAGACAACAAGCAAACATAAATCTATTCGGGACAGCAGTAAAGAAACAATCATATGTTTTGATTGGATTAACCAAAATTCAAGTTTCTTATCATTCTGGAAAGCTAAGAACATAAGCTACAAAAACCTAGTTGGCATGATGCCCAGATTTTGCTTTTAACAAAATATGGCACACGGGTCAAATTTACTGTCGGAAACCGACGAACAGTCTAGATAGTTAAATTAAAACTTGCATATCTTTTGTTCTACTGATCCAAATAATGTGTTATTTACCAATATGGAAAGCTAAGATAAAGTTCTACAACATTAATTGTGGTGGACAGCCCTGAATCGGCCTTTAACAAATTGAAATCTAACCGTTAATATTTCTGCTACGCGTTGACAGATTCCTGGACGACAGCAACGAAAAAGACCATAACTTTCAAACCGTAAATTGAAAATTAGTGAAGATAGAACCTATGGAAAGCTGAAATCATAACCTACAACTCTCTAGGAGACGAAATCCCCAAAATCGGAACAGATCTACAACAAAACGGGCGCCCAAAAAGAACATATTTCAGATCTGGACACAGCAGACTGAAGAACCCTAAGTAGGGCAAAACTCTGCATCTAGCTCAACCTAACCAGCAAGGAAACCAGTGGTTACCCCTTGAAGACCCTCAAGAACTTGTTGGTTCCTCCCCCACAACTCTTCTCTTCCTTTCTCTTCCTCTCCTTCCCTTGGCCGAAATGGACACCTTCCTCCCCTCCTTGGCCGGCTGCAGCAGCAAGGAGCTTCAAGGCAGCCTTGGATGAAGAGGGGGAGTAGGGATTTTGGTTTGGGAGCGGAGGGGGGTGGTGGAGGCACAAGAGGGAGCAAGGGGAGGCGGTGGCCAACAGGTTGGAATGGGGGAAAAGTTTCTTTGGTGGCTGCTAGGAGGGAGTTTGGCTGCCAGTGTGGTCGCTGGGAGGGGAAAGAAAGGGGTTAGGGGCAGCTAGGGTTAGGGTTTGAGAGGATGAAGTGAGGTGGCTTGGGCTGGCCCAACTTGGGTGCCTCCTCCCCCCTCTTGGCCCACTAGGGCCGCTGCCCAAGAGCCCAAAGCCCCAAGGCCCAAATGCGCTAAGAAAACAGAATTTGAACCAAATTCCATCTCTAAACTTTGATGCAAACGAAAGCGAATAAGTTTCCCTCTCCCGGAGAAAGTTATCTCTAAATGGGATTTGAGGTATTACATGTGTATTCTCCCTTTGCCTCACGATATCTAGTTAAACTCCAGGTAAGATGTTGTGTCATCCATGGACTGTTCAATATTTTCTCGATTGAGTATCGGATAACTTGACGTGGTCGAACACTTTGATCACTAGTGGCATGGCCATGCACTTTCTTTATCCGACCACATCGAGGGGCAAAAAGATATATCTCCTGTTATGTTAGGAGGGGCAAATCCCATATCCGACCAGTCACATTCCTCCGCATGTTTCATAGCGTATCCAAAAGCTACCTTTATAACTACCTAGTTACGGAGTAGCGTTTGGCAAACCCTAAGTGTACTCTTACACATGTAGGAAACTATGCTGAGCTCAGGTGTAAGGATCATACATCATCATTGCTTGAGATCAACTGATGACACATAAAATCATAACAATCTCAACAGTGTCTCAAGGTGGGTCAATCCAACCCCATGTTCTCCACCATGTGTTCACACTATTGATTTGATATCCCTATATCCATGACAGGTGAAACATGGTCATTAATTAATACATGTGCTGGTCGATAGTGTAACTAGTGTTCCGACCAGTGACATTCGACCAGGGATTCATTTAGAATGATATCATATGAGTTAAAAGAGTTTTACCAACAAGTCACATACTTGTTAATCTTCTTAACCAATGATTCATTCAAGGAACATAATAACACTTATTCAATAACACATAAACATAGACGTGATACAATCATCTCTATGATTGCCTCTAGGGCATATTACCAACACGCCCTGCCTAAACCTACCAAGTATGTTGACATGTGGGCGCCGCCCAATACACCAGCAGCCTAGTTGTCCACAAACTAACCCTTGTCCCACTCCCACACCATCTCCACATTAGTATGCATTCCACAACCAACTAGACCCAGCGCCGCCAAACATTCAAATCTAAAATAAAAAACCATTCCTAATTTTTCCTAATTTACTGCCTTTTTTTGGTTTTGTTGTGGATTGAAGGTCGCGCTTCCGATCGTTAAGCACTTAAACTCACAAAATAAGTAGACAAAAGAGGTACTCTCGATAGTCTTCTCTCTCTTTATTAATATAGTGTGATGTCTTATAAAAATAGCATGCCCCGCCACTATATTTATAGGGCTGGGAGGCCTATCATGACAGCTAAATTCAAGACTAAACTAAGCTAATGGGCTTTTGTGGGCCTTTGAGCCTAACGAGCCGGTTTAGGTAACGTGTCTACATATTGATTATTATATAGCACTTCCCCTTAACACTTACCAAATGCCATGCTCATGCTGAAGGGATATGGGTAGGCTACAATAGCCGGCAATCCAAAAATTCTACCATGTAAATTAGGAAGCCATGCAAGTAGAGGATCATAGATCGTTACCACTAGACGTGCAGTGCAGTGGAAGAAGAGTTGGAGCAACCTGATCCAATGTAGAGCACATCAATGAAGTGGTCGTAGTTGATCGTCTAGCATTCCTGATGTCGATCGTCTCCTCCAGCAACCAATCGCTTTCCTTGCGAAGTCGTGGATTGTCCTCAAGCGCAACAACAACCGTAGTAGTGCCTCTACGGTATCCACACATCCATAGATGGAACACCATACGTCAGTGTGCTAGCACTAGCTTGCACGGTAGAGCTCTCTCAAGAAGATGGCGGCTAGGGTTTCGGTGGAGTAACTCATGTGGTCTGTCACGCTCGTATGTCTACCCAACAGCCTCAAGCATCCTCTTATATAGAGCCCATGATGGATCCTATCCGAACACATTTGTTCCAACCCATTAAGTGTGTGACCCGTTAGGTTCATGCGTAATCGGTTGTGACTCAAAAACCATTTCCGACCATGAGTCGTTAGCACTTCCTAGCAAGACATAACGACTCCCGAATACACACACATTATATCAGATGAACCTTAATGCAATATGATCTATGACCAGGTCCTTATCATTTAAGACCAGCTCGTATCTCTATACGATCAGTTCAAATTTAGTAGAGACCAGTTCGTAATTCCTTACGATCAAGTTTCGACCACTTAGTGATTATATTCGACCAGTCTACGACTAGCTCGTATCTCCATACGACTAGTCCGTATCTGATCGAACTGAATGACCTTCTCGTGTATTCTCCCTTTGCCTCACGATATCTGGTTGAACTCCAGGTGAGATATTATGTCATCCATGGACTGGTCAATTCTTTCTCTCTCTAGTATCGGATAACTTTATGTGGTCGAACTACTAGTGGCATGGCTATGCATTTTCTTTATCCGATCACATCGAGGGGCAAGAGATATCTCTCCTGTTATGTTAGGAGGGGCAAATCCTATATCCGACCAGTCACATTTCTCCACATGTTTCATAGTATACGTGAAAGCTACCTTTATAACTACCCAGTTACAGAGTAGCGCTTGGCAATCCCAAAGTGTACTATTACAGATGTAGGAAACCATATTGATCTCAAGTCTAAGGATTATACATCATCATTGCTTGAGACCAACTGATGACACATGAAATCATAAAAATCTCAACAGTGTCTCAATGTGGGTCAATCCAACACCATGTTCTCCAACATGTGTTCACATTATCGATTCGATATCCCTATATCTACGACCGGTGAAACATAGTCATCAATCAATACATGTGCTTGTCGATTAAGTCACTAGTGTTCCGACCAGTGACATCTGACCAGGAATACATTTAGAATGACATCATATAAGTTAGAGAGCTTCACCAACAAGTCACATACTTGTTAATCTTTATAACTGATAATTTATTCAAGGAACAGAATAACATTTATTCAATAACTCATAAACATAGATGTGATACAATCATCTCTATGATTGCCTCTAGGGCATATCACCAACACATGCCTCATTAAAAACTCCTTCTGAAAAACCTGGTGGAAAAAATCAGTAAGAAGAAAAGAGTACATAGCTCAGTAATTGGTCATTACACTTGTTGCCTCATTAAAAATATTCAATTAAGAAAAATCGTTGGGACAAAACTTAATCAAGGGAAAAAGAGTACAACATATCGCCCAAAGATGAATGTTTTTTAAGATTATCAGTTGTTTAGATTTTCCATATTTGTATTCCAATTCTCCTGTTGTTTATGGGAAATAAATGCTTGGGGATTATATGCTTTGTCACATGCATTTTTGTGGATATCATGGAGATATGCTCACGATCTTAGGATGATGATACAATTGGCAATGACATTGAAGGTTTGTTGAAACACTCATTTTCGGCAAAAGTTGATTCTGTCAAGCCAGTGGTCGACCGGCCAGGCCGGCAATGAGCCGGCACTGTGGCGGTCTGACTAGCCACCTCTGGCGGTCAGACCTGCCAAGCCTCGGTCAAGTGGTTAGCGGTCAGACCGGCCGTTGGGCGGCGGTTTGACCGGCCATTAAATGTTTTTGAGTTTGGAGCTGGGCCAAAAATAGAGGGTGTAGGCAAGAGAGGGGATTCTTCTACACTTGGTCTCAGAATTTTTAGAGCTTCGAGTCAAAAGTTCTATTCGTTTGAAATTTCCGGAAGGTTTCAGATTTCCAAGGTTGAATTTTGGCTAAGTCCCTGCTGGGCGGTCAGACCAGCCAACAGGTGGTGGTCAGACCGGCCAGGGGGCGGTCAGACCGACCATGGGTGGCGGTCAGACCATTTTTGACTTGTTCGTCGGCCATCTTGGCGGCGATGATTGTTTTGTTAGGTCAAGTTCATGGGTTTCAGTGCATATGTGTTGCATGATGCATGTTTTGACTAACGTGGATCAAGTTGTGAAGAACTTATTCCCATAATCGATTTCTTTGTCTATTGTTGTGTAGGAAGCTTGGAGTTCAACGACGGTCAACGGCCGGGATGATCGGGACTAGGCTTGGAGAGCTGAGATTTAGAACAATCGAGGATGTTGGGTGAAGTCAGAAAACTCAAGCATGGCGCAAAATGGACAAGGATGACTAAACGGGAAGTTCGGTGCGACGAGTTACATCAAGCAGCGCGGGGGTCGGTGCAAGTGCCATGGTGGTTTCGGTGGGAGCCGGATGAGAGAGACTTGCCGACATGAAGAGAGCTATTGATCAACCTACATGTGGCGAAGAATGGGATTGCTTTATGAAGATTGGACTTGGTCTTCGGAGAAGGACCGAGAAGGGGTATTTTGGTAACTTCACCTAAATACCGCCTTGATGACCTTTTGGCTAAACCGCGGCCCAAGACGGCACAAGGAGAAGTGGTTTAGGTCAAGAGAAGATGAAGACGGTGCTTTGAAATACGTGCGTAAGTGAAACCCGTTTATGTGTGTGGGCTTAACGGGTGCACATTAGGGATACTCTTCTAGAAGCTAGCCTCTATTATAAATAGGGGAGGGTGCTGGTTGTGCACCCTAGAACCCTCATATCTAAAACCCTAGTTTATGTTTTAGGGCTAGGAAATAATAGTGGAGAGGTTAGAGTTCTAGGGAGATGGATTGATTGTGTGCTCATGTGTTGAATCTTTGTCCTCTTGGATGGAGTGCCTGTAAACCAATATCAATCCCAAATCAATCCAAGCAAGATTCCTCAAGATGAGCCTCTTTTTGTTCTTGCTCTCTATTTTGTGATTTTGGGACTTTCTTTGATCCATGAGTTTTTCTTTGGTTTATGGCCTAGATCTAGCTTATTGTGGGAATACATCTAGGATCATCTTGATCATCAATCACCCACGAGCAAGTGTTTGGATCATATTTTGGTTTTGACTCGGTTTTAGAGCAACCTTCACTCAAATGGAAAAAGGTTGGAACTTTGGCAAGGATCTTCACGATCCTTGATTGGAATAGGTTCCTAACATCCTAGAGAAGGTATGTCTCAAGTTTGGTAAGGTTTGGAGTTGCGAATCAAAAGTTAGATCGATTTGTGATTTTGAGTTCGGGCTGATTTTACTGTTCATTATACTAGAGGTCAGACCACCAACTAGTAAGAGGTCCGACCAATTTGCCAAAGGTCAGACCGCCAACTACATGGAGATCTGACTGCCCAACTTTTTAGGTTTTGAGTTTTTGTGATTTTGGTCTATTTGCTTCGAAGTTTTGATTGGATTCAATACAAGTCTTCCACTGTGCTTGTATATTGATCTTCATAGCCTGTATAGCTATTGGAGTGAAAATCGTGTTGAATTCAATCAAGGTGAAAAAGAGATCGTGCTTCTATTCACCCCCCTCTAGTCGCTGTTTCGGTCCAACAAGTGGTATCAGAGCCCGTTAGTTCAATCTTGATCTTAACCGATCACTAAACTTGGCGATAGAGAAGTACTCTACCAAGCCGCATATCTTCGATGGGCTCAACTATACCTATTGGAAGAATCGCATGCGTGTCTTCCTTCAAAGCGAAGGTCAAGCCATATGGGAGGTTGTTCGAGCCTCGCTCATTTTGCCTGAGGTTGCTTCGCTGGCTTTGGCAGCCCTCTTGGCTAACAACCATAAGGTAAAGAATCTCCTATATGCCGGGTTTGGTAGAAAGAAGTATGAAAGGATTTGCAATCTTGAGACCGTGCACGAGATTTGGCACACCCTCGAAACCTACCATGAGGGTTCGTCCCAAATTAAGCAAGTACGTTAGACGATCTTCAAGCGAGAATACAATAAGTTCGAGATGCGTCCTGGAGAGAGCATCGATGATGTATTCACTCGCTTTAACAAAGTGATTAATCAGATGAGAGTAGTAGACATCGAGTGTTCTTAGTCTGAGAATGCCACCCATCTCTTGGTTGCAATCAATACCAAGGAGTGGGAGATGAAGGCTACTGCCATTGAGGAGAATATCGATCTTTCTAATCTCTCTTTGGAGCTGCTCTATAGCAAGCTCAAGACTTATGAGATCAAGAGATGTAGTTATCCTAAGAAGGATAACATGGCTTTGGTGACTAACCCTCTTAAAAAAACTTCTGATATTTCTGTTGAGTCTTCCTCTGGATTTTCACTTGCCTGTTTATCTGCAATCCATGAAGAGGAACTTGAGAGTATTCCTGAGGTTGAGTTAGCCCTTCTAGCCAAAAAATTCACACGAGCCTATAACAATGTGAGAAACAAGAAGAGAGGTGCCCCTGTGACATGCTATGAGTGTGGGGAGCTCTACCAGGTCCTTGTCGCTTTTGGAGAGCAATCTATGAGCGATGTGGATTCCAGACGCGAGGAGGACAAGGAGGAGGAGCTCCCTCAAGAGAATAAGAAAGGGAAGGCAAAAGACTTCACCGGCATGTGCTTCGTGGCCGACTCCGTCGACATCGATGACACCGATGAGGTACCTCCATCCTATGATGTTCTCTCTGCTAGATGTTATACCATCTTTGAGCAACTACTTAGCCAGAATAAGGCGTTAGAGTTCACCATGGCTAGGAACAAGGATTTAGAGTCACAAGTTGATAATTTCACACTAGAACTTGTGAATACTAAAAATCTTGATGCTAATGAATGTTCATCTTACCATGCTTTACACTTTGAAGTTGCTAAATTGCAAACTGCTCATGATGTTGCCTTGCACCAACTAGAAAATGCTAGGACTGAGTTAATTGAAGTTAAATCTGCTCCATGTGAAAAATGTTTAGAATCTAGCAAGTTGGTCGCTTCTGATAAGGCTGAGTCTAGCTTTTGCTCTTTCTACTTAGAACGTGAACATGAAGTAAAAGACATATTAGAAGCAGTTAGAGCTAAGTATACCAAGCTTAAGGACAAAATTGATTCTGCTCCTTGTGCTTCATGTGGAGCCCTTAAACTTGAAGTTGCCATTCATAAGGAGAAGCATGCTAGAGCCATTAAGGCCAAAACTTGTGAATAATGTTTTGACCTTGGAAAAGAGAATGCTTATCTTAAGGATACATTAGAAAAATTCTCTAAGGGTAAGAAACAGTTAAACATGATTTTTGACAAGTCAAAAACTCCTTATAAGAAGTAAGGGTTAGGATACAACTTTGCCCAAGACCAGTCATTGCCAAATGTTATTCAAGTCATGGAAAATAGCTTAGTTGAGTTCAAAACCAAACCTGCAAAAAAACATTTTCAAATCTGTAGGTTTTGCCCAACCATCTTTTGAGCCAAAAGGTGGTTCTCCCAGTGATACTAAGTACCATTGCACCTATTGTAAGAAGGATGGGCATTTGCTTGAGTTTTGTTGGCGTAGGTTGAAAAATGCTAGGAGAAATCTTGCTAGAATTTCATCTCATCAACCTAGAGCTTTTATGAGACATGGTCATTTAGAAAAGAAGAAACCTGGACTAGGATTTGTTTCACATGTTCATCATCATCATGTTCCTAGACAAGATGCTTCTCATGTTCGTGTAACCATTGCTCATGATAGAATCTCAAGTAGGATCAAGCATAGCAATTCTACTTTGTATACTACTTGCAGACGTGTGTCTCAGTACTAGGTTCCCAAGTCATGTTTAACTAACCCCAGTATTGAGACACATCGATCTTTTGTGCCTTGATTTTCAGGATCGCCGCGGAAGGGGGAAGAATACATGGTTCGTCGACTCCAGCTGTTCACGTCACATGACCGGAGACTCAAGATAGTTCACCTCCTTCACGCAATCGATGGGTGATGACTTCATCACCTTTAGAGATGATACACCAGGGTGGATTGAAGGAACGGGATCGATCAGGGTGAACGACAAATTCATCCTAAAGGACGTCGCTCTTGTGGACAAGCTAAGGTACAACTTGCTTTCTATCTCACAGCTTCTTGATGATGGCTATGAGACTAGATTTTAAAAAATGCTGGTCGTGTGCTTGATTCAGCTGGTGAGCTTGTTTTTAGGATTTCTAGAGTTGGTAGAATTTTTGGAGCTGACTTTTCTGAATCTCTTGCTGGATCTCTCAAATGTTTGATTGCATCTTCTTCTTAGTTCTGGCTTTGGCACCGTCGTTTGGGCACATTGGTTTTGATCATCTGACGTGAGTTAGCAGCCTTGAACTCATGAGAGGTTTTCCCAAACTCAAAACCATCAAGGATGCTGTATGTGCGCCTTGTAGGCACGGCAAGCAAGTTGCCGCCTCACACCCTTCATTGACTATGGTCATGACTGACGGACAGGGACAATTGCTTCACATGGATACTGTTGGTCCTGCTAGGGTTCGGTCAGTCGGTGGCAAATGGTACATTCTTGTCATAGTCGATGATTTTTCGAGATACTCCTGGGTGTTCTTTCTTACTTCGAAGGATGAAGCTTTTGATCATTTTCATGATCTTATTCTTCGCTTGGCTTTTGAACTCCCCGATGCCTTGAGAGCAATTCGCAGTGACAATGGCACGGAGTTCAAGAATGCCTCATTTGCCTTTTTCTGTGCCGAGCGTGGTATTGAGCATTAGTTCTCTTCTCCACACATCCCTCAACAAAATGGCGTGGTGAAAAGGAAGAATAGAACCTTAGTCGAGATGACTAGGACGATGCTAGATGAGTATAGCACTCCGAGGAGGTTTTGGGTCGAAGCTATTGCTACAGCTTGCCATATTGCCAATTGTGTCTTCTTGAGACCATCTTTGGGCACAACATCATATGAGCTTCGGTTTGGTAGAAAACCCTATCTTTCTCATTTTTGAGTTTTTGGAGCTAAGTGTTTCTGGATTATCCTGCACATTCGAGGGATTTTCGGGTTTTTAATGTTGAGACTAACGTTATCCAGGAGACATTCAATGTCACTTTTAATGAGACTAGACCTAGTGCTAGATCAGACGTTTCAGGTGATACATAGGCGACGGAGAGTATTTTTGTAGAGGAAGATGATGATAGAGTCGATGATGCTCTCCCACCTGCTGCTGACGCTCCTATTCCAGCTCAAGAACCTGCTTCGACTACTTCACCTTCAATTGAGGCTCCTGCTGCATCTTCATCATCACCAGTACCTGCGGAGGTCGAGGAGATGCTATCTCTCCCGGGCACTCCACTTCACATTCAGTGGCATCATACTTCAGATAAGATCATTGGTCATCTTAATGAGCGAGTCACTCACTCCAGGTACCACGATCTGAGTTTCTACTCCCATTCTGTATTTGTTACTTCTTTCGAACCCTGCGATATATCACATACTTTATCTGATTCTAGCTGGGTTAATTCCATGCATGAGGAGTTAGAGAACTTTGAGAGAAACAAGGTTTGGAACTTAGTAGAGCCTCGTAGTGGTCATAATGTGATAGTGATGAACCACAAAGGTCCTGTTCTGGCCTGATCTTTTGATGAGAAGATAAATTCGGTAGTAGTCGCACGATCCTGGCTACGAACTCACAAGGCTCGAAACCACGTAATCGCTGAACTACTCGACAAGTTGTTATCAACCGTGCATAATTATCTAGATGACCTGACCACGAAGGTTGATTCCTGCATACACCGAAGAAGCACGCAAGAGCGAGATAAACGCAATCTAAAAGTGCAAATAAGAATTGAATTATTTAATAAGGTGGGATTCCGAAGCAATATTCAGGGTTGGTCTAGTCGACACAAGCCAATACACGAAGTTGCAATGTAGCTAACTTTTAACTTAACAAAATCCAAGGAAACTAGAGGGGGTACGGCTTCCTTAAATAAGAGGAAGGGAAGCCGCACATAACTAGCATAGGCAGGGTGGTACTACTGTTCATGTGAACAGTGCGTGCCCCCTAGGTGGTCGGCCGGCATATGAGCCAAGTTGAATACGATTACAAGGCCCAAATTGGCCCAAATAGGTGATACGATATCTTCTTTTGGTGATTTCGATGTGTGCAGAAGGAATTTAGAGATGAGACCAGATCCGTTGGAAAGAGGACGAAATAAGCTTTCCATCAAGTACTCGTGGACCTCTAACGGACTACGTATGTGAAAGTTATGCATGTTTTAAGCTGGTGCTATCAAGCTGATTCCGAATTGATCTGGAATTGAATTTCAGTCGACCTGGATTTGTTGTGGTACTAGTGATACTCCCCTTGCCTTTGTTCATGAGTAGAATAACATCACAAGACTTAGGTAGCAATCCGTCCTCAATGGAACAATTATGAACTCCTAGAAATGAAGTTATCTGATAATTTAGTTGGCGAGCACGAGCTCTAATAATTGGTCCTTGCATATCAAGTGAAAGAGTAGAAGCAGTAGGTATGGTTGTAACAGCGGAAGGGATGTCCTCATCAGATAGGAACCCGTTAGGTGTTCAAAAACAAACAAAGTGACGATGGTTATGTAGTTAGAAACAAGACTAGGTAGGCAGCTCAGGGTTTTAGCCAAGTTGAGGGATTAGACTTTGATGAAACATTTGCTCCTGTTGCTATATTAGAAGCCATTCACATTCTGCTTGCATTTGCTACATCTAAGGGTTTTAGGCTGCACCAGATGGATGTCAAGAGTGCATTTCTGAATGGTTATATAGAGGAGGAAGTGTATGTTAGGCAACCCCTAGGCTTTGAGAATCCCAAGCATCCATATCATGTTTTCAAGCTATCCAAAGCATTGTATGGTCTTAAGCAAGCCCCTAGAGCCTTGTATCATAGACTTAAGACATTCTTGCTTAAGAATAAATTTGAGATGGGTAAGGTAGACAAGACTCTATTCATTCTCAGGCATGGCAATGATTTCTTGCTTGTTCATATTTATGTAGATGATATTATCTTTGGTGGTTCTTCTCATGCTCTTGTTTCCAGTTTTTCTGAGACCATGTCCAGAGAATTTGAGATGAGTATCATGGACGAGCTCAACTACTTTCTGGGGCTTTAAATCAAGCAATGCAAGGAAGGGATCTTCAGCCATCAAACGAAGTACACCAACGATTTTCTCAAGCGCTTCGAGATAGGTGACTGCAAGCTGATCGCTACTCCCATGGCGACTTTGACTGTTTTGGATCCAGATGAGGAAGGAGAAGCCGTGGATCAACGCGAGTACCGTAGCATGATTGGCTCTCTCCTTTACCTGACGGCCTCAAGACCAGACATCCACTTCGCGGTCTGCCTCTGTGCGAGGTTTCAGGCGTCTCCGAGGACTTCACATCGCCAACCTGTTAAGCGTATTTTTAGGTACCTTCGCTCTACTCTCCAGTATAGCATTTAGTATTCCTGCTCTTCTTCCTTATCCATTCGGGGGTTTTCTGATTCTAATTTTGCGGGCTGTCGGCTAGATAGGAAGAGTACCTCAGGCACTTGTCACTTCTTAGGCACTTCTCTTGTCTCTTGGTCATTTAGGAAGCAGTCCTCTGTTGCACAATCCACTGCAGAAGCTGAGTATGTAGCTGCTGCTAGTTGCTTTAGTCAGATTTTGTGGATAGTGTCCACTCTTAAGGACTTTGGGTTAAATTTTGGTAGTGTTCCTCTTCTCTATGATAACACTTATGCCATTAATATTGCAAAGAACCTTGTGCAATATTCTAGGACCAAGCACATTGATATTCGTTATCACTTCCTTAGATACCATGTAGAGAAGGGTGATATTGTGCTACATTTTGTGGAGTCCGAGGCTCAGTTAGCTGATATCCTCACTAAACCTTTAGACCCAACTAGGTTTACCACCTTGAGGAGTGAGTTAGGGGTAATTTATCCCTATGGGTTGGTTTGAGGGGGAGTTGGTTCTTTTCTGAGCTTTCCTTATTCATTTGATATTTCCTTGATCTTTTTCTGAACATGTTGATCTTTTTGATCTTCTTCGGTTTTTTGAGCTTTTCTTACATCTCCTTGTATCATATTGCATTCATATGAAAATCACAAAAAGATGCATTGTAATATAAGCTTTACTGCTTGTTTTTTAATTGATGAAGCTTTGCTTATTACCCTTTTGAGCGTTAGTGTTTCACTTTTTGCTCAGTTCCATGTCTAGTTCTTTGACTTGCTAGACTTATCACGCTTTCACATGTGTAGCTAAGTTTTTGCTAAATGAGTTAGAACTTTGAGACAACTTGAACTAAAAATTGCAATTTATGGATCTTTTACCTAGTTGCGCAATTAGTTATCCTTTTGTGACATTGGCCCTGTCAAAATTGCTTTGTTAGCTCTTGAATCTAGGATTGAACATCTCTTGAGCGTCTTGTTCCTGTGTGAATCTAAAATTGCTCTTGTACAAAATGAAAAATCAAATTTCAAGATTCTCATGTGGTTAAATTGTGCCAAACTATTCTCACGAGACTGCATGTCAAAGATATGAACTTGGAGATAGTTTGATGATCCAGACGATCTCATGGGGACTGCTTGTCAAAATTGACATGAACATCAAGATTTGTCGTCCTGGTTAAAGCTTAGGAAGAGTTTGTGGATGGCTCCTAGTCTAGGATCTTCTTCACAAAGATAGACCTTTAATCAACTTCAATATTCATTGCAAATAAAAAACTGTTGTAAAAATTGGGTGATTGAGGTATTTTTAGCAAAATAATTCAATTTGGGATTTTTTTGTCTCTGGGATGGTCGTTGTTAGCTTCTTTATCTCACATTGACATTCTGACATGGCCATTATCACTTTAAGATCTCTGTTGATGAACTTGCTAATTTTTTAAGCTTTTCTTAAATAGTTACAATTCATCGCTTTATCTCAAGCCTTCTAGCTTAGCTTTGATATATATGTCTTAACATAATCTTGCTAGTGCTTTTAGGCTTGATATGTATTGAGTTTTAGTAGAAATGCTAGCTTGTTCTATTGGGTAATCTCCAAAGCTTCTCGTACTAAAAATTGAAAATTAAAAAAAAACGAAGCCACTCCATTGCATTTCATGCATGCTATTTCTTATATTTTTTTCTCATTTATGCATTTATCATCTCTGGACGAGAGGAAGACGTGATTCCTTGATGACTCCATTGTCAAAGGGGGAGAAGATTGTGGATATCATGGGGATATACTCATGACCTTAGGATGATGAGACAATTGGCAATTGCTTTGAAGTTGTTGGATCGGAAAGACGACAAGAGGGGGGATGAATAGGAGCACGCTCACTTTTTCACAAAGGTCAGATTCAACTCCAATCTCACTCTAGTAGCTATGAAGATCAATCAACAAGTACAGCGGAAGACTTGTATTGAATCTAAACCAAAATCCCCAAAGCAAAAGATCAAACGAGGTTCAAACCCTAAAGGGCGGTCAGACCGGCGGCTTATGGGCGGTCAGACCGGAGGGTGGTCTGATCGGCGTTATAACTTCGGTCTGACCGATTTCGTCTAGAACAGAAGAACAGCCCGAAAACTCAAACCTCAAAATGATCTAACTTTTGATTCGTGAGGGCAAACTCCACGAAACTTGACACACACCTTCTCAAAGATATTTGGAACCTATTCCAATCGGAGATCGTGAAGATCCAAGCCAAAGTTCCTATCTTTTTCAGTTTGAACGAAGGTGGTTCAAAAACCGAGTCAAAACGATAATATGATCTAAAGACTTGCTTGTGGGTGATTGATGATCAAGATGATCCTAGATGGGTTCCCACATGTCACAACAAGTTAGATCAAGGCAAGAAACCAAGCAAAAACTCGCAGATCAAAGAAAGACGACAAATCACCAAATAAAGAGAAAGAAAGCAAATAGACTCATCTTTGAGGGAACTTTCTTTGGATTGATTTGATATGGTATTGGTTTACAGCCACTCCATCAATGGAGGACAAAGCCTCAATACATGAGCACAAAATCAAATCCAACTCTCTAGAACCCTAACCTCCACTAATCCTCTCCCTAAGCAAACTAGGGTTTCAAACATAATGAAAGGGTTGAGAGGTGCTGGCCAGCACCCTCTCCTATTTATAGTGGAGGCTAAACCTTCTAGAAGATTGAACCCTAATGGGCTCCCGTTAAGGCCCAACACAAACGGGTTACACATGCACGCATTTTAAAGCGTCGTCTTCTCCTCTTGACCTAATCCGCTTCACCTTGTGCCATCTTGCGCAGTGAGTTGGCAAAAGGTCACTAAGGCGGTATTTGGTAAAATTACCAAAATACCTTTTCTCGATCTTTTTGCAAAGACCGAGTCCCAACTGCGTGAAGCACCTCCCATGCTTCGCCAGGTGTAGGTTGATCCAGCGGCTCTCATCATGTCGGCAAGTCTCTCCCATCCGGCTCCCATCGAAACCACCATGGCACTTGCACCAACTCCCGCGCCGCTGATCCAACCCGTTACCCGAATCGCCTGTTCGGTCACCTTTGTCCCTCTTGCGCCATGCTTGACTCCATTGACCTCACCCGGCATCCCCGATCGTTCTGGACCTCAGCTCTCCAAGCCTAGTCCCGATCATCCTCACCGTTGACCGTCAATGACCTCGAAGCAACCTGCACATCAATAGACAAAGAAATCGAATTCGGGAATAAGTTATTCACAACTTGACCCACGTTAGTCAAAACATGCATCATGCAACATATATGCCATGAAACCCATGAACTTGACCTAACCTAACAATCATCGCCACCAGTTGGCCGATGAAACAAGTGAAACCGGTCGATCATCACTTTGGCGGTCGACCGCCTCGAACTTAGCCAAAATCCACTCGGCGGGGCGGTCGACCACCAAAATGGCGGTCGGACGGCTGGCCGTCGATCACAGCCAATGCCGGTCAAACCGCACCTGACCTGACAACATTCTCAACTTTACCGAAAACACATGTTTCGACATACTGTAAGCGACATTGCCAATTGTAATATCATCATAAGATCTCAGGCATATCCCCATGATATCCATAATCTCCCCCTTGATGAACACATTGGCAATTTTCCACAAATGCAAATTTAGAGGTTTGAAAAGTAAAAACACGACGTTTTCGCACAAAGGCACAACGTGGTCCAAATGCAAGAGAAAGCACAGGAAATGACTAAGTTGGCTTCAGAATAGCATAGGCAAGTGAGATACGGCAAAAGAACGCGAGAAAGCTTCAATTTCCAGAAAAGGGCAAAATCTCACTTAAGATCCATGTGAAAGAACAATTGTTCGATATGACCTTTGATCATTGTGAGGATCAAGAATTACAATTCAAGTTCAGAAGTAGCAATAAGACCATAAGAATGCAAATAAGAAACTCCCCCTCACTATGATCCTCAAATTTCAGAAAATCTCAAATTTTCAATTCTTCTCCAAGTAACTCCCCCTTTTTCGTAACTCCCCTTTTCTCCCCTTTTTCAACCATCTTCTCCCCCTTTGACAATAGAGTCATCAAGGAATCACGCCTTCCTCTCGTCCAGAGATAACAAATGCAGAATGAGGAAAAAGCATAAGAAGGAGCATGCAGGAAATGCAATGGAGTGGCTTCATTTTTTTAATTTTTGATTACAAGAAGCTTTGGAGATTATCCAAAAGAACAAGCTAGCATTTCTAAAATTGCACAGACAACATATCAAACCTAACAGCGCTAGCAAGATCATGATAAGACATATATATCAAAGCTACGCTCGAAGACTTAATGTAAAGCAATAAATTTGATCAATTTAAGCAAACCTTCAAATCTAGCAAGTTCGTCAACAGGGATCCTAAAATGATAGTGGCCATATCAAAATATCAAAGTTAGATCAAAAAGCTAACAAAGACCACATTAAGAGACAAACAAGTCCTGAATTGAATCATTTTACTCAATTTTCTCAAACGCCCATTTTTCAACAGTTTTTCATTTGCAATGAATATTGAAGTTGACTAATGGTCTAACTTAGTGAAAAGATCCTGGACTAGGAGCCATCCACAAACTCTTCCTAAGCTTCGACCAGAAGTTGATTAGAGGTATATCTTAGTGAAGAAGATCCTGGACTAGGAGCCATCCACAAACTCTTCCTAAGCTTCTACCAGGGCGACAAATCTTGAGGTTCATGTCAGTTTTGACAAGCAGTCCCCATGAGATCGTCTGGATCATCAAACTATCTCCAAGTTCATGTCTACGACATGCAGTCTCGTAAGAGTAGTTTGGCAAAATTTAAGCATAAGACAATCTTGAAATTTATTTTTCATTTTTCATTTTCACAAGAGCATTTTTAGATTCTCAGAAACATAAGAAGCTCAAGTAATGATCAATTTTAGATTCAAGAGCTAACAAAGCAATTTTGACAAGGCCAATGTCACAAAAGGAGCACTATTGCGCAACTAACTAAAACATCCACAGATTGCGCTTTTAGTTCGAAGTTGTCTTAAAGTTCTAGCTCATACAGCAAAGACTTAGCTACACATGTGAAAGCATGATAATTCTAGCAAGTCAAAGAACTAGACATGGTAGTGAGCAAGAATTGAAATACTAAAGCTCCAAAGGGTAATAAGCAAAGCTTCATCAATTAAAAGACAAGCAGTAAAGCTTATATTACAACGCATCTTTTTGCATTTTTCATGTGAATGCAATATGATACAACGAGATGCAAGAAAAGCTCAAAAAGCCTAAAAATCCTAAAAAGATCAAAAAGATCAACAAGTTCAAAAGAAAATCAAGAAAAGATCAAATGAACAAGGTGAGATCAGAAAAGATCAAACTCCCCCTCAAACCAACCTATAGGGATAAATTACCCCTAACTCACTCCTCAAGGTGGCAAACCTTGTTGGGTCTAAAGGCTTGGTGAGGATATCAGCCAACTGAGCCTCAGACTCCACAAAATGCAACACAATATCACCCTTCTCAACATGGTCTCTAAGGAAGTGATAGCGAATGTCTATGTGCTTGGTCCTAGAATGTTGCACAGGGTTCTTAGCAATGTTAATAGCAGAAGTGTTATCACAGAAAAGGGCAACACTATCAAAGTTTAACCCAAAGTCCTTAAGAGTGGACACCATCCACAAAATCGACTACAAAGAACTAGCAAAGAACTACATATTCAACTTCAAAGAATGGATTGCAATGTAAGACTGCTTCCTAGATGACCAAGAGACAAGAGAAGTGTCTAAGAAATAACATGTGCCAGATGTACTCTTCCTATCTAGCCGACAGCCCGCAAAATCAGAATCAGAAAACCCCCGAATGGACAGCGAAGAAGAACAGGACTACCAAATGCCAAACTGCAGGGTAGAGTGTAAATACCTGAAGATGTGCTTAACAGCTTGGCGATGTGAAGTCCTCGGTGACGCCTGAAACCTCGCGCAGAGGCAGACCGCGAAGTGGATGTCCGGTCTTGAGGCCGTCAGGTATAGGAGGGAGTCGATCATGCTGCGGTACTCGTGTTGATCCACGGCTTCTCCTTCCTCATCTGGATCCAAAGCAGTCGAAGTCGCCATGGGAGTGGCGATCGGCTTGTAGTCACCCATCTCAAAACGCTTGAGCAAATCCTTGGTGTACTTCGTTTGATGGATGAAGATCCCTTCCTTGCACTGCTTGATTTGTAGCCCCAGAAAGTAATTGAGTTCTCCCATCATGCTCATCTCAAATTCCCTGGACATGGTCTTAGAAAAACTGGAAACAAGAGCATTAGAGGAACCACCAAAGATAATATCATTAACATAAATCTGAACAAGTAGGAAGTCATTACCATGCCTAAGAATGAAAAGAGTCTTATCAACTTTTCCCATTTCAAAATCATTCTTAAGCAAGAAAGTCTTAAACCTATCATACCAAGCTCTAGGGGCTTGCTTAAGACCATACAAGGCTTTGGATAGCTTAAAAACACGATCTGGGTGTTTGGGATTCTCAAAGCCAGAGGGTTGCCTAACATACACTTCCTCCTCTATAAAACCATTCAAACAGGCACACTTAACATCCATTTGATGCAACCTAAAACCTTTAGTTGCAGCAAATGCAAGCAAGATGCGAATGGCTTCTAGTCTAGCAACAGGAGCGAAGGTCTCATCAAAATCTAACCCCTCAATCTGACTAAAACCCTGAGCTACCAATCTAGCCTTGTTTCTAACCACAGAACCATCCTTATTTTGTTTATTTTTGAACACCCAACGGGTTCCTATAACATTATGACCACTAGGAGGTTCTACAAGGTTCCAAAGTTTATTTCTTTCAAAATTCTCTAACTCCTCATGTATGGCATTGACCCAACTAGCATCAGATAAAGCATGTGATATATCATTGGGTTCAAAAGAAGCTACAAATGCAGAGTGAGAAAAGACTCGGATCATGATACTTGGAGTGAGTGACTCGCTCATGGAGATTACCAATCATCTGATCCAGAGGGTGTTGCTTCAGAATGTGCAAAGGAGCACCTGGGGGAGATAGCGTCTCCTTGACCTCCGCGCAGTGCTACCGATGAAGAAGTCGCAGCAGAGCCTCAATTGGAGGTGAAGCGACAATGAGGTGTTCTGGAACTTGGGCAGCTTGCATAGGAACATCAGCAACAGGTGGAGGAGCAGTATCAAGTTCATCCTCATCTTCTTTAACAAAAATGCTCTTTGTCACCTGTAAGTCACCTAAAACATCGGATCTAGCTCCAGGGCTAGTCTCATCAAAAGTAACATTGCATGTCTCCTAGACAAGGTTAGTTTCAACATTAAAAACCCGAAAACCCCTCGAATGAGCAAGATAACCCAGAAATAAACTATCATAAGTTCTTGATTCAAATTTATCTAGGTTTCCTGTTTTGAAAATGAAACACTTCGATCCAAAGACTCGAAAATGCGAAACAGAGGGTTTTCTCCCAAATCGAAGCTCATACGAGGTCTTGCCCAAAGACACAGTTTGAAATATGGCAAGCTGTAGCAATAGCTTCGGCCCAAAACCTCCTCGGTGTGCTATACTCATCTAGCATCGTCCTAGCCATCTCGACTAAGGTTCTGTTCTTCCTTTTCACAACATTATTTTGTTGAGGGACGTGTGGAGAAGAGAACTGATGCTCAATACCGCGCTCAGCACAAAAAGAGGCAAAAGAAGCATTCTTGAACTCCGTGCCATTGTCGCTGCAGATCGCTCTCAAGGCACCAGGAAGTTCAGAAGCCAAACGAAGAACAGGATCATGATAATGATCAAAAGCCTCATCCTTCGAAGCAACAAAGAACACCCAAGAGTATCTCGAAAAATCATCGACTAAGACAAGAATGTACCATTTGCCACCGACTGACCGAACCCTAGTAGGACCAACAGTATCCATATGAAGAAACTGTCCTGGTCCGTCAGTCATGACCATAGTCAAAGAAGGGTGTGAGGCGGCAACTTGCTTGCCATGCCTACAGGGCGCACATATAGCATCCTTGACAGCTTTAAGTTTAGGCAAACCTCTCATGAGATCAAGGCCGCTAACTCACGTCAGATGATCAAAACCAATGTGCCCCAAATGTCGGTGCCAAAGCCAGATATCAGAAGAAGATGCAATTAAACATTTGAGAGATCTAGCAAGAGGTTTAGAAAAATCAGCTCTAAAAATTCTACCAACTCTAGAAATCCCAAAAACAAGCTCACCGGCAGAATCAAGCACACGACAGGCATTTTTCTTAAAACGAGTTTCGTAGCCATCATCAAGAAGCTGTGAAACAGAAAGCAAGTTGTACCTTAGCTTGTCCACAAGAGCGACATCCTTGAGAATGAACTTGTCGTTCACTCTGATCGATCCAGTTCCTTCGATCCGCCCTTGTGTATCATCTCCGAAGGTGATGAAGTCATCACCTGTCGATCGCGTGAAGGAAGTGAACCATCTTGAGTCTCCGGTCATGTGGTGTGAATAAATGAGTCGGCGAACCACGTGTTCTTCCTCCTTCCGGTGATCCGAAAAATCAAGGCACAAAAGAACGATGTGTCTCAACATGGGATTAGTTAAAAGCAACTTGGGAACCCAAAGATCGAGACACACGCTCTTAATAGTATGCAAAGCGTATGCTATCCTTGATTTTATTAGAAGTTCTATTATGAGCAATAGTTACTTTAACATGAGAAGCATCCTGTCTAGGAACATGATCAGCATGTGAAACAAATTCTAGTCCGGGTTTCTTATTTTCTAAGTGACCATGTCTCATAAAAGCTCTAGGTTGATGAGATGAAAATCTAGCAATATTTCTCCTAGCATTTTTCAACCCACGTGAGTATCTCTACCAAATGTCCACTCTTCTTGCAATAGGTGCAATGGTATTTGGTACCTTTGGAGAAGCACCTTTGGACTCAAAAGAAGGTTGGACAAACCCTGCAGATTTAAAAACAGTTTTTACAGGTTGGGTTTTGAATTCAACTAAGCCATTTTCCAAGACCTGAATGACATTAGGCTTGGATATGTCCTAGGCAGAGTTGTATCCTAAACCTTGCTTCTTATAAGGAGTTTTAGACGTGTCTAGAATCATGTTTAACTGTTTCTTACCTTTATAAAATTTTTCTAGAGTGTCCTTAAGGTAAGCGTTTTCTTTCCCAAAGTTAACACATGATTCACAAGTCTTGGCCTTAATGGCTCTAGCATGTTTCTCCTTAAGATGAGCAACTTTAAGCTTATAGGCTGCACAAGAGGCACAAGGTGTAGACTCAATTGTGTCCTTAAGCTTGGCATATTTAGCTCTAACTGCTTCTAAAATGTCCTTGACTTAATGTTCACGTTCTATGCAGAAAGAGCAAAAGCTAGATTTAACATTCCCTGAAGCATCCAACTTGCTAGACTCTAAGTATTTTTCACAGGGAGCAGATTTAACATCAATTAGCTCAGTCCTAGCATTTTCAAGTTGATGCAAAGCAATATCATGAGCAGATTGCAGTTTAGCAAATTCAGAATGTAAAGCATGACAAGAGGAACATTCATTAGATTCAAAAGTTTTAGCATTTGTAAGATCTAATATCAAATTATCTACTTGTGACTCTAAGTCCTTGTTCCTAGCCATGGTAAACTCTAAGGCCTTATCCTGACTCATGAGTTGCTCAAACATGTCATCACATCTAGCAGAAAGAACATCATAGGAAGGAGGTACCTCATCATTGTCATTGATGTCGATGATGTCGGCCATGAAGCACATGCCGGTGAAGTCCTTGGCCTTCCTTTTCTTGTCTTGAGGGATCTCCTCCTCCTTGTCCTCCTCGCTCCCAGAGTCCACATCGCTCATGGATTGATCTCCAAAAGCGGCAAGGACTCGGTGAGCAGCCTTCATGAGCTTGGCAGCATCATACTTGGGCTTGCCCCCTTAAGGCTTCTTCCAGGTAGGCTTCTCATCCTTACGGTTGCCTTTACCTTTCAGCTTAGGGCGGTTTGGCCGGATGTGATATAGCTCTCCACACTCAAAGCATGTCACAGGGCCACCTCTCTTCTTATTTCTAACATTGTTATATGCCCGTGTGACTTTCTTGACTAAAAGAGCTAAATCGGCTTCAGAAGACTCTCAAACTCTTCTCCTTGAGCAAACAGATAAACACGCAAGAGAAAAACCAGAAGAAGACTCAGAAGGACCATCAGGAGTCCCTTTGAGAGGATCAGCCACCAAAGCCATGTTATCCTTCTTAGGAAGGCTACCTCTCTTGATCTCATGAGTTTTGAGCTTACTATAAAGCAGCTCCAAAGTGAGAGTAGAGAGATCGATGTTCTCCTCAATGGCAGTAGCCTTGATCTCCCACTCCTTGGTGTTGATTGCAACCAAGAGGTGGGTGGCATTCTCAGATTGAGAGTACTCAATGTCAACAGCTCTCATCTGATTGATCACCTTGTTAAAGCGAGTAAAAACGTCATCGATGCTCTCACCAAAACGCATCTCGAATTTGTTATACTCTCGCTTGTAGACCGTCTGGCGTACTTGCTTGATCTGGGACGATCCCTCATGGTAAGTTTCGAGGGTGTGCCAAATCTCATGTGCGGTCGCAAGGTTGCAAATCCTATCGTGCTCTTGCCTACCAAGCCCAGCATATAGATGGTTCTTTGCCTTGTTGTTGTTAGCCAAGAGGGCTGCTGAAGCCGGCGTAGCAACTTCGGGCAACACGAGCGGGGCTCGAACAACCTCCCATATAGCTTGTCCTTCGCGCTCAAGAAAAACTCGCATGCGATTCTTCCAATAGGCATAGTTGAGCCCATCGAAGACATGCGGCTTGGTCGAGTACTTATCCATCGCAAAGTTCAGTGACCGGTTAAGATCAAGATTGAACTAACCGGGCTCTGATACCACTTGTTGGACCGGAAAGGCGACTAAAGGGGGGGGGTGAATAGGAGTACGCTCACTTTTTCACAAAGGTCAGATTCAACTCCAATCTCACTCCAGTAGCTATAGAAGCTATGAAGATCAATCTACAAGTACAGCGGAAGACATGTATTGAATCTAAACCAAAATCCCCAAAGCAAAAGATCAAGCGAGGTTCAAACCCTAAAGGGCGATCGGGCCATGGCTTATGGGCGGTCAGACCGAGGGCGGTCTCGGCCGGCGTTATAACCGGATCGACCGTTTGCTTCTAGAAACGTAAGAATAGCCCGAAAACTCAAACCTCAAAACGATCTAACTTTTGATTCGTGAGGGCAAACTCCACGAAACTTGACACACACCTTCCCAAAGATATTTGGAACCTATTCCAATTGGAGATCGTGAAGATCCAAGCCAAAGTTCCTATCTTTTTCAGTTTGAACGAAGGTGGTTCAAAAACCGAGTCAAAACGATAATATGATCTTAAGACTTGCTCGTGGGTGATTGATCATCCTAGATGGGTTCCCACATGTCACAGCAAGTTAGATCAAGGCAAGAAACCAAGAAAAAACTCGCGGATCAAAGAAAGACCACAAATCACCAAATAAAGAGAAAGAAAGCAAATAGACTCATCTTCGAGGGAACTTTCTTTGGATTGATTTGATATGGTATTGGTTTACAGCCACTCCATCAATGGAGGATAAAGACTCAATACATGAGCACAAAATCAAATCCAACTCTCTAGAACCCTAACCTCCACTAATCCTCTCCCTAAGCAAACTAGGGTTTCAAACACAATGAAAGGGTTGAGAGGTGCTGGCCAGCACCCTCTCCTATTTATAGTGGAGGCTAAACCTTCTAGAAGATTGAACCCTAGTAGGCTCCCGTTAAGGCCCAACACAAACGGGTTTCATACGCACGCATTTTAAAGCGTCATCTTCTCCTCTTGACCTAATCCGCTTCACCTTGCGCCATCTTGCGCCGTGAGTTGGCAAAAGGTCACCAAGACAGTATTTGGTAAAATTACCAAAATACTGTTGGGTCACGGGTAGGCTACGATAGCTACAAACAAAAATTCTACCACGCAAACCAGGAAGCTATGCAAGTAGATGATCATAGATCGATACCACCAGACGAGCAGCGGAAGAAGGGTTGGAGCACTGGTCCAACGAAGAAGCGTCGATGTAGTGGTCGAGTCGATCGCCCAACGTCCGACAAGTCGATGTAGTGGTCGAGTCGATCGTCTCCTCCAAAGAACGCGTCTGCAGTTCCTTGTCAAGATCGCGGATCGTCCTCAAAGCGCAACAATTGTAGTAGCGCCTCTCGGTATCCACACGCCCAGGAAGGAACAACCGAACGCGGTGTGCAAAGACCAAGTCGCACGGTGGAGCTCTCGGGAAGATGGCGGCTAGGGTTTGGTGGTGTTTCACGCATCCTCCCAATGACCTCATGCACCTCCTTATATAGTGCTCGTGGCGGATCCTATCCGAACACGTTCTAATCGTATTCGATCTTGGTTTGTTCCAACCCGTTAAGTGTGTGACCACAGAGGTTCATGTGTAGTTAGGTTGTGAGTCGGAAACCGTTTTCGACCACAAGTCGAAGCGGCTCCTAGCGAGCATATCGATTCGAATACACACAAATTACATCAGACGAACCTTAATGCAATATGATCTACGACTAGGTCCTTATCACTTACGACTAGGTCATATCTTTATCTGACCACCAGATTTGATCACGACCAACTCGTAACTCCTTACGACTTGGTTTCGACCACTCTGTGATTACGTTCGACTAGTCTACGACTTGCTTGTATCTCCATATGACCAGTCCGTAGCTGGTCGAACTAAGCGACCTACTCATGTATTCTCCCTTTGCCTCACGATATCTGGTTGAACTCCAGGTGAGATGTTGTGTCATCCATGGACTGTTCAATGCTTTCTCGATCGAGTGTCAGATAACTTCATGTGGTCGAACACTTCGACTACTAGTGGCATGGCCATGCACTTTCTTTATCCGATCACAACGAGGGGCCCAGAGACATCTCTCCTGTTATGTTAGGAGGGGCAAATCCCATATCCCATCCGACACGTTCCTCTCCATGTTTGAGCATACCCGAAAGCAACCTTTATAACTACCCGATTCACGGTGTAGCGTTTGGCAACCCCTAAGAGTGCTCTTACACATGTAGAAAACCATCTTGATCTCGGTCTAAGGATTATACATCATCATTGCTTGAGACCAACTAACGACACATAGATTCATAAAAATCTCAATAGTGTCTCAAGGTGGGTCTTATCCAACATCATGTTCTCTAACATGTGTCCATATTATCGGTTTGATATCTCCATATCTATGACTCGTGAAACATAGTCATCAACCAATACATATGTGTGACGACCCACCCCGTGATGTACCGCAAGAGGTCCGGGAGGACCATTTTTTTTTTGCGCTGCGAAGTCACCACGGAAAGATGGGGTAGCACCGCATGGAGCTTTACCGAGGAGGTGCACAGATCTCCCGGGAGGTCTTGCGGACCTCCTGGAGGTCTTGGTCCGCCACTGACCTCCCAGGAGGTCTTGGGGACCTCTTGGAGGTTGTGGCCGCCACCTGCTCGGTAGCACCTCCAGGCACATCACTAAGAGAGGTCCGGCAGGACCTCCCAGCTAAGTCGTGGGACCTCCTGGTGGTCCTGCCCCTGTGCATCTGAGCTAGTCCCAGGACAACAGAGCTAGCTCGCACAAGAACACAAGCTAATACCACAATCACGAGGTCAAACAAAGATGAAGCAGACAAATTAAACTTTATATAATAGGACCTTACGGTCAAGCTTGTTAACAAGAGGTCTGCCACTGAGGGCTTACAAAACCAACGAGGACTTACAACTGGCAACAAGGAGCTCTAGGGCTCGAACACCAAAACACGCAAAAGCCATCCAACAAGCACCACAGGCTGTCGGGTGGAGGACGTCCTAGGCATCTTAGTCGTCGAAGAACTCCTCCTCGAAGAGGTCTGCACTGCCCTGCACTTGGTCATCTTCATAATCTGCTTTGACACAGGGCTTAAGCCATGAGTACTTGGAATGTACTCAGCAAGTCACAGGGAGCAAAGATGCAATAATATTCAGCAAGGTAGTTAGGATCGCGATCCAAGTCTTAAAGTCTTACGACTCTACGAACCCACGACAGCCTGTCGATCCAAGTCTTACTGCGGATCCGATCCTACTCAAGGTAGGTAGGATCGCGATCCTACTCTTAGAGTCTTACGGTTCTCTGAACCCACGACGACTGTCGATCCAAATCTCTTTGTCGATCCTACTCGTAGAGACTTAGGGCAATTTTTTTAGGGCGGACTTTGCGATATTTTGTTTTAGAGCAAAATTTGTTGATATTAATTTCGAGAATGAAACTATAAATAAACAAGGAGCATGCAAAATATTGTATCGAGGTGGTAATGCTAGTACAAATATCTATATTATGGCATGAGCAATCTGAGCTTGATAATGATAAGCTATTTTTATTCTGAAGTATGTCTAGCTACTTTTAAGGAACATGCAAGTGGTAAACCATATAACAATCATACAAACTTATAGTATAGATGTTAAATATGTGTATTTTTACAAATCCGTAGAATCGCCGATTCTACGATTCGATACTACGATTCGATCCTACCGGAGGCAAATCGATCCGACTCGGGATCTCGACTCTGACTACCTTGATTCATGCAAGGACTTACCAATGGAGAGCTGTATGGTTAGTTTGCGCAAAGCCAAGTTTGACAATAATAGCAATAATAGATTGTAAGGCAACAAGGTAAAACCATAATACATAATACTTTTGATGTTTAAAAAGGTGGAGTGAGCACCAACTCATGGCCACAACCAAAAATGGGGGAGGTCTGATCACACCAGTGGCCAGGTCCTCACCCAAAACCCACTCCAGAACACCCATTCCAGAGGTCCAAACCAACCCCTGGACCACTACCCGAGCCAACCTTAACCAAGGTAGTTAGGATCGCGATCCAAGTCTTAAAGTCTTATGACTCTACGAACCCACGACAGCTTGTCGATCCAAGTCTTACTGCCGATCCGATCCTACTCAAGGTAGGTAGGATCGCGATCCTACTCTTAGAGTCTTACGGTTCTACGAACCCACGACGACTGTTGATCCAAATCTCACCATCGATCCTACTCAGAGAGACTTAGGGCAATTTTTTTTAGAGGCCGGGCTTTTTGCGATATTTTGTTTTAAAGCAAAATTTGTTGATATTAATTTCGAGAATGAAACTATAAATAAACAAGGAGCATGCAAAATATTGTATCGATGTGGTAATGCTAGTACAAATATCTATATTATGGCATGAGCAATCTTGAGCTTGATAATGATAAGCTATTTTTATTCCTAGAGTATGTCTAGCTACTTTTAAGGAACATGCAAGTGGTAAACCATATAACAATCATACAAACTTATAGTATAGATGTTAAATATGTGTATTTTTACAAATCCGTAGAATCGCCGATTCTACGATTCGATACTACGATTCGATCCTACCGGAGGCAAATCGATCCGACTCGGGATCTCGACTCTGACTACCATGAGTACTTGGAATGTACTCAGCAAGTCACAGGGAGCAAAGATGCAATAATATTCATGCAAGGACTTACCAATGGAGAGCTGTATGGTTAGTTTGCGCAAAACCAAGTTTGACAATAATAGCAATAATAGATTGTAAGGCAGCAAGGTAAAACCATAATACATAATACTTTTGATGTTTAAAAGGTGGAGTGAGCACCAACTCACGGCCACAACCAAAAATGGGGAGGTCAGATCACACGGTGGCTGTGTCCTCACCCAAAACCCACGAGAACACCCATTCCAGAGGTCCAAACCAACCTGGACCACTCCGAGCCAACCTTGACCCCTCTGGAGCCGGCCAAGGTCTCTTGAGGCAAAGCCAAGGCATCTCGCGGAAGTGTCCAGTGGCACAAGCTTTGAAACATCTACCCCTTGCACCATTTCATTGAGCATGTCCATGACCAAGGACTTGGCTATTGAATAGATCTTTTACTCTGCAGAGGTGTACAACTTTACCCACAATCCACGATCTCTCTAGCGGGATGGGTTCGGTCACCCTTGCTCACTTCCTAAGGTGAGCGATCTAGAGAGCGCAGCAAGGCCTTTACAAAGCTTTGAGCTCGACTAGGGCTGCCCGCTAAGGTTTCGTAATCCCTCCGGTGGTCTAGAAATCCACGGGGTTATGGGGTGCCCCTCTTGCGCCAACTAATCACACGCTCAACCACAATGACCCCAAGCCATCTCATTGCTAATTATTCAGCCAGACCATTCCCATCAAATGATCTTGTGGTTGCACTATTTGGCCCGATTCAACAGACACAAAGTGAAGTCCTTATTTGTGCTAAGGCAAAACTTCCACAACCAAGTGTGCACAAAGACCCACTACTCACTCCTGCCTTCTTGCCTTAGCAAAACAATTTGCATTAGCCCATGCCAAAAGACCACCCAGTCTGGCACACAAATTTTAACCAAGTGGTCTCACACCACTACCAACACAACTTAGGCATCCCGCCATATTTGCTCAACAATGGCACCAACCACACATTTCAAAACTTATTAGTCAAGATTATTAGAGATGAAGCATGATACGTTCGAACCACGTTTTCTAAGCAAGGCTATATAAGACCTACGGCCCCCATGTTGGCAAATAACAAAGAACACCAACTAAATTATCCACCCTAAGGCTCACAAGGTGAACATGACAACATGATGGAGACAATGTATAAAGGAGGCATAACAGCAAGTAGGCAAGTAACTACAGCCCAAACCATTTTCTTATAAACATAGCCATGCATGATAAAGTAAGACCGAAATACATTTGCAAAACTTGGTTCAAGATGATCAAAAGGAGGTCTGTGGCTTGCCTTGGTCAAGTAGTGGAGAGCCTTCTACAGCAAGAGCTGGGTCCAAGATCTCCTCGAACTCGTGATCTACACGTTCGCAAGAGAACCAAAATAAGCAAAACCACACTAAGCCAGAGAACTTCAAAAGAACCAAAAAGGAACTCAAACCAACTCAGCCAAAAGGAAACCAAGAGGCTTAACACAGCCTCAAAGAGCTCCTGGGGGAGGTTTTGCGCAAGGAAGAACCGAGCAGAGGAGGCAGGGAAGGAAGAAATGAGCAAAAGATTACAAAGGCCTGCCCTCCCAGGCTATATATAGCCGGAGTTGGTGGAGTGCACCAAGAAAAAGGTTCAATGACGTGTAGGCAATCGGGATAACTAGGGCAGGGCTTGCCCAAAAAGAATTGAAATAAAGTACCTCGGATGTGTTGCATTTAATGTGACCCAACACCTATTAAATCGCATGAGTTTTGAGGCAAGAGCAATAATTACAAGGTGAAGAGGGTGGCAAGTGGGGCCGATCAAAAGGGTGCACCATGGTCAAAGAGGTGGTCCCACCGCAAGGGTCATTCCCGCCAAAGACCTTTGTGAGGTCCTAGGCAAGAGGTCCAAGACACTTTCGAAGGGAGGTCTGGACGGAGGTCCAAGGACTCAAAAGGAGGTCTTGACACTCGGATCCGCACTGAGGAGGTCTAAGGGTCAAGATTTCAAAGGGGGAGGACTTCAACGGTCCAGATCAAAGGGTGCAGGGAGGTCCTGACCAACAGAAAAATTCAAGGTTAGGAGGGTGGTTTTATAAAAGACCAGCAAGGACCGGGGAGGTGGTCTTTGCAAAACAACCAGGAGGAGGTCCTGGGAAACAAAGGCAAATCTTGTGAAGAAAGCGAGCCGTTCGATTGAATCGGCGGCCCAAAGGAAAGGAACGTTCGGACCATCCAAACGTTATTAGCGGTGAACCGTCGAGATCAGATCAATGGCGACAACAAAGGGGCTGTTGGGACCAAGCGAAGCAGACCATCGAGACTAGGCCGTCGATTAAAATCGGACGGCGGGAGAGGAAAGGGGACGTTCGGACGAGATAACGTGCCCCTAGGATCGGGCCATTCAAACCACATCGGATGGTCCTAAGGTAACGAAGGTAAAGTCTCAAGCGTCTGATACAGCCACAAGAATCAAAGATGGGTCCAAGCGCTAAGGAGGTCTTGGACCTAAGGAGGTCTGGACCTTTGGATACAACTAAGGGGGAACCTGGACGGCTAAGATCTCCAGAGAGGAGGTCCTAAAGGCCGATCTAACAAGGGAGGTCTGAGCGGCTAGATCTCAACAAGGGGAGGTTTGAGCGGCTAGATCTCAACAAGGGAGGTCGGCTGCTAGATCTCAACAAGGGGAGGTCTCGGCGGCTAGATCTCAACAAGGGAGGTCTGAGCGGCTAGATCTCAACAAGGGAGGTCTAGGAAGGCCCCAAAGAACCTTTGGGAGGTCAGAGAAACTCTAGAGCGCCCAAGAGAACTCGGGGTTCCAGAGAGCGTGGAGAGGTCCTTTGGAGGTCCAAAGAAGCAAAAGCCAAGCGTGGCTTGGGGGAACCAAGAGGTTTGTGAAACACAAACCCGAGTGGGTCCTTGACAGAAAACCCCAAGCAAGGGAGAGGTTTGAGCAGGGGAGATGAGAGAGAGGTCGGATCTCAAAGAGATTCAAACCAACAAAGGAAGTTAAGAGAGAGAGAAGAGGCGAACCGGGGCACACAGAGAGGCCGGAGAACCACTGACCGAGGCGACAAAGACACCACAGAGAGCCACAACCAAAGAAGGAACACCAACAACGACTTAGTTAAGGTTTGATTAATTCCAATTGAACTCTCCAGATTTCAAAATCTCAAAGTTAAGCTTTGGATTCTCAATAAAGCCAAATGGTTACTTTTATTTTGAAAACTTGGCAAGGACTTAAAAAGCGGGGACGTTACAAACCTTCACCCTTAAGGGAATCTCGACCCCGAGATTCAGGCTGAGCTAGTGAATAGGTGGGGAAACTCCTTCCTGAGGTCCTCTTCTCGTTCCCATGTCGCCTCGGCTTCGGAGTGGTTGCTCCATTGCACCTTGCACAACTTGGTGGTCTTGCTCCTGGTAACTCTCTCGGACACGTCCAAAATCTTGATGGGGTGCTCTCTGTAAGTGAGGTCTTCTTGGAGGTCCACAACTTCTAAAGGCATTTGGTCCTCTGGCACTCGCAAGCATTTCTTCAACTGTGACACATGGAACACATTGTGGACTCCAACAAGCTGAGGAGGGAGGTCCAACTGGTAGGCTACTTCACCCCTTCGGGCAAGGACTGGAAAGGGTCCAATAAACCTTGGAGCAAGCTTCCCACTAACTCGAACATTGCATACCTTTGAGAGGTGATACTTTGAGGTAGACCTGGTCTCCTGGGACAAAAGCTAGGTCTCGACGCCTAACATCTGCGTAGCTCTTTTGCCGAGTTTGAGCAGCCCTTAGCTTCTCCCTTATTGACTTTACGATCTTCTTCTCTCTCAAGAGTCGGGCCAAGAACTTGGCCTTCATCCGATCTCTGTCCAAAGACAAGGAGTCCTACACTTTCTCCCATAAATAGCTTCAAAAGGGGACATTTGGAGACTCGCTTGGTAGCTGTTATTGTAGGAAAATTCTGCATATGGTAACATCTTGTCCCAACTAGATTGTCTTTCCAGAGCACAAGCTCTCAGCATGTCCTCAAGGACTTGGTTAACTCTCTCAGTTTGGCCATCCGTTTGAGGGTGGTATGCTGTACTAAAGTTGAGGTCGGTGCCCAAGGCATCATGTAGCTTTTGCCAAAATTTGGAGGTGAATTGAGATCCTCTATCCGAAACTATCTTCTTTGGAACACCATGCAAGCATACAACCTTTGCCATGTAAATTTCTGCCAGCTTGTCTCCGGAATAGGTAGTCTTCACAGGAATAAAGTGAGCCATTTTTGTTAACCTATCCACAATGACCCAAATAGAATCAAAACCAGCTTGGGTACGAGGTAAACCAGTAATAAAATCCATGCCGACCTCTTCCCACTTCCATTCGGGTATGGGTAAGGGCACTAAAAGTCCTCCAGGTCTTTGGTGCACTGCTTTAACCTTTTGGCAAGTGTCACATTTGGCCACAAAATCTGCTATTTCCTTCTTCATTTTAGGTCACCAAGATAATTCCTTGACATCTTGGTACATTTTGTAGCTCCCAGGTGTATAGAATACAATGCCTCATGTGCTTCTTTAAGTACCATACCCTTGAGCTCCGTGTTATTGGGCACACAGAGCCTCTTATCAAACCGCATCGCACCTAGGTCATCTATAGAAAACCTTGCACCTTCCCTTCTCTTATGTTGGTCTTGATTTCTTGGATGCCAGCATCTCCATCTTGGGCTGCCTTGATCTGTTTTTGCAAGGTAGGTTGCACTTCAAGAGTTGCCAAAAACCCTTCTTCCACTAACTCAAGTCTAAGCTTCAAGAATTCTTCATACAAGGCAGATTGGCTCTCCTTAACCATCAAAGTATTGACATAAACTTTTCTGCTCAAAGCATCTGCCACCACATTGGCCTTGCCTGGGTGGTAGTGAATTCCCACATTGTAGTCCTTAATAAGTTCAAGCCACCTTCTCTGCCTCAAATTCAAATCTGCTTGTGTAAAGATGTACTTTAGGCTTTTGTGGTCAGTGTAAATTTCACACCTATTACCAATGAGGTAATGGCGCCAAATTTTTAAGGCATGAACCACAGCAGCCAATTCTAGGTCATGAGTAGGGTAGTTTGCTTCATGAGGCTTCAACTGTCTTGAAGCATAAGCTACCACTTTTCTGTCCTGCATTAGAACACAGCCAAGTCCTTGCTTTGATGCATCACAATAAACTTCGAAATCTTTCCTAACATCTGGAAGAACCAAAACTGGGGCAGATGTCAACTTTCTCTTGAGCTCTTGGAAGCTCTGTTCACAATCTGAGGTCCAAAGGAACTTCTTTTCTTTCTTTAACAGCTGAGTGAGAGGTTTTGTAATCCGGGAGAAGCCTTCAATAAACCTTCTGTAGTAATCGGCCATGCCAAGAAAACTCCTGACTTGAGGCACTTGCCCTAGGGGTTCCCAATTGAGCACATCTTGAACCTTACTAGGGTTGTGAGACACTCCTTCTTTTGACAAAACATGCCCCAAAAGACCACTTCTTTTAGCCAAAACTCACACTTACTAAATTTGGCAAAGAGCTGATGAGCTCTCAGCTTTTCCAAAACCGAAAAGAGGTGACTTGCATGCTCCTCTTCACTCTTGGAATACACTAGAATGTCGTCAATGAAGACAATGACAAACTTGTCTAGATAGTCCATTGTAACGTCCCGTTTTCTTTTAAGTCCTTGCCAAGTTTTCAAAATAAAAGTAACCATTTGGCTTTATTGAGAATCCAAAGCTTAACCTGAGATTTTGAAATTTGGAGAGTTCAATTGGAATTAATCAAACCTTAACTAAGTCGTTGTTGGTGTTCCTTGCTGGTTGTGGCTCTCTGTGGTGTCTTTGCTGCCCTCGGGCTGTGGTTCTCCGAAGCCTCTCTGTGTGCCCCTGGTTCGCCTCTTCTCTCTCTCTTAACTTCCTTTGTTGGTTTGAATCTCTTTGAGATCCGACCTCTCTCTCATCTCCCCTCTGCTGAACCTCTCCCTTGCTTGGGGTTTTCCTGTCAAGGACCCAGCTCGGGTTTGTGTTTCAGAAACCTCTTCGGTTTCCCCCCCCCCCAAGCCACGCTTGGCTTTGCTTCTTTTGGACCTCCAATGGACCTCTCCACGCTCTCTGGGAACCCCTGAGTTCTCTTGGGCGCTCTAGAGTTTCTCTGGACCTCCCAGTGCTCTTTTGGGGCCTTCCTAGACCTCACCTTGTTGAGATCTAGCCGCTCAGACCTCCCTTGTTGAGATCTAGCCTCGAGACCTCCCTTGTTGAGATCTAGCGCTCGGACCTCCCTTGTTGAGATCTAGCCGCTCGGACCTCCCCTTGTTAGGATCTGACCTTTAGGACCTCCTCTCTGGAGATCTTAGCCGTCCAGGTTCCCCCTTAGTTGTATCCAAAGGTCCAGACCTCCTTAGGTCCAAGACCTCCTTAGCGCTTGGACCCATCTTTGATTCTTGTGGCTGTATCGCTTGAGACTTTACCTTCGTTACCTTAGGACCATCCGATGTGGTTTGAATGGCCCGATCCTAGGGGCACGTTATCTCAGTCCGATCGTCCCCTTTCCCTCCTGGCCGTCCGATTTTAATCAGACGGCCTAGTCTCGTTGGTCTGTTCGCTTGGTCCGAACAGCCCCTTTGTTGTGCGCCATTGGATCTAGATCTGACGGTTCAGCTGCGAAGTAACGTTTGGATGGTCCGAACGTTCCTTTCCTTTTTGGGCCGCCCGATTCCAATCGAACGGCTCTGCTTTCTTCAAGATTTGCCTTTGTTTCCCAGGACCTCCTCCTGGTTGTTTTGCAAAGACCACCTCCCCGGTCCTTGCTGGTCTTTTATAAAACCACCCTCCTAACCTTGAATTTTTCTATTGGTCAGGACCTCCCTGCACCCTTTGATCTGGACCGTTGAAGTCCTCCCCCTTTGAAATCTTGACCCTTGGACCTCCCTCGTGCAGATCCGAGTGTCAAGACCTCCTTTGAGTCCTTGGATCTCTGTCCGGGACCTCCCCTCTAAGTGTCTTGGACCTCTTGCCCAGACCTCACAGTGGTCTTTGGCGGGAATGACCTTGCGGTGGGGCCACCTCTTTGACCAGTGGTGCACCCTTTTGATAGCCCCACTTGCCGGCCCTCTTACCTTGTAATTATTGCTCTTGCCTCGAACTCAGTGCGCATTTAATAGGTGTCGGGTCACATTAAACGCAGTCACATCTGAGGTACTTTATTTCAATTCTTTTTGGGCAAGCCCTGCCCTAGTTATCCCGATTGCCTACACGTCATTGAACCTTTTTCTTGGTGCACTCCACCAACTCGGCTATATATAGCCCGGGAGGGCAGGCCTTTGGTAATCTTTTGCTCATTTCTTCCTTCCCTGCCTCCTCTGCTCGGTTCTTCCTTGCGCAAAACCTCCCCCAGGAGCTCTTTGAGGCTGTGTTAAGCCTCTTGGTTTCCTTTTGGCTGAGTTGGTTTGAGTTCCTTTTTGGTTCTTTTGAAGTTCTCTGGCTTAGTGTGGTTTTGCTTATTTTGGTTCTCTTCTTGAACGTGAGATCACGAAGTTCGAGGAGATCTTGGACCCAACTCTTCTTTGCAGAAGGCTCTCCTTCGCTTGACCAAGGCAAGCCACATACCTCCTTTTGATCATCTTGAACCAAGTTTTGCAAATGTATTTCGGTCTTACTTTATCATGCATGCTATGTTTATAAGAAAATGGTTTGGGTTGTAGTTACTTGCCTACTTGCTGTTATGCCTCCTTTATACCTTGTCTCCATCATGTTGTCATGTTCACCTTGTGAGCCTTAGGGTGGATAATTTAGTTGGTGTTCTTTGTTATTTGCCAACATGGGGGCCGTGGGTCTTATATAGCCTTGCTTAGAAAACGTGGTTGAGCGTATCATGCTTCATCTCTAATAATCTTGACTAATAAGTTATGAAATATGTGGTTGGTGCCATTGTTGAGCTGACTATGGCGGGATGCCTAAGTTTGTGTTGATCGTGGTGTGAGACCACTTAGTTAAAATTTGTGTGCCAGACTGGGTGGTCTTTTGGCATGGGCTAATGCAAATTGTTTTGCTAAGGCAAGAAGGCAGGGGAGTGAGTAGTGGGTCTTTGTGCACACTTGGTTGTGGAAGTCTTACCTTAGATCAAATAAGGACTTCACTTTGTGTCATTGAACTGGGCCAAATAGTGCAACCACAAGATCATTTGATGGGAATGGTGCAGGCTGAATAATTAGCAATGAGATGGCTTGGGGCTGTTGTGGTTGAGCGTGTGATTAGTTGGCGCAAGAGGGGCACCCCATAACCCTATGGATTTCTAGACCCTTTGGAGGGATTATAAACCTTAGCGGCAGCCCTAGTCAGTTCAAAGCTTTGTAAAGGCCTTGCGCTCTCTAGGCTGCCACCTTAGGAAGTGAGCAAGGGTGACGGAACCCATCCCGCTAGAGAGATCGTGGATTGTGGGTAAAGTTGTACACCTCAGAGAGTAAAAGATCTATTCAATAGCCAAGTCCTTGGTCATGGACATGCTCAGTGAAATGGTGCAAGGGTAGATGTTTCAAAGCTTGTGCCCATGGACACTTCCGCGAGATGCCTTGGCTTTGCCTCAAGAGACCTTGGCCGGCTCAGAGGGGTCAAGGTTGGCTCTGTAGTGGTCCAGGGGTTGGTTTGGACCTCTGGAATGGGTGTTCGAGGGTTTTGGGTGAGGACTGCCTTTGGTGTGATCGGACCTCCCCATTTTTGGTTGTGGCCGTGAGTTGGTGCTCACTCCACCTTTTTAAACATCAAAAGTATTATGTATTATGGTTTTACCTTGTTGCCTTACAATCTATTATTGCTATTATTGTCAAACTTGGTTTTGCATAAACTAACCATCTGACTCTCCATTGGTAAGTCCTTGCATGAATATTATTGCATCTTTGCTCCTGTGACTTCCGAGTACATTCCAAGTACTCATGGCTTAAGCCCCGCGGTCAAAGCAGATTATGAAGATGACCAAGTGCAGGGCAGTGCAGACCTCTTCGAGGAGGAGTTCTTCGACGACTAAGATGCCTAGGACGTCCTCCACCCGACAGCCTGTGGTGCTTGTTGGATGGCTTTTGCGTGTTTTGGTGTTCGAGCCCTAGAGCTCCTTGTTGCCAGTTGTAAGTCCTCGTTGGTTTTGTAAGCCCGCAGTGGCAGACCTCTTGTTAACAAGCTTGACCATAAGGTCCTATTATATAAAGTTTAATTTGTCTGCTTCATCTTTGTTTGACCTCGTGGTTGTGGTATTGGCTTGTGTTCTTGTGCGAGCTAGCTCTGTTGTCCTGGGACTAGCTCAGATGATGCAGGCGGGACCACCAGGAGGTCCCACGACTTAGCTCGGGAGGTCCCTTGGGACCTCTCTTAGTGATGTGCTGGAGGTGCTACAGGCGGTGGCGGCCACGACCTCCGGGAGGTCCCAAGACCTCTGGGAGGTCGATGGCGGACCAAGACCTCCAGGAGGTCATAAGACCTCTGGGAGGTCCCGCACCTCCTCAGAAAGCTCCATGCGATGCTACCCCATCTTTCCGTGGTGACTTCGCAGCGCAAAAAAAAAATGGTCCTCCCGGACCTCTTGCGGTACATCACGGGGTGGCTCTTAACATCTCCTCTATCCACCAATTCGCGGATAAGATGATAACGCCTGAGTATATGTTTGGACTTCTGATGGGATCTAGGCTCCTTGGCTTGAGCAATAGCTCCATTGTTGTCACAATAGAGATCCATTGGGCTCGAGGCACTCGGAACCATTCCCAATTCAGCAATGAAATTCCTTATCCAAACACCTTCTTTGCAGCTTCGAAGCGCAATGTACTCGGCCTCTGTCGTGGAATCAAGAACCGCCTCTTGCTTGAACTTTTCGACTCAACGCTCCTCCATTCAAAATGAATACAAAACCAGATTATGAACGATAATCATCTTTGTCGGTTTGAAAGCTCGCATCGGTGTAACCATTTACAACGAGCTCTTCATCACCGCCATAAACTAGGAACATATCTTTAGTCCTTCTTAAGTACTTAAGAATATTTTTCACTGTTGTCCAAAGGACCTTCACCGGATCACTTGGTATCTCGCTCGTAACACTTAGAGTATATGATACATCCGGTCGTGTACATATCATGGCGCATATGATAGATCCAATGGCCAAGCATATGGAATATCACTCATTTTGTCTCGCTCATCGCTGGTCGAGGACATCGATTCTTGCTAAGATTAATGCCATGTGCCATGGGCAAGAATCCTCTCTTGAATTTTGCATGTTGAACCGATTCAACACTTTGTCTATGTACATTTCTGGCTTAATCCAATTAGCCTCTTAGATCTATCTCTATAGATCCTTATTCCCAAGATATATGTTGCATCTCCTAAATCTTTCATTGAGAAACTTTTTCTTAATGAAGATTTAATGATTCTAGTATTGGAATGTCATTTCCACCAAGAGTATGTCATCTACATACAAGATCGTAATAACAAGTGCGCCCCACTAACCTTCATGTAAACACAAGGTTCTTCTTTGTTCTTGACGAAACCAAACCTTTTGATCTCCTCATCAAAACGTATATTCCAACTCCGAGATGCTTGCTTCAATCCATAAATGGACTTTTGAAGTTTGCAAACTTTACTAGCATTCTTTGGATCGACAAAACCTTCAGGTTGTGTCATGTACACATCCTCATCTAGGTTTCCATTAAGGAAAGCTGTTTTGACATCCATTTGCCATATCTCATAGTCGAAATATGCAAAGAATTGCTAGAATGATCCGAACAGATTTAAGCATCGCTACAGGTGAGAAAGTCTCATCGTAGTCAACTCCTTGAACTTGTCGAAAACCTTTTGCGACTAGTCGGGCCTTATGAATGTGAACATTTCCATCCATATCAATCTTTTTCTTATAGATCTATTTGCACTCAATGGTTTTGACACCATCAAGTGGATCGACCTGTGTTCCAAACCCGATTTTCTCTCATGGAATCTATTTGGATTTCATGGCTCCAAGCCATTTCTCGAGTCCGGGTCCATCATCGCTTCCTCATAAGTCTTAGGCTCACCATTATTCAATAATAATACGTCATGCCCATACCTTGTAGGCAATTGACGCGCCTTTTAGATCTACTGGGGTGGTGCCTTATCTCTGTGTTCAACAATAATTTGTTCATCCAAGAGAGGTTTAGTAGGAGTTGAAACACTTTCAGATGTTTCCTAATTTCTTCGAGTTGCACCTTTCTCCCATCGACTCCTTTTGAAAGAAACTCTTTCTCCAAAAGACACTATTTCGGCAACAAAAACTTTGTCTTCTTCGGTTGTAGAAATAATATCCTTTGGTTTCCCTAGGATATCCTATAAAGAAGCATTTATCCGATTTGGGTGTGAGCTTATCGACGTCAAACGCTTAACATAGACATCACATCCCCAAATCCTTAGAAAAGACAAACTAGGACTTTTCCGGTCCACATCTCATATGGTGTCTTATCTCTCGATTTAGATGGTACCTTATTTAAAATGAAAGCGGCAGTTTCTAGAGCATAACCCCAAAAATATAATGGCAGATCCGATTGGCTCATCATTGATCGAACCATGTCCAACAAGGTCCTGTTATTGCGCTCGGACACCCTATTCCATTATGGAGTGGGTGGTGTAAGTCAGGAACAATTCCACATTGTTTCAAATGATTACCAAACTCATGGCTTAAAACTCACCTCCACGATCGATCGTAAAGATTTGATTGTCTTGCCAAGTTGATTCTCAGATTTCATTCTCGAACTCCTTGAACTTTTCAAAGGATTCCGACTTGTGCCTCATTAAGTAGATATATCCATATCTACTATAGTCATCGGTGAAAGTAATGAAATCATGAAAACCACCTCTAGCTATCGTGACTTATTGGTCCACACACATCAAGATGTATGAGTGCTAATCTGAGTGGACGCCCTTTCACTACGACCGGTGAAAGGTGTCTTGGTCATCTTACCGACTGTGCAAGACTCGCATGTTTCAAATGATTCCAAATCAAATGAGTTTAGAGTTCCATCATTATGGAGCTTTTTCATGCTTCTCACTTATGTGACCCAAACGACAATGCCAAATAAAAGTAGAATTTATTTCATTAGGTCAAGCCTTTTCAGATTAATATTATAGACCGATGCATCATCAAGATTTAAAATAAACAACCCATTCAAAATAGGTGCATAGCCATAAAACACTTTATTCAAAAATATAGAACAACCATTGTTCTCTATAATGAATTTATAACCCTCCGCCATCAAACATGAGGCGGAGATAATGTTTCTACTAATGGTCGAACGTAATAACAATTATTCAATTCCATAATAAATCTCAAGGCAAAAGTAGTGGCATAGTCCCGACGGCTAATGCAGACAACCTTTGCTTTATTCCCGACGCCAAGATCCATCTCGCCCTTGCAATCATCCTACTTCTTGTTAGACTCTGATCGAATTGCAAATATGAGCAACCGATCCCAGATCAAATACCCATGAGTTAACGGAAGAGTCACTAGAAAAATATCTATAACATTAATACTGTAGTGGAAGTTTTAGTCCCACCATTCCTTTTTGATCACCGGTATTTCTTGCGGTTCCTCTTCCAATGGCCTAGTTCTTTGCAAGAAAAGCATTCATTCTCTTGAGTCGGGCGGACTTAGTCTTGGGTTTAGGTTTGTCGGTTTGGATCTCATCCAAACTTTAGCCTTGCCCTTTTCTTGACCCAAGTCTTAGCCTTCTTCTTGAAGCTTGTACTCTTTTGCACTATCATCACATGATTGTTGCATTTTTAATGTCATTCATTGTCTTAAGCATCATATGCGATTCGGTGAGATTCTTGTCTAAGCTGCTCATATGGAAGTTCAAAATGAACGGCCATAGCTTTCGTGAAGCAAAGCAAGAATCAAATCAGAGCCAATTCTTGGCTAAGTGGAAAACCAAGTTTTTCCAAGCTCGTGTGTAACCAACCATTTTGATTACATGAGGGCTCACCAACCACCTCGCCTAGCTTACATCCAAACAAGTTCTTTGAGATCTCAAATCTCTCAGTTCTTGCTTGTGTCTCAAACATGCCTTTGAGCGCCACGATCATATCGTGAGGCCTCTATATTCTCAAACCGCTTCAAGGTGCGAGTTCATAGCGACAAGCATGAGACGCCTAACATCAAGGGACTCATCACATGCCTTTTATAGGCGCTTTAATAGCAAAGCAGCAAAGATTTTACGAGGCACTTCGGAATTGGTTCTTCTAGAACATGTTCCTTTTATCTTGCCCGAGAACAATTCTCAAAGTTGGGACCAATCCGCAAAATTTGTTCCATTAAGTTTTTCCTTTCAAGTATCGAACGTAAAGCAAAAGCTCGATGTAGGTACAAGTAGATTGGTGCCATGATCTACAACACAAAATATATGCAAAAACTAAGACATATGTTCATTAAAGTAACTTCTATTAAACAATTTAATAAAGATACTCCCACTAAACACCATATCCCTCTTATGACATTTAATGATTCAAGATCCATAATCATTTAATCAACTAGTGAGCTTTGGCTTCACCGCTAGAAGACTAGTAAAATGGTAAGCAACCTTGCTAATCATATCAACTATATGACTCTTGTTGTTGGGCAAGATCTGTATGCTTCTAAGACTCCAACCTTTATGCCCCAAGGTCCACAACTGTTATGATAACCTTGTTAAGTTAAACCAATGCCGGTGTGTAAGTGTCGACACAAACCCATCTAGTCAAGGAGAGTTAATGGCACTGCTTTGGCAAGACCTACCATCAAAATACATGACTTTGGATGGTGCGGCATATTTGGGAGGGCATCAATTTAACTTAATATTAAAAGAGGGAATTTTACTTCTATCATGTTAAAAGCAATTAAAGCAAAATAACATGCATAGAAATAAATGAACAGGAATGTAAAGGCATTCACAGACAATCAAATTGCATTGTGATATAGCATGACCCTTCTTCATGGTAATCTCCATCGCCATGCATCCTGCTCACCATGTCTTCAAGAGGTGGACTCCTCCAAGCACTCCTACTAAGCCATTATTTCTAATAGCACTAGTAATGAAACACAAGGAGTAAAGAAGCATCACAAGTCGACACGCAGTCGTTATACAATTATAGATGACCTTGGGCTGCAATTAACATGACACGCAGTCATGAATATTACAAGCATACATGCATCTCATACATGAAACAAGATGGGTCATACTATTCACATCAATCCTCGCAAAAACAAGTTATGCATGTAATCCAATTCTAACGGATGACATGAGCACACACTACCTATAGCGCGATGCGAATACCTATGCGAATACCTATTGCTCGACGAAAACTTTTTTCCAAACATGGATCATTCACGTGCCTTGGAAATCATCGGGTTAATCAAATTAGCCCTGGTCAATATCAAGCTTCATATCGCGGCATACTCCGATGGCGGAATTCAGTAGGAGTGATAACCCAAGTCAATAAACAACTGGTCCTTATAGCTCATACCTCCTCGTAAACCCAAACCGAGAAATCGATCTTATCGACTGTGGTCTAGGTCGCTCCATCTATATGAACCGATCTAGGTTACCAGAACTGACCAAGAATAGATCCAATCTACTACTACCACATATCAAGTATATGCGATTGATCCAGATCAAAAACTACGCAGGATGGCTCGATACCATTGGGTCACGGGTAGGCTACGATAGCTACAAACAAAAATTCTACCACGCAAACCAGAAGCCATGCAAGTAGATGATCATAGATCGTTACCACCGACGCCGCAGAGCAGCGGAAGAAGGGTTAGAGCACCGTCCAACGAAGAGCGCTGCCGATGTAGTGGTCGAGTCGATCGTCCAACGCCCGACAAGTCGATGTAGTGGTCGAGTCGATCGTCTCCTCCAAAGAACGTCTGCAGTTCCTTGTCAAGATCGCGGATCGCCCTCAAGCGCAACAATCGTAGTAGCGCCTCTCACGATCCACACGCCCAGGAAGGAACAACCGAACGCCGGTGTGCAAGACCAAGTCGCGCGGTGGAGCTCTCAGAAGATGGCGGCTAGGGTTTCGTGGTGTTTCACGATCCTCCCAAATGACCTCATGCACCTCCTTATATAGTGCTCGTGACGGATCCTATCCGAACACGTTTACGAATCGTATTCGTACTGGTTTGTTCCAACCCATTAAGTGTGTGACCCTGTAGGTTCATGTGTAGTTCGGTTGTGAGTCGAAAACCGTTTTCGACCACAAGTCGTAGCGGCTCCTAGCAGAGCATATCGATTCCCGAATACACACAAATTACATCGGACGAACCTTAATGCAATATGATCTACGACTAGGTCCTTATCACTTACGACTAGGTCATATCTTTATACGACCAGTTCGTATTTGATCACGACCAACTCGTAACTCCTTACGACTTGGTTTCGACCACTCTGTGATTATGTTCGACTAGTCTACGACTTGCTTGTATCTCCATACGACCACTACCAGAGTGGTTGAACTAAGCGACCTACTCATGTATTCTCCCTTTGCCTCACGATATCCTGGTTGAACTCGGGTGAGATGTTGTGTCATCCATGGACTATTCAATGCTTTCTCGATCGAGTGTCGATAACTTCATGTGGTCGAACACTTCGACTACTAGTGGCATGGCCATGCACTTTCTTTATCCGATCACAACGAGGGCCCGAGACATCTCTCTGTTATGTTAGGAGGGCAATCCCATATCCCATCCGGTCACATTCCTCTCCATGTTTCAGAGCATACCCAAAGCTACCTTTATAACTACCCGATTCACGGTGTAGCGTTTGGCAACCCCTAAGAGTGCTCTTACACATGTAGGAAACCATGCCGATCTCGTGTCTAAGGATTATACATCATCATTGCTTGAGACCAACTAACGACACATAGATTCATAACAATCTCAATAGTGTCTCAAGGTGGGTCTTATCCAACATCATGTTCTCTAACATGTGTCCATATTATCGGTTTGATATCTCCATATCTATGACTCGTGAAACATAGTCATCAACCAATACATATGCTAGTCTATTCATATGTGTCCTCATATGTTTACGACCAGGGATCATGTAAGAATAATTATCGCAGAAATATAGAGTTTCACAACCAAGTCACATATTTGATAATAAATATTAACAATATTATTCTAGGAACAAGATAACACATTATCCAATGTCATGAACATAATGAAATATAATCATCTCTATGATTGCCTCTAGGGCATATTTCCAACAAATACCTTTTCTCGATCTTTTTGCAAAGACTAAGTCCCAACTGCGTGAAGCACCTCCCATGCTTTGCCACGTGTAGGTTGATCCAGCGGCTCTCATCACGTCAGCAAGTCTCTCCCATCCGGCTCCCACCGAAATCACCATGGCACTTGCTCTGACCCTCACGCCGCTTGATCCAACCCGTTGCACCAGACTGCCCGTTCGGTCACCTTTGTCCCTCTTGCACCATGCTTGACTCCATTGACCTCACCCGGCATCCCCGATCGTTCCGGACCTCAGCTCTCCAAGCCTAGTTCCAATCATCCTCGCCGTTGACCGTCATTGACCTCCAAGCAACCTGCACATCAATAGACAAAGAAATCGAATCCGGGAATAAGTTCTTCACAACTTGACCCACATTAGTCAAAATATGCATCATGCAATACATATGCCATGAAACCCATGAACTTGACCTAACCCAACAATCATCGCCACCAGTTGACCGATGAAACAAGTGAAAACCGGTCAGACCACCACTTTGGCCGGTCAGACCACCCCCTGGAACTTAGCCAAAAATCCACTCGAGGCGGGGCGGTCGATCGCTAAAATGGCGGCCGGATCGGTGGCCGTCGAGCCAGCGCTACTAACGCCGGCCGATCAAGACCGACCGACAAAGATTCTCAACTTTGCCGAAAACGCGTGTTTCGACAAACCGTAAGCGACATTGCCAATTGTAACATCATCCTAAGATCTCAGGCATATCCCCATGATATCCACAGAAGTTTTGTCGAAATTGAAGTTTCAACAAAGTGTCAGGATAATCAGTAGTACCGGCAAGTAAGTTGCGGTACTACCGCAGAATGGTACGACCGCAAGTTGAATGGCGGTAGTACCGTGGTACGATAATACCGGGTTGGAGCGGTACGTATTTTCCAGAGAAGATGTTTTTGGGAATTTTGGGTTTCTCCGAGAAGCGATACGATCGCATTGCGGTAGTACCATTTGTGTGGTGATTGTCAGCCATTTAGAAGTTTTGGCTTTGGGATAGGTCAAGTTCATGAGCTTTAGTGCATATGTGTTGCATGATACATGTTTTGACTAACGTGGGTCAAGTTGTGAAAAACTTGTTCCCGGAATCGATTTCTTGGTCTATTGCTGTGTAGGTTGCTTGGAGATCAATGACGGTCAACAGCGAGGATGATCGGGACTAAGCTTGAAGAGCTGAGGTCAAAACGATCGAGGATGCCGAGTGAGGTCAATGGACTCAAGCATGGCGCAAAATGGACAAGGATGACCGAACGGGTAGTTCGGTGCAATGGGTTGGATCAAGCAGTACGGGGGTCGGTGCAAGTGCCATGGTGGTTTCGGCGGGAGTCGGAGGGGAGAGACTTGCCGACATGATGAGAGCCGTTGATTAACCTACACATGGCGAAGTAGGCAATTGCTTCACCAAGATTGGACTTGGTCTTCGAAGAAGGATCGAGAAGGGGTATTTTGGTAATTTCACCTAAATACCGCCTTGGTGACCTTTTGGCTAAACCGTGGCGCAAGACGACGCAAGGAGAAGCGGTTTAGGTCAAGAGAAGATGAAGACGGTGCTTTAAGATGCGTGTGTGAGTTAAACTCGTTTGTGTGTGGGCTGAACGGGTGCCCAAATTGGAATATTCTCTAGATGCTAGCCTCTAGTATAAATAGGAGAGGGTGTTGTCCGGCAGCCCTCAACCCTTGCGTTGTGTGAACCCTAGTTGGTGTTTTTAGGGTTTTGGAGAGAAAGATGAGAGGTTAGGGTTCTAGGGAGTGGATTGATTGTGTGCTCTTCGGTTGAGCTTTGTCCTCCAAGATGGAGTGGCTGTAAACATCTATCTATCTCGAATCAATCCAAACAAGTTTCTCAAAGATGAGTTTATCCTTGTTCTTGCTCTTCCTCTTTGATGATTTTGTGTTTTTGATCATTTGATGATCTTTCCTTGAGTTCTTGTGTTGATCTTACTGGCTGTAACATGTGGAAGACCATCTAAGATCACCTTGATCATCAATCACCTACGAGCAAGTGTTTCGATCATATTTTGGTTTTGACTTGGTTTTTGGAGCAACCTTCATTCAAACAGAAAACGGTCAGAACTTTGGCAAAAATCTTCATGATCATTGCATGGAATAGGTTCCTGACATCCTTAGGAATGTGTGTTTCAAGTTTCACGAAGTTTGGAGTTGCGGATCAAAAATTACGTCAATTTTTTATTTCATTTTCAAGCTGTTTACTATTCATTCACTTTGTTTTCTGCTTTCACCGCGGTTCGGCCGGGTAATCGCTCATCCGATTGTTCAATTGTCTGATACGATCGCTTTGCTCATCCGTGCAACCGGTCTTTATTTATTAGTACTGTTCATCAGCGCGCTTTTTGTGTTTTTGGTCGTTTCTTTTGGGGGTTTGGAGTGGATTCAACATAAGTCTTCCACTGTACTTATCTATTGATCTTCATAGCTCTCATAGCTATTGGAGTGAAATATGTGTTGAATCCAATCTTAAAAGAAAAATTGATTGAGCTCCTATTCACCCCCCCTCTAGTCGCCTTTCCGGTCCTACAAAGATGTAACAAAAGTTAAAAAGGGAGAGCTATTTGGAGAAGAAGGGTGAAAATAAAATTTTCTGAAAAATGATGATCATAGTGAGGGGGAGCATTTAATATGCATTCTTATGATCTTTTTGCCATTTCTGAACTTGAATTGCAATTTTTGGAACCTCACAATGATCAAAGGTCAAATTGAACAATTGTTCTTTCATTTGGACCTTAAGTGAGATTTTTTACTCTTCTCTGGAAATTGAAACTTTCTTGCTTTGTTTTACTCTATCTCACTTGCCTATGCTAATCTGAAGCCAATTTCGTTATCTCCATTGCCTTCTCTTGCTTTTGGACCAAGTTTTGCCCTTGCGCGAAAACATTGAGTATTTTCATTTTCAAACCTCAATCTTACATTTTTGAGAAATTGCCATTGTGTTCATCAAGGGGGAGATTGTGGATATCGTGGGGATATGCTCACGATTTTAGGATGATGATACAATTGGCAATGGCGTTGAAGGTTTGTCGAAACACTCGTTTTTCCGCAAAGTTCGATTCTGTCGAGCCAGCGGTCGGGCCAAGCTATAAGCGCGATCGACCTACTGTGTGATGGTCTGACTGGCCAAGCCTCGGGTCAAGTGGTTGGCGGTCTGACCGGCCATTGGGCGGTGGTCTGACCGGCCATTAAATGTTTTTAAGTTTGGAACTAGGCCAAAAATAGAGGGTGTAGGCAAGAGAGGGGATTCTTCTACACTTGGTCTCATAATTTTTGGAGCTTCGAGTCAAAAGTTCTATTCGTTTGAAATTTCCAAAAGGCTTTAGATTTTCCAAGGTTGAATTTTGGCTAAGTCCCTGCTGGGCGGTCAGACCGGCCAACAAGTGGCGATCGATCGCAAAAGGCGGTCGGGCCGACAGGTGATCGAGGCCGCCATGGGTGGTGGTCAGACCGGTTTTGACTTGTTTGTTGGCCATCTTGACGGCGATGATTGTTTTGTTAGGTCAAGTTCATGGGTTTCAGTGCATATGTGTTGCATGATGCATGTTTTGACTAATGTGGGTCAAGTTGCGAAGAATTTATTCCCGGAATCGATTTCTTTGTCTATTGTTGTGCAGGAAGCTTGGAGGTCAACGACAGTCAATGGCGAGGATGATCGGTACTAGGCTTGAAGAGCTGAGGTTCATAACGATCGAGGATGCTAGGTGAATTCAGAAGACTCAAGCATGGTGCAAAATGGACAAGGATGACCGAATGGGAAGTTCGGTGCGACGGGTTGCATTAAGCGGCGCAGGGCTCAGTGCAAGTGCTATGGTAGTTTCGGTGGGAGCCGGATGGGAGAGACTTGTCGATATGAAGAGAGCTATTGATCAACCTACACGTGGCGAAGCATGGGATTGCTTCATGAAGATTGGACTCGGTCTTTGGAGAAGGATCGAGAAGGGGTATTTTGGTAACTTCACCTAAATACCGCCTTGATGACCTTTTGGCTAAACCGCGGCGCAAGACGGTGCAAGAAGAAGTGGTTTAGGTCAAGAGAAGATGAAGACGGCGCTTTGAAATACGTGCGTAGGTGAAACCCGTTTGTGTGTGTAGACTTAACGGGTGCCCATTAGTAATACTCTTCTAGAAGCTAGCCTCCACTATAAATAGGGGGGTGCTGGTTGTGCACCCTAGAACCCTCATATCTAAAACCCTAGTTTGTGTTTTAGGGTTAGGAGAGAGTAGTGAAGAGGTTAGGGTTCTAGGGAGATGGATTGATTGTGTGCTCATATGTTGAGTCTTTCTCCTCCTGGATGGAGTGGCTGTAAATCAACATCAATCCCAAATCAATCCATGCAAGATTTCTCAAGATGAGTCTCTTTTTGTTCTTACTCTCTATTTTGTGATTTTGGGGCTTTCTTTGATCCGTGAGTTTTCCTTTGGTTTCTAGCCTAGATCTAGCTTGCTGTGACATGTGGGAATACATCTAGGATCATCAATCACCCACGAGCAAGTGTTTGGATCATATTTTGGTTTTGACTCGGTTTTGGAGCAACCTTCACTCAAACGGAAAAAAAGGTCAGAACTTTGGTAAGGATCTTCACGATCCTTGATTGAAATAGGTTCTTGACATCCTAGAGAAGGTATGTCTCAAGTTTGGTAAGGTTTGGAGTTGCGAATCAAAAGTTAGACCGATTTGTGATTTTGAGTTCAGGTTGATTTTACTGTTCATTATACTAGAGTTCAGACTACCAACTAGTTAGAGGTCAGACCGATTTACCAAAGGTCAGACCACCAACTACATGGAGGTCTGACCGCCCAACTCTGGTTTTGAGTTTTTGTGATTTTGGTCTATTTGCTTTGGGGTTTTGATTGGATTCAATACAAGTCTTGCACTGTGCTTGTATATTGATCTTCATAGCTTTTATAGCTATTGGAGTGAAAATCGTGTTGAATTTAGTGGTGCAAGTGGGGCAAGCTGCAGACAGCCCACGCCCACCCGCTCTAGCTGCCAAGCAAGTTGCAGAATGCTGCTAGCCCGCAACGCAGACTGTCTGATACGTGGTGGGCTTGGTTGCTGCCCACACATGCAGTAAATGTAGCCACTAGATACATGAAAATCTGCCGAGCGGTTTGGTGGCCAGCTCAATGCATTCTAGTCGCTCTCGTTGGACCCATCCTTCCCACGCCTGCTCGCCCTCGACGCCGACCTCTCCGGCCGCCGCGTGTTGAGGTATATGATGGTGATCTCGATGTAGGCGTCCTACGGGAACGGTGTGCCGGCGAGCGGCAAGCTCATCCTAGCAAGGCACAGGGCGTTGTTGTTCCCCGCGTCCTGGTCACTACGGAGGGGGCTCGGGATGCTCCTCGGGAGCCACTTCTTGCTGGACGCGGCAGCGGCGGCTAACGTGACCACCGGGTTGAGCCACAACGCCTACATCCACTTGGACGAGCCCACCGGGACCTCCCACGTGGCGTCCAACATGTCGCGGTTAGTCCCAGAGTCGCAGACAGGATAGCCCCCACAGCGGCGACGCTGACGCCGACGCCGACCTCGCCAGTGGCACCATCTCCTATGACTGCACCGCGCTCCGCACCGACGTCTGCATCATGCGTGGGGATGTGTGGACCGAGGCCGCGTCCAACATGCTCTTCTTGCTCGTGCCCGCCAATTCCTCCACCGCCACCGGCCAGGCTAACGAGCACATCAGGCCGTATACCCGCAAGTGGGAGTCCAACATCATGGGCACCATCGACGAGCTCCGCCTCCGCACCGTGCCGGAGGGGTTCGGTGAGTCGGCGCGCTGCGACGTCTGGCACGACGTCCCCGCCGTCGTGTTCTCCACCGGCGGGTACACTGGCGACGTGTACCACAAGTTCATCGATGATAGAGTTACGCAAAAGTTCTGAACTTCTGAGTTTAGAGTTGATGGTTCTGATGATTCTGAAAATTAAAATCTCAAAACCAAAAGACTACGCAATTCACCGCAGAAGAAGCAAAAAACGAAATCTCAGAAAGCTTGGATGTTGTCGCTGCAATCGTTGCAGTCTTTTTGTGTTTTCAGTTTTCATATATAGTCTTACAGTTTGAATACGTTTCAGAAACGCTACAGGACTAAAATATTCCTACTAAAGAAGCTAAATCCGATTCTGTTTCCAGCAAAAACCAAACTCTGAATAAACAAGGTGTACTAGCTTAAAATAGATTGCTTAACAAATTTGCATTCCGGCTGAAACAGAAACTCAAGAAGAAACAGAATAGAAAAACTAATTTCAGACACAACTAGCTTATACCAACAAACGACGGCATCATCCCGCTCTACATCACCGCGCGGCAGTACAACAAGAAGGTGGTGTTCGTCATGCTCGAGTACCACGACTGGTGGATGACCAAATCTACCACATCGTCGAAAGCAGCTCTCCGACTACCGCCCATCGATCGTCAGACGATCGCTTCCGGAGGCCGTCGTCGAATTGCGCAAGATCCACGACGACCTCGCCATCGATGCCGCACGGATGCCGGGCAATCGGACCCAGGGTTTTGATAATCAGTTTTGTTTTTTTACCGGGGGGTGCCGATAGATCCGATTTGGCCGATTTTCGGATTTTTTCGGTTGATTTCGGCCGAAAATTTCAAACTGAATTTTGAATTTTTTTTTCAAAAATCAACTGAAAATGTGCCGAATTGGTCGAAAATCTTCACCAATTTCTAAATAGACATCGCACTTCAACAATTATTGCAATCAAACACTCAAAATACTCAACAGCAAGATCAAATTCGAATCAATCAACCACACACAATAATTCGGGGATGATAACAATCCACAGAGAAGGAGCTCGAAAGCTTGGGCCTCGGGGAGGAGGAAGAGAGTACCAGCGCAGCGCCCGCCGCCGCTCCCCTCCCATGCGCCTGCCGCCGCCACCGCTCCCCTCCATCAAGCCGCCGCCGCTCCCCTCCCATGCGCCGCCGAAGAAGAGCGAGAGAGGGAGAGCTCGCCGCCACCCGGAAGTTGTATTGGCCGGCTGACCTAGAGCGATTTGAGGAACGGGGGAGATGGCTGCGTGACTGCGTGTTCGTGGATTGGGCCAGACCGCCGGACTTCTATTGGGCCCACAATTTCGGCACCGGTTTACAACCTTACCAGGGGGGCGGTAAACCCGATACAACCGATTTTCGGCCGAAAATCGGCCGAAAATCAGAACCCTGATCGGACCATCCAGGACTTTCGACAGATGCTCGACGACACGTACCACGACCGCATCCAGACGATCATCAGAAGGAGATGACACCACCGCAGAAGTAGAAAAGAACCGGCGCGCCACTGCGCTTGAGAACGACAAGCCGTGGCTGGTGATCGTGTCCCGGAATGGGTCGTTGGTTCAGGCGTTATAAGCGCGGCAGCCTGACGGGGTACGTGGGTCAGCCTGCTAGAATCTGCTATTGTAAGCGGGTTTTTGCGGGTGTTTAAGTAGGCTACTTTTATGGGATGGGCCGGTGGTTTAGCGGACAGACCTGTCCCACTTGCACCTTTAGTTAAATTCAATTAAAGTGAAAAAAAAATCGTGCTTCTATTCACTCCTGTCTAGTCGTCGTTTCGGTCCAACAGTTTTAACATAACCATTCTTCCTATGCGCAACGTAAGCAACATTATCCTTATATAGGATTGTGGGAGCTTTTCCACCTCTACAACCCACAATTCTTAGATACGATGAACCAATCTTCTAAGCCAGATGCACTCATCAGTAGTCTCGTACAATATGATTATCTCTGGGAGATGTAGCAACAACCGACTGTTTAATGGATCTTCAAGAGATGGTTGTACTTTCACATAAAAGACATCCAGATTGGGATTTGGCATTATGGGGGTTAGATTAATAGTGAGCATTTGAGTAACCCATATATTTGTATCTTGACCTTGTAATAAAAGAGTCAAGGTCACTTGTACCTTGCAGGTACCTAAGCACGCCTTTAATTTTGTTGCAATATCTCTTGGTAGACCGAGAACTATGTCTTGTAGAATACCTTACTTCAAAAGCAATATCAAGATTAGTATAATTGGCAAAGTATAATAACGCTTTAATAGCACTTAAGTATAGGGTTCCAGTCAGAATACAAGCATCTGAACTCTCTCATCTAGATTCATATAGATCTTTCTCAACTTCCAATGACCTAACTATCATTGTGGTACTCGGTGATGAGATTTATAACAATATGTTGAAGCCTGATCCAAATTTGTACTATGCCCGTGTTGGACATTGCACCATCCCGTGCTAGACAAGGCACGCATGAGCCACACCAGACATGGTGTCATCCCGACGCAACCAACTGTGATTCAGTTTTCTTCTTTATTCAGAACTCTTCTTCCTCGCGCTATATATGTACCCCAGTAGTTAGACAGCCTATCGTCTCATGCTTGTAATCTCTCCTGATATAATGATTTCCGTCTTGTGCGTCCGTGGTTTTTCTCTAAAAGAGTTTTTTACGTAAAAATCTATGTCTCCATTTTTTAGTAAGTGGTATCAAAAAGATTTGATTAAAAAAATGCCCGATCGGATCTACCCACGTCAGGTGAGTTGTGATTCATCGAGTCGGTGTTCTCGACAACTGTGTGTCTATGCCTGTCAGTGAATCGAAAGTGCAAGGATAATTAGTTTGTGTGCGCTGTTTGGGTACTCCTCGGAACCGACTCGAAGCCATTCAGCAAACTGAGGCAGCAACTACGTCACGAAAATAAATTCGGAGCAACCTGCTCACCACGCCAATCGATAAGAACAACGGACGACCAGCACGTCACGAGGAGGCCATGCATTGCAGCAGCATCAAATCAAGGAGAAGTGGTCAGAGCTTGTCGAGCCGTGGGAGTTGCTACGTGCACAAGAAGTCGTACCAAAAGAATTTTAGGACTGCATTGCTTCACATACACGTAAGGTGTATCAAGGAGGTTGCAGATGCACACAAAGAATTGTACCAGCAAACTCAGAACTTAGTGCATGTTTGGATTGCATTCTGGTGCCCTTCTGCTTGGCTAGGAGGCTGCCGGATGTTTGTTTGGTTGGCAGCCTGACGATGAAAGAGCTAGCTTGGCCAGGATGCTCCTGATAAGTCTATTAGTTTGTGCCCAGGCGACCGAATTTGGATGTCGGAGTTCGAGGCAGCAGTAGAATTGCTTGCTAATTGCACTTACCGTGCTAATCCGTCGCCACACGTTGTGCCATCGATGTCGTCGTGCACAACCATATCATCAGTGCTGCCCAAAGCTCAGCGAGCCCCGTCGTCATCCCTCCCATCCATCCTTGGGCGGGCTTCACTCGGATCCCGTCACTACCACCATGCACGGCTTTCACCGCCTCCTCCTCCTTGCAAGGCACCCGCTATCACCACAGTTGCTCCCCTCCTTCCCCGCAGTCGATCACTCTCCTCCCTCTGCCACCTCCTCGCCCTGATCATGCCGTCGCCACGAGTACACACCCTCATCCAGCTGTCGCCTTGCCTAGATCTTGCTGCCGTCACCGGTGCATGCCAGACCGTTGTTGGACACCGCCGTGGTCCCATCTCGATGTCGATGTTGAGCCTCGCCTGTGCTCGATTCGTTGAACTCAGAGGAATATTTGGGGGTGAGTGTGGAAGGAAGGATTTGGGATGGTTAAATTGATGTTAGAACACACTTGATAGAAGTGTATTTTATGGTTTTACGCTTTCCCGTTCTTAAAGTGCCAGTTTTAAATTTTATGTTTTCTTCAAGTTCAGGTCTCCAGCCAAACAACACAATCTCAGGCTTGTCTGTGTTGGAAATATGCTCTAGAAGCAATCATAGAGATGATTATATTTCGTTATGTTCATAACATTGGATAATCCGTTATCTTGTTCCTAGAATAATATTATTAATATTTATTATCAAGTATGTGACTTGATTGTGAAACTCTATATTTTTGCGATAATTATTTTTAAACATTCCCTAGTCGGAAATATATAAGAATACATATGAATAGACTAGCATATGTATTAGTTGATGACTATGTTTCACAGGTCATAGATATGAAGATATCAAACCAATAATATGGACACATGTTAGAGAACATGGTGTTGGTTTGACCCACCTTGAGACACTGTTGAGATTGTTATGATTTCATGTGTCATCAGTTAGTCTCAAGCAATGATGATGTATAATTCTTAGACCTGAGATCAGCATGATTTTCTACATGTGTAATAGTACTCTCAGGGGTTGCCAAATGCTACTCCGTAACTGGATAGTTATAAAGGTAGCTTTCGGGTATACTATGAAACATGCGGAGGAATATGACTGATTGGATATGGGATTTGCCCCTCCTATCATAACAGGAGAGATATCTCTGGGCCTCTCGTTGTGGTCGGATAAAGAAAGTGTATGGCCATGTCACCAGCGGTTGAAGTGTCGACCACATGATGTTATTCGACACTTGATCAAGAAAGTATTAAACAGTCCATGGATGACAAATTATCTCACCTGGAGTTCAACCAGATGTCGTGAGGCAAAGGGAGAATACACAAGCAGGTTGTTCAGTTCAACCAGATACAAACTGGTCGAAGCTGGTCGTATGGAGATACGAGTTGGTCACAAACTGCTCGAACATAATCACTAACTGGTCGTAAGCAGTTACGAACTGGTCGTAACTAAATATGGACTGGTCGTGACTAGATATGAGCTGGTCGTAAGTGATAAGGACCTGGTTGTAGATCATATTGCATTAAGGTTCATCCGATATATTCTATGTGTGTTCGGGAATCGTTATGTCCTGCTAGGTACCACTAATGACTTGTGGTCGGAAAAGATTTTCCAAGGCACAACCGATTACGCATGAACCTATAGGGTCACACACTTAAAGGGCTAGGATTTGATTTGGATAGTGATCCGAATTCTTGTAGGCCATGAGTTCCTAATGGGCCTCAAGTTCGAGACCCATCATGGATACCTATATATAGAGGGGCGGTAGCATGGGATGATAATCATCTTTTGGAAGAACTCCCGAAACCCTAATAGCCACACCTTCCTCAACCATGCCACCAGCGCTAGTACTCCAGCGCGTAGTGTCCCTGCCCCGTATATGTGGATACTTTGGAGGTGTTGTTGCGAAGCATCAGCACTAGGACAATCCGCAACTCGTGACGATCACATGAGCAGGAGGAGAAGACACGCGGCGAGTACGATCACTACTGCATCAACTCGCTACATTGACTCTACTTCCGCTACGAGTCGGCGCGTCTAGTGGTAATCTCATGATCTATTACTAGCGGAGGTTCCTTGGTTGCGTGGTATTTTTTTTTGTTTTGTGCTATCGTAGCCTACTCGTGACCCTACAGTCCGAGTAGGACAAAATCATCAACATTCCAGGTTACCTCCAGGAAATACTTTTTTGCAAGGCACAAAGCTCAAGCTGGTAACCAAACAAACCCTTATTCTGTATGTTGACTTTGAAGTATGATCTTTCGCTGCTAGATCGAGACACGATATTTTCTCTGTGGCAAGTCAAGATGCGAGCTGTTCTGTCATAGCTTGATTTGGATGACGCACTTTTGGGAATTGATAAGATGCTTGCGGTACTATCCGCTGATGAGAAGCAATGAAAAGATTGTAAGGCCTTATCTCATATTCATCTTCATCTATCAAATAATAATATGTAGGAGGTTTTGAAGGAGACGACCACCGTCATGTTATGGTTGAAGCTATAGCAGATTATCATAACCAAGGATATGACTAGCAAGATGCATCCGAAGTAGAAGTTTTGTTCGCACAAGATGGTGGATGGCAGATCAGTGTTGAGCCACTTGATAGCTTTCAAAGAAGTTGTTGCTGACCTTGAGGCTATGGAGGTAAAATATGATGATAAAAATTTGGGTCTTATTCTGCTATGTTGACTGCCCAGCTCGTACTCTACATTCAAGTGTGCTATTCTATATAGCCGCGATACTCTTACTCTCCGTGAAGTTTATGAAGCATTGCATGCTAAGGACAGGATGAAACTCATCGTATCAGGTGAAAGTTCAAGTACGCATGTAGAAGGTTTGTCTGTCTATGGCAGGCAACACGAGAAGGGTTCAAATGGTGATTCCAGAGGCACATCTAAGTCCAGGAATAGGAAGTCGTGCAAGCATTGCAAGATGAACGATCATGACTACTTATCTGAGTTCTGGAAGTTGCAGAACAACACTACTACAAAAAGTCTCATCACAGACGGTTCGGAACCGTCATCACAGATGGTTTTCAAACCGCTCAAAAGCTATCACTGAGCGGTTGAAGTAGAATAAATGCAGTGATAGTAAGTTATCACGCGATTCTACTTCCAACCGTGCAGTGATATATTTTCCTGAGCGGTTACGAACAAGAACCGCTCGTGATAGATATCACGCAGCGGTTCTTGTTCGTAACCGTGCTCGTGATAGTTTTTTCAACAGCAAAAAAATATTAAATGTATAGAACTTGAACCTAGAAGATAAATACGGTGTCTTAGACTGAATCATGGATTCATGGATACACTCATACACATACACTCATATACAACAGAAGCTCATATACCCAAGCCACTCATACACATAAACTCATACACTCATATACAACAGAAGCTCATATACCTTCTTCTTGCATAGCTTGAAGAGCGGCTCGAGACAGCGCGCACACTGCTTGCAGGTGGCCACGGAAGGCACATCCTTCTCCTCATCCTCGCCCTCCTTCCTCTCGGCCATGTCGCCAGCCTTGGGCTTCGCTGCCTCCGCCGCCTTGGCCCGCAGCTCCTGGATGTTGCGGAGGAAGTCGTTGGTCTGTCCCTCCCCGATATCCCCAGCGTCAACGTCCGCGAGCACAGAGTGGAGGCGGTGGAGGCGTGCGGCGTTGTCCTCGCCGAAGAGCGTAGCCGGCTAGTGCAGCAGCCGTAGGCGCCGGATGACCTCCTCCCTCGAGCACGCCCTCGTGACATACGGTGCTTGGCTTGGCGGCGTTGGAGGCGAGCAAGGAAGCAGAGGGTGAGGCGGCGGGGTGGGACCGGAGCTACTGCTTTTGGAGGAGGAGGTTGGGGACTGCGGGAGCAAGGGAGGACCGGTTATAATATATAAGGACTACTGCTACTCCCGCGCACGCATTCAAAATTTTTGAACTCCCACGTTGTGATACGAACCGTCTGTAATAGTATCACAGACGGTTCGTCATACAAACCGTCTGTGATGAGATACTTATCATAGACGGTTCGTGATACGAACCATCTGTGAAGGACAACACAGATGGTTCCAGGAACCGTCTGTGATGAGGCGTCTAGTATGACATGTTTTGTAATAGTGCAAGGAGAAGATGAATAAAAATTCGAAGAAGAATCAACAAGATAATGAACCTAAAGCCGCCATTGTTACTAATCAAGCGTTTGATACTGATGTTCTCATTAACATTGCTGGTGATTCCAAAACTGATGATGAGTCGGTTCTTGATTCAATCTGTACATTCCACATGAGTCCAAACTGTCAGTGGTTCATTACCTATGAAGCTACTCCAATTGGCTCTGTGTTGATGGGTGATAATTCACCTTGCAACATTGCAAGCATTGGTTTTTATCCAAATCAGGATGTTTGATGGCACCATTTAGAACATTATCGAATGTTCAACACATTCTGAGTTTGAAGAGAAATCTTATCTCGTTGATTACTCTTGGTGCCAAAGGGTACAAATATTTAGGTGGAGGTGGAGTTCCGAAGGTCTTCAAAGGCTCTCTTGTTGTGATGAAGGGTGATATCACTACAAGAAAACCCCCTCATAGAGACGCTTTTCTAGAGGCATTTTTCAATGTCTCTAAAATAAGGAGTTATATAGTCTAGAGGCATTTTTAGAGACACTTTCACAATCGCCCCAAAATTTGTATGCTAGAGACGGTTTTGAGATGTTTTCGAGATACATACAAAATTTTATCTTGTAGAGACGTTTTTGAGACACTCTCTAATTCACCTAAAGGTTATGTTGTGTAACGACACTATTTTGATACGCTTTTCAACTCTCTAGAGGTGCTTTTTCAATGGTTGATATGTGTTAAAAGAACTATATATAAATATTGCAATACACAACTAAACACGTGAGGTTGTGAGGTTACGGTGGCTACTATGACAAGTCTAAGAGAAGTACTTCCCATGAGGTCTAGAGTTTGAGTACCAACCTTTGTAAGAGTCCACATATTCTTTATATTTTTTTTTATCGAGGCGTAGTGTAACAATACATGAGAGGGCATTTATGAGGCATTTTTGAAAACGCCTCTACAACTACCAAGGGATGAAAAAAAAGCACCTCTACTATACAAAGAAATCGCTCTACAAGCTAGTTCTATTATAGTGTATGAAGGCTGCCAATCTATGTCATCCATGAGACACTACAATTTCAAGTAATGTTGTTGTTGCCTCAAATAAATGATCCAATTCTGATGCTACTAATCTTTGACATATGCGTTTGGGGCATATGAGTGAAACTCATATGATGGAGTTATGCAAAAGATGACTTTCAATGGTCAAAGTATCGACAAGTTGAAGTTTTATGAACATTGTGTCCTCGGCAAGCAAAAGAGGGTGAAATTCAGCAGTGCAACTCACTCTACAAAATGCATATTGTATTACATTCCCTCTTATTTGTGGGAATATAGTCTTATGTTCCATCTCTTAGAGGTGCAAGCTATATGTTGATCGTCATTCATGATTACTCAAGAAGAGTTTGGACGTATTTCTTCAAGCCAAAATTGGATGTGTTCAAGATATTCAAGGATTGGAAGATTATGATTGAAACACATGTAAAAAAGCTATGTACCTACAATGGTTTGAAATTCTATTTTAGAGAATTTGAAACTATATGGAGATCAGAGGGAATTGTGAGACATTACACCGTCCCCGGTACTTCGCAACAAAATGGTGTGGTTGAACACATGAACATAACCATCAAGGAGAAGGTAAGGTACATGTTGTCTAACTCTGGCTTATCAAGGAGTTTTTGGGATGAAGTCGTTTCACTACTACAAAAGAGGCAATACTGGACGCCACATCATAGACGATTCCCCAGAAACCGTCAGTGTTGTAATTATCACAGACGGTTTTACAATCGCGATCGTCTATGTTACTAGCAATGTGTAAAACCATCTGTGATACATAATTATCGCATATGATTTTTAATAAGAACCGTCTGTGATAATTCCCAGACGGTTCTTAACAAGAAACGTCTGTAATTATTGTAGACTTCAAAGTCAGTTTTTAAATATAACCGTTTGCGATAAATTATCACAAACAGTTTGTGGTTGGAAGTGTCTTTGATATGTTCAATGCCGCTTTAGCTCCCACGCGATGCATCTCTTCGTCTCGCGTGCCGACGCGTCTCTTCGTCTCATCGCGCAATGTGTCTCTTCGTCTCGCCGCACGATGCTTCCATATCTAGCAGTAATTAAGCGAGTTCTTGCTGTATCCATATCTCACCTTGCGAGTTCATATCTTGCCATGGTGAGCACGTGGAGCATGACAGCGAGGATCAAGGCGAGGAGGTCGGCAATCTGAGAGGCCATGTGGAGGCCCTTTCCATGTTGTGATGAATATTTAACAGCATTTGTGACTTGTTGATGAAGGTTTGAGAGTTGTTGAAGTTTGCAAAGTTGAGTTTTGACTTTCAACTAGGTTCCATAGGATGTTATGATGAATGTTTTCACTAATGATGGTTAAGTGCGTGGTATTTGCGCCAAGGAAACGATTTCTTTGTCTTTGTTGATTGCAGGTTGACTTGATGGCTTGGATGATCATCAACGTGGGATCGGGAGCAAGCTTGGAGAGCCTGGCATCCAGAATGATCATGGTGGTCGAGAAGATAATTGGGGATCAAGTCCTATCATGAAGATGTAGTCTTCGTAAAGATGGCACGAGACGGGTCCGTGCGGCGACTCAAGGTGACTTGGTAGCATCCAAGTGTCAACAAGGCGTTCCAAGGGTGTTCAGAGCTTGAGACACAAGGCGTGGACGTGACAAGTCAACAAAGAGAGCAGACTGTCACGGTGGAGCAGCATGATAGCTCCAGGTGTATTGATGTAATTGTAGCTAGCCTAAAGGAGTATTCTAGGCAAGGGAAAGAGTTGGCTAAACTCTAAGTGGATATGAATGAGTGAAGAGAGTTAATATCAGCCTTTGAGGTGGTCCAAGGGTTGAGGTTGATCCCATAGGGCTATAAATAGAGGGGTGGGGGTATTCCTGCACTACCAAGTCTTTGAGAAGGATTTAGGGTTTTTCTTATGCTCTTTTGAGCTTTGCCCACCAGGAAGTGTGGCTTTATAATCCTTCCTCTCAAAGCAATGAAATTTCCAAGTTCATACATGTTCTGAAATTTATTTTTTTCTTACAATTTCTAGCTTTTCTTTGTTGCAACTTGAGTTTCTCTTCCCCTCCTTCTCCTTGCTGTAGTTCTATTGGATCTAGGATCTGTACGAGGTTGAGGGGTTCATCAAGAACATGTTTCAACCCAGTATGATCCATTAGAACTCATTATTGCTCAAGTTGTGCTTGCATTAATCGTGTTCTCGAGCTAAAATGGCTATTTTTGATACAACTTGAACTATTTACATGAAAGGTTGAGGCTTTGGACATATTTTTACAATTCCTTTTGGAATCATAACCCTGAGGACCTTATCTTGCCATGTTTCAGGTTTCATCAATTTTGGATGAGTATAACTTGAGTTATTGAGGTTCTTCACAACCAAGTTTATGAAATTGCTGTTTTGATGCAATGTGAACTTTGAGCAAGAAATATCTCTCTCTTAGGCTTTATTATGCAATTCCTTTTGGAATCATAACCCTGAGGATGTCATCTTGCTATGTTTCAAGTTTCATCAATTTTGGTTGAGTAGATCTTGAGTTCTTGATATTTCTAAGCGGTTAAGTTTCTAACATTTCAGATTTTGGTGCAACATGAACTTGGAGCAAGAAAGGTCTCTCCATTAGGCTTCACTACTACAGAAAAGGCTTTCACAGATGGTTCAAAAATGTCATCATAGACGGTTTCGTGAGCCGTCTGAGTTTATGGGTCAGTAATGACATGAGGTCATCATAGACGGTTTTCGAACCGTTTGTAATACATACTATCACAGACGGTTATTAACTCAAAACCGTCTGTGATAGTCGAATATCACAGACGGTTTGTAGATGAAACCGTCTGTGATATGCCACTATCACAGATGGTTTGTAGATGTAACTGTCTGTGATAGATGATGCATCACAGACGGTTTGTAGATGAAACCGTTTGTGATAGATGATGCATCAAAGACGGTATGTCCTAAGGAAACATTCTTTTGTATTGCTAAATCCATTTCTGTTTATTGGCTAGCCTCAGGAAATGCTAGCCATGCCCTCTGAAACAAGCTAAAACACAACATTATGTTGTATACATCCAATTCACATTCATTTCAGAAGCAAGCACATCTAATTCGCATTCATTTCAGAAACAAGCACATCCAATTCATAAATCAATTAACTAAAATTAACCATTAATGTACATTTACACATATGTATCATTAAGTTCAATCTTATCCCAATCAAGTTCAATCTACATTGTGGAAATTCCCATCTGGATTTATGACCTGACTATTCAAGAATAACACAAAGTGTGATCGAATTTTTATGAGCTGGCTCTGTTCCAACGCAGTTTCGTCGATGGTTGCAACATGTCGCTAGGAAGATTAAATTCGTGCTTATATAAATTGATAAGTATGAAATAATTGTTGCAAGATTGACAAACCTGAGGATCATTGGTGATCACGGAACCGATGAGTAATTCTATGTTGTGGCAAACATAGTATCCACAAAGGTTGCAGCCTGACGGCTGTTGGTGGCACCGCAAAAATAGAATTGGTTATTTCGAGAGGTATTAATACAAAGTGTTATATATGATTAATGTGTACTAGCTAGCGAGTACCGGGAATGTTAGATCGTGTCGCAGAGTCCTTCCCTTGGATTTCCCTCCTTTAGCATAGAACACGCCGAACGACCTACGTGATTCCAAGAAGTTAGCCTTAGCCATTGCAAAGGAAGGAAAGACTACAACAGAGTTTCTATGGAGAAAATGTGTTTACCTGTTGATTAAATTCCAGAGAACTGTGAAGTTGTGAGTGGACCTCTGTAGGGAATCTAGGTATATTACCCAGTTCTATTTTGGTATAATTACAATTAGAATCCAGTGGAACCTACACAGGTATGTCACCATGGTCATTAAACCTAAGTTCGTGTTGCTTATAAAGTACAAATCAACAAGTATAGCCAGTAGTGCAACACTTACTCCTGGTTGTAGGGCAAAAGTATGTATTCATTGTTGCGGCGAGCCAGCAAAAACTCTATAACGTAATCCTCAACGAATTTTGAATTCTCCTTGATGGTTTGCTCAGAGACCATGTGTGGGTCGAGGAAACCTACCGGTGAATTCCTTAATTCGGCTTCAGACATCATGTATCTATATACAAAATAAAAGAGTTATATATAACATTTATCGGTATTACACGAACATTGACCGTGATTGTACACACTTACAGTGTCTAGCATCGCATGAGTGAGACGTCGAGGGAGTCGAGGTTGAAGAGACAGAACAAGTCTTCGAAGGTCACCGTGAAGACACAGTCTTGAGCCTCGTGGTTAAAATGTTCCTTCTTGAACTTAACAGTGACACCCGAGCGTCGTTGTTCATCTGTCTTTTTGGCCTATTCCATGTACCATGTATGCAATATCGTGCAAGCCGATCCTAGGGTAGGGTTGTCTAACCTCTCGATCAACAGCTCGCCTAGCATGAATTTTCAGGCCAACGACAAGAAGGGGATATCAGAACAGGTCGATTCGCCCTTGCTGCCTCGCTTTGTAGAGGTCGACTTCACAAGAGTCGACTGAGCACGAGGTGTAGATGCATCTGATGCACTGGGCCCTTGCCGCCGGTGCAGAGTAGCTCGGTCTGATCGGCTCCGAGACTTGACACCGTTGCAAGACATTCCTGTGAAGTTGACAACGGAGCAGGTAGCTCCTGGCAGATGTCCCTCTTGGGCCACTGGATGAATGTTCCAACGGCTTGCTCTAGAGTTATGACCTTGTCGTTTGGGGGAATATGTAGCGGGATGGCCGCGAAATTGGCACAAACACCATCCACATTCACTTTTGCGAAACCCGGTGTTAGATTTACACCGTGCACCAAAGCCCTGACACTGGATGGATACACCTGGCTCCAAGCAGTATCTAGGGCAACAAAGGCATATCTCACTTGGAGCTTGCACTTCGTAGCCACCTACATAACGATACAAAATTAGCTACTCCAATAGGCCTATCAATGGATCGAGCATTCCAGAGATAATAATTATTACCTAGATGTTATCGACAGGAAATCTGTCATCGCCTATTGGGGTAGGGTTAGGGTTGGACGCGCAGCTACTCGGAAGTTTGGGGGGCTGGCTAGCACAGTAGGGGTAGGGGCTTGCAACTGAACTTCCCTAAGCCTTTCCTCAAAGCTCTCCAGCTGTCATTGTGTCGCAGCTCTGACGCGATCCTCAATCTCATCTCTGAGGGATTCAGTGATCTCATCTTTGAGGGATTCACAAATCTCCTCTCGTAGCTTTGTATCGTACTAGGCTTTGGCTCTCTTCCTACTCCGGTACGATTCAGAGTCTGCTCGGAATGAATCTTTCCATGGAACATAAAGACCAGTGCCTCTCGTGCGACCCGGGTGCTCATTGTTTCCCAGGGCCGCGGAGAGTATATCTCCCTCCTTGTCTGCCTAGAATGAGCCTTGGGAAGATTGTGCACTCAGCGTTACCTGCAATAGCCCGACATGTCATTTCACTTCCTATGAAGTTATGGAGTAATTACAAATTAGGTAGTTCGATATCTTACTAGGCGCTAGGACACTTCTTGGTCTGTGGGGTTTGGAAAGGAGATTTCCCCCGTAGACAGGGTACATATCCTCCCCATTAACTAGTTTCGGGCACGCTCATCAGTGATCTTGGCAAATGGCGGGGAGACATTCGAACGGTTTGCCTGCTAGTCCTGATCCCTCCATATCGGTATTTTACCCGCATACCCAGCGATGCTGAGTATATGGGGGTGCTTGTTTTTTGCCTGGAGGGCCATGTGCACCGCACTTTCACTCCTAAATTCATCTGTCGTCTTCTTCACCACAAACTCGACCCAGCACTCTTCCAAGAATGGATACTTATGGAAGGGCCTCAAATCCTTCTCCACGTAGTTCTTGACAAGCGTGCTCTTGAAGTTCTTCCACGCTTTGCACGCCTGTAGCAACGCGTGTTGTTGCACGGAGTCCTGGTGTTGTTTTGGGATCTCGAATGATCAGAAAATATCCGTCAGCAGCTGACCTTTCTGTTCTTTGGTCAACTCCTTTCACGAATCGTAGGAGATGTTGACATGTTCCCATGCAACTATTCTGACCATTCTCTGGAATGCAGACGCTGCTCCGCGAGGATTGATAAGGGTCCCAAACTGATCGACCTCCGTGATGGTAAATCGGCCCGCGAGCCTTTTCGATATTCCTCTTCTTCTACCGCGCTTGAATATTCCAGAGGATGGTGCATCAGACACATGAGGCAGCGATGACGAAGAATGAGTGGAAGACATCTCCACAAGAAATAGAAGTTCTGACATGCATGAACATATTATTATAAGATTCGATCTTTATGTGTATGGGTATACACACCAATTAATAATAATTGGGATATGTAGGGAATAAATTAGGACCAATACAATGACATAATTGACATAAACATGTAAATCCTCCAAGTCATTTAAAAGGAATAATATGCTCAACACAAACATCATGTGAACAAATGAAATCAGCATAAAGCTAAGATTTAACATTTTGATATTGCTCTCAGATGTAGAGTAAGCATTCCAATTAGAGCTCAAGTTCAAACCCGATTATCAAAACAATTTCAGTACAATACTATTATCATCACAGAGCATTCATCTCAAGCCCACCACACCACATTGTAATATATTCCAGTAGTAGTATCAAAACAAATACCATATGAATCACTGACTAGAACAAATACAAATTCCTAAAACAAATACAACACCTCATACAAATTATTGATAGAAAGAATGAGGGAAAGGGGCGTCGGGGTCGGCAACTCAGCATTGGTTACCTTTGGGCGTCGAGGAGAAGGACGAGTAGGGAGTAATCTGAGCAAAGCAGCGGGGCCAGGCGTCGAGGGGAGGCGACGGGCTCGGGGAGGAGGCCTTGCCGGGCTCAAGGAGGAGGCGGCGTCGAGGACGGCGTTGACGGGCTCGGGGAAGGAGTCGCGCCAGGCTCGAGGAGGAGGTGGCATCAAGGATGGCATCGACGGGCTCAAGGGAGGAGTCGCGCCAGGCTCGAGGAGGAGGCGGCGTCGAGGGCGGCGGCGACAGGCTCGGGGGAGGACGGAGGAGTTGAGAAACTTAATCGTTTGCGTGGGGGGCGCGGGCAAACCCTAGAGTCTGAATATAAATAGGGATGGACATCACAGACGGTTCTAAAGTAGAACCGTCTGTGATATGTGATGTATCAGAGATGGTTCCAATCAACAACCGTCTGTGATATGTTATGTATCACAGATGGTTCCAAGCAACAATCGTCTGTGATATCATGTATCACAGATGGTTTTTACCAAGGAACCGTCTGTGATACATGATGTATCACAGATGGTTCCAATCAACAACCGTTTGTGATATCATGTATCACAGACGGTTTTTACCAAGAAACCGTCTGTGATATATAATCACAGACGGTTTGTAGATGGGACCGTCTGTGATATTATTTTGTATTGGTTAATCTAGTTCTGTTTATTGGCTAGCCTCAGGGAATGCTAGCCATGCCCTCTGAAACAAGCAGAAAACACAACAAGTACATGTATATACATCCAATTCACATTCATTTTAGAAACAAGCACATCCATTTCACAGTACAAATCAATTAACTCAAATGAACTAAAATTAACCATTCATTAGAACATACACATTATTCAATTAATCTTTAAAAATTAGCCCTTCATGATGATCGACGTGTATGTAGCTAGTTTCGTCATGTTCTTCTTTCTTGATTCTTATGTCGTTTTAGAAAGTAGGCAATTCGTCAAATTGATTGTATTCTTCATCGTCCACTAAATCCTCAACTCCAATAATCCTTCTTTTTCCATAAAGAACTATGTGGCACTTCTTATTTGCCGGGTCGGTTACATAGAAGACTTGAACAACTTGGTTAGCCAGTATGAATGGTTCATCTTTGTATCCGACACGTTCGAGGTTTACGGTAGTGACGCCTTCACCTGTGAGAGATGGACCCAACGGCACCGAAATAGGGGGATCTTGAAAAGCACGTAGTCGAGCTCCCATATCTCCTCTATTTGCCCATAGTAGGAGCTCCTTAGCCCATCGGTACTGAATGCATCTATGCGGACACCGCTGTTCTGGTTAGTGCTCTTTATATCCTGAGGCTGTGTATAGAATGTGTACCCATTTATGTCGTATCCTTGTCATGTCACAACTGTAAATGTTGGCTATTTTGCCAAACATGTCAGCATATCACTTGACAAGCTCCTAGCGAGGCGCTCCTTCAACCATTGGTTGAACTGTCTATTATGTTGTCTCGTGATCCAAATATCCGGCCGCTTTGGATTCTGTTGCTGAAGCACGTCCTTGTGCTGGTCAATATACAGGGACACTTCAGTCATGTGTTGCAAGACAGTGAAATGGGCTTGAGCATACGCATCCATATCTGGAGTGATTGCTTTCCTTTCGATGGTCCCGATACCCTCGAGCCTCCCATTAGGGCGAGATTGAGGCACACCTATCGGTTCGACCTGAGCCATGTAATCGACGCAGAACTCAATGACCTCTTCGGTTGCATAACCTTCAACGATGCTGCCCTCCGGCCGAGATCGATTCTGTACACAGGACTTGAGAATTCCCATGAACCTCTCGAACGGGTACATGCTACGTAGGAACACGGGTCCGCACATCTTTATCTCCCTCACAATGTGAACAATGAGATGGACCATGATATCAAAAAACGATGGAGGGAAAGTCGTCACCACCTCGTCCTGCAGAGCATCTAGTCCTTGGGGATTGGTGACCTTATGAGCAATTGTGTTAAACAAATAACACAGCCTCATGATTGTCTCTCGGACCTTGATCGGCAAAATACTTCTAATTGCAACAGGGAGCATTTGTGTCATCAGCACATGACAATCATGAGACTTCATGCCAATTAACTTCAAATCTTCCATCGAAACAAGTTTCTTCATGTTGGTGGTGTAACCGGACGGAACTTTCACACCATGCAAGCACTGGCACAGTTCAGTTCTCTCGGCCTTGGACAGAGTGTAACAAGCAGGGGGAAGGTACGTTCGTCCTTTATCGGTTTTTGTTGGTGCTAACTCAGGTCTGATGTCCATATCAACCAAGTCAAGCCATGCATTGACATCATCCTTTGTTTTGTTACGAATGTTCAGTAAGAGACCAATCAAGCTGTCACATACATTTTTCTCTACGTGCATGACGTCGATGCAGTGGCGAACTTCTAGGTACTCTCAATAAGGTAAGTCCCAAAATATTGATCTCTTCTTCCACATGTTCTTCTTACAGGTCCTCGATTTACGTCCCTTTCCGAGCACAACATCTAAATCCTTAACCATATCATAGACCTCTTTTCTGCTTAAATGCCTTGGAGTTGAACCGTCCTCCTTCTCTCCGTCGAATTGTTTATTCATCCTGCGGTATGGGTGAGCCCTCCGAAGGAACCTACGATGACGCATGTACACGGTTTTGCACGAGTGATTCAGCCACACACTCTCGGTATCATCTAAGCAGTGAGTACAACCTTTGGCCCCTTTTGTACTCTGGCCCGACAGATTAGCAGGAGCAGGATAATCATTTATGGTGCAGAACAACAAGGAACGTAAATTGAAGTTCTGTCGTTTGTACGCATCCCATACCTGTACCCCTTCAATCCACAGTATTTTTATATCTTCTATCTATGGCGCTAGGTACACATCAATATTATTCCCAAGTTGCTTCGGCCCTTCGATAGTTATCGACAGCAAAATATACTTCCGCTTCATACACAACCAAGGAGGAAGGTTATAGATATAGAGCGTCACAAGCCAAGTGCTATGTCGGCTGCTCATGTTACCGAAAGGATTCATTCCATCTGTACTCAATCCAATCCTTATATTCCTCGGTTCTGCACCGAAGTCTGCAAACCTCCTATCGATGTTTCTCCACTGGGCGGAATCAGCAGGGTGTCTTAGCTTTCCGTCATTCTTACGCTTCTCTGAGTGCCTATGCAGCAGTTTTGCATTCTTTGGGTTCGCAAAAAACCGCTTCAAACGAGGAATTACAGGAAGATACCACGCCACCTTAGCAGGAGGTCCTTTCTTCACCTTGATTCCCTCGTCGTAATTTGATTGATTCTTACGCTTGTATCGGGATGCGTTGCACACCGAACATACATGCATGTTTGTACACTCGTTACGGTAGAGGATACAGTCGTTCGGACATGCATGTATTCTTTCTACTTCCATTCCCAATGGACAAAAAACCTTCTTGGTTTTGTAGGTGGTTTTGGGCAACTCGGTTCCCTCCGAAAGCATGTCCGCTAAAAGACCTAATAGCCTCGTGAAACTCTTGTCGGACCAACCGTTGCTTGCCTTCAATTTCAGCAGTTCAAGCACGGATGACAACCTTGTGTATTCTGGCTTGCAGCCGGGGAACAAAGGTTTCTCCGAGTCCTTCATCAAGCCCCAGAATTGAACATACTCTCTCTCATCACAGTTCCCTTCTGCATCGCGAAGCATCTGATCTAGAATGTCATCGTGCAGCTTATCCGAATCGGAACCACAATCGACATCATCCGGCGGCATATCATTGACTTCTTGTATAATATGCTCTTCACAGTGACTGGTCCAACGTGTATAACCCTTTTTGAAACCCCTTCGAATCAAGTGTGCTTCGATCTGCGCTCGGTTCTTAAACATCTTCAGATTCTCGCAGTCAATGCATGGACAGTACATATATTCTGCCCCCTTATTCAACATATCCTCCTCGGCGGCTCTTGTAAAAGCACACACGCCATTAATGTACTCTTCACTCACACAGTTCTCAATGTACATCCAGCTTCGGTCCATCACACGATTCGTATTGAAAACCCTAGAAATAAATAAAAGGGTGACTTCGAAAGCGTATTTTCTGAGGCTTAATTACGCTTTCCAACAGAGAAAGCATATTTTTCTCTGAACTACAGGTGGCTTTTTTATTTTTACATTTTTTCGGATTTTATTAACTTACATGTGGGCCCTACTTGTCAATGACTCATTTTTTATTTTATGATTTTATTTATAAAATCTATGGCGGTCCCACATATCATAGACTCGTTAGTTTATTAACTAAATGATTAAAAACAATAGGATTTGAAGCTCAAATTTGGCTTAGGGTGACATCGCATTGCTAATAGTCGTGGCTCGGGGCCCTAAGGTTGCTTGAGGCGAACCGACGGTGATGTCCCGTGGCGGCGCCATGGGCTTCACTAGCGATTCAGGCGTAAACACCTGAAACTACTCAAATTAAAGGATACTTATGCTCCAGTAGCTCACCTTGATTACGAGGAAGGTGTCAATGAAGTCGGGCAAGGTCAAGGTGGCTGGACGTCGATCGGTGAACAGAGGCGACGGCGGCAAGCTCCTCGGCGACAATAGCTGAAATGGACCACACGAGCGGGCTTAGTGAGGTGAGGCGATACTCAAGCTGGGCACGGAGTGGCGATGGACTCATCTCCTGCAGTTACCGTAGCGCCAGAGATGGAGAACAAGAAGACTTTGTTGGGAGCTATATATGTACATTGCACCGTCTGTGATGAATTATCACGGACGGTTTTCAACAAAAACCATCTGTGATATGTAGTAATATCATAGACGGTTAATGTTTAAAACCGTCTGTGATATTGGGTAATATCACAGATGGTTTTTGGTCAGAAGTATCACAGACGGTTTTAAACATTAACCGTCTGTGATATGACCCCTTCACAGATAGTTTTTAGTGTGAAAAATAACACAGACGGTCGGTAAACAAAAACCATCTGAGATTGTGTTTAATACAGACGGTTTTGATGAACAGTCTGTGATCAGATGTTTAGTATTAGCATTTTTGTAGTAGTGTACTTTAGAACCATCTGTGATGTCCAACCCTATTTATATTCGAACTCTAGGGTTTGCCCACGCCCCCTACTCAAACGATTAAGTTTTTCCTTGTGACGACCAAAAAAATCCCCGGGGTCACCTGGGAGATCCTTAAAGACCAACCGAGAGGTCTGATCCACCCAGAAGGTCCACCAGGACCCCCCAAGAAGTCCAAACCACACGGAGGAACCTCATGACCTCCCAAGAGGTCCCGCAGGAACTCTCCTGGAGGTCCATCCAGACCACCGAGAGGTCCAATAGGACCACCCGAAGATCGTTCAAGACCTCCTGGAGGTCCAGGAGAGGTTGTTGGGCTCAGGACCATCCCCGAGCACACGACCATAACCCAAAGGAGGTCGTGAGACTTAGGGATGACCCCAAGACCTTTGTGTAAGTGAGCTAGTCCCAAGATCAGCTGCTAGCCCACACAGTAGAGAAAGTGGTGACATCCAAAACGCATACTTTTATTTACAAATATCAACAGAGTTGCTTATAAAAGCGGCCTTGGGCCGAACATAAAATATAAAAGGATCAAAGAGAACGGTAGTCCATCAGCACGCCACAGGCAACTGACTGGAGGCACAACCTAGTCGGTTTGGTCTTCTTCACTGTCAGAGTCTTCTCCTGCCAAAGGTTATATTGAGCAAGAGTGAGCACAACAACCGTGCACGCAAGTCATACCCGTGGATTAACAGAATGAAATGCATAATGGATATCTCAATGGAGGGCATAATTTGGTTGATTTGCATAAAGCCAAGTTTCTTTCAATTACATATACTAAGTTCCAACGCAGGTAATCTTATAATTAAAATTTATTTTCTCAAATCAATTTTACAGTTGGATAACATTCATCATCAAGTGGTGAAGGATACCCTCCTGTCACATGGCTCCCCGCCAAAACCCATGGGATAGGAATCCCAACAAAAATCAGTTTGTCAAATCTTTTTAAAACAAAAACAACATCTAACTAAGAGCAGCTTTGCCAGTATGTCCTTGACCGCGGACTCGGCTATTCGAATAGATTTTCACTCTGCAGAGGTGTACAGCTTTACTCACATGACATGATTTCTCTAGTTTGTTTGGCATTCGTCAATGCCACCTCACACTTCCTTTGGTGAGAGGTCTAGAGCTCATGACAAGGCCTTTACAATGCATTGTTCCACCGCAGTCCCCCATCGCTAAGGTTTCGCCCCCTGTGGATAGAAACCCACAGAGTTCATGCCCCCTCTTGCGCTAGTGGGAATGCATGTACATAGGTCATGAAGGACCACCCAACTCAACCAAATGTACAAATACAGTGGAACTTTGCAAATTAATCAGCCAGGTCCTGCCCATACAGGACATGTGGTTGCACGGTGAGGCATGGCAAAATACACTTAAAGACCGGTCCTTAATTGACTAGGGCGACTGCCACAGGACCCCTGAGCCTCAACTCTACCCAAGTTGAACCCGTGCATGGACATGCATTAACCAAGCAACCAATTCACCCTAGTCTAAACCAATTTTCCATTTATTTGCCTTTCATAAACCTTTTTGCAAAACTCCGTGACAACCCAATGCCATGGCTTAAAACATTTGTCACAATGGACTTTGGCAGTAAGATCTCCCAAAACAAGACTTGCTCTGAGCATGGCTAAGCATATAGTTTGCAACATCCTTAGTCCATACTATGGTATCGACTAGGTTTTCATCTATGGTGTCAAAGGAGACAAAGCAATGACAAGCCTGGCTGTACAAGAGATAATGGGAATAACTAAAGAGTTTAGAAACATAGATTGAATTACTTGAATTGAAATATGCTTGCAATATTTAGTTGAAACCAACATAATAAACTTAAATTACTGGGTTCAACATGATTAAGGGCATGACTTGCCTTGCTCACAGCCTTGAGAGTCTTCCTCTTCGGGACACTCAAGCTCCTCAGTGTCTTCGCAATCTATACGGGAGAAAAGAGACAAATTCAAACAGAGCTCTAAATAAAAACTCAAGGAAATTCCAAAAGATTTCAAATCTCATATTGCTAGAAAACATTATACTAAAAACGGCTCCTAGGGTAAAATCTTGATTCACCGAGAAGAGGTCCAAGGTGGGAAGGTGGTCTTTAGCAAAAGACCTAAAAAGGGTGATCTCTCAACAGACCAGGGAGGTCCGGGGAGGTAATCTTTGCGCACGGACTGAGAGGGTTGTCAATGCAAAAAGAGATCACACGGTGGATCCCAAGGAAGATACGGTTATACCATGCAACTGTAGGAGTAGAAAGAGAGACATGGTACAAGGGAACTCACCAAAATCAGGCACGAGTTCGAGGACAAGATGAAAGAGCTGGTTCAGTGGTTGTGGTTGGTTGGCAACCAGCTAAAGGTGATGATGAGGACGTCACAGAGGCTCCAATGAAATCGCTGATGGCGACGCAGCAGCGGCACAGCTTCAACGGTGTTCTCAATGACAGAGCCTTAACTCAGAGCAACTGAGTAAGAGCAAGGGTGTTATGTGTGGAAAAGGTGATGAGGCAGGACCACTCGGGCTAATTATAGCCAAAGTAGGCAAGAAGACACTAGAAACATACGTGTCAAGGGTATGTAGAAAGATAGGTCAAGGGTAGATGATGGATAAGATAGGATGCGACCAAGCTTAGTGAAAAGATAATAAAATAATGTTTCTTTGTGAAGGAAGGAACAAGGGAAGAAATCAAGGTGCCACATAATGTGACCACATTCGATGTATGAGCCACGATATGGCTGCATTTAATGCGATGCAACATGTATTAAATGCACAAGGTACTTATGTGGCGGAGATGACAAGGAATAACAAGGCTGGCAAGTGGGACCTGTCAAACTTGGGAACAACTTGGTCAAAAGGAAGTGGTCATGTCCAAAGGGAAGGTCATGGCCAGACAAAGGAGGTCGTGACCTATTAGGGAGGTCTTATAAGGAGGTCCAAAGGACTAAGAGGTCCAAAAGATAGGGAGGTCCTGACGGTCAGATCCAAAAAGGGGAGGTCCTGACGGTCAGATCCACAAAGGGGAGGTCATAACGGCTAGATCCTCAAAGGGGAGGTCCTGATGGCCAGATCCTCAAAGGGGAGGTCTGAACCCTTAGATCTAACAAAGGGGAGGTCTGGACCCTTAGATCTAGCAAAGGGGAGGTCTGGACCCTTAGATCTGGCAAAGGGGAGGTCTGGACCTTTAGATCTAACAAAGGGGAGGTCTGGACCAAGCGAGAGGCTTGAATAGACGTGAGGGAGGTCCAAGTGAACGTAGGGGAGGTCCTAGAGGGCATGGGGGAAGTCCAAATGAACTCATGGATGTTTAAGGAGCTCGAGGAGGTCCAAATGAACACCGAAGGGTTCCAAAGAATACAGAAGGAGCTCAAATGAATATGAGGGGAGACTTAGGCCTGGGGAGGTCTAAGCCAGAGATGCATCAAAGAGGAAAGGTCTGGACCAGAGAAGGACAAAACAAGAACAGAAGGGGAGGTATCGCCAAAGCTCCAACAAACCCAACAAACCACAAGAGAGTTTTAGTTGAAGTTTGATTTAGTCAATTGAAATCCATACTGAAATTCTCAAGTTAAGCTTTGAACTCTCATCAAAACCAAATGGTTCTTTTTATTTTGAAATTTTCAAACAGGCTTCAAAAACCAGGGTGTTACACTCCTCCCCCGAGCTTGTCGTCGCCGTCCTTGATGTCACCTCCTCATCGAGCCGTTGCCTCCCTGAGCCCGGCACCCCTTCTCCCCCGAGCCTGGTGCGCCTCCTCCCCGAGCCCGCCTCCTCCCCTCCCCGAGCCCGTCGCCGCCGTCCACAACGCCGCCTCCTCCCCGAGCACAAGCCGTTGCCTCCCCGAACCCGGTGCCCCTCCTCCCCCTAGCCCAACTTGCCTCCTCCCCTCACCCGAGCAAGCGTAGCCTCCTTCTAGATCTCGGCACACCTCCCAAGCACCACCAAGGTAAGCCGGACAACCCCCGACCATCCTATTTTTTTTCATATCACTTTGCTTATATGCTGTGCTATTGGATGTATTCAATCTATGTGATTTGTACATGCCTAGCACTGGGAGATATTGTAAAGTGATTTTTTTTTGGCTCGGTGAATTGCTCTATGATGAATTGATATCACAAATGTGATTGGATGTAATATTGTGTATAGATTGTGCCTTGAGCTATTAGATTACATGCTATTATCTATTGTTTCGAGCATACAATGTAATATTCCAAAACACCTTAGAACGAAAAAGGATGGGTGTAGTTTTCTAAAAATAACTCTCCTGAGGATATAAAAAGAGATACGTGAAAATAGGATGGTTGAGGTTTTTTTAAGAGAAGAGTTATTTTCCTAAAACGGATCCTACAGAAGGAATTAGTTTTATCGTGGTAAAAAAGAACATGGGACTGATGGACGATCCAAAACCTAGAAATCAAACCTGGCCATGTTTCTAATTTTTTTTCCCGTGCGCCACCACTTTTGCAGTCGCCCGTCACCTGTGCTGCCACCGCCAAGCGCCGCATCGCCTGTTCGCAACCGCCACGCGCCAGCCATCGCCTGCCCACGATCCACTGGCTGCTTGCTAGCCGCACTGATGGACCGCCCGCTTGCCGTGTCGCTCGGTGACCGTATTGTTTTTGTCGGTAGCGTCACCTCCTGCCACTTTGGCGATGTCTTGTGAGCGTGTGCTTTGATCGACGTGGCGCTGTCGCGTAGCTCGTTCGGCCACCAATGCCAGCGCCGCATTTTCTTCGCTAGTGCTGCACGTCTTAGTCGCATGTGCGTGCCACGAAGCTACAGTGTGCTGACCAGGGGGAGGAATGAGGAAAAGGTGAGCGCGTTTTGGTGCTGCCGATCTCATGAGCTGCTAGCTAATTTTGTTGCATCATTTGTTTGTATCCATGTTGGGTTCTACGGTAGAAGTGGATGAAATGAAGAAAAAGAAAGGAAAAAGGAAGAAAGAAATAAGGAGAGATGGACCTCTAGGTTGTCGTGTTTGCCATCTTGATCTCCAACGGTGACGATCGAGTTCTCTTTTGCTTTGTTTTGGTAGCAATTTTTCTAGTCAGGAGAAAATGTTTAGTAGATCGATTTAGTCTGTTGTATTATTGTACTATTATTTCGGTACCTAAGGATGTAATTTGAGGATTGTAGATAATTCTGTTAGCTTTCCATAGAATATTTAATCATATCGATCGAGCGATTAATTTTTGAGTTACGAATTTTGTAAGCCTGTTGTCTAGAGGATTGTCGTCCTTTGGGCAGTACGTGTTCATCTGTAGATTAAAAATAGTAGATGAGATAATTAGTGTATTTTCTCTTCATGAAAAGTGTAGATAACTGTATAAGGATTCTAGAGAATCCAAGAACACGAATTTTGGTTGGGTAGAACAAAAGTTATAAAAATAGTTATCCTATTGTCCAGAAAATGATAGAACTGTCTTCGGATAAAGAAACGGGGTAGAAAACAATAGAATCAGAGTTTCATCATAACTAGAAAAATGTAGGTTGTTTTGTGAGGATTCCATAAAGTCTTTGTTAGTTGAATTTGGAGTTCGAATGAATAAGTTAAAGCCGTTTTACTACTAGGACAGCGGGTAGTGCGTCTGGTAGATTTAGGGTTAATTTGGTCGGTTTGGCATAAACATGCGAGGCAGATTAGTGTGACGGGTTGGTGCTGTGATGATGTGATTTTGATGATGTTTTTGAGTGTGTGTTATTACTTACTTATTCAGGGACTGTGGCCTCATGCGTTGTGCCACAATTTTATTATCCGGCTTCGAAAGACTAAGAGGCAAGTACATGCTAGAGTGGTGAACAACGGGTTGTTCACCATTGTCATTGATATTACTTATTATACTATTTATTATGCTTTTGTTAAGCTTATTTTTATACATGATATTGATGACATTGGGTGAATGAGAATATGATATTGAGTTAAAGAGATGAATAATTAAAGATGTTGCATTATTTACATTCATCATGATAAGAGTGCACGAGCCAGGTCGGTGAGAAAATTATGTAACTATTCTGGTAAGGTCGGTGAGAAAGATACATGACTAGTCTGGAGCGCTCTAGATAAAGTCTTATATTTGTAGGGACTAGTTAAAGTCCTACAATGTAGGGACCCCATCCTAACGAAGATGGGGGAAGAGTGTGTCATCAACGGGTGGACACTTCGCTATACCGGTATCAGTTGATGTGATGCATAGGAGCATGAGTATGATGGTGTATACGCATAGATGAGTAAATTGTTAAATTATGCAAATTTACCTATATGAAATATGACTTGTTTATTTGGGTATGAGAATGGAATTAAATAGATAAATGATGATGATAACCATGATTATAGTTGATAAACTATTGTTTATTGCTTTATTATATATTTGCTGAGTCTTGGACTCATTCTTGCTTTATTGTTTCTTTTAGGTGACCGTTGATGATGTTTCACCCGGGAAGGTTTAGCGCACTTGGAATCACAACCTACACCCAATTATTTGATTCATTGGACATGAGAAACTTTTAATATAGCATGATGATTTATATTTAGGACATGATGGTGTTGAATATCCTTAGATGATAAGTTAATCTTGGTTTATTACCTTACTATGTTCCTAGGAATAAATTATCTATGATTGGCATATCATTATGCTTGTGTTATTGTGACTCGTGGATGTGTTTTATCATTTATATGCTTGTTGTAAATATAGGTTAATTGATATTGAAATTGATAGTATAGTTTAGTGGCATTCCGGGCTCATTGTTTGGCTGGGGTGTTACAGGAGTGGCGGCGCTCCAGGTAAGGCGGTGTGCGCACAGGCATGGCGACGACATGGGGAAGCGGTCGGGCGGGTCGAAGTGGCCAGAGGGCAGCCAAGGTGGCATACCAACAGCGGCGGGAAGGAGGTGGCTGCGGCGGCCTCCACAACGACGTAGAGACCGAGGCGAGATGGGGAAAGGTGGGGAACGCACGGAAACAAGAGATGACGCGCAAAGCTTGGCTCGGGTTTCACCAGAGAGGGAGATCGGGCGAGGATGATGGTATTGAACAACCTTAGATGATAAGTTAGAGTTGATTATTCATTCAATAGACTTAATTGATTGTTTTGTGTTAATCTTGGTTTATTACCTTGCTATGTTCCTAGGACTAAATTATCTATGACTGTCGTATCATTATGCTTGTGTTATTGTGACCTATGGATGGGTTTTATCGTTGATGTGGTTGCTGTAATTATAGGTTAATTGATGTTGAAATTGATAGTGTAGTTTAGTGGCATTCTAGACTTAGTGTTGGGCTGGGGTGTTACATGCAATTTATATATTCTGATATACTTGCTGTCCTTTGAGCTTTTTTAGTCAACTAATACTTGCTGTGCTGTACAAGTTTCAATCTTCCAGTCTATTTTTCTGTGATTATTTACAATCACTGATCTACATCACAGTTGATAGTATCTTGATAGATTTTGTTCCTGTGTACATCAAAGTTAATTTTGGATGATTTGCTTGAACTAGTCTGAATAGATTAACAAGTTTTGTTTTGAGCTCAATGCCTAATCTATAAAGTGTCATATTCAATTTGTGATTACATTTGGCATGAGTGCTTTGATGGCCAAGTTTAAATCTTGTGCAACTAGCCTTCTGAGAGTAATAGTCAATCTTTTAAATCTGAGCTTTATGCTGATTTTTATTGCGCACATATTGTGTGTGTTGAGCATATTATTCCTTTTAAATGATTTGAAGGATTCACATGCTTATATGTCAATTATGTCATTTAACTGGTACTGGAAATATGCTTTATTCATAATTAATATTGCAATACAAAAGAATATCATAGACGGTTCCTTAGGACAAATCATCTGTGATACATCACCTATCACCGACAGTTTCAAATAAGTGTGTATACCCATACACATAGGGAATCTTATGATAATATGTTCATGCATGTCAAAACTTCCATTTTTTGTGAAGATGTCGTCCGTTCATTCTCCGTCATCGTCGCCTCATGTGTCTAATGTGTCGTCCTCTAGAAAATCCAAACGCGATAGAAGAAGAATATCGAAAAAGCCCGAGGGCCGATTTACCATCACGAACACTTATGATAATATGATAATTGTAGGATGCTGCTGTGCATCCGAGGCGTGGTAGGGGATACGTGTCGTCTGACTAGTCTACCGCGGTGTTATTCTTGGAATTTTGTACACGAGAAGGCAAAATTTGCTATTTCATCCCAAAACAAGACCAAATGAGTCAAAAACTACTACAACACCTCTTCACCAGTATCTCGCCATTCATTTCACCTTTGTCTGTGTAACCGTGTTCATGCCTGTCAAGTTTTCCTCCCTTGCATATATATACATATACATATATAAATATATATATATGTGTGTGTGTGTGTGTGTGTATTTCGTAGTGACAAACCGTCTGTGATAGTCTGCATCACAGACGGTTTGATGACCCCATGTCATTACTGACCCATAAACTTAGACGGCTCACGAAATTCAGCGAAGACAAGGAACAAGATCTCAAGAACAAGATGAGAAAGGAATAGAAGAGGATAAGAAAAGAATAGACTGAGAAGAGAAAAGAACAACTACCCAAGCCAAATTGGTTTGATTTTATTTAGAAAGTAAGTTTTAAAATTTTTTTGACTAAGACAACCATACTAACTAAGGTTACATTCTAAAGTCAATATGGCTCTGATACCACCTCTGTACAGACCCGGATTTACACATCCGAAACCCGATGTATATTCTGAACTAGTCCCATATCAGTAGCTAGTTCACATAGTGAAATATCGGTGAAGTACCATCTATTCAATGATTTAACTAAAAAGATCTCAAAATAACAAATAGTAATAATAACTGGACCTTATGGTCAATGTTTACTTAACTTGTCACGTAGGGCTAAAGAAACAAATAAAACTCTTGCAACAGAACAAAAACTTGGAAAGACCAATCAACATGCCCACATGCAATCGAGTGGAGAACACATCCATATTTGCAAAACCTTCGAAGAACTCCTCTTCGTAAAACTCTTGAGCAACCTAATGTTCTTCAACTGAGCATCAAAGTTAAATCCATGAGTACATAAAGTACTCAGCAGGTCGTAGGGAACAGTATACAATTAATATTCATGCAAAGCTTGATCAAAAGAATAGTTGTATGGTTCTTTTACAGAAAGCAGGTAATGACAGTAAATACAATAAGTAGGTTGCAAAGCGTAATTTTAAAGACAATAAATAAATTAGTAAATAATTTTTTTAAAATAACCAGTGAACTTCCCATTCACTTCCCAACCAAATTACCAAGTGAATTCCACATCCACCAAGCAGACATCATATTCACCAAGTTAGGTCGTGTGAAATACATTGTATGGGATTTCTTAGCCATGCAAGTCTAGATACGGTAGATTGATTGTCGGGAATAACCCGACAATTATGGGAGACATAAGCATTCTTATCTTCTTTTTATTCCAGATCTTCGTATCTATTTCTTAAGTTAAAATTTGTTATTTTAAAAGAGTTTTGGGTCTGGATAAGTGGTTGCTAGTGAGGATGCTTTCGTACACGAGATCGGGTATGTGGTTGGCTTGTCCGGACCAACAAGGACCGAACTTTGGTGACGTCGTTGATTCAAGTAAAACTCGTGCTATCACACGCAGGATATGGGTACCGTACGGTTAAGTAAGGGGAAGGTATTATTGTGTTAAGTCCCAGGCGGTGTGAGGACACTTGTGTTTGATCATTTGTTCGTAGGAGACGATGTAATTTTCTATAGTGTGCATGGGAGCACCATTTTTCGTTTATTTACATTACATCGGTATATCCAAAACAACTTGTGAGCCGCTTAGCAAGTGCTATCCTTCGCTTGTACTAAATAAGGGAACATCTTGCAAGAGAGACTTATCTCAATAGGATTTTCTTGCTAAAAACGACCGCATCTCGATTCTCCCCGGCCGACATACTTAAGGAAGTGTGTCATTGTTCGGAGACATCCGGAGGCTTGTGGGCTAGTCAAGTCGTGTGGGTAAAGTAGTACACCTCTGCAGAGATAAATCTATTCGAATAGCCGTGTCCATGGTTACGGACGATCACTTGAATTTGGGAGTCACTATTGTTAGACTTTGAATTAAAATTTGTGGGTATAACTTGGTATTCGGCCTGAACAGGTGTTCATGCATGTTAGTGTATCAAAGTGGGCTGCCAATTTGGTTTTTGTTTGATTCATTTGTTTATTAACGTATTACTTTACCACATGTTTTACTTCTACTTCAAATCTGTTTTTGAAATGGCAAATTGAAAAAAAGAACTAGTATTTGTAGGTTGAAAATTGTTGCGTCTTTCGCAAAACTAAAGCCACTAATGCTATCCTTCGAATGTGTAACAGCCTCAGCCCTAATAAACAGTAATAAAGTACTGTTCATCTCATTACTGTTCATTCTGGCAATTTAGGCAACTTGTTACAACCTAATTTCCCAAATTTCTATTTCAAACTTCGACTTGACCAAAAATTTCAAAAAGAAATACCATCTAATGTTGGTATTATGACTGGGGAATATTTTAATTGAAAACCAGATAAGTTATTATGGCCAAAAAGAATTTTTGTTGAAATTTTAGAAATTATTTTGATTTTCAGAAAAACAATTGTCTTTAAATAAACCTTCATTGGATTAATGAATTATCTATGTATTTATAAAGAAGAAACAGTGATTTTAAAATTTATTTGGGGAATATATCATCCCAGCAGTGATTCTACAAAATTTTATGAATTTACAAATTTATTTGCTATTTTAAAAGTCCCAGTCAAATCTGTTTGCAATTTATTCAGACCTGGTCAACTTCCCCGGTCTAGTACTGTAGCGACCCACCCCTAACTCAGGTCCGACCGAAATGGCTTGGTTCAACCAGGCAGATCCGGCTCGGGCCGTTCCATTCGCGCACGCGTCCGAACCCTAGCCCATCTGGGCCGTTGAAATGTTAGCGAGCGGCCCAGATCAAATGTGCGCCGGACCGGATCAACCCCACAGCGATCTCGGCGGCGATTGTAGATCAATGGCGATTTTCCTTGAGGCGGCTTCGCTGCGCATCCAATCCGGGACCTTTGGATCGCGATCGCGACGGCTCTCGGTGGATTGGGCGTCGGACCGCCGGCGCCGCCGAATCGCGGCCGTTGGCGTGTGATCGAGCGGCTCTTGTTGAGATGTGCCGTTCGGACCACTTCAGCGCGTTCGCGATCGTGGCTGTCCGCTAAGGATCGTGTGGCCCATATCGATCCATACCGATTCAACTTGTTTTTAACCCTCGCATCGCCACCACTCAATTCTAATCGGACGGTGGTGTGCATGGGTCTTGGGCTTGTAGCGTGTATGGCAGCGTTGCCACAGGGCCCGCATGTCGGCGTCGGTTTGGCGCGCGCTACGTGCGATGCTTATTTATCTTGTGTATACTCACAGGACCCCTTCGGCGATGGTGGTTTTGCTTCATTCGTGTCTTGTGTGCATTGCATGACTTTGGGGCCCACATGTAAGTGGTAGAATTTTGATTTCTCTCTGGTTTTTCCCACCATGGACATGGTTGTGACCGAAATGGTGGTGATGAGCAGATTTGGAGGATATTTTCTCCTAATCCTTATCCTTAGTGCCATCTCATTGTCTCTAGAGAATTCTCAATTGCTCTACACATTCCATACACTATATAATCCTTAGTCTTGGGACTTGACATTGTTGACCAAGGGAGGAGCTCATTTTCTTTATCTCCTTCGATGAAGCACCCTTGTCCCTCTGCCTTGTTCAACTACAAGCATACCTAAATCTCATACTAATGTGGGTGTAGGTATTTCTTGTAGGTTGGACTTAGGACTTGCTCCCTGTCAACTTTAGCTGTGAAGCTTCATCTTGAGAAATCTCACTTGGTGAGTTGAGTTCCATCTTTTTCCTTAGCAAAGATATATCTAATAATCTTTAGAGCTAAATCCATCATCTTCTTTTGGTCATCACAAGGAAAAAGGCTATTGGATCTTTTCTTGTTTGACCAAGAGCTTGGCTCTGTCTTTTCCAAACCCTAGCTGGTGAGTTAGTCTTGTCTTCTGTTAGCTTAAATTCTTTTAGGACATCCCTCACTCACTAGGATCACTCATCTGTTCATGTGATGATCCTGTTCCTTATGGCGAAAAGTTATTTTTATAACTTTTAGGTCTTTCATATCGTATTCAAGACCTAGAGTTTCTCTACGATTGCACTAGCTTAATTAGATTTTAGTTAAATTCTACTCTTGATAGAAGCCTTACTTTATGTAGTTTTCTTTATAGCGAAAATAGTTAAAAACTCTTTCTTGTTTTATGGTATAACAAAACCGACAATGACTCTATTTGCTCCTTTCTTTCAAATAAGCCGAGCCAATAGGATAGCGATAGTGATTCTTGGTATTAATTACTCTCTTTTTAAGTATTTATATGTTGTAGCATCACTAGCTAGCGAAAATGGTAATTGATCTTTGTCAGGTTGTTTTTGGTTTTTAACCAAACCGACAACATGAACAAACAACGGTCCAAGGCTTTAAATTGCTACTAATAGCTATTAAATGCTCGATGAGGCCAACATTAGCCTTAATACATTTAGTTTCAGCAATTTTCCATTTATATGATGTTGGACTTAATAGGTAGCTTAATTATAGGTCATCTGTTCTAGTATATAAAACCCGACGATCGTAGCTATATTTCTAAATCTAAAAATCGGGTAACAAGCTGTCAATTAGAGGATATATATGGGTTATTAACTTAATAAGTTGGATATAGCTTAAGCATACTATTACTCCTGCATTAGGACTTTGACCATACATTCTTTTATGCATCACATTCTCTGTTTTTCTGTGTTCATTGAAATTCTTTTATCTTCTTTTAGATTACGGTTCTTCTAAGTTTGTTGAATCTTTTGTTGAACCTCAAGAACACGAACAAGAGGTTATATACTACTATCAAGGCAAGCTTCCTCTCGCACCATGTTGAACCTAATCTTTTGAGCTGTAGAATTCTAAAATCAAAGGTGACCTTTGTACATGTAAATTTCTAAAATCTATTTATGCCTGTTTCTAGTTAGTTATATCCCTGAACTTGTGGCTTATCTTGAATTTAATCATACACTTAACCTAAGGTAGTTTGTGATGTTATTATATTTAATTTTAACTTTTGTAGCCATGCAAATCCATAGAAGCGGTAGTGTTTGACAAGATTATCTTGTCAAACACAGGAACAACAAATACTTTGTTTTATCTTTAATCCTTGTTCGAGTTTATTTGATTTGGAAATGCTTCTAAATCTGTTATCAATTAAGTCAAATCTGGACAAGTGGATGCTAGTGATGGTGCCTTTGTGCGAGAATTGGGAAATGTGGATGTCTTATGCGGATTGATTAAGGGTGAACTCGACTATTTAATTCAAGTCCCAGCGTGCTTCCACACGCGATGTATGGTATTGTTTGGTTAAGTAAAGGGTTAATATTATTGAGTTGGATCTGGAGAGTAAGGACATGTGTATTGATTTCATATGGCATAGATGCTTAAGTCTTGGACGTGTCGTATGCCATGTGGAGCTTATATTGATATCGGATGTTCTTAGAAGGGTAAGGCGTAGATGTGTTACATCGCATGTACGTTCCTTGAGGCCCCGATCATGTGTAAAATGTGTGGCTAACATGAGTTTGCATTTAATTATTTGGTCGGCATTCCGGTACAACATGTGAGCCCGGTTGAATGTATGCTATCGATCTGGTTTAAGCGGGATTAATCTCACATGGGTCATCAACTCAATAGTATTAACTTGTTGAAAAATACCAAATCTTAGTTTACGGTACGGCACACCAAAGGCGGTGTGTTATTATTAGGAGGCTTACGGGCTAACTAAGTCATGTGGGTAAAGATGTACACCCCTGCAGGGTTCTAAAACTATTCGAATAGCCGTGTCCACGGTTACGGACGAAAACTTGAATTAATGTCATCTGTATAGATTTTATTCTAAGTTTGGTTTGGGAATTATTCCGGCATGATGGTTGTCATGCACATTTAATTGTGTTGTCATTTATTTTTATTCTTGTTTATGCTTACAATTACACTTATTCCTTTTTTAGTCCAAATCAATTTATTAAACTTGCTTTATCAAAACATAGCAATTGTAGGGTAAGATGTCTCGCTTTATGCAAAAATTGAACCAATTAAGCCTCTTGTTGATAACCTTATGCATATAAAATTCTATTCCTTTGTATAGGTTCTAACAAACACTTTCTTTTATTAGTTTGTGTAAGTCTTGCTGAGTACCTTTCGTACTCAGGGTTTTATGACCCCTTGTTGTAGGTGAGGATGGATACCTTTATGAGATGCCCGTTAGCGCCGATCCGGGTGGCGCTAACGAGTGATGCTAGTTCTACTCTCCACGCAATAGCACTGGGATGATGGGGCCATTGGTGGTTTTGTTTTTATCTTTTCGTTTCATTTGTTGTTCTTTTTGTTAATGACCCAAGGTCATCTGTTCATATTTTGGTTCTTGTAGCAACCTGGTACTGTAGCAACCGAAATTGGAGATGTAATATGATGTATAATTATGTGAATGTATGACTTGTATGTGATTGATGCAATGTTGATTAAGGATATATGCTTAATAGTCACTAATCACAGGAACTATTGCATGGCATATATCCGGAACCTAAATGTTGGATTGTTACTTATTATGATTATGCTTCTAGTATGATTTTTATTAAGGACATTACTTTGTTCCTTAATTAAGAATTATGCTACCAGTGTAATTTATAATTCGGCACATTCCAATATTTGAGGGTCTCACAGCGTTGGTATCAGAGCATACATTGCCTGTAGGATAGAATTAGCATGGTTGTTACCTTTAGTGAGTCTCTGTAACATTATTTTAACTTAAATTAATTTCTAAAGATCTAAGTCTGCTATCTTTTATTCCTTATCTTCTTTTAGTATCAATTCTTATCCATCTTTCTGTTGATTTTCCAAGATCAGTCTCTTATCTACCTTGTCTTTTCTCTGTAGATGAGTGGTTGACTTGTGTATTTGGACTTAAGGTGTAATAAAGTAGGGCCGCCTTTTCTTTGTATTTGGTTACGGTGTTATTTTGGTGTTAGCGGTTTGTCAATAAAGGAAGGCCGATTGTTGTGCATTTGGTTACATTGGATTATGCTAATGGGTGTGGCCGACCTATTACAAGGTATTGGAGGCGCACTTTTTGATTATCTTGTGTGTTGTTGTTTTGATGATTAATTAGTGCATGTCATGGCATGATGCACAATTAAATTTAGTAATTATTTCTTTTCTATCTCGAGAATCTTGTGTGTGTTAGCGAGTGTATCCTTGTTATGTTGTTAACCATTATACGTAGCAGGATGACAGGACCAACCACTCGATCGCGAACACAACAAGAGAGAGGTTTTCCACCTGTTCTACAAACTCGGGAGAGCGGTGACCCTTCCGGATCTCATGGTCCGCAAAGTGGTCGTCGGGAAGAGGAGCTTCCTCCACCACCCACCATGGCGGGCGTGCTCATGCAAATTGGCGCAACCGCATGGACGAGCAGCGCATATTGGAGCGATTGCGCGCAACACTTCTTCTATTCCTACACGGTGGTAGGCGGGGAGTTCAACATGGTCAGGTAGTCTCGCTGATTTTCAAATGAACTAGCCCTCGGTTTTCGGCTCCAGATCCATTGGAAGCAGAGGGCGGCGGAAATTGAAAAGAAGTGACCATTGCCCAATGTTACGAAAGGAGAAGGTCTTATATGCTAGCTACCGGTGGTTGGACGACTAGTAATTGGTGGGATAATTACGGCTATCAACCCTTGGTCATACTCCTACGGCTTGAGTTCATGGAGGCTTTTCATGAGGCCCATATTCTGAGGGGTGATGATGCTCAAGCGGCGAGAATTCCTCGCTCTCAAGCAAGGGCGAAAGTCGATGACCGAGTATCTTCATGAGTTTAACTTTCTTGCTCGGTATGCCCCTGACGATGTTTCGACTGACACTCGTCGTCGAAACCGTTTTATGAATGGTTTGTCTGAGGAGCTACAACTGGCTTTGGCAATACAAGACTTCAGAAATTTCCAACATCTGGTGGACAAAGCCATCATCGCTGAAACAAAGAGCAAAGCTTTGGAAGATTCACGGAAGCGGCAGAAGGCCACTCAGTTCACATATAGTGGTCGTTCAGTTAGACCGCGACTGTGGCAACCTCAATCTTTCCGAGCACTAGTTCCAGCCCCACCCAGAGCGCCGGTATTTGCTTTTCGTCCATCGCCACCCGCTGGACAGTCCCGACCTAGTGGACATAGGCCACCGACTGATGTCAATGTCAGGCCGGGGGTGATATGTTATCATTGTGGTCGTCCGGGACATTTCGCTAATCAGTGCTTTGCTAAGGCAAAGGGATTACCACCTGTTCAGCCATCTCCAGCTTCTGTGCGTCCTGCACCCTCTCCTAAAGCAATTATCAAACTGATCTGTTCTGTCATGGCCGTGTGAATCGATTATTTCACGAAGAAGCGGCCGAGGCACCTGAGGTTATCCTTGGTATGCTCCTAGTTAATTTCAGTTCAGCTACTGTTTTATTTGACTCTGGAGCATCCCATTCTTTTATTAGTAGGCAGTTTGCTATTCAACATCAATTAGACATGCATCTGCTTCAACCACCTCATATTATTCACTCACAGGTCAAGATTTATGGTGATCAAATTTGCCTAAATGTCAACATTAATATTGAAGGGTAGACTTTTGGGGTGACCTAATTGTGATAAACTCTAAAGGGATAGATGTCATTTTGGGTATGGACTGGTTATCCAAGAACTTGACCAAATTAATTGTGCCGAGAGAACTATATCCTCACTAATAAAATGGCCTTTCGGTCATTTTTAGGTCTAAGCGATTCATTCTCACCTTGGTGCATTGAAAGTCGATACCACTCCTACCTTAGAGTCGATTACCAATAGTATGTGAATATCGGGATGTCTTTCTGAAGAACTTCGGTATGCCACCAGATCGGGAAGTAGAGTTAAATAATTGAACTAGTCCTGCATCTTGCTCCCATTTCGAGAAGACCTTATCGCATGCCTTCCAATGAGCTGTTTGAGTTGAAGAAACAGCTTGGAGAATTCTTGATAAAGGATTCATTCGACCGAAGTTCCTCACCACAGGGATGCCCGGCCATCTTTGTCAAAAAGAAAGACCGGACTTTTACGGATGTGTGTAGATTACCGTCCATTAAATGAGGTTACTATCAAGAATAAGTATCCTCTGCCCGAATTGATGATCTATTTGACCGCTTGATCGGAGCCGTGTCTTTTCTAAGATTGATTTCGATCGGGCTATCATCGATCAAGGTTAGGCGAGGATATTCCTAAAACAGCATTCTCTACTCGTTATGGATTATACGAGTATCTTGTTATATCCTTTGGTCTAACAAATGCTCCTGCTTATTTCATGAATCTAATGAATTCAGTATTCATGGATTTCTTGGATAAGTTTGTTGTTGTGTTTATTGACGACATTCTTATCTACTCCAAGTCTGTTAAAGAGCATGAGCATCATTTGAGACTTGTGCTGGATACACTTCGCAAGCATCAGCTGTATGCCAAATTTAGCAAGTGTGCTTTACGGCTCAAGCAAGTGGCATTTACGGGACATGTATTATCCGAAGGAGGTATTATCGTTGATCGACAAAAAGCAGGATGTACTAGGATCGAAGCGACCCAAGAATGTTCGAGATTGAAGTTTCCTTGGACTTGCGGGATATTACCGTGAGGTTCATTGAAAACTTTTCCAAGATTTCCGGACCTCGACTCAACTTTTGAAGAAGGAGAACAAATTCTTTTGGTCGATGGAATGTGAAAGCAGTTTTGACTTTTAAGAAAGCTCTGATCAAGCTCCTATTCTCACTCTTCCGGACATCCATAAAATTTTGATATCTATTGTGATGCATCTCGCCATGGACTTGGTGTGTGCTTATGCAAGAGGGTCGAGTTGTGGCATATGCATCGAGCGATTGCGACCTCATGAGGTGAATTATCCTACCCATGATTTAGAATTGGCGGCAATAGTCCATGCCTTAAAGATTTGGCGACATTACTTTCTTGGCAATCGTTGCGAAATCTATACTGATCATAAGAGCCTGAAATACATATTCACTCAAGTTGATCTGAATATGAGACAAAGACGATGGCTTGAATTGATCAAAGACTACGATATGGGTATTCACTACCATCTGGCAAAGCCAATGTTGTGGTGATGCTTTGAGCAGAAGTCACGCAGTGCAATTGCTTATCAACCCTTCCCTTGACTAAGAGCTTATGTGCTGACTTTCGGCGCTTAAGTCTCGAAATGGTTGAAGATGGATTTCTTGCTGCCTTAGAAGTAAAGTCAACACTTGAAGATCAGATTCGGAGGCCCAAAAGCGTCTTGAGGTAGCAGAGATCAAGGAAAACATGAAGGCGAGTAAAGCCAATGAATTTTACGAAGATGCTCGTGGTACCATTCGATATCGCAATAAATGCGGTTGTACCCTCTGATCCATAGCTGAGAGAGCAAATTCTTAAAGAAGCTCATAATTCCAAATTTTCTATACATCCTGGAAGTACTAAGATGTACCAGGATTTGAAGAAAACATTTTGGTGGAGCAAAATGAAAAGGCAAATTGCTCGATATGTTCTTTGAATGTGATATATGCCAAAGGGTTAAAGCGAGCACTTGAAACCTCTTTGGTACCCTTGACCATTACCTATTCCACAATGGAAATGGGAAGAAGTCGGTATGGATTTTGTTACCGGACTTCCCAAGTCCCGAATGGATTTGATGCCATATGGGTGATAATTGATCGTCGGCGAAAGTGGCTCATTTCATCCTGTCGAACCACTTTTAATGGCAAGCAATTGGCGAGCTCTATATTGCTAGAATTTTTTGTCTCCACGGTGTTCCTAAAATCATTGTTTGCATAGTGGATCTCAATTCACTTCCCATTTTGGAATTGTCTCCATCAAGCAATGGGAACTGAATTATCCTTGAAGATCGCTTATCATCCTCGGACCGGTGGTCAAAGCGAAAGGGTGAATCAAATAATGGAGGATCTTCTTAGAGCACGTGTTTTAGCATATGGCAAGAATTGGGAGAAATCTTTGCCGTATGTGGAGTTTTCCTACAACAATAGCTACCAAGCAAGTATTCAAATGTCACCTTTTGAAGCCTTGTATGGAAAACTTGTAGGACTCCATTGAATTGGTAGAATCGGTGAAAGACCATTCTTTGGCCAGACTTGGTTTTAGAAGCGAAGAACAAGTTAAATGCGATTCGAGACCGTTTAAAAACCGCTTGATCTCGTCAAAAGAGCTATGCCGATCATCGCCGTCGTGAACTAAGCTTTGAGGTAGATGATTTTGTCTATCTTAAAGTATCGCCGATGAAAGGTACTCATCGTTTTCAAGTGAAAGGGAAGTTAGCACCTCGCTATATCGGACCTTTCTGAATTATTGCAAAACGAGGAGCTGTGGCATATCAGTTGGAACTTCCCGACACTCTTTCGGCCGTACATGATACCTTTCATGTCTCTCAATTAAAGAAATGCCTTCATGTTCCGACCGAGGCTACTTCATTTGAGAATCTTGATCTGCAACCGGATCTTTCGTATCAAGAGCGACCAGTGCGTATCCTTGATGAAATGGAACGTAGGACCAGAAATCGCACTGTCAAGTTCTTGAAAGTTCAGTGGGCTAATCACTCAGAAGATGAAGCCACATGGGGCGCCAAGATCGATGAAGATCGAGCATCCCCATCTTTTTTTGTTCAATACTTGCCCTTGAATTAAGAAAGGCAAGGTTAAACAAAGCAATGTAAAAAGAAAATGTAATGACAACACTATGTGTCATGTGAAATCTTGTTCTTGTCCTTGAAGGAAATAAAGACAACCGATGTTTTATTTCTTAAAGCATCATTTCAATTCTATCTTTGTCCAACTTCGAATCACTAAATCTCGGACGAGATTTTCTTAAAGGAGGTAGGTTTGTAATGACCTCGGCCCTAATAAGCGATAATAAAATCTTGTTCATCTCATTCTTGTTCATTACGGCAATTTAGGCAACTTGTTACAACCTAATTTCCCAAATTTCTATTTCAAACTTCGACTTGACCAAAAATTTCAAAAAGAAATACCATCTAATGTTGGTATTATGGTGGGGAATATTTTAATTGAAAACCAGATAAGTTATTATGGCCAAAAAGAATTTTTGTTGAAATTTTAGAAATTATTTTGATTTTCGGAAAAACAATTGTCTTTAAATAAACCTTCATTGGATTAATGAATTATCTATGTATTTATAAAGAAGAAACAGTGATTTTAAAATTTATTTGGGAATATATCATCCCAAAGTGATTCTACAAAATTTTATGAATTTACAAATTTATTTGCTATTTTAAAAGTCGATCAAATCTGTTTGCAATTTATTCAGACTGGTCAACTTCCGGTCTAATCTCAGAGCGACCCACCCCTAACTCAGTCCGACCGAAATGGCTTGGTTCAACCAGCGAGATCCGGCTCGGGCCGTTCCATTCAAGACGCAGCGTCAACCCTAGCCCATCCGGGCGTTGAAATGTTAGCGGCGGCCCAGATCAAATGTGCGCCGGACCGGCCAACCCCTGCGATCTCGGCGGCGATTGTAGATCAACGGCAATTTTCCTTGAGGCGAAGCTTCGCTGCGCATCATCGATCCGGGACCTTTGGATCGCGATCGCGCGGCTCGTGGATTGGGCGATCGGACCACTTCAATACCGCCCCGAATCGCGGCCGTTGGCGTATGATCGAGCGGCTCTTGTTGAGATGTGCCGTTCGGACCACTTCAAGGCTTCGCGATCGTGGTATCGTCCGCCGAGGATCGTGTGGCCCATATCGATCCATACCGATTCAACTTGTTTTACCTCGCGACGCCACCACTCAATTCTAATCGGACGGTGGTCGTGCATGGGTCTTCATTGCTGCAGCGTGTATGGCGCGTTTGCCTGGGGCCCGCATGTCGGCGTCGGTTTGGTATTTGCTTACGTGCGGTCTTATTTATATATGTGTATACTCACGGGACCGCTTCGGCGATGGTGGTTTTGCTTCATTCGTGTCTTGTGTGCATTGCATGACTTTGGGGCCCACATGTAAGTGGTAGAATTTTGATTTCTCTCTGGTTTTTCCCACCATGGACATGGTTGTGACCGAAATGGTGGTGATGAGCGATATTTGGAGGATATTTTCTCCTAATCCTTATCCTTAGTGCCATCTCATTGTCTCTAGAGAATTCTCAATTGCTCTACACATTCCATACACTATATAATCCTTAGTCTTGGGACTTGACATTGTTGACCAAGGGAGGAGCTCATTTTCTTTATCTCCTTCGCAGTTGAAGCACCCTTGTCCCTCTGCCTTGTTCAACTACAAGCATACCTAAATCTCATACTAATGTGGGTGTAGGTATTTCTTGTAGGTTGGACTTAGGACTTGCTCCTGTCAACTTTAGTCGTGAAGCTTCATCTTGAGAAATCTCACTTGGTGAGTTGAGTTCCATCTTTTCCTTAGCAAAGATATATCTAATAATCTTTAGAGCTAAATCCATCATCTTCTTTTGGTCGACAAGGAAAAAGGCTATTGGATCTTTTCTTGTTTGACCAAGAGCTTGGCTCTGTCTTTTCCAAACCCTAGCTGGTGAGTTAGTCTTGTCTTCTGTTAGCTTAAATTCTTTTAGGACATCCCTCACTCACTAGGATCACTCATCTGTTCATGTGATGATCCCTGTTCCTTGTAACTGAAAAGTTATTTTTATAACTTTTCGGTCTTTCATATCGTATTCAAGACCTAGAGTTTCTCTACCAAAGGCACTAGCTTAATTAGATTTTAGTTAAATTCTACTACTGATAGAAGCCTTACTTTATGTAGTTTTCTTTATAGCCGAAAATAGTTAAAAACTCTTTACTGTTTTATGGTATAACAAAACCGACAACAGCTCTATTTGCTCCTTTCTTTCAAATAAGCCGAGCCAATAGGATAGCAGTAGTGATTCTTGGTATTAATTACTCTCTTTTTAAGTATTTATATGTTGTAGCATCACTAGCTAGCCGAAAATGGTAATTGATGCTGTGCTGTTTTTGGTTTTTAACCAAACCGACAACATGAACAGCAACCAGTCCAAGGCTTTAAATTGCTACTAATAGCTATTAAATGCTCAGTAGGCCAACATTAGCCTTAATACATTTAGTTTCAGCTTAATTTTCCATTTATATGATGTTGGACTTAATAGGTAGCTTAATTATAGGCTGTCCTGTTCTAGTATATAAAACCTGATACTGTAGCTATATTTCTAAATCTAAAAATCTGGGTAACAACTGTCAGTAGAGGATATATATGGGTTATTAACTTAATAAGTTGGATATAGCTTAAGCATACTATTACTCCTGCATTCAGACTTTGACCATACATTCTTTTATGCATCCTGTTCTCTGTTTTTCCTGTGTTCATTGAAATTCTTTTATCTTCTTTTAGATTCTGGTTCTTCTAAGTTTGTTGAATCTTTTGTTGAACCTCAAGAACACGAACAAGAGGTTATATACTACTATCAAGGCAAGCTTCCTCTACGCACCATGTTGAACCTAATCTTTTGAACTGTAGAATTCTAAAATACGGTGACCTTTGTACATGTAAATTTCTAAAAATCTATTTATGCCTGTTTCTAGTTAGTTATATCTGAACTTGTGGCTTATCTTGAATTTAATCATACACTTAACCTAAGGTAGTTTGTGATGTTATTATATTTAATTTTAACTTTTGCTTAGCCATGCAAATCCATAGAGCGGTAGTGTTTGACAAGATTATCTTGTCAAACACGGGAACAACAAATACTTTGTTTTATCTTTAATCCTTGTTCAGTTTATTTGATTTGGAAATGCTTCTAAATCTGTTATCAATTAAGTCAAATCTGGACAAGTGGATGCTAGTGATGGTGCCTTTGTGCACGAGAATTGGGAAATGTGGATGTCTTATGCGGATTGATTAAGGGTGAACTCGACTATTTAATTCAAGTCCCAACGCACTTCCACACGCAGATGTATGGGTATTGTTTGGTTAAGTAAAGGGTTAATATTATTGAGTTGGATCTGGAGAGTAAGGACATGTGTATTGATTTCATATGGCATAGATGCTTAAGTCTTGGCCGTGTCGTATGCCATGTGGAGCTTATATTGATATCGATGTTCTTAGAAGGGTAAGGCGTAGATGTGTTACATCGCATGTACGTTCCTTGAGGGCCCGATCATGTGTAAAATGTGTGGCTAACACGAGTTTGCATTTAATTGATCGGTCGGCATTCGGTACAACATGTGAGCCCGGTTGAATGTATGCTATCGATCTGGTTTAAGCGGGATTAATCTCACATGGGTCATCCAACTCAATAGTATTAACTTGTTGAAAAATACCAAATCTTAGTTTACAGTACGGCACACCAAAGGCGGTGTGTTATTATTAGGAGGCTTACAGGCTAACTAAGTCATGTGGGTAAAGATGTACACCCGCAGGTTCTAAAACTATTGAATAGCCGTGTCCACGATTCTGATTTAAAACTTGAATTAATGTCATCTGTATAGATTTTATTCTAAGTTTGGTTTGGGAATTATTCCGGCATGATGGTTGTCATGCACATTTAATTGTGAGCTGTCATTTACTTTTGTTACTGTTTATGCTTACAATTACACTTATTCACTGTTTTAGTCCAAATCAATTTATTAAACTTGCTTTATCAAAACATAGCAATTGTAGGGTAAGATGTCTCGCTTTATGCAAAAATTGAACCAATTAAGCCTACTGTTGATAACCTTATGCATATAAAATTCTATTCCTTTGTATAGGTTCTAACAAACACTTTCTTTTATTAGTTTGTGTAAGTCTTCTTTGAGTACCTTTCGTACTCGTGGTTTTATAAACCCTTGTTGCGGTGAGGATGGATACCTTTATGAGATGCCCGTTAGCGCCGATCTGGGTGACGCTAACGAGTGATGCTAGTTCTACTCTCCACGCAATAGCCTGCGGGATGATGGGGCCATTGGTGGTTTTGTTTTTATCTTTTCGTTTCATTTGTTGTTCTTTTTGTTAATGACCCAAGGTCATCTGTTCATATTTTGTTTCTGTAGCAACCTGGTACTGTAGCAACCGAAATTGGAGATGTAATATGATGTATAATTATGTGAATGTATGACTTGTATGTGATTGATGCAATGTTGATTAAGGATATATGCTAATAGTCACTAATCACAGGAACTATTGCATGGCATATATCCGGAACCTAAATGTTGGATTGTTACTTATTATGATTATACTTCTAGTATGATTTTTATTAATGACATTACATTGTTCCTTAATTAAGAATTATGCTACCAGTGTAATTTATAATTCGGCACATTCCAATATTTGAGGGTCTCACAGAATGTCCATTATGCATAACTAATTTTACTTTTGTGTAAGACTTGCGAGTACATTTGTACTTAACCTGACTGCTGCGATTCAGGTGAAGAAGACTTCGAGCCCGATGAGCTCGTTAGTGTCGATTTAGGCGACACTGACGAGTAGTACTATTATTTAACTCCCAGTAGGTTGCCATGGGTTATGGGGTTTACCATTGCTGGACTTTTGGTTTATTTATATCGTTTCCACTGCCACTCTAAGTGTTTAATTGAATTTGGCCGGTCGGTGTAACACCCTGGCTAAGTGGAAACCAAGATATTGCCTAAAGTCTAACACTAAGCAATATTATGAAATAATTTCAACAATCTTTCAACTAAATACATATAAAGATCAACATCTAATAGAACGAATATAAAAATATTAATCTAAATTCAACAACTTATCACAAACTCTAGATATCCAAGCATATTGAGTCCATCAAGATAAACCTATCAATAAACTATTCAAAAATCAATCATAACATAAGGAAGGATAACATCAGCCATCAACCTCCATTTATTACAACCAAATATTTAACAAATGAATGGTAAAGACAAGTTTATATAATTAAAAGTAAAGAATGTGTGGTGAAAGAAGTGATTCATGTGACTAATCCCTCCCATGCATGCCGTCTTCAATGTTTACCTAAAACAAATAAACACGACAAGAATGAGTCCACGACTCAGCAAGTACAATATAATAATATGAACAATACTGAATAAGAACATAACATTCACATAATAGAATACAAATATAGAATGGATGAATAAGAACATAACATCACATAATAGAATTCGAATGTAGAATGGATGAATAAGAACATAACATCACATAATAGAATTCGAATGTAGAATGTCAGAAATCATATGAATGAATGAAATGCATGATCTTATCTTCTGCTTATACCGGTATAGCCAGTGAACACTCGTTGGTGTTCACTCAGGCCCACATTATCCAAAATGCGGGGATCCAAGGCCCGTATGAAGAATGTTTCATAACGAGGATCCAATTTGCCCACATTAGAATGGTGGGTCTTACATGCCCATACTGGAATTGATGGGTCTTTACATCCCACTCCCGTGGGTGGAACATGAACAATGTATGAATGAATGAATATATGAATATGTAAGACGAAAACTCAAGAAGCATGTATTCACATACATAGAACGAAACAGAAATCAATAAAACCTACTCACAGACCTTAGTACTCAGTCATAGCATGAACATAAAACACTATGAACAAGCTACATCAATACATTACACAATGTACTTGCCCATATTGGAATGATGGGACTTCACTACCCACTTCCGTGGTGAACATGAAAGAAGGAACGAATGAATATATTGAACGTAAACATATTATCGAAGATTCATGGTATATCATTTATAAAGGAAAACAATAAATACTGAAATTACCCATTGCATATTCATCAATCATGTGGAACAAACAACAAACAAGACAATTCAATTGTACTTGCCTCAACCGAGAGATGGAAGACAACGATGGAAAGCTCTAGCCCCAGGGTTCACCATCACCTGGCAACCGTGAATTATACTAAACATCAACCAAACGAGCATAACATTGCAATGGAACAAAATAAAATCGATCGTTCCTACACGAAACTCAAAAATTAACCAATATCCACCCAAAATCCAAATCTGTCCAAACAGACGGCCCTTAAAGAAAAATTCATAACTTTTGAGTCAACTCAAAAAGTCACGAATCCATTTTTCCTGGGATCTATATAATCTTATCTATGACTCTTTAGGTGACTGAAAGATCAAATTATCGCTTTTAATCCTTCGATTTTAATCCCGAAGACCGTTCTGTCATCTTCAGTATCCCTGTCTTGGGAAATTCATAACTTTTGTTTGGCACAACCAAACTCATTGTTCTAATAATATCTGGAAACTACAGGAAACAAGCTATCTCAATAAAATTATCACAAATATTTCCACTATGCAACCAAGGTTGCAAACAGTCAAGTAAATCTCTTTTGTCCACAACAGAGAGACAGATTACAGATATAACTTTAAAAATTCATAACTTTTTGTTCTATCCGTCCAAATTTTATGAATTTTAACTTCCTGGAATCACCAGAGAATTATCTAAATATATCGTGGTGATCATCTCACCGAAATTGGTCATCTCCAAACTCAAATTCGCAGAACTACGTTCGCTTCCCAAAACTAGAAACTGAATAAGCATATGGACTTACGAAAATCATAACTAATTAACCGTTTAGCACAAAATTATGAATTAGCACTTTCTAGAAAGCTAACGAAATTACTCATCTATCTCCAGAAGATACTAATCCTTGAATCTGCTCGGATCTAACTCAAAACCGCGTGTCAACAAATCAACAGATTAAACCGATCTACAATAGCATGCACTGAACAGCTAATGACGACGAAATTCATAAGATATATCTACTAAAACTAATGGGGAATGCAAGATTACCCACGAAATCCCCTCAGGACCACGCTGAAGTGAAGATTCTCCCCACCTTTTTCTTCTTCCTCTTCCTTCTCCTTTCTTCTTCGGCTAGCAACAACGGAGGGCAACGCCAGAAGGGAGAGGGGTGGCGCAAGGGTTGCAACTGGAGATGGTGCTACAGTAGAAAGCACTACAGCAGGCGTGCTACAATACTTAGGATGGCTAGGGTTTGGCTTCCCCCTCTTAAGCCGGTTCCCACTTAGGCCAAACGGCTATAGGCCAAAGGCCCGGGTTCTAATACTCCTCCTAAATTCTGAATTTTTTTTTATGCAATTCCCTCTCCAAATTATGTTGTTTTCTCCAAACTTTATTGCAATCACTAAAGAATAATCGGGATATTACAGTCAGCCCTTTTGTAATCGATGTAGACTTGAACTATTATAATGCATGACTTTCTTTATGTCTTTGTATGAATGTTGTATGGATGTGATCAACGTTGAATGAGAGTATGAGCGTGTTGGTCGCTGATCTTGGGAGCCAACATGATCTCATACTCGCTGTTGATGAATTCCCTTTTTACTCATTAAGTATAGTCTTGAACTGTTTAGAGAACCGATTATCATGTAGTGCTTGCAGAGGAGTAGTATGCATGATCATCGGAGCTCTAGTCCGGGCAAAACCTCTCACTTAGATGGAGTTAAATTGGAATCCATTTATCGGAGGCCTAGAGTTATTTCCATATGATCGGGAAGGCCTTGGTCTTATAGAAATAACCTGGGGGTCCCCACAGCGTTGGTATCAGAGCCATACTGACTGTAGGTTAGAAATAGCACGTGCGTTAAGTTTAGCAAATCCCTTGGTCAAAATTATTTTCAAATTATCAAATTAATTTCAGAAAGATAAGTTATGAATATCTTTTATTCCTCATCCATCTTAGTATCATTCTCTTACCCTACTCTCATTTGATTTTCAAACTAACTTATCTTGTCCTTAGATGAGTCGTCAGTACCTTGTCAATGAGACCCAAGCGGAAGATGTGGATGGATATCCGGCACTACTCAGAGACATGATATGGAGGGCTAACTTAACATATCAACCAACGTACTCCATCTACCGTGGAGACTGAGGAACTGAAATGGAAGAGTACCTGGTAGTGGTTAACATCATCTTTAGGCGTGTGACAGGAAGCATCCCATACGGTTTTCAGGCACGTGGCACTTCTGAGGCCACGGCATTGTAGGCAGTGGCTCATGTGGCCACAAGTCATCTTCACCATGATTTGACGGAGTTAGCTCAGCCATCATATGACCACTTTCCTATGCAAGCACGTGGCGCAGAAGTGAACACTTTTGCCAGGATTCAGTATGGAGAAGATCCCCAAGTGCGATAGCTGGCAAGATTGGTCCACATCATGGATCAGATCCACCATTGCAACATGCACGAGCTATGGGACACATGACGTCGTCTCATAGCAGCCCAAGGGAACCTGCAGCTCATGTGTAACATGGGGCTTGTTCACCGCAACATGCTTTATGGGGAGAACGAGGTCTCCCCATATGCTTCTGCACCACCAGAGTACCATCTTCCCGAAGTGGGAGGGTGAGTACGCAATCATGGACCGAGATGTCAGGCCCGCATGTTAGTGGGTTTCTCTCGTGCCCAGAGGTCGGAACCCATAGGAGGCCACGTCATTGACATAAGATTACCCTTGCGCCTCACTAATCCAGAGGACCCCGAAGACACGGGATCACCTGGATATCATCTTTTGGATGAGTTCCCGGTGAACTTCGATCGGGAAAATAGATAGAGTGACAGAGTAGTGAGCTCGCTGTCCAGACATGTGTTCAGCGAGCATGTCTCTTTAAATTCATGTAATATGTTAGTGGTTGTTGAACTCTTGATGTATTGTTGCAAAAAACTTTTGTTTCGGGCGGTTGTCATTAGCCTACAGGCGTATATGAATGTAATCATACCAGAAAACTATGATTTGCTTTAATGGATCTTATGCTGGCCTCTGTGCCTTTGTCTCTTCATTTGGTGTTTACTTTTGTGCATTTTATGTCTTTATGCATGCTAAATTAACATATGATACGCTTGCTATCCAGATTTTCGCTCGCTCTTGTTGAGCGTATCTTCCGTCTGTCACTAACCATCCTTGTAGCAACAGGATGGCAGGGGCTACAACCCGATCGAGAGCACAACAAGGGGAGGGGTCTCCACCTCCACGACCCTCTCCCGCTGCAGGCCTTGAGCCTGACACTCGAGGTGAGCATGTGGAGCATGCGGACCACCGCTATTCTCAAGGTGGCCATCCTGAGGAGGTGCTTCCTCCGCCGCCCACAATGGCGGAGGTCTTGGCCCAGATCGAGCGTAATAGGATGGACCAAACGCAGATTTTGGAAGTGATCGCACGTAACAAATCTCTGGCACCCAGACCATCGGGGCCACCACGAGCGCTTGGGGGGCTCACGGACTTTCAGCGAACTAATCCCCCCGACCTTCTCTGGCATGGAGGACCCTATGGAGGCGGAGGACTGGCTCCTCACCATAGAGAAGAAGCTGGCGATCGCTCAGTGCACCGGCATTAAGAGGGTCCTATTCACCAGCTACCAGCTGGAAGGCGCCGCAAGTGCGTGGTGAGATAACTTTTCTGCCATGCAACCCAACAGAGACGTTCCAACATGGAACGAGTTCCAAGCGGCCTTCCGCGAGGCTCACATCCTTGAGGGGGTGTTAATGATCAAGCAGCAACAGTTCCTTGCCTTTAAGCAGGGGAATAAGAGTGTTACAGAGTATCTACACGAGTTCAATTTCTTGGCTCGTTATACTCCTGATGACGTCTCCACCGATGCCCGCCGTCAGAGCCAGTTCATCAACGGCTTGACGGAGGAGATGCAGCTAGCTCTCGCTGTGCACGACTTCAGGAACATCCAGCACATGGTGAACAAGGCCATAGTGGTGGAACCCAAGAGTATAGCATTGAATGAGTCGAGAAAGAGGAAGAGAGCTGCCCAAATTTCAGCAGGCAGCAGCTTCCTTCGGTAGCGCACAGGGCCACCTCAAGTACCCCGTTTTCAAGCTCTAGTGCCACCGAGGCCTCCAACGGCAATTCCATGACCTTCTCCACCAGCGGCACAATAGTATAATGGGGGAAAAAAACCCCCAAAGTAGCAGCGCGTTCAAGCCCAACATCACTTGCTTTCATTATGGCCGCCCCGACCACTATGCGCACTAGTGCCTCGCTAGGCAACGAGGGATGCCCCGGACTTATCAAGCTCCTACACCACTACCAGCTTCGGCAAGACCCTCACCACCCCTGAGGGCAGTGTCTAATCCTCCTCAAGTCCCTACACGTGGCCGAGTGAACCACGTCACTGCCGAGGAGGCAAGCGACGCACCCAATGTCGTTTTGGGTACACTTCTTGTAAATTCTTGCCTAGCTTCAGTTTTATGTGATTCGGGAGCATCTCATTCTTTTGTAAAAAAGGAATATTCTGCACATCAACAAGTTGAAATGCATACACTTCAGCCACCTTATCAAATTCCAGTCGCTGGGATCGGTTTTCCAAACCGATCAAGCCCGCCGGGACGTAAAAGTGGAGATTCAAGGGGTTAAATTTTTGGCAAACCTAATAGTAATAACTTCAGTGGGTATTGATGTGATATTAGGGATGGATTGGCTATCCAAAAACTAGGGGCAAATCGATTGTGCTCAACGGGCTATTTCTGTCACAAGCAAAGATGGCAATCAAGTTGTGTTTGCACCTTTAGTGGGCAATTCTCATCTCTGTGCCTTGGAAGCTAGTACCTCCCTTGAATTAGAGAAGGTACCAGTGGTATGTGAGTATCCAGACATATTCCTGGAAGAACTCCCAGGCATGCCCCCTGATCGTGAAGTTGAGTTCGTCATCGAGCTTGCACCCAGTACTACGCCAATTTCAAAACGACAGTACCGAATGCCTCCAAACGAATTGGTAGAATTGAAGAAACAACTCAAGGAGCTTCAAGATAAAGGTTTTATTCAACCAAGCTCCTCACCTTGGGGATGCCCGACTATATTCGTCAAGAAGAAAGACAAGAGTTTGCAGATGTGTGTTGACTACCGTCTGTTGAATGAAGTCACTGTCAAGAACAAGTATCCGCTTCCGCAGATTGATGATCTGTTCGACCAACTGAGTAGAGCCCAAGTATTCTCCAAGGTTGACTTGCGATTGGTCTACCATCAAATTAAGGTCATAACCGAAGACATACCGAAGACAGCATTCTCCACTCACTACGATCTATACGAGTTCACTCTCATGTCCTTCGGCCTGACCAATGCACCAGCGTACTTCATGAACCTCATGAATTTAGTTTTCATAGAGTACTTGGATCAGTTCATCATTGTGTTCATTGATGACATCCTCATCTACTCCAAGTCCGATAAAGAACACGAGTGGCACTTGCGGCTTGTGTTGGAGAAACTTCGTCAACATCAACTCTATGCCATATTCAGCAAATGCGAGTTCTGGCTTCGTGAAGTTAGCTTCTTGGGTCATGTGCTATCCCAGGGAGGTGTCACTGTTGATCCTAGCAAAGTGCAAGATGTACTTGACTAGAAACAACCCAAGAGCGTCACCGACATTCGCAGTTTTCTCGAGCTTGCGGGATATTACCGCAGATTCATCCAGAATTTCTCAAAAATTGCAAGGCCGATGACACAGCTTCTAAAGAAAGATAAGAATTTCAAATGGTCAGTGGAGTGTGAAGAAAGCTTTCAGATCTTAAAAGAATGTCTGACTAGAGCTCTAGTACTCATTCTGCCTAATATCCATAAGAGCTTCGACATATACTGCGATGCATCTCGCCACGGGCTCAGTTGTGTGCTTATGCAAGAGGGACGAGTGGTAGCGTATGCATCGTGGCAATTGAGATCTCATGAAGTAAATTATCCCACTCACGACTTGGAGCTAGTAGCTGTAGTTCATGCTCTAAAGATTTGGCGACATTACCTCATCGGTAATCGTTGCGAGATCTACATCGATCACAAGAGCCTCAAATATAGTTTCACCCAAGCTGATCTGAACTTGAGGCAAAGAAGATGGCTCGAGTTGATCAAGGATTATGATATGGGACTCCATTATCATCCAGGGAAGGCCAATGTGGTAGCCGATGCCTTGAGCAGAAAATCTCAATGCGACTGTTTATCGGTAACCCCCATCTCAGCAGGCTTGTGTGCCGAATTGCAACGTCTGAGCCTTGAGATGATTGAAGAAACATCTCTTGCTGCCCTTAGCATGAATTTCACACTTGAGGATCAGATTAAAGAAGCCCAGAAGACTAATATGGAAGTAGCTCAAATTTGGAAGGAAATGAAGCAAGGCAAAGTCAAATACTTCACCGAAGATGCACAAGGCACCGTATGGTTTGGGAATCATTTGGTGGTGCCTTTTGATCGCAACTTGAGTGAGTTAATCCTCAAAGAAGCTCACGACACTCAGTTCTCTATACATCTAGGGAGTACCAAGATGTATCAAGACCTGAAGATGAGGTTATGGTGGAGTCAAATAAAGTGGCAGATCGCGCAATATGTTGTCGAATGCAATGTATGCCAAAGAGTTAAGGTTGAGCATTTGAGGCCAGCGGGTACTCTCTAATCTTTGCCAATTCCAAAGTGGAAGTGGGAGGAAGTCGGTATGGACTTCATCATCGGCTTTCCAAAGACTCAAACTGGGTCCGATTCTATATGGGTGGTAGGGGTGGATAACTAGCTGACTCGGCTCGGCTCGGCTCGGTAAGGCTTGTTAAGAAAACGAGCTCGGCTCGTTAAGATAATGAGCAAAATACCAGGCTCGGCTCGTTAAAAAGCTCGAACTCGGCTCGTTAGGCTCATTATCAATAAACACAGTGAACATCTTAAAATTTCCTAAAATTTTCAAAAAGCAGATGTAAAGAACAATTCGAACTCTTGTTGCAGAAATACAACCATTGACCACCCAAACATGTGCATGCTGATGCCTTATTCAACCAAACACATGCATGGCGATTCTTAAGAAAATAGTAACATAAGCAGCAAATGTTCTTTCAACTAAACACAGCAAAAAAAATTGATTCTAGATGCCAAGAACATCCATGCAGTCCATATCACAAATCATATCCATGCAGATCACAAGTTCACAAATCACAATCATCAATAAACATTTATAGCATTCATATCCATGCAGTTCATATCACAAATCATGCATGTAGATCACAAGTTCATAAATCACAATCATCAATAAACATCCATAGAATTCCAGTCTTCCAGATCCATACATCCATATGAAGCAATAAACATGCAGATCCATGCAGTCATCTCACTAAGGGCTTAGGGACTTCCAAACACATATGAATCAATAAACATGCATGCAAAGCAATAAACATCCATGCAGATAATTAAACATCCATGCAGTCCATATCAATACACATCCATGCAGATGACAAGTTCACAATCATCAATGAAAAGTACATAATATCACTTAAGGTCTTGAGCATTCTTGATTCTTGAATGAACTTGGCCACCAAACAAAAGGTCTTGCCAACTTGTGATCTTGGTCCTAGATACTCAAGAAGATTGTATGCCTTTCATAGAGAAAGCCTGTGATCTTGGTCCAAGATACTAATGTTGTAAAACATCCCAAGGAATTAAACTCACAGCAAGCGGACCGGGGCAGGATGTGGTGGTGGTGGATGCGGGAGGCCAGGAGCTCGGGACCGGAGTAGGAGGTGGCAGTGGCGGATGTGGGAGGCTGGGAGCTCGGGACCGAAGCAGGAGGTGGCAGTGGCGGATGCGAGAGGCCGGGAGCTCGGGACCTGAGTAGGAGGTGGCGGTGGCGGATGCGGGAGGCTGGGAGCCCGGGACCGGAGCAGGAGGTGGCGGTGGCGGATGCGGGAGGCTGGGCGCCCCGGACCGGAGCAAGAGGTGGTCGTGGAGTGGAAGCGGGAGGCCAGGAGCCCAGACCGAGCAGGGCCGGGAGCCAGGTGGAGGGGCCGCCATTGTCTGGCGGCAGCGTGGGGTAGTGGGGGTCTTGGGATGTGGGGGCGGGGATGGGTCACGGGGTGAATGAAGGAAGGGAGTTAGGGTTGCGTACGCTACTGGGCTGGGCCGGCGACACTAGTGACTTGGTGAGTGGTGAAGTGGACTGGCGATCGGTGAAATGCAAACGAGCTAAATGAGTTAACGGGTAACTCGCGAGCCAGCTTGGCTCGGCTCGTTAAGATAACGAGTTTTTTGTTGGCTTGGCTCGGCTCGTTAAGGGACCGAGTTCAAGCCGCGCCCTTAACGAGCCGGGCTGGCTCGCGAGTTTCGAGCTTTTTTCCACCCCTAATGGGTGGTTGTCGATCGTCTGACAAAAGTCGCCCATTTCATTCCTATCAAGACCACCTACACCAGGGTCAAGATAGCAGAGCTTTACCTCTCAAGGATCGTCTGTCTTCATGGTGTGCCAAAGGTGATAGTTTTAGATCGAGATCCTCAGTTCACATCCCACTTCTGGAAGTGCTTACATCAAGCAATGGGGACCAACCTATCTTTTAGCTCCACTTACCACCCGTAAAAAGATGGACAAACCGAGAGGGTGAACCAAATTTTAGAAGACCTTCTCCGAGCGTATGTGTTGTCCTATAGCAAGAATTGGGAAAAATGCTTGCCGTTTGTAGAGTTCTCCTACAACAATAGTTTCCAATCAAGCATATAAATGTCACCCTTCGAGGCGCTGTATGAGAGAGCTTGTAGGACACCCCTGAACTGGTCTGAATCTGGGGAGAGACCATTCTATATATAGTCCAACCTTGGTGGAGGATGCTGAAGTGCAAGTTCGTGTCATTCGTGAGCGACTTAGGATGGCTCGATCTCGTCAGAAGTCATATGCCGACCATCGTCGTCACAAGTTGAGTTTTGCGGTGGATGATCATGTTTACCTTAAAGTCACCCCAATAGAGGAACACATCGTTTCCAAATCAAAGGCAAGTTAGCACCTCGTTATATCAGACTATTCCGAATTCTAGGCAAGCGAGGATCTGTGGCTTATCAGTTGGAGCTTCCACCATCTCTATTGGATGTGCACAATGTCTTCCTTGTATCACAACTGAAGAAGTGCCTCTGAGTTCCAACCGAAGCAACCGAGTTAAATAACCTTGATTTGCAACCCGATCTTTCTTATCGGGAGCACCCGATACGTATTCTTGAAGAAATAGAGTGCAAGACAAGAAATTGCAACATCAAGTTCTTGAAAGTTCAATGGAGTAACCATACTGAAGATGAAACAACTTGGGAATGTGAAGACCATATGTGAAATGAATATCCATATCTTTTTCCTTCTGCTTAAAGTGCTTTCGAATCAAGAAAGGAAATGTTAAACAAACCAATGGGAAGGAAAATGAAATAAGCACTCCTTGTAACCTTGTTAAGGATATCTTAGCACTATCTTTGAAGGAAATCAAGATAACAGATGTTGTATAATCTTTTAGAACCTTCCTGTCTGACTTCTGACCTACCGAGATCTCGGGGTCGAGATCTTTTGTAAGGGGGTGGGGGGAGGTTTGTCGCATCTCCAAATTAATTAACGATAATTAGTATGCATCTAATGAGCATGCATTGTGTTTTTGGAGCATTTGCATAAAATATTGCACTTGGAAAATCTGAATCACAATATTAAACCTTAACCTAAAGCAACTCCCCAATTGAAAACAGAAACAAATCCTATTAAAGTTCTCTAGAAATAATTTATTCAAATACTTTAATATTTATCATGAATAAGTATAATTTGTCCCAAATTTATGGCACTAGTTTCAACCCTCAGAAAATTCAAACACATTTCAATGACCTATTCTAAGTTTGAATTTAAACTATTCAAATTAAGTCATGAAAAGTTAGGTTTAAGAATTTTTATGAACACTAGACTTTCCCAAAACCCCTCTGGTTTATTTCAGATTTTTATAAATTTATTTGCTATATTTTGTAGCTCAGTCAAACTAGAATCCAAAGAAATCAGAATCAGTCAAACCGGCACTGTTCCTTGGGCTGAGACCAAACTCAGACTCGAGTCCGACCCGGACGAGATGACTCGACTGAGCCGCCTAGATGCACTGACTCGGGCTGAGTTCGACCGCACCGTTTCTGTGTCGCTGTCCGTTGGGCCCCACTCATTAGATCCTTCTTCCTCACGCTGGCGTGCCCACAGGAACACCGCGCCACGTCAGGACCACGCTCTGCTCTCACCTCATCACCCCGTCAAGCCACTGGCCCTCCGAACCAGTCCCTAAGCTTCAGCATGTGATGCCGCCTCCATTGCCATCAACACCCGGGCATAATACCCCCCTGCTTCACCTCGTTTCAACTCATTCCTTCTCTTGGGGCTGAGAAGGAAGAAGCTTGTTTGAGCACCACACTCGGGTAAGCTTCAACCCTAGGATTCCTTGTTTATTCTTCTTCGATGCCTTATCCATTTTGGCTAATGCCAACCCTTACCTTGCTTTGTAGCTCTCAGTTCACCTACGTGCTCTCGACGACCTCAGAGCGCGTCCCGAAGACCATCCTTTTACAAACATTGTCTCTGGTAGGTATTGTCCTCCCTTTGGCGCATCACATTGTGCCTCTAAGCATAATACTTACTTCCCTCAATCAATTTCCTTGATGCTTTGCAGGAGCTCTTGGATTGCAAAGTTCCTCTTTTGTCGGCCAGAAACCCTAGCTTCTTTCCCATCTCCGGTGTGGTAAGTTCTTACTCGATTCCTTGCTTATGCACCACCCTTGCGCCTCACTGGAGCTATCTCGACCACTCATTCCCTTTCTCTCTCACCAGGACGACCCCTCCACATTGAAGCTCATCGCCATCGTGGACATCTTCGACGTCGAGCTAGCTCCGGCCATCTCCTCTTCTCTCCAGTACCCAGGTAGCTTCACTTGACCTCACAGATGCTCGGGCACATGCTTAAGAGGACAATGCAGAGCTTTATCTATGCATGCATGTTCGGCCGAATTGTAGCACCACCCTTCTCCGGCTCGCTGCCGTTCTAGGCCGGCTTAGCCGCCGCCACCACTACTAGGAGGTGCGCCATACTATTGTGAACCCATCCATGCCCTTGGCCAGTGCTGCCATGGCCAGAATCGCTAGCGAGACGCTGGGCAAGGAGGAGCACCGCTATCGGAACGCTCGACAATGACTGTAGCAACGTCATTAGAGTTAACTACAATCATTAGCATTTAATCGAGGATCTTTGTTGGAAATCAAAGTTTAGCCGTGTAAATGATTGTCCCTGAGTCGATGACAGGTGGACCTAGGGATTTTAAGTGGTTAGTTCACGGGCTGTGCGCCAATGAACCGGTACGCGTGGCTCGGTCCATGCACTGTTTCGTACACCGAGTCACTGTCATTAGGATCCCACATGTCAGTACGCTATTTAATTCAGAAGTTAAATGAAAAATGCACTATTCGATCAGACCCCACCAGTTAGCGTCTGTAGCTAGGTCAGCGCTTGGTGAGAAAAGTAATAAAGGAATAAGAAAATTTGGAATTCATTTATTTGCACACTAAAAATTTGAATAACTTCAAAAATGCATAACTATTTCATCTTAACTCCAAAATGAGTGAAATCAGTGTTGATAATTTTTTATTTTTAATGAAATTTATTTAAAAATAGGTTTCAAACATGTCTCTGTAGCAGAAAATATAGTTTTTGGAAAGTGATCCAAAGTGGATTTATTTTTGAACAAGAAAAGACTATTAACTTTGAAAATTCATAACTAAATCTTAAAGACACCAAATAAGATGAACCAAGTTATTTTGGACTTATAGTTTTATTCTCTATTTACCTATGTAAACTTTTTTTTCCCACCACTACTCTACAAATTTTGACCAAATAATTAAATTTGGTAAACAGTAACCAATTTCAATGTAATTTGGATTTTCTAGAAAACTGAGTTTCAAACCTTCATAACTTTCACATACTAACTCCAAATGGAATAATTATTTCACCTAAATTCATCATCTAGCTACTATAGAAATTTCATACATTTTTGAGCAATTTTTTTTTGCCTTTTCTGGGTGTTTATTCGGTGGTCCTTATATAGATTCCGAAGCTTTTGACATTGACTCGTACGCCACCGAAAGCGAGCAATTAATCTATCAACAAGGCAAGCATCATTTGAACTTTATTTTGCATGATATTGATCCTTGATTTTGATTAGTTAGGTGCAATGATAATTGCTTGCAAGCTAATTTTGTTATGTCGCTATTTTTGCGATGTGTAGTTAGTTATATCCTATTCATGAGGTTATCCTTGAATTATTCTAGTACCTACATGCTTAAGTTAGGCTGTGTGAAATATATTGTATAGGATTGCTTAGCCATGCAAGTCTAGATACGGTAGATTGATTGTCGGGAATAACCTGACAATTATGGGAGATACAAGCTTTCTTATCTTCTTTTTATTTCAGATCTTCGTATCTATTTCTTAAGTTAAACTTTGTTATTTTAAAAGAGTTTTGGGTCTGGATAAGTGGTTGCTAGTGAGGGTGCCTTTGTGCACGAGATCAGGTATGTGGTTGACTTGTCCGGACCAACAAGGACCGAACTTTGGTGATGTCGTTGATTCAAGTAAAATTCATGCTATCACACGTGGGATATAAATAATGTATAGTTAAGTAAGGGGAATGTCTTATTGTGTTAAGTCCCAGGTAGTGTGAGGACACTTATGTTTGATCATTTGTCCGTAGGAGCCTATGTAATTTTCTATAGTGTGCATGGGAGTACTATTTTTCGTTTATTTACATTACATCAGTATATCCAATACAACTTGTGAGCCGCTTAGCAAGTGCTATTCGTCGCTTGTACTAAGTAATGGAACATCTTGCAATGGGGACTTATCTCAATAGGATTTTCTTGCTAAAAACGACGGTATCTTGATTCTCCCCGACCGGCATACCTAAAGAAGTGTTTCTTTGTTCAGAGGCATCCGGAAGCTTACGGGCTAGTCGAGTCGTGTGGGTAAAGTAGTACACCTTTGCAGAGATAAATCGAATAACCGTGTCCACGGTTACAGATGATCGCTTGAATTCGGGAGTCACTATTGTTAGACTTTGAATTAAAATTTGTGGGTATAACTTGGTATTCGGCCTGAACGGGTGTTCATACATGTTAGTGTATCAAAGTGGGCTGCCACTTTGGTTTTTATTTGATTCATTTGTTAATCAATGCATTACTTTACTACATGTTTTACTTCTAATTCAAATCTGTTTTTGAAATGGCAAATTGAAAAAAAAAACTAGTATGTATAGGTTGAAAATTGTTGCGTCTTTCGCAAAACTAAAGCCACTAATGTTATCCTTTAAATGTTCGTTATGCATAACTAATTTTACCTTTGTGTAAGACTTGCGAGTACATTTGTACTTAACCTAACTGCTGTGATTCAGGTGAAGAAGACTTCAAGCCTGATGAGCTCGTTAGTGTCGATTTAGGCGACACTAACGAGTAGTGCTATTATTTAACTCCCAGTCAGTTACCATGGGTTATGGGGCATACCATTGCTGGACTTTTTGTTTATTTATATCGTTTCCGCTGCCACTTTAAGTGTTTAATTGAATTTGGCCGGTCAGCCCTTTTGTAATCGATGTAGAATTGAACTATTATGATGTATGTCTTTCTTTATGTCTTTGTATGAATGTTGTATGGATGTGATCAACGTTAAATGAGAGTATGAGCGTATTGGTTGCTGATCTTGGGAGCCAACATGATCTCGTACTTGCTGTTGGTGAATTCCCTTTTTACTCATTAAGTTTAGTCTTGAACTATTTAGAGAACCGATTATCATGTAGTGCTTACAAAGGAGTAGTGCGCATGATCATCGGAGCTCTAGTTCGGACAAGACCTCTCACTTAGATGGAGTTAAATTGGAATCCATTTATCGGAGGCCTAGAGTTATTTCTATAAAACCAGGAAGGCCTCGGTCTTACAGAAATAACCCGGGAGTCCCCACAAGCTTAAATCATACGTAGTAGAGACTATACACAGCTGATGTAAACTCATTGTACATAACCTAACGTACGTAACAACCGCATTCATCTGTTCTCGAAAAAACAAGAAGAAATAAAACAACTGCATCTACATTTAGAGCAAGCATCGCAAAAAAGTGACATTACAGTGGGCACAGATTTCTTGTTATCATCCTGAGAAAGAGATCTTGTTGTCATGGAACATGATTATTTATGATCGTGAGAGAAAATTCACTTAGTAACTCGTACTACTCAGCGGACTTCCTATGACATCTAGTTGGGCGATTGCAGTCTCAATCATTTTCTTCATTTCACTCTGATGCATTTCATCTCTCTGGAAAAAGAATATACTTCAAGTTAGCACAAAACATTACAAGGATCATCTACATAATAGTAAAACACAATAGAGAAACATACATATAAATAAATGTTTCGATATCATCACATTTGTGGTCATATGCTAATAATTTTTCTGCTTAATTAACATGTTGATTCACAAAGTTGAAGAACATTTTGCAGCTGCCAAATCAAAATTTCAAAGTTGTTGCTTTGTTGCAAATCAGCTTTTCTATTACAAGAAAATATGTTAATTAACATCATCCTCCTTCCTTTTTTTCCATCATAACCATCTTGACAGTTGTTGACTTCTTACAATATTTACTTTTGTTATAATCCGAACGGGATTTTCTGAACTTTAACCATAGATATTTTAAGGGAAAACCGAAAGTGACAAATGCCACCGCAAAGATTGTCCTTCACGATATGCTATTCAATTCATGCAAATAGTCAGAATTTGCCACTATTTTAGTATTATCGAATTCTTCAATTTCTTCTGGGCTGAAATTCACGTGTGAAATGTCCGCTGTCCTTCCTCCTCATTGCTTTCTTCCCCAACTTCCATCCTCTTCTCCACCCGCCATGGCTGACCCCATCTTCCTCGAGCTCGCCGACCTTGCAAACTCCGGCACCGCAGGGGGAAGACTAAGGTGAGGGCAACACCTTGTCGACGTTGTGCTGCTCTCCCGTGCACACGTGAGGTGCAGCCCCAGCCCTCCCCGGCGCCAGAGAAGATGGAGGGGGGAAAGGATAAGATGCAAGCTGGGCTATAATGATCAACCATACAAGACATAAAAGTTTTCCCCTGCCAAATGGTATGCCATTTTTCAGGCATCCTATTGCTCCTTCTAATCATAAAAGAGTGACGACCTAGAATACGTACAGTTAAACCTAATTTTATTTTGATCAAATATATTATTTAAAACTTATTGGTTGAATACATGAAAATTTTGAACTATTGCACTGCTATATATATATATATATATATATATATATATATATATATATATATATATATATATATATATATATATATATATATATATATATATATGTGTGTGTGTGTGTGTGAGAGAATTTTGTGGTCAAAGGAATATGTTGTTGACTTTAAAAAGTAAAAAAAAATCATCAAGTTCTAAATTTATTGCCACCATGACATGAACCCAGCGTGGGCTATGGGGTGTATGTTCCCATTGAAGCTTCTTGCAGCTAGAAATATCTCCATCTTGCACAAGTTTTTCGTATGACAATTAAGATACCATTACCACGCACATCCGTTGGTCTGCTTTGATTTCAGGACAACAATTCGTAGTATGTACAAGGGTCGACGAGTAACATCACAACAACGGAGACGTCCTAGACTTCCCTAGAGCACGTCAACTAAAAAAACTCTACAAAATAGCGTCGCATCAATATATATGATCTTTGATCTTGGCTCTTTATATATATATATATATATATATATATATATAAAATTTTGATTCCTTGTCCTTTTGAGTTACTAAAGCCAAACATAAGAGAGAGAGAGAGAATAATAATCTCTGAGTCCTCGAGCTTAGCTAGCCGAGTCAATCCCATGCTGCAGTGGCACACCGTGCGTACGTCACGAAGGTGACGTCACGGACCAAGCAGACTGAACCAGCCAGTACACCGGAACCAAAAAAAAGTGCAGGCGATCGATCGCTATGTACGCCGAACATGGTATGCAACCATGCTTGCGATTTGCCGAAAATAATATACCGAAAAATTAGAACACAAGATATGAATACGATATCACCATATGAAGAGATATTTATAATGAAATTCTTGCTCTACACTATAGACTACATGGATAAATTTGTATATAAAAAATCTCTGTGTAGAAATAGACCTATGAGTTAGAGTATAAAAAGGAACAGTTACCTGGACAAACGCGGTGTGCGTCACCGTCCCCGACGCTGACGTGACATTGGCCGCGATGACGGCGAGACGGAGGCCCTCGAGCGAGCGGCACACCTTGGCGATGGCGTCCCTCCGTTGGCGGCACGCGACGCTCACCACGAGCACCTTATCCCCCGCGGCCGACACCCTCACCTGTCCAATCAAAGAAGCAAGTAATTAAGATCCAAGCCGAGCCGTCGCTGTGAACGCGACGCGCCGGTGGTGACCGGGGCCATGCAGAAGCCGCTAGCGCTCAAGATCAGGCCCCCGGCCGGCCGGTCGCTTGTCGCCGTTATTATATAGTTATCCATTAAAGTACGTACGCGGGTGTGTACCTCGAGATCCTCGACCGGCGGCGAGGCGGCACAGCAGCAGGGCGGCGCCGCGGAGGAGAACGACAGGGCCCGCCTCACCTTCTTCGTCGGCGAGACGACGTGGCCGGCGCAGCTGTCTGGGACGACGGCGGCAGCGGCGCAGGACGGTGTAGTAATTAGCAGTCGGTCGTGTGTCTTGGGTGCTGATTCGAGGAGGGATATCTCGGCGAGCATGTGGCGCTCCTGCAGCTGCAGCTGCTGTATGTACTCGATGGCGTCCTTGATGATGGACGCCTTGTCCATCTGCCAGTTAGTCATTAATCAACCGTTTATGGATCGGAGTTTATGGGCGCATTTCACAATCCTTAATTGCCGCATATATATGAAATGTCAAAAATTAAGTGATCATCATCAAATTAAATCTGTACCTACGTTCGTACCTTGGTGATGTTGGGGACGACGCTGCGGAGGGCGTACAGCCTATCGTTGAGCCTCCGGCGGCGGTGCCTCTCCATGACGATGGTCTTGTTGCTCGCCGCCCCCGCCCCCACGGAGGAGCTGTGCCCGGCGTCCGGGGAGCTCGAGCCGTCGTAGGCGCCGGACACCGTACTGCCGTCGTGGCCCCCGCCGTACAAGCTGCAGTTCAGTTCAGTTCAGTTGATGAATTCTCCCCCAATCCAATTCGAGATCGAATCCAGCTTAAACAACACACGAGTTCTTAGTTCTTACCTATCGAGCCCTTCTGAATCCAAGCAATCCCAGTAGTAGTCGTCGATGCCATCATCCATCGCTGCATCCATCCCTGTCTCCTTCGTTGCTGGCTAGCTGCTGTATATGTATGTATGTACGCATGCATATGGTGATTTCTCGGCTCCCTCCTTTCTTTATCTAAAGCAGAGCTGCAGAGATGAGGTTGGGGCCCACGAACCGTCCCCAAGTCGTAGGTAGATTTGCGTCGCAAAGATGGAAAAAAAACCAAGTGGTGCATTTCGTCCGCGATTGATTTGCACGGCGATCAATCGATCGAGCTCAACGTGTAACACACGGTGCGGGCTTAGCATGGCTTCCGTTCCGGTAAAAGGAAGCCATTTCCGTTCCTGCGTATATCTGTTCGGTCGGCGGTTGCATCCATGTCATATAGTCGTCGACGTTAAGACGGAGATACTGCAGACTGAAGTTTGAAGGGCATTCATCGGACATAATCAATCAGGGCTATATATGTTTGGAAACAAGTTGAAAGAGATTCCTGCAGAAAAGAAAAACATGTAGAAAGTGGCGAGGTTAGACAGGTAAGGGAGGAGTGAATGAGTGATAAACACGTAGGAGAATCGAGAAAATGACAGAGCTGAGAGACAAGGATCGGATGCAAAACGTTGTCCAATTCCGGTCAGCGCTTGCAACAAGGTAAAGGCAACCATAGGAAATTGCACTAGCCCGCACCACCGCGGTGCGCAATATACCACGGCTAGCTGTAGTTTATCAACATAAATATAGAGAGAGAGATTGACGTGTAATGTTCAAATCAACTAAAAACTCTTTATCACGCGTATGTAGGTCTGCTAACCGGATGAAACCCAACCCAAAACCCCGCCCAACCCACAAAGATGTAGCAAAATATCCAACCTAATCCAATCCACCTTAAATTTAACAAGCAAGCAAAGCCAAGCCAAGTCAAGCCAGCCCGCATGCTCGTTCCATTTTCAACCCAATCCCTCGTTCGGTTTCCCACGCATGGCCACCCCTGAGCCGAACACATGGATTGATTTGAAATTGCTGAGGCACTCTCTACAACTAAAGACACTCATAAATAATCCGACAAAAAAAATTAGAAGAAAAAAATTTAAACAAATCAGGAAAAACAGAAGACATACTCAAATAATTCAGGAACAAAAATTGAAAAATAGAAAACTTCATTAATTCTGGGGGAGCATTGGTAAAAAAACAAAATATTGATAAAAAGCATGCATATCCCTCAATAATAAAGAGTTTCAAGTAAAGCATACGAAATTACAAATGGTTGTCACATTCGTGCATCCTCACTATCCTTAGTGACAATATAAAATCACTTGGCAAACACACATTGACATCAAGATTCACAGTATTGAGTATGAAATTGACAAGCATCCAAAAATCACTTTGACTTCTTTCACCGAAGAACTCAATTGGGAGAAAAGGTGTCCTCAAGCAGTATGCCACCAACAAGCTAAGGTGAAAGTGTCCAATCTTCAGAATCAACCATATCAATTGAAGGGGTATCCCTTTTGCTCTCTGTATTTAATTTCAGATCCATCTGTTAGCTTTCTACAACGTTGCCTGTACTTCTTGCTTTTATTTTTGCTCTAAATTAAGGGGAATGACTCTGAAGATAATACACCTGACAAGGAAAAATGCCATACGCATAGTTCTTCACTGAGCAAAGAAAAATCTAAAGAATTGCCAGAAGCAAAACATACTAGACGATTCTGCCAACTGTTTCTTATCACCAAATATTTCCTAAATGATTATTTCACAGAATTTGTCTATTACAGGTAGCATCAGAAGAAACTGAATGAGCTGAACCATTTGATTTTGGGGGCATACCTTAGCTGCTCAGCTCTTACAAAAAAGCAGGATATGTAATGAAACAAAATTGGAGTAACTACTAGTAAGTAGTAATAACAGACATGGAACAGTCACGTGTTCCACATAACCTGATTAATGTAGCACCAAATGGTAACAAGTCTGAAGCTGTCTGATATGCATCCAAATATCAAGTATTTATGTATGAAAATCATCCCAACTGTTGAGAGCCTTCATGTCCAGGGGCGGACCCACAGGGTATGCAGGGTGGGCCACTGCATACCCTGGGCTCCAGCCGTTATTGCGCCGTAACTGCTCGCGGAGATCGCGAGGAGTCGAGTCATTGTCGTCGTCTACTCGTCTTCTCACGCGCGCAGACTACGGTGTGCTGCTGCTTCGTCTACTCGAGGCACGCCGCACGGGCAGGACCGCAGGACGGCCGAGTTGGACGCGGAGGCGTCGCCGTCTCCGTCGCTGAGGCACAAGCTGAGGACGACGGTGTCTTTGCCGGGGCTTGGGCGGAGGAGCGGCGCGGCGCGAAAGCAGGTCGTGGTGGCGGCGGGTGGCGCGGGGAGTTCAGTCGACCAGCTCAGCTCTGGCGCTCAACCGGCGAGGGCGGCGACGACGAATCTGGGACGCCGACGCGCCATGGCTGCCTTCCGTCTGACAGAACTTCTCCTCATGGGCCGCCGCCTCGCGGCGCCGGCGGAGCTGCCCACGCCATCGCCATCGCCATCGCTCAATTGTGCCCTCTTTTCTAATATTCTTGCTGTATCTATAGAGAGAATGAATCATGTATAATCATGTATAAGCGGTATGTGAGTTTTAAAAGCAAGAACATGATTCCATCATCGCATGTGAGTTTTGCTAGTTGTCGTACTCATGTTGCCTAATTTTTTTTCCGAAATTTTCAATTATGAAGAGAAGTGGAATTGCGTCTCTTTTGAGAAACACGCTTGACAAAGAGGGCAAGAATTGCAATGCAGACTTCAAACATTGCCCCACCTTTGGTTGAAGAGCATAATCCAGAGCAAGATAGAGTGGTGGTTGAAGATCCTGTGCCCTCGCCCCCGTCACCGTCGCCACCGCCGCCACCGCCGTTGCCACCGCCAGCAGTTTATGACATCAATCAGCTTCCATATGATCCAGGTGAAAGGCTGCCCATAGAACATTATCCTGTTAATGATCAAGATGCAATCCGTAGAGCATATATTACTAAAGGTCCTTGCAAACCTTATATACATGATTTTCCATACCGAAACATTGGAGACGCACCTCGTCGATTCAGTTTGCAATGGTTGTATAATTATGAGTGGCTTGAATATAGTATCAAGAAGGATTCTGCATTTTGCTTTATATGCTACTTGTTCAAGAAGGGCAGTGGGTCAAATGCATTTGTTGTTGATGGATGGAATAATTGGAATATAGGAAACAGCTCACTCATCAAACATAGTGGTTCTAAGGCACACAATGCATTTCAGAGAGGTATATTGGTTTTATAAATCCAAAGGTAGCAATTGATTATCACATTGACAGTGGGTGATGAGGATCTTCGTCTTTACAAGAAAAGATTGACATATTCACTTAGATGTATCAAGTTTCTTTTGCGTCAAGGATTGGCATTCCGTGGACATGATGAAAGTGAAGAGTCTAGCAATAGAGGCAACTTCATTGAACTTTTGAAGTTTCTTGCAGAAATAGTGATGAAGTGAACAAGTATGTCTTGAACAATGCACGGTAATTGCACTTTGACTAGCCCAAAGATCCAAAAGCAAATTATTCATTGTTGTGCCATACAAACTAGAAAGAAAATAATTGAGGAACTTGGTGATGAGCCCTTTGCAATTTTAGCCGATGAGTCTAGTGACATATCACATAAAGAACAATTAGCTCTTTGCTTGCGTTTTGTTGATAAACTTGGAAGACCACGTGAGCACTTAATTGGAGTTGTTCATGTAGATGATACTACCTCTTTATCACTTAAGGAAGCAATCGAAGGTTTACTTGTTAGTCATGGATTGAGTATGACTCGGATTAGAGGCCAAGGTTATGATGGGGCTAGCAATATGAAAGGAGATATTAAAGGGCTGAAAACATTAATCAAGCAAGAATCACCTTCTGCTTATTATATTCATTGTTTTGCACATCAACTCCAACTAGTTCTTGTAGTCATTGCCAAGGAAATCTTGATTGTAGTACCTTTTTTGATCAAGTATCTATCTTGTTGAACATTGTTGGGATTTCTTGCAAGCGTCATGGTATGCTTCGAAATGCTAGGCTTGAGAATGTCAAGAAATCACTAGAGTGTGGTGAGCTTGAATTAGGGAGTGGATTAAATCAAGAGATGGGCTTGCCTAGACCGGTGACACTCGGTGGGGCTCGCATTACAAAACTATATGCACATCATCACTATGTATTCCTCAATCCATGATGTGCTCATTGAGCTTGGTGCGGATATTGCATATAAGGAGGATTGGACAAAGATTCATTTTGTGCTTGGAGCATTTGAAAACTTTGAGTTTGTTTTCTTTGTGCACTTAATGTTTGTTATTCTTGGATACACAAATGAGTTATCCGAGTGTTTGCAGAGAAGGGATCAAGATATTCTTAATGCAATCTCACTTGTTAATGTGGCAAAGAGCAGAATGCAGCAGTTGAGGTCTGATGGTTGGGATAACTTTCTTAAGAAGGTCACTTCTTTTTGTACTACACATGGTGTCGAAGTTCTCGCTATGGATGGTGCCTCACGTGCCTTATGGAAAATCAGCAAGGTATGCCCGCGTGCGAAACCAAATAAATGATGACCATTTTAGAAGAGAAGTGTACATTGGTGTCATTGATCAAATTAGTCAAGAGCTTGATAATCGGTTTGATGAGATCAATATGGAGCTACTCTCTTGTATGTCGACCTTTAGTCCTTCCGATCCTTCGCTTCATTTGATGCACAAAAGGTGCGTAGATTGGCTGAATTTTATCGTCATCGACTTCTCCAAAGAACAATTTGCTACAACTAGAATTGCAACTTGACAATTATATTGATGACATGAAACGAGATGAACGCTTCCAAGGGCTAGACAACATTGTTGATCTCTCAGTTAAGCTTGTTGAAACAAATAGGCACAAAGTGTATGATATGGTGTACTTGCTTCTCAAATTAGTATTGCTTTTACGGTGGCAAGCTATGAAGCGTTGAAAGGGTATTTTTCGGATGGTTTTAGTGAAAACAAAATCAAGGAATAAACTAGGTGATACTGTTTTGGATGATTGTCTACTCACATTTATTGAGCGGGATATTTTCCTCCAAGTTGATGAAGATGATATAATGGAGACATTCATGTCATTAAGAAAGCGACGGATCAACAAGTAATATTGTAAGCCTCTTCTTTAGCTATATTTTGAAGTATTTTGTATTCATTGGAACGCTTTATATGGTTTTAGAATATTGCTTTACCGAATTAGAATATGGTTTTATCGAATTATAAATGGTTTACCGAATTGCATAAGAAAATTTTTAGCGTCGCATACCCTGAGGTAAAATCCTAGGTCCGCCACTGTTCATGTCTACCATATCCATTGGCACAACAGAGGGCTAGTAGAGCTAAATGATAGGCATACCTCAATGTGCTCAATGGGACCCAAGTTTCACGTCGAGATCCATACTTTCATTTACATATGAAAGGCAACGATGGGATCTATGTTAGGCAGATTTTCGTAGATGTAACATCCTAATTTTCCAGTTTTAAAAATCTTTTTATTAGTTCAGCCTCTAGAAAATTCACCCAAGAATTTTAGTTGAATTTTAATCAAGCTTAATATAGACTTTCTATATCAAAACAATTTAATATGATTAATGTCAACAACAACAATTGTCAAAACTATTTTATTTGGATTCTATGTGCTTGAATATATTTTCTAGAATTTTTCCGAGTTCATTTGCTATTTTATATTTGCCATTTGCATTTTCTGCTATTTCTAAAATAGAAAATGTATATAAAATCTCAAAAATCAATTCGGGCCAAATCTCTCCAGCCCAATCCTTTTCTTTCTGCGCGTGGCCCGCTTCGCGGCCCAATCGCGCTCATGCGCTAGCCCATTCGCCCGTTTCCCTTGCTCTCACTGATGCTTGGGGCCCACGCATCGGGTCGTCCCTTACCTCGCGTCGTCATCCCCGCATGAGCTTCGGCCGAAACTGCCATTGATGCTAGTTGAAGCTTTGTCTGACAACAACTCAAACAACCCTGATTTTCCGCGCTGACCCCACCATCTAGAAGCCTTATCTAAACTGCAACCGAATCGATATTGTATCACCTCCAAATCTCTTCTATTTCCTTATCTCGTTGGCGTTTCCGAATTGGACTCCACCGCCATCACGCCTCCTCGAACTCGCCTGGGACCTATAAAAGGGTACCCCTGGGATCGCATTGTCGCCCTCGTCCAGAACCCCCAAGTTTCCGCCCCTAGAACCCTAGCGCCGCTGCAATTTGAACTACTAGGGTTTCGACCGGAGTTCTTATTTTGTGAATTGCACCGCCGTCGTCGACATCGTCTACACCGCCGAGTCCGCCGTTGCATAGGCTACCTTAGACACCCATCCCCGCCGCCAGAGCCCTTTCCTGACAACAGTCGAACTTCATCCGTCGCTCAAGGCTCGCCGCCAGCCATCACCGTTGTCCCCGACCACCAGTGAGCACCTCAATGTGTTCGCAATAACATCCTCTACCTACTGGTACCACTCACCGTTAGTGAATCGCCAACGTTCGCTGGAGCCTTTGGTTCCTGAGCTTCACTGTCGTTGAAACTGACGTGTCATGCCACGTGTGTAGCAACATCAGCTCGTGTGTGCATGTCGCCTTCGTGGCAGCTTCGTCAGCACCACGTGCATGTGTGTGTGGCACAGTCAACCCAACCCTAGATCCAATCTCGGTAAACCCGGTTCACCGTGTCTCTGATGTGTGGGTCCCACATGTCAGGAGGTTTTTTATTTTATTTTTCTTTTCCTTTTTGGCTGAAATTCCAGGGCTGACGTCATTTACTGAATTTTTTCTAGAAAAATAATTCGGAATATTTCAGAAATTCCTTTTTGTTTAATTCTTTAGGTTTAGATCTTCCAGAAGCCATATCTTCTTCATTTGAACTCCGATTGAGCCCATTCAAATTTATAAATTAATATAAATTTGAGGTCTATTTTACTGATATTTTTATTTGATTTTTAGAGTTTGTTTTCTCTTTGTTATTTATTTATTTTATTTATTTGCTTCGTTTGCGAGTAGGCGTTGATACTTTGGAAAATTTTGAAGAAGAAGGAGTTCACCAAGACCAAGACCAGTATCAAGATCTATTCCAAGGCAAGTTGTACCTTTGACCATATTGAACCCAGTTTTCAAAATTACTTTGATTCAATTATAGCATTTATATTAAGTAATTATTTAAATACTTTGGAATTAGTTATTTATCCTAATTGTTTATATCCACCTTGTCTATTGCTATGTCATGATCTTTTGTCACCCTAGATTTGTTGATTACTAGTTGGTATTATCGTAGCACCAACGTGGGTTGGTTAGATACGGGTAGCTTGCTTAGCCATGCAACGAGTCACATATATCATTAAGTTGCAAATATAAAATTGACTAAGTGATTATGAAACTTTGTGATAAAACTGTGCGTGCTGTGTGCTATTACTTGTTGATGGCATATGTTGAACTTAACCAACTAGGTGAGGAAAGGATTTAGATTGACGCAAGTGGTGGATACTGTGTGGTATGGTGGAGCTTTGTGATTGGGAATGGTAATCTTCATAGCTATAATAGCCCTATTTTTATTGTCCAGTTAAAAATAAAGTTTAATTATTTTCTTGGAATTTTCTAAAATTTTAAAAGCCTTTTCCTATTTATTTCAAAGACAAAATAAATTATTTGCAAAATTAAATGCCAATTATAAGTTCAAAATATTTTATTTAAGTCCAAAATGACTAAGGGAGTTTCTCTGAATTTTTCCATAATTTTTGGACTTTATTTGCTATTTTCTAAAGCCAAAACAAATTAACTAAATTATTTAAATAGCTAAATCAATAAAAATCGGAAAACTAGCCTTGGGCCGAAACTCCTCCGGCCCAATATTCTTTTTGCACGTGCGTGGCCTTCTCGGCCCGTTTCTCCCACGTGCCTCTCATCTCTCTCTCTATCACGCTGACGTGGGGCCCACCTGTCAGCCTCTCCCTTTCCCTATCTTTCTTATGCTGACATGTGGGACTGATGCTACAGTGTCATCCCCTACCTTCATTTCTTCCCTGCACATTCGCGCTTTCTTTCCGCCATTGCCGCATTTCAAAAACCTTCCAAAACCCGGTGAAATCCTCATCTAATCCCCTGATTTCCGCTACCACACGATTTGGACGGGGAGGTCATAGCCCTCCGATTTTCATTCTTGCGGATCTTGCGACAGAGGTCCAAGGCGTTGGATCTAAATCAACAGTGCGGACCTCTGGGAAGACTAAGTGCATGCATCACGCTTCAGCACGAGGAGGTCATGGCCTTTGGATTTAAATCCAAGGGCACACAACAGATGGGGAGGTCCTAGGCGCTGCACAAAGCGCAGAGGAGGTCAGGACCTTTGGATTTTAATCCAATGGTGCTGATCAAGTGAGGGGAGGTCCCGAGCCTTGCGCGTAGCGCAAGGGAGGTCATGGCCTTTAGATTTAGATCTAAGAGCTACGACCTCACGTGGGTGGGAGGTCTGATGCGCACAAAACACTGGGAGGTCGTGGCCGTAGATTTTAAATCTAACGGCGCACAACACAAGATGGGGGAGGTCTGGTGCGCTTGATATTGAGGGGAGGTCGTGGGCGGTTGGACCTGATCCAACGGCTACGACCTTAACAAGGTGGGAGGACTTGAGTTGCACTGCAGAGGAGGAGGTCGCGATCTTTGGATTTGAATCCAACGGTTACGACCTCCACAAGGTGGAAAGGAGGTCTGGCTGAGCCAGGGGTGTGGTTGGGTTCAACCCAAATTGGAAAAAGGCTCAGCCCAAGGAACAGTGCAATGTTTTGAATTCAATTTTAACAACTGAGACTTTGCAGAATTATTTGAGATAGCAAAACAACTCCAAAATTTATGAAATTTTAACTGGAGCTTGCTGACATTAGGATTAACCTTACGTAAAATTTTCAGAGGTTTTTATGCACTACATTTTTCTCAAGAAATTCGTTAAGGCTGTTCAAGGGTTTGTTTTACCTCCAAAAATTATCAAACAAGTTTTAAAACTTATGATATTTTTCAGAGGGGTCCCACAGCAACTCAAGGACCAAGGAAAAATATTTCCAAAGGTTTGGCACAAGATTTGTGACGAGAGGAAAATGAGTTTGACTTTTGGTCAACAAGAGCTTAGTGTTTTTGGATTTTACCACTCTTGCACAAGAACTACATGAAAGTTCGGGGTTTCAAGATGTGAGAAAAAGTTTTAATTTCTACACATTTTATTACATTTGAAACAAACACCTGTTTAGGTATTTGGGATGTTACAAAATCTCCCCCCCCCCTACAGAAATCTCGTCCCGAGATTTTGGCTCACTCGAAAAAGAAAGAAGGGTAGTCCGCACGCAGACGATCTTCCCTTTCCTAGGTAGCTTCATCCTCGGAATGGTTCGACCACTGAACTTTAAGGAACTTGATGGAACGATTCCTAGTTCTTCGTTCGACCTTTTCGAGTATGCGAGCAGGTGCTCGCGATAGGTCAAATCTGGTTGGACATCGAGAGTTTCCAGCTGAGCTTCCTTAGTTGGAACACGGAGGCACTTCTTCAATGGGACACATGGAACACATCATGTACCCCTCAAGTGTAGCAGCAACTCCAACTTATAGGCAATAGACTCCTTTCTTCTCGATAACGCGGTAGGGACCCACATACCGAGGAGCTAACTTGCCCTTGACGCCGAAACGTTGATGGCCCTTCAAAGGAGAGACTTTGAGATAAACAAAGTCATTAGGCTCAAAACTCAACTCACGACGACGGCGATCCGCATAGCTCTTTTGCCTGGATTGAGCTGTGCGAAGACGCTCACGAATAAGCTGGACTTGGCTCTCGACCTCATTGATCGAGTCCGGACCAAAGAAAGGTCTCTCGCCGGTCTCAGACCAATACAACGGGGTTCTACACTTTCTCCCATATAAGGCCTCGAAAGGTGCCATGCCGAGACTGGCCTGAAAGCTGTTGTTGTAAGAAAACTCGGCGAATGGTAAGTATTTCTCCCAATGCTTCCCATAGAAAAGAACACAAGCACGAAGCATGTCTTCCAAAACTTGATTGACCCTCTCGGTCTGACCATCAGTTTGGAGATGATATGCTGAGCTGAAAGCAAGACGAGTTCCCATAGCCTCTTGCAAGCTATGCCAAAAACGAGACATGAAAAGGGATCCACGATCCGACACAATCGTCTTCGGCACACCGTGCAAACTCACGATGCGGGCGATGTAGAGCTCTGCCAAAAGACCTACTCGAAGGTCAGTCTTGACAGGAAGGAAATGTGCCACCTTGGTCAATCGATCGATGACGACCCAAATAGCATCATTCTTCTTCGGGGACGTGGGTAGACCGGTGATGAAATCCATTCCGATCGAATCCCACTTCCACTCAGGAACAGGCAGGGGTTGAAGCAAACCGGCTGGTCACTGATGTTCGGCCTTAACACGACAACACACGTCACACTTGGCCACGAACCTGGCAATTTCCCTCTTCATGCGGGTCCACCAAAATTTCTGACGGAGATCCTGATACATCTTGGTGGCCCCGGGATGAATGGACAAGGGAGAATCATGGGCTTCGCGGAGGATCAAGTCCCGCAAATCCACATCCTTTGGAACCACAAGGCGTTGCCCGAACTTCACAACACCATGCTCATCCTCAGAGAAACACTTGGCTGTTCCATTCTTGATATTTTGCCTGATTCGGGTCACTCCAGCATCCGATTGCTGAGCGGCCTTGATACGATCCACTAAGGTTGGTTGCACAACCAAGGTAGCGAGGAAACCATGCTCAACCACACCTAAGTTGAGACGCTGAAACTCCTCTAGAAGGGTGGGATGATGCTCCATGAGCGACAAGACATTACAATGCGCTTTCCGACTAAGCGCATCGGCAACGACATTAGCCTTGCCCGGATGGTAGTGAATACCCACATCATAGTCCTTGATCAACTCCAACCATCTCTTTTGCCTGAGGTTCAGATCTGGCTGGGTGAACAAATACTTCAAGCTTTTGTGATCCGAATACACTTCACAATGATTACCGATAAGGTAATGTCGCCAAATCTTAAGTGCATGAATCACAGCAGCTAGCTCCAAGTCATGGGTAGGATAGTTGAGTTCATGAGGTCTCAATTGCCTTGATGCATAGGCCACTACCTTGCCTTCTTGCATAAGGACACAACCGAGGCCTCGACGAGAAGCGTCGCAATAAATATCGAAGCTTCGATGGATATCGGGAAGAACGAGAACGAGAGCGGTGGTCAAACGCTTCTTGAGCACTTGGAAACATTCCTCACACTCAGCGGACCACACGAACTTCTTGTCCTTCTTGAGCAACTCCGTTATTGGCTTCGCGATCTTGGAGAAGTTCTCGATAAAGCGACGATAATATCCCGCCAAACCGAGAAAACTCCGCACATCGGTTACCGAACGGGGCTGACTCCAGGATAGCACATCGTTGACCTTGCTAGGATCAACGGCTACACCTCTTGCTGAAAGCACATGGCCCAAGAAAGCCACTTCCTTCAACCAGAACGCGCACTTGCTGAACTTCGCGTACAGCTGGTGCTCACGCAGCTTGCGCAACACAAGCTTCAGATGCTCGGCATGTTCCTCATCGTTCTTGGAGTAGATAAGAATATCATCGATGAAGACCACGACAAACTTATCCAAATACTACATGAACACCGAATTCATGAGGTTCATGAACAAGGCAGGAGCATTGGTCAAGCCGAATGACATGACGGTATACTCATACAAACCATAGCGAGTAGAGAAAGCCGTCTTGGGAATATCCTCAGGTCGGATACGAACTTGATGATATCCCACTCTCAAATCAATCTTGAGAAAACCGGGCTCCAGATAATTGATCAAAGAGATCATCGATGCGGGCAAAAGATACTTGTTCTTCATCATCACTTCATTGCTTAACGGTAATCGACGACATGCAAAATACCGATCCTTCTTCTTAACGAAGATAGCTGGACAACCCCACGGAGATGAACTAGGGCGGATGAAACCCTTCTCTTGAAGCTCATTAAGTTGCTTCGTCAACTCCACCAACTCATTTGGTGGCATCCGATAAGGCCTCTTCGAAATCGGGGCGGTACCGGGAGCCAACTCGATGACGAACTCGAGATCACGAACTAGTGGCATGCCTGGAAGATCCTCGGGAAAGACATCCATGAAGTCACATACCGTTGGGACTTCACGAATATCTGGAGCTGGCTTCGCTTCAAGTGCGAAGAGATGTGGACCATGCAGCTTCGGTGAAAAACGAACCTGCTTGCCGGATGGACTTGTGAGATAGATGAGCTTCCGGGCGCAATCGATTTGCCCCATGTGCTGAGACAACCAATCCATACCAAGAATCACATCTAAACTCGCTGCATTGAGGAGAATAAGATTTGCCACAAATCTTACTCCCTCAATCTTGATAGGAACATCCCTGCACTCCAAATCAGCTCTCAACTCCGAACCGGGAGAGCGAATGAGCAACGGGACCAACAGAGGAGCAAAAAGAAGATCACTAATAGCAGCAAAAGACTGAGATACAAAAGAATGAGATGCTCCAGAATCGAACAAAACAGTAGTAGGATGGGAGTTAACAAGAAGCGTACCCAACACGACGTCAGGCGCCTCCTGTGCCTCCTCAGCAGAGATGGCGTTGACGCAACCGCTGCCCACGCCTTGGGCTACGGGGACAATCTTCTGATCCTGAGAAGATCCACCACCTTGCCCGCGTCCTCCATTAGGACGAGGGGCTGCTCCAGTCTTCTTAGGCCAATTATTTGCATAATGGCCCTTCTGGTTGCAGAAGAAACAAACGACCCCGGCAGCTGGGTTGCGGGGGCCACCAGTCGACTTCGCAGTGCACGCGATCGGGGCACGGCTTCTTGCGAGACGAGGGAGTCTTTGGCAACCTCGAAGTCTTGGCTTCTTCGACAGTACCCGAGACCGATCAAGCGAGAAGAACTGGCCTTGGACGACTTGTGGGCCTCCCACTTGCGCTTGCGGGAATCCATAAGCTCCCTACCAGAATGCTCCGCGACGATGGCCTTGTCGACCAAGGTCTGGAAATCAGGGAAGTCGATGATGGATAGCTTGTCCTTAAGCTCCTCAGACAAGCCACCCCTGAACTTTGCTTGCTTGGCCATATCAGTGGCCACATCCTCGGGAGCATAACGAGCTAGGTGGTTGAACTCGTACACATACTCCACGATGAGCCACGCCTTGCTTGAGGCGAAACTCCTACTTCTTGATGTTCATCAAGCGGCGAGATATGGGATCGACGGAAGGCGATTGAAACTCCTCCCGGTGACAGTGTGGTCTCTGGGCTGCATGGCGAGAAAGCTCTCCCACCATGACAAAATTGCACCTCTAGTCGGTGCGATGCAAGCAGCGCCTTCTCGTGCTCCTCGGCGCTTGCGATCTTGAGCTTCGCTCCACCGAGCCAAGCGGATAAATGCATCGAGCAGGTCCTCGGAGACTGGAAAAGGTGGGGAAATGAGTCTGAAGAAACTCAGCGAGGCCCCACGAGATCGATGGGCATTCCCTTGCGGATCTGAAGCACCGGTAAGGGTGAGGTGTTCTTGTGATGACATCGATAGCACTCTCTGTCATCCGCACGGTTCGCTATATCGAAGAAGAACCTCGGCCATGGTCGAGGAGGAGGAAGTTCTCGTCCGGACCGGTGCCGGCCTTAGCCACTCTGATCTGACCGGCCATCCTGTTGAAAGGGGAAAGAGGTTAGCAACAAAGACCCGGAAAACAAAGCCGAAGGGAAAGCGAATAAGCTAACGACTAGGGGAATAGAATATCACCCTAAACGAAAGCCAAAACAACAAGTAAATAAACTTTAAAAGCTCCCAAAAGACTCTAAAAATTGCAAGGAAAGCTTAAGAAATAAGGTCAACTTCTCTACGCAACTAACCCGTATTGAATGAACGAGTAATCGGTAGAGAAGGAAAAATTTCAACGAGCTATTTTAGCTCTAACACTACTACAAAGCAAGGTTAAACCAGCGAAATACGTGTTAGATACTTAGCTAACTAGTATCACATCTTACCCTTTTATTCCCACAAGTTTTAGTTGAATTAACCTCTCATTTTCTACCTTAATCACTAGCTTGAGCTTGCTGCCCTAAAATTCCAGATTTGAATTCCAGCTCCAAATACTTCCACTCTTCACCAAAAGACAGCCAAGACCTCAAATTTAGAACTCTCAGAAGTTCCCCAAAACCAGTGTTATCGTTTAATTGGGTTTATCTTTTGAGAGGAGGAGAGGAAAACAACTTTTTAAAAACTCAAAATAGAGTGAGATGAGAAAAGAAAGCTAAGATAGGTAAGGAGTAAAATCTGAGACTTTACTTAAGCTTTCATAAACCATTTGATATTTTGAAAATAGGTTTTCCAAAACATCCTAAAGACGACCAAGCTAGGATTTCTATGGTCAGTATGGCTCTGATACCAACTTTGTGAGGACCCCGGTTTATTAAGCTTGTAATACTTAGTCATCCATTGACCCTAGCATCACAAACATAATAATCCGTGTCTTTGAGATATGTATACTTCCCAGAATGCAGTATACACACCCCTTTACAAAATCATGCATCAATTCCATTCAAGACATAGAACCAAAGCACGACTAGAATAAAAGACATACACCATATAGAGTTATTACAAAAGGGGCCGACCGGCCAAATACAACTAATAAAAGTAACACAGCGAAAGCAAAAGCCATAAGATGGCGATAAACAAAAGAGAGCCACAAGGTTTGCCTTTAGCCCACAAGGCAACCAACCAAGTCGCCTAGCTCGATTCCCAACCACTGCACATCTCACAAAAGTAAAGCCCTTTGGACCCTACCTCCTCTTCAACAAAGTTATTAAGCAAAGCAAATGAGTACAAAAATGTACTCGCAAGACTGACGTGTAGTATAACAGAACTATAGTTTAACTACATGCAAGCTTTATTTGAGTGGATGAGGCTTTGGACTTATTTTAGCATAAAGCAAGTTTTCATTTGCAATATTTAAATAGGTTCCAAAGCAACTTTGCAATTCATTTTTCATTTGCAAGAAACAACAAGACAAGTAACAACAGTAACAAAAAGATAGATGACAACAACAATCCTGGAAGTGACTAACCCAATAGCCACCACAATAGTATGAACATCCATTCATACCAACCCATCAAGTTTTAATTAAATGTTGTAGTCTAGTTCTTGCACGACCTTACCAAGCATGTCTATAACCTAGGATGAGGCTATTCGAATAGTTTTAACCCTGCAGGGGTGTACCAATGTACCCACACGTCAGACCGCCTTTTCGCCAAGCTATTTAGCACACTTCCTTTGGTGTGCCGGCACGGCTAAGTCCTACGAGGCATTTCCAATGAATGATGCTAATTAAGAGTCGCGACAACCCGGAAGGTAGGAGACACCGGCCCAGCCGAAGCAACTGCGGGTGCTCTTTCCCTTATAAAACAGTTTTACTCACCTGCGACCCCCAATTAACACCTCCCAAAGTACTTAGCCAAGAGGGGTTCCCAATACCCTCGTGTGGTTAGCACGCATAAGCGCTTGGCTTAGTGACACAAGTAACTCGGTCCTTGGGGACCTAGGCACCATTCCATTCACACCCAACAATCACACCAACATCCATTGTGCCCAAGTCAATAACAGTTTTGTTTTCATTTTTGTTTTATTTGTTTACAAAGTAACAAAGCACAAGGTGGACATAATGGAATAATAATTTTAATGTGATCAAGGCCATCGACATAATGTCGACAACCGTCCATTTCTACCGTTATCTAAGCATTTCTAAGCATTATCAACGTAAACTACTAAGCGACAAGAGTCCATCCATCGAACTCTAAATCACAGCAAGATAATCCTAGGCTTAGTAGTAGAGAATGAACATTTACCTACAGAATATGCATCTATAGGATTACTAACGACATTTTAACACAAAGTAGCATGCATACATATAAGTGAAACAAAGTATTAAGCTTTAAAGTAATGGGACAATAATGGGATATGATCAAACTACTTTCCTTGCTGGTTTTGCTCAATATGTTGCTGAGGATCACTCACGGGTTCAAAGTACTCGTCAGCACCTAACGAAAAGGCGAAAAGAAACGATAAGAATGACGAAAACCACAAAGATAGCACAGAAAACAAACTCCAAATGCTCTGAAATTTCTACAGCAGCAAGAGGATGATTTTTAGGGAATTTATCAACAAGAACCAATTGATTTGGATTCTCAATGCAAAAGATATGAGCAAAACAATTCTGCTCAGCCCTAAAAATCAAAACTGCCACTATTCACTAATTTAATTATTTGGCAACATTTTCTAGAAAGGTGGTGCAGCTGAGATTTTTACAGTAAAACAAGCACATCATGAGATGAATAACACAATTGAGTTCACCTCATTTGGAGCTATTATGCACTTTCTATAATTTTTCAAAGTCAAGAACTTGAACAAAATTAAATTGCACAAGTAAGCTTTTTGAAAACAGTGACATACCTAAATCCAATTCTAACATTTAGTGCATTAACAGAGGAAGCCAACAAAGTTGGATTCACTCAAAAATAATCTACAGAGATTTACTTATGCATTTTACAAGTTACCTTGAATTTTTAATGTAACATTTAAAGTTAGTTTTGAAATCTATTTGCAATTCACTTTTCTGGAACCGAACTGAGCTCACAACCATTTTTAGATTAGAGCTCAGCTCAAACCAGAGCTGTAGAAATTTGAACCACCTCATTTGGATTTAAAATGAAAAAGATATGCATTTTTGAAGTTATTACCTTTTTCAGTTCATAAAATAACAGCTCTCTGGAATTTCCTAAAAACCAAAAAGACAGGGGGAGGACATGAGCCATGGATCCTGGATCTCACGGCTCAAGACCTCCCAGGTGGTACGCGCACGCGCGCTCGCGAAGGTCCAGAGGACATGGGCCATTGATCTTGGATCCAATGGTCCATGTCCTCCAAAGAATGCAAGACGCTGTAGCGAACGAGAGGGAGGTCGTGGCGTTGATCTTGCATCCAACGGACCTAGCGATAGAGGAGGACCGAACGGTCCAGATCTAGCGAGGAGGTCCTCAGCGGTTGAGATGACCTCGAGGAGGTCCAACGCGGAGGTCTTAACGTCACATACCTCCAAGGGAGGTCTGGATGGCTAAGATGCGATAGGGGAGGTCCTGGACGTTCAAGATTTCCGGGGAGGTCTTGAAGCGGCCCGAATCGAAACCCTGGCGCTCAAGACGCTTGAGCTAGCGCAGGGGAGTTAAAGCCAGGACAACGAGGAGGTCAGTAGCGTTAAGGCAGCGATAAATGCTCCCAATGATGGAGCATTTACTACTAAATCTTTGTCTTAACAAGACGCTTGGGCGCCCCGTTCCGACAAGAATTTCAACGTAAAGATGTGGTCATCGCCAGCGATGCAGACCTCGCCGGTGACAACCAAGGACACCAACGTGTGCACAATAGTGTTGCGCACACAATGGACCTCCTCTCAACGGCGGCGATGGCCTTGAACGCCGACGAACCGGAGAGGAGCACAACGGCCCAACACGGCCAAAATGATAACAGCGAAAAATGGAGCTCCGCAGCAATACATACAAGCGTGTGCCAAGCCTAGGGACTACCAGGAGGATTACCTGGAGGTCCAGAGGGTGCTGAGGAGGTCGTGGAAGAGGAAGGACCGGCGCTGGGTAAGAAAGGTGCTCCACGGCCAACGCTCCAACTCCAAGCTCCACTTTGGCCACCTCTGAAAATGTCCCAACTAAACAAGTTAGGGCTTGGTCACAGAGGAAAATGGCACAACTTGAAGCAATGAGAGGGAGAAGAAAACTCCAGGGACCCTTATGCCACCGAGGAGCTCCAAGCTCCAACAATGGCGGCCAAGGAGAGCTTCGGGTGGTTTGAGTTTACAAGCACAGAGGTGCAAGCAATGGCAGCAAATGGTGTGTAAAGGAAGCCAAGGAAACAGTGGGGAGGTTTTATACCTAGGGCAAATGAGGTCGTGAGCCAAGGGTTAAGCTCATGGTGAGCTTAGCCCATGGCGCGGTCCATGGCCAGGACAAGACAATGGATGTGACAAAGAGGTAGGTTAGGGTATGGCCTAGGGCGGAAAGGTGCTGACATGCATTAAATGCTTGCAGGCTCAGAGCCGTTGGACAAGACAAGGCGCTGACCTTGCCTACTGCCATGGCGCACGCACGCGAGCCCAAGCTAGGAGAAGAACAGGGCGAGGCCTCCACCGCTGGATGCAAAAAGAAAGGGAGGTCCTGGCCCTCCGATTTGATTTGCGAACCGGTACGTTTTAAGTGACTGGGAGGAGGTCCCAGCCACACGATTTGGACGGGGAGGTCATAGCCCTTCGATTTTCATTGCGCGGATGCGCAAAGGATAAGGGGACAGGAGGTCCAAGGCGTTGGATCTAAATCCAACGGTGTGGACCTCCTTGGAGGACTTAAGCTGCGCGCATCTTGCCTGAGCACGAGGAGGTCATGGCCTTTGGATTTAAATCCAGGGCATACAATGATGGGGAGGTCTAGGTCTTTGCAGAAGCGCAGAGGAGGTCGAGACCTTTGGATTTTAATCAATGGTGCGATCAAGTGAGGAGGTCGAGCCTTGGCGTAAGCGCAAGGGAGGTCATGGCCTTTAGATTTAGATCTAAGGGCTCACGACCTCACGTGGGTGGGAGGTCGATCGCACAAAACCTTTGGGAGGTCGTGGTAGTAGATTTTAAATCTAACGGCGCACAACACAAGATGGGGGAGGTCTGGTGCGCTTGATATTGAGGGGAGGTCGTGGGCGGTTGGACCTGATCCAATGGCTACGACCTCAACAAGGTGGGAGGACTTGAGTTGCACTGCAGAGGAGGAGGTCGCGATCTTTGGATTTGAATCCAACGGTTACGACCTCCACAAGGTTGAAAGGAGGTCTGGCTGAGCCAGGGGTGTGGTTGGGTTCAACCCAAATTGGAAAAAGGCTCAGCCCAAGGAACAGTGCAATGTTTTGAATTCAATTTTAACAGCTGAGACTTTGCAGAATTATTTGAGATAGCAAAACAACTCCAAAATTTATGAAATTTTAACTGGAGCTTGCTAACAGTAGGATTAACCTTACATAAAATTTACAGAGGTTTTTGTGCAATGCATTTTTCTCAGGAAATTTGTTAAGGCTGTTCAAGGGTTTGTTTTACCTCCAAAAATTATCAAACAAGTTTTAAAACTTATGATATTTTTCAGAGGGGTCCCACAGCAACTCGAGGACCAAATAAAAATATTTCCAAAGGTTTGGCACAAGATTTGTGACGAGAGGAAAGTGAGTTTGACTTTTGGTCAACAAGAGCTTAGTGTTTTTGGATTTCACCACTCTTGGACAAGAACTACATGAAAGTTCGGGGTTTCAAGATGTGAGAAAAAGTTTTAATTTCTACACATTTAATTACATTTGAAACAAACACCTGTTTAGGTATTTAGGATGTTACATGCTCGAAGTTGTTCTTGGCCAGAGTCGTCGTAATTTTTGGCCCTTGTCAACTGAATCTTTAGCTCTGGTGAAAGTATGGCTACAACGCCCAAAAAGCTAAGAAAAAATGTGTTTCACCTGTAGCCCGACTAACAGTCATGCAAATTGCCCATAAGACATAGGGTAATTCTTTTACCCAAGCCCTTGAACGCTTTATAAGCTGGTCGAAAACTCGATTTTTAATTCCTTTCATAATTTGGCCATTTTCCCTTTCGACTGCCCCATTTCTTTGTGGATGGGCAATATAGGCATAACATAGCTTGCTCCCAACTGTTCACAAAATTCTTGGAATTTTGTGCTCAAAAATTGTGTACCATTATATATAATAATTTGACTTGGAACTCCAAATCGAGTGATTACATTTTTCATCATAAATTTCTTGGCTACTTCTATTGTTATCCAAGCCACAGGTTATGCTTCAATTCATTTTGTGAATGTATCAATAGCCACAAATAGGAACTCGAAATCTCCTGGTACTTTTGGGAATGGTTCTAGGATATCAAGAACCTGGGTTGCAGAAGATCAAGAAAGAGGTATGGTTTGTAATGCTTGAGCCGGCTGGTATATTTGCCTACTGTGAAACTAACATTGTACACACTTCTTAACAAGCTCTTTAACATCATGGAGGGCTGTTGGCCTGTAGAAACCTTGTTGAAAGGTTTTTTCGACCAGCGTTCTGCACGAAGCGTGAGTTCCAAAGATGCCTCCGTGTATTTCTTGAAGGAGATTTAATCCTTCTTTCTGCTATATACATCGCATGAGAACCCCTTGAGTACCTCGCTTGTAGAGGACTTCTTCGACCAAAGTATACATTTTGGCCTTACGGGATAAATGATCAGCCTCAAGATTGTCATTGGGTATTGCGCCCTTTTGAAGATACTCGTAGATAGGAATCATCTAGTTATCCTCGTATTCTAGGAAGGCTATCTCAATAGGAGATGTCTCTGGTGTTTCGACTAGAGACGACTTTTGGAGCTGTTCCAAGAAGACTTCTTTTGGTACTTGTGATCAGGAAAAAGCCATTCTAGCCAACTAGTTAGTGAGAAAATTATCCTTTCGAGGGATATATTGTACCTCGAAATAAAAAAATGCTTTTCAAGCTTCCCAACTCCCGATAAGGCGCTTTTTCCACTCGTATGCTAGCCAACAAACCTTCGTGTTCTGCCACATTGTTAGTAGCAGGAAAGTTTAATTGAATAACATACTTTAAGGTTTCTCTTGTAGAAGATTTTAGGACCATCCCAGCCCCTAAGCCACTTAGTGTAAGTGACCCATCAAAGTACATTGCCCACTGGTTGTGGGATTTGTACTGGGGATCCTAAACATGTTTAGGATTTGTCCATTCAGCGATAAAGTTTGCCAAGATCTGGGATTTAATGGCCGTTCGGGACACGAAATAGAGGTCGAACTCTCCAAGTTCAACCAATCATTTTTTCATGCGCCCCGCTACTTCCCTGTTCTGGATGACCCCTTTTAAGGAAAACTCAGACGACGCAATTATCTTATGTGCCTAAAAATAATACCTCAGTTTCCTCGAAGACATGAGGAGGGCATATAAAATCTTTTGGACCTAAGGGTATCACTCCTTAGGCCTATGTAAAACTTCAGTAACGTAGTAAACTAGTCATTGAACGTTTTCGCGTTCTGCCATTAGTACTGTGCTCACTGCTTGTGGCGTAGCAGCTAGATATATTAAGAGCGTCTTTTCTAATTTCAGGGAAACTAGAACAGGAACACTCGTAAGATACCTCTTGACATCCTCAAAGGCATTGTTTGCCTCTTCTGACCACTCAAAACCCTCATGTTTCCATAAAAGTTTAAAGAAAGGAAGTCATTTTTCTCCCAGTCGTGTGATGAAACGACTTAATTCCACCATGCATCCCGTAAGTTTACAGACTTCTTTCTTTGTGGTTGGAGGGTGCATTTGTTCAATGGTTTTTATCTTTTTAGGATTTGCTTTGATTCCTCATGCAGAGACAAGGAATCCAAGCAACTTTTCTGAAGAGACTCCGAACACACACTTCTTATGATTGAGTTTCAAATGATGTTTTCTGAGGTTGTCGAATGTTTCTCGCAAGTCGAAAATATGATTAAGGCGTTTGATGCTTTTTACGACCAGATCATCAATATAGGCTTTCAAATTTAAGCCTAGCTGAGGAAGAAAGGTTGTTTGCACCAAGCGTTGAAAAGAAGCGCCAGCATTTTTTAGACCAAATGGAATTTTGACATAGCAAAATATTCCGAATGGTGTAATAAATACGGTCTTTTTTTCATCATGTAGGCGCATACTTATCTAACGATAACCAGAATATGCATATAGGAAACTTAATATTTCACAATCAGCAATAGAATCAACCAACTGATCAATAGGAGGAAGGGGAAAATCATCTTTCGGACAAGCTTTCTTAAGATCAGTGAAGTCTACGCACATACACCACTTACCAATAGACTTTCTAACTATTACAGGTTTAGCCAACCACTCTGCGTGGTCGACTTCTCTTATAAAGCCTGCTTTAAGTATCTTGTTCAATTCAGATCTGATGGCATCTCGTCGATCAGGTGCGAATATCCGTAACTTCTATTTTACAGTTTTCTTGTCGGGCCATAGAGTTAGCCTGTGCTTGATCACCTTCATGGGGACTCCGAGTATGTCGGATGCTTGCCACGCAAAGTCTTTCGCGTTTTCCATGAGGAAGGTGACAAGGGCGTCTTCCTATGTAGGGTCAGAAGTAACCCTACTACTAACAGTCTTTGAAGGCTCCTCTACATTCAGTGAAACTTCTTTGACTTGGTCATTCAGCTTTGGTGCAACTTTAGGCTTCGACTACTTGGTCGAAGGTTGTCCCTTGCTCGCTTCTTGAGTTGGTATTTGGCCAACCATCTCGAGGGATTTGCGGTTGCATGTAAGCACCATCTTTTTATCACAGTGGATTGTGATCATTCCTTTGGGACCTAACATCTTAAGACATTGATAAACATAATGAGTAGCCATTAGGAATCATGCCAGAGCTGGTCGACCGAGTATGGCATTATATGCCGTGTCAAAATCGACCACATCAAAAGAGATCTGTCCTAAAATTTTTCAGTGAACCAAACGATATAGGAAAAGAAACTTGACCAATGAGTTTGGTCGAAGAACCCGGTACGATCCCATAAAATGAGTATTGTACAGGCTTGACCTTTGTCCTGTGAACTTGCATCTCATCTGCGGCACTCGTAAAGAGTATGTTCTGCGAACTCCCACCATCAACTAACACATGATTTACTTGGCAGTTGTTGATGGTGGGTTCGACTAGGTTGAGTAGAAGGGATCAGATAGTTGCCTTTCTCAAAAGATATGGTGATTTTCGACCACTTCGTTACTTTATTGACAAGAGGAGGTTCGATGGAATTTTCCTCACGTTTGACAGCCTTGAGCTGTTGTTTTCCTCACCACCTAGGCTTGTCATTTTTCCGTTCAGAGTGTTTGCCTTTGCCCCGGTCAGAGTACGGTTTGAAGCTTCGAGGCTCCTTGTCGCTCACAGCTAAGACTTCTTTAGATCTTTTGACTTGAGACTTTTGGCCTTTAATCTTGCTCTTGGACTTCATGGCCATTTTATCCTTCTTCTTGCTACCTTCACCTGCTTCTCGAGTGTCCTTATCGTCACGATCGATCCTACGATTCCATTCGACCGCCTTTGTAGTAGTTGCATAACGGTTTCCCATCTCAACGATCTCAGCGACGGTAGCCAGAGGATTTAAAGTGATATCCTCTGTGATCTTTCTACTATGGACTCCCTACTTGAATGCTCTGATGACAGAAGAGTCAGAAACTTTAGGAATTAATTTGCGAACTTGACTGAAATGCCTAATAACTAGCACAAGGTCTCGTGAAAATCCTATCGCATTCTGTGTAGGTCATCCTCCTTTCCTGGGTGGTTGTAGGCGCCTTGGAAATTGTAACACCCTGATTTGCGGAGCCTTTTTGAAAATTTTCAAAATAAAAAGAACCATTTAGTTTTGATGAGAATTCAAAGCTTAACCTGAGAATTTTAGAATTTGAAGAGTTTAAAATGACTAAACTAAACTTCAACTAATCCAAAGCTTAGCTCTTTTGGTGTTGCTCTAGCTCTCTAGAGCTATCTCTCCTCTTTTCCTTTCCTCTATCCTATATTTGGACATTCTTATATGTCCAGACCGTCCCTCTTGTTGGACCTCTGATTGTTGTTATTTCTCCCTTGTCTTTGCGGGTCCTTCCTCTCCCCTGGAAATCTCTCTCTATTGAGACCTTTTGTCTAGTCTACCTCTTTGGTCCAGACCACCTTTGGGTCGGGACCTCTCTCTTAAGCTTTCTTTTGTAGTTTGGACCTCTTGAGGTTTAGGCTTCCTTTGGAGCTAGACCTCCTCCGAGGTCTAGATCATCCTTGTGGCTTTAAACCACTTTCCCTTTTATTTGGGGTACTCTCTTGAGATCGATCCTCTCGTGTCCAGACCTCCCCTTGGTTTGGGCGCTTTGGATCTCTTTGTTGGTTTGAATCCCTTTGTTCGAGACCTCCTTCCTGTGTTCAGACTTTTTCTAAGTCTAGACTTCCCGGATGATTAGACCCTTTTGTATGCCCAAACCTCCTTACCACTTGGACCTCACCTATGGTGCGGATCTCTCATTTGTCTTGATCTATTTGATGTCTGTATCTCTTTTTGATCATAAACCTCATTCTTTGTTTGGGTATACTCTTATGCTAGACCTCCCCTCAAGTCTTTTGCTTGAGTCTCCCTCATGTTCACTAGAGCGCCCAGTAATTCACTTGAATCCACTCGTGTCCAATTAGACCTTCTTTGCATTTGATTGAACCACCTTTGTGCTCAAATTGGACCACCCCTGGTCCAGATTTTCTTCTCTGGCTTAGACCTCCTCAGGGTCTAGGTCTCCCCTCCTAACCACTTTAGTTCCTTTTATGCTCTTGTGAACCTCTCGGTGATCACTTGGACTCCTTTTCGCCCTGATCCTTGTAACCTTTTCTTTGGAAAAGTCCTCCTAGTGCAATCTGGTATTACCGCCCCAACTCACGGTATTACCGTTTTCTAGGACCTCCTTTCTTTGCCGATCGTGACCATTAGGATCTCCCCTGTGAGGTCCTAGCCATCGGATCTCCACCTTTCTATTTGAGCTTGACCTTCGGACCTCCCGTGAGTAGGTCGTTGGACATCTGTCCGGAGGACCTCCTCTGGTTGTGTCTGCTAGACCTCCCTGTCCTTTGACCTCATCCTAAGCGCCTGACCTCCTCAGGGCGAGGTCTAGACCGATTAAGATGTTCCTTGATCGTGCTCTGAGCCATCGAGACCTCTTTCAGAGGTGATCTAAACCGCTCAGACCTCCTTTGATCATCATCTCCGGCGCTCAGATCTCCCTTGCTTATTTTCTTGATCGTCAGGATCTCTCCTGACTTTTGATCTTGACCGTCAGACCTCCTTCTTATGAGATCTGACAGTCAGGACCAGCCTTCTGTGGGTCCTGTCCTCTGGACCATCTCGTGGATGTCTTTCGGACCTTCTGTCCATGAGGCCTCCCCCTTGTGTGTCCTTTGGACCTCCCCGTGCCTTGATCTTAATCGTTAAAGCTCTCCTGATTTCATCCCAGCCGTTGAGACCTCCCTTGAGTTGATCTCACTCGCTAAGGACCTCCTAGACCAAATCTTGACCCCAATTTCATTTCAATCCTTTGAACCTCTTTTGTCCTTCAGGACCTCCTTGAGTCCTTTGGGACCTCCTCCTTGTTTAGTTGGGTCTTTCCATGTCCTTCGGGACCTCTTCGTGTTCCCTAGGACCTCCCCTTTGTCTGGATTCCAACCGTCCAGACCTCCCTTGCAGAGATCTCAACAGTCAGGACCTCCCCATGTCCGGACCTCTCTGATGAGCTTTGGACCTCCTTTAGGTTCCAACTTCCCTATGATGTTCAGACCCTTATGGTCTGGACCTCCCTTTTGTGGTTAGACCTTGTGGTTTAGACCTCTACTGACTTTTGCACCTCATGTCCTTAGACCCTCCTTGTGGCCTTTAGGACCTTTTGTCCTCAAATACCTCCCTGTCTGTCTGCAGGACCTCCTCTGTGGATCTCCTCGCAGGACCTCCTCCTTGGACTGTTCCCTTTGACCAAGCTGTTCACCCTTTTGACTGGTTTCCCTTGGCCCTTAAGTGCATTTGATGTGGGATGAGTCACATTAAATGCTGCCATCTACCCTTGTCCTCTTTTCTACTTTTTGTCACACCCCTTGCTTTCTTTATCCTTTCTAGTACCTTGGGGTAGTTTGCCTTTTGTACCAGTACACTGAATTCGGTCACCTTCTTTTTATAATGCTTCCATTCTTTTTCCTCCTTTAAATAGAGCATCGGGGGCACCCACTACCTCCCTGCTCTTCATTTAGGCCTTTGCTCTCTGTTTCAGGGAGCTCTCCAAGCCCCCTGGTTCGGACCCCCCCTGGAGCCCGAGCCCTTCAACCATCAGACCTCCTCCCAACGATCTTCTCTGGTTTTTCTTTTAGTATCATCCTCTGCTATTTACCTCTTGCTCAGTTCATCCGGATTTCATTTGGATCTTTATTTGCTTTGCTTTGCATACGTGTAGATCTTGGCGTTCCAGAGAGCCAAAGCTGTGTGAGAGAATAGAATCTTAAGCTACCAAGCAAGAGGCAAGTTACACTCTTGATCATATTGCACCCAGTTTCTCAAATTATTTATGTTCAATTTCAAAGTATAATGCATGCTTATTTCTACCAAGTTATTTCAATACCTGTCTTTAACCACATAGTTATGCCTAACTCCTTCATATGGCCAACTTGACATTGAACCCAATCTGTTGTCACCGTAGACAAAACCTGGATTATACATTAGTGTGAACCAGGAGCAATTGTAAAACCAAATGCTTAGACTTGCTTAGACCAAAAGTACTTGATTTGGGAAAATCTTTACCATCATGACCAACTACTGATTTAAATGTTTGGCCATGACATTGGAGTGTCATGGACGTATGAAAATATTGCTGGGGAAGCAAAGAAAATGGAAATTGATTTAGACTTGGGCGAATTGGTTCGCTTGGTTGGTGCAAGGTTTATGCACGGACTCTATCCTGGGAAAGGTGGAGGTCCAGGGGTATGTGTTTGTCGCCCAAGTCAGTTGAGGACCGGTCTTTGAGCCGCCAATGCTAGGCCTATAATGGGCTATGCCAAAATCGTGCAACCACATGTCTCCAGTATGGGGTGTGGGACCTAGCTAAGTAATTTGCAGAACTTTCACCACAGCTGATCTAATTGGAGGAGTGGGAGGTCTTCTATGGCCAAAATGGTCTTTTATGACCTATGTTCCCACTGGTGCAAGAGGGACCCAGATCTGTGAGTGAATCCAAGGAGGCGAAACCTTAGCAAGGAGAGGTGTGGTGGGACAATGCATTTTAAAGGCTTTGTCATGAACTCTAGACCTCTTACCTTTGGTAGTGAGAGGTGGCACTTTCATGTGAGCCAAACAAACTAGAGGAATCATGTCATGTGGGTAAAGTGTACAACCTCTGCAGAGTTAAATCTATTGAATAGCCGTGTCCGCGTTATTATGGGCGTCTTGGCGTGACCACTCGAGTTAGATGTTGAATTTGGGTTTCTAAAAATGTTTAATAAACTGTTTTGGGATTTCTATCCCATGGGCTTTGGGCAGGGAGCCTTGTGACAGGAGGGTATCCTTCACCATTTTGATGATGAAAGTTATCCAACTGAAAATTGCTTTGATAAAATGAACTTTATCTATTAAGTACCTGCTTTGGAACTTAGTATTTGTATTTGAAAGAAACATGGCTTTATGCAAATCAACCATATTAAGCTTTCCATTGTGATATCCATTTATGCATGTCATTACATTTATCTAGCAGGTGTAACTTGCGAAGCACGGTTGTTGTGCTCACTCTTGCTTCTTCTTTGTCTTTAGCGAGGGTATGGAAGCTTTGGGATAACCTTCTTTGTGGACCTAGTGGTCTGGAGCGACTAGGATCGCCCTCCGGTAGATTGCTGTGGTGTATCGGGTGGCTTAAGTGATTTACCTTCTGCTTGTATTTTGCTTGTTAGATTGTAAGCTCTCTTGTAAACAACTTCCTTGATATTAATAAAAGTGGTCGTGTTGCAATGCTATCACCCTTGTTCTTTGTGAAGAGCTAGCCATGATCCTTGGGACTAGCTCGGTATGCACAGGAACCACGGATAGCTTCAGTCCTCCCGAGCCACCCTCGGGGTTTGGCGTGTGTGTGGTTACGTGGTGGTCTCGGCCCTCCACGACCTCCTCTGGTGGGTGGTGGGTGGTCTTGGGATGACCACAGACCTCCACGACCTCCCTGGTGCAGCTGCGTGGCAGTCTGCGGGGTGCTCCATGGCTCCACGACCTCCTCGGTGCATCCTCCTGGACTTCAGGAGGTCTCCGCTGACCTCTGGGAGGTCTTAGTGGACTGTCAGAAGGTCCTTTGAACCTCTGGGAGGTCTGATGGACTTTCCAGGAGCTCTTGGAGGACCTCTCGGGTGCCCTAGGGTTTGGTCGCTACAAAAGTGGTATCAGAGCCTCACGACTGCAGGTCGCAACCTTGTAGAATGGACGTTAGTGAAGATTTCAAAATTTATTTTACAACAAAAGAAATAACCTGTTCTTTCCTTATCCGAGTCATCTTTCTACTCTTATCCCCTTCTTTGTATCTCTTCTTACCCTATTTCCCTCTTATCATTTTGCTTGCCTCAACGCTTTACAAAGGTAAATGAATCCTCTTACCTCTGGAAAATTCTATAGAACCGAACCCTTGTGTTCTAGCGCTGGATGCCCGAGAAGGATGATACAGATGGTTCAAGACTCCGAGCGTGCCAGTCTCTTATGAGCCATGTTTGCTTAAACCACCGATGCATTTGGAGACTTAGCTAGTAGCTTTAGAGAAGCCTTGTGAATCCGTTTCCGTGAATCAAAGATTTTATAGTTTGTTGATGGTTATGAGGAGCTTCAGTGGATTCTGGAGTATATTAGTGGGTGTGCTTTGTTGTTAAATGGCTCAAAGAAGGGTAGATTGGTGGGTAGTATAAATGATGCCTATAGAAGATGCCCATGGGAGAATGTCTTGATAATTGTAAAGGTATATAGGAATAAGAAATGAGGTTTCAAATGCCATGAAATGTTGAAGGCATATCTGAGGCTTACCCCTCCTTTCCCCCCCTGATGTTGGGTTGCATAGCTTGTGCTGGTAGAAGTAATCGGTGAAGAAAATTTTTAAGGGCTATGATGGGGATATGAGCTTGAAATGTTGTCTTGATTAATGGAATGAATTGAATATTCCAGAATTTGAAATCGAGTGCAATGTTAATTGGAGTCTTACAATCAGAATGTGGATTGTATTGAAATCATCCTAGTCTGATTGAATAGCAGAATCTGGACTTGAAGGAAATCCTGGTCAGGTTTTTGATAAATGTCTTGATCATATCATGGGTTTGTAATTCGATTAGTAGAATAAATTGAATTGCCCATAAATCTAGAGTAAATTGCTCTGTTGACTGGAAGTTTGTATCAGACCATGTGAGCTATGTGGGATTTCATTAGATACAATTGACTAGAGGATCTGAGTTTGAAAGGAATCCTGATTGGACTATAGAGATAAGTCTTGAATCAGATTGTGTAATTCATATATAATTGTTGGGGTATTGGAAGGTATGTGTGGGGAAATACCTTGCTGATTTTAGGACGGATCAAAACCCTTGCTAGATAGATGATGACGAAATGATCTGATGGATCAAATTTGAACTGAAGGGTTGCTGGAAATCTTTTGGGAAATTCTATAATAAAAATTTGTGGATTGTGTTATCCTTCTAATTAACAGTGATCCTGATTGAATTATTGTAATCTTTTAATTAGGTGACCTTAGGGTATGAGGGTTGGTAAATCAAATCGGAACTTGTAGATTATGATAAGACTTCGGGGAGAACTTTCAATTCAAGACGGATTTAAGGATTTGTAGTAATATTGGAGTTACCAGATTGAACGTATGATTATAGTTGCTGGATTCCTATGGGCGTGTCTTGGTAAGAGTAGTATGTAATTGAAGTAATGAACTAGTGGAATTATCTAAGTTCGGGCCTAGAAGGAGTTGGTGAATTGTGTTGTCTCCCAGCGGAATGTGAGATTAATTAAAATTTGGATTCCTAATTGGATGACTATAAGACTTGTAGATTGGTGGATTCCCACAATAACAAGTTGGATCTAGTAAGATAGGAAGGCAAATTCTTGGCTTATAGCTAATACTCAGCGCTTGGTGGTGGTAAATAACTCCCGAAGAGAGCCAGGAAGAAGGCAGGAAGCATCGTCGTCTCTACCTTTCAAGGACAACCTGCAAGGCTTACTGAAGACTGAGAACTGAAGCTTGTTTCGTCAGCCCAACCATATAGCTTATTCAACCCAAACCCTTTCTGTATACTTAGTCCCCTCACCAATTGATAAGTGCTGATCATTAGAATGTTGATAATTGATGAGCTCTTATGAGCAAGCTTTTAATTGGTTCTTTAATAGGGTATGATTTTGATCAATCCCCTCACTAACCATTTGACTCTTACCTACCCCTAGCCCCCTTCTCTAACCCTCTAGAGCACCCAGCGGTAAATCAAGAGCCCAATCTATGAAGACAAAGGATACTTGAAGACATCGTTGACTCCTACCACCCAGCAGTGGTGAGCAAGAGATCAAGACACCTCCAACCGAGTTGAGTCAGACCAGGCCAATTCCAAAACATCCAACCTGCAAGCACTCTGCCAACAACAGGATAAGAATCACAAGAGGAAGATAGAAGACCAAGTACAAGATGGCTAGTAGAACCCTAAAAACCCATTGTTACATTCCCAAGCCACTTGTCCCAGACTAGCCATAGTTGAAGCCCCTTGCAGCTACCCTTCTTCTTTCCAGCCTCTGCGAATATCGGGGTCGAGATTCCCTTAAGGGGGGGTAGGTTTGTAACACCCTGATTTGCGGAGCCTTTTTGAAAATTTTCAAAATAAAAAGAACCATTTAGTTTTGATGAGAATTCAAAGCTTAACCTGAGAATTTTAGAATTTGAAGAGTTTAAAATGACTAAACTAAACTTCAACTAATCCAAAGCTTAGTTCTTTTGGTGTTGCTCTAGCTCTCTAGAGCTATCTCTCCTCTTTTCCTTTCCTCTATCCTATATTTGGACATTCTTATATGTCCAGACCGTCCCTCTTGTTGGACCTCTGATTGTTGTTATTTCTCCCTTGTCTTTGCGGGTCCTTCCTCTCCCCTGGAAATCTCTCTCTATTGAGACCTTTTGTCTAGTCTACCTCTTTGGTCCAGACCACCTTTGGGCCGGGACCTCTCTCTTAAGCTTTCTTTTGTAGTTTGGACCTCTTGAGGTTTAGGCTTCCTTTGGAGTTAGACCTCCTCTGAGGTCTAGATCATCCTTGTGGCTTTAAACCACTTTCCCTTTTATTTGGGGTACTCTCTTCAGATCAGATCCTCTCTGTGTCCAGACCTCCCCCTTGGTTTGGGCCGCTTTGGATCTCTTTGTTGGTTTGAATCCCTTTTGTTCAGACCTCCTTCCTGTGTTCAGACTTTTTCTAAGTCTAGACTTCCCGGATGATTAGACCCTTTTGTATGCCCAAACCTCCTTACCACTTGGACCTCACCTATAGTGCGGATATCTCATTTGTCTTGATCTATTTGATGTCGTATCTCTTTTTGATCATAAACCTCATTTTTTGTTTGGGTATACTCTTATGCTAGACCTCCCTCAAGTCTTTTGCTTGAGTCTCCCTCATGTTCACTAGGCGCCCGATAATTCACTTGAATCCACTCGTGTCCAATTAGACCATCTTTGCATTTGATTGAACCACCTTTGTGCTCAAATTGGACCACCCCTGGTCCAGATTTTCTTCTCTGGCTTAGACCTCCTCAGGGTCTAAGTCTCCCCTCCTAACCACTTTAGTTCTTTTTATGCTCTTGTGAACCTCTCGGTGATCACTTGGACTCCTTTTCGCCCTGATCCTTGTAACCTTTTCTTTGGAAAAGTCCTCCTAGTGCAATCTGGTATTACCGCCCCAACTCACGGTATTACCGTTTTCTAGGACCTCCTTTCTTTGCCGATCGTGACCATTAGGATCTCCCCTGTGAGGTCCTAGCCATCGGATCTCCACCTTTCTATTTGAGCTTGACCTTCGGACCTCCCGTGAGTAGGTCGTTGGACATCCTGTCCAGAGGACCTCCTCCTGGTTGTGTCTGCTAGACCTCCCTGTCCTTTGACCTCATCCTAACCGCCCAGACCTCCTCCGGGCAGGTCTAGACCGTTAAGATGTTCCTTGATCGTATCTGAGCCATCCAGACCTCTTTCAGAGGTGATCTAAACCGCTCCGACCTCCTTTGATCATCATCTCTGAGCCGCTCAGATCTCCCTTGCTTATTTTCTTGATCGTCAGGATCTCTCCTGACTTTTGATCTTGACAGTCAGACCTCCTCCTTATGAGATCTGACCGTCAGGACCAGCCTTCTGTGGGTCCTGTCCTCAGGACCATCTCGTGGATGTCTTTCGGACCTTCTGTCCATGAGGCCTCCCCCTTGTGTGTCCTTTGGACCTCCCCGTGCCTTGATCTTAATCGTTAAAGCTCTCCTGATTTCATCGGCCGTTGAGACCTCCCCGAGTTGATATCACTCGCTAAGGACCTCCTAGACCAAATCTTGACCCCAATTTCATTTCAATCCTTTTAACCTCTTTTGTCCTTGGGACCTCCTTGAGTCCTTTGGGACCTCCTCCTTGTTTAGTTGGGTATTTCCATGTCCTTGGGACCTCTTTGTGTTCTCTAGGACCTCCCTTTGTTTGGATCCCAACCGTCTGAGACCTCCCTTGCAGAGATCTCAGCATCGGGACCTCCCATGTGGGACCTCTCGATGAGCTTTGGACCTCCTTTGGGTTCCAACTTCCCTATGATGTTGAGACCCTTATGGTGCGGACCTCCCTTTAATGGATAGACCTTGTGGTTTAGACCTCTCTTGACTTTTGCACCTCATGTCCTTAGCCCTCCTTGTGGCCTTTAGGACCTTTTGTTCTCAAATACCTCCTGTGCATCTGCGGGACCTCCTCTGTGGATCTCCTCGGGACCTCCTCCTTGGACTGTTCCTTTGACCAAATTTGTTCACCCTTTTGACCTGGTTTCCTTGGCTCTTAAGTGCATTTGATGTGGGATGAGTCACATTAAATGTTTGCTATCTACCCTTGTCCTCTTTTCTACTTTTTGTCACACCCTTGCTTTCTTTATCCTTTCTAGTACCTTGGGGTAGTTTGCCTTTTGTACCAAGACACTTGAATTCGGTCACCTTCTTTTATAATGCTTCCATTCTTTTCCTCCTTTAAATAGAGCATCGGGGGCACCCACTGCCTCCCTGTTCTTCATTTAGGCCTCTGCTCTCTGTTTCAGGGAGCTCTCCAAGCCCCCTGGTTCGGACCCCCCCTGGAGCCCGAGCCCTTCAACCATCAGACCTCCTCCCAAGGATCTTCTCTGGTTTTTCTTTTAGTATCATCCTCTCCTATTTACCTCTTGCTCAGTTCATCCGGATTTCATTTGAATCTTTATGTGCTTTGCTTTGCATACGTGTATGACGAGGATATAATAATCCTCATTTTACCTTTTATCTATAATTTTTATTATAGGTAAATATGACGTCATGTGAACCCTGAGTGTACTCCTTAATGTTATGAAGGAAGAACCAAATGGATGGTCGTAAGTTCTTCTCGACCAACCCCATAGTCGTAAGTTATGCTACGACTATCCCATAGTCGTAAGTCTTGCTACGACTACCTCATAATCGTAGATTCCTCTCGACTAGGTCAGCCACGACCACCTTATAATCAAATGAACCTGCGAGACAAGTGGGTCTTATTGATTAAGGGATTCAAACGATCATCATCTGTTGTTATTCTCGAGAATAATGGCACGTAATACCCATTATCTACGGTATATAGTGTTGAGCGGCGTGGAGGAATTAATACACGGTAATTACTACCAACATGCGTCCAGATTCTGAGGAGGTGATGAGGCGCCGCTTTACAGTAGCTCGCCGCTCCTTCACGTACTATAAAAGGCGGCAACTAGAAAGGGAGAGGGAGGAGCCATCGGGAATACAAGCACTATCTGTAATAGTCTTAGATTTTCCCCGATTGTTCGATATACACTCAATACCATACACACACGGGAGTAGGGTTGTTATTCTCTTCGGAGAAGGCCGAACACTGTATAAAAATTCCGTGTCAATCTCTGCATGATTCTATTCTAGGAGACCCCGAATCAAACAATCTTTCGTAAGTTCGGTTCTAAAACAAGCGGTTGGCGCCGTCCGTGGGGATCTTCGGTAATTTCTTGTCAAACATTCTCTCTGTTTTCCAAATCTCATGCACTCATGGCGGAGAATGGAGCGAGGAGAAGTGGTTCGACTTGGCGGTCTGTGACGTCGACATGGATCCGGATTCGATTCTGACCGAGTGATGACTCCTATGGCATTCTTGCCTCAGGGGATCTTCCCACGATCCAGGAGACAATGTCATGGTGGAGTTGAGGAGGATCCTTATCCCCACTGTGAGACGTCCAAGAGAGAATCTACCCTCTCAAGGGCAAGGTCAATCGACGGGACCATACCAGGTGGACTCACGACACGACGAGAGTTTTTCCTCGAAGTGTCCAAGTTCCCTAAGGCGGTCCGACTTGGTGAGGCAAGCTCTAGAAGCCTGATGCAGGACTTCACCGGCATCTGGTGATTCTCTCTCTGGATAACGCCCAGAGAGGCGGGATCAAGCATGCTTTTCTGCAAATTCGACCATCTCTCCATGAGTCACACTGCCGACGGAGCAGTTATAACCGGACTTCCCTACTTGGAGGATTACTCCAAGTCGCCAGATGGTGTCTCTCGGCGACTCCTCAAGCGGAGAGGCCTCGGCGCAAGTGAGAATCATCAATGGGAGGTCTTCGTCCTTCCTCGGATCAAGATCACTCTTCTAGAGACCGAGATGGAGACCCTTCGAAGGTCACACTGCGCCCCTCGTGGCAATGGCGAGACACCACCTCTGGCGGACACGACCAGCGCCTTCATGAGCGCCAGGAAATCCTCGACATTCTCGCGCTTCATTGAGGCAATCTCAAGAGTCTAACATGGAAAATCTTGAGGCAATTGAAGGAAGAAGATTGAAGCTCGAGAAGAATTTGCTCGGGCGTATTCAATATCAATCGAAGAAGCTCGAGAGCTCCGGCACATCAATGATTTGCTCGAGAATCCAACTCAAGAGCTAGCGAGCGCCAGACTACGACCTCTTATTTGAAGAGATCGCACAAAGGCTTCGAGTACAATGAAAAAGCCGAAGCTCCTCGTCGACATCATTCAAGTAGTCGTACCCATACGACTTCTTCGACTACCGATCAATCAACATATCACAGCGTAGAAATCGGTATGTAATGACAAGTCGTGTCGATCTCCTACTCGAAGAAATGTCTTCAAATGGTGATGATCAAAAAGCTCCTCGGAAGGTGATCGTTCACCACTCCGACATGAAATCTGCAGAAGAGATAAACTACGAGTATTCCCTCGTGGGACCGAGACCTATTACAGTCGGGTCAACTTTATTCTCGGGTATCGTCGAGTACGACCACGATGATATCAACCCTTCTTTTACGCAAAGGCGTCAAGAAGTCATTCTTGGATGTCGGGCATTCTCGCTTTGATCTCCGAGTTGTTCATTGCCACCTCGTTTTCGACCGGTGAACATGGAGAAGTTTGATGGTTCCCAAAATCCCATCGAATTCCTTCAAATTTACTAACAAATTGTTCGGCGGCATGAGGAGGAGAGCATGTGATGGCAAATTACCTTCCAAGCGTGCTCGAAGGATCGCGCTCGATCGTGGTTACTAAACCAACCACTCGAGTCGATCTATTCTTAGCAACATCTCTGCGATCTTCTCTTGGCAAATTTCCAAGGCACATACAATGCATACTCGAAAGGAGGGCGACTTGCCGGATGAGGCGAGCGACAACGAGACATTGCGCGAGTTCATCAAGCGCTTGATCGGGTTAAGTAACTCAATTAGGAAGTTTCGATTCATCTGTCATCGGGGCTTTCAAGCAGGAGTCCGTAGTAGAAGGATAACGAGAGGATATTGCTTTAAATCCTCCTACTTACATCGCGAACTCTTGAAATGGCGATCGATATACTCGCCTCGAGGCGGTCGAGTGGAACAACACAATTGATCGTGAAGACAATCCATCTCGAGAGCCAGCGAAGTTGGTAAGAAGAAGGATAAGAAAGCAAAAAGTCCAAGAATAAGATGAAGGGTCAAAAACCAGCGGTTCCAAGGAGGTATTGGTGTGAATGATAAAGAGCCACGCACATCAAGCCACACTCCGATAGAGGCAAAGGTAAGCATACGATCGGAAAAATGATAAGCCTAGGTGGTGTCCTTTCCATAAAAAGGAAGGGCATGACCTTCCATAGCTCGCGGGTCTTCCAACGAAAGCTTGAAGACTACTACAGCGACAAGGACCACTTCCCACCCTCGGCGGTGTAGGTCAAACAAGTGGTCATAAATCTTGAGATGACGAAGAGGAGATGCCGTTCGGGATCCGCAACACACCATTGAACACATCTACGGGGATCATCGGCATATGAATCAAAGCGGCGACTCAAGGTCTGCTGAGCGAGGTAAACTCCATAGATCCTCCTCTCGTCAATAAATTACGAAGTGGTGGAAGTCACCATTTCTTTCGAGAAGAGTGATCGCCCGATCCTTCGACTCGACAGTCGATACCAATCGTGGTCGAACCCACCATCAACAATTGTCGGGTCAATCGAGTTTTGGTTGATGGTGGAAGCTCGTTAAATATTTTATTCTGAGTGCCTGGATGACATGCAAGTACCGGGACCAAAGTAAGACCGATGCGATACTCTTTCCATGGGATTGTCTGGGATCTTCGCCAAACCAATTGGTCAAGTTTCTCTTCCTTTAACATTTGGTTCACCAAGTAATTTCGAGACGAGAGAAAATCTCCTTTGATGTGGTCGATTTCGATCTGACATATAACGCCATACTCGGACGACCAACTTTGGCAAAATTCTAATGGCTACTCATTATGGATATCAATGTATTAAGATGCTAGGTCCCAAAGGAGTAATTACAATCCATTGTGACAAGAAGATGGCGCATACTGCGATCAGTCGATCCTTGAGATGGTAGGACAAATACCAACTCGAGAAGAAAGTCGACCTTCGACTAGCAAGTTGAAGCCTAAAAACGCACCAAAGCCGAGCGACAAAGTCAAAGAGGTTCCTCTAGACGCAGGGAGCCCTCAAGATCGCTTAGCATCGGGGATACTTCCGACCCCAAATAGGAAGGCGCCCTCATCACCTTCCTCCGAGCTACGCAGATGTATTAGCGTGGCAAGCATCCGACATGCCCGAGTCCCGGGGAGGTGATCGAGCATGAGCTAGCCTTACGGCACGACAAAGTACCAGTAAAACAAAAATTGCGGAGATTTGCCCCGATCGGCGAGATGCTATTAAATCGAATTGGATAAGCTACTTAAGCGGGCTTTATAAGAGGTCAACCATCGAGAATGGTTGGCTAACCTGTAATGGTTAGAAAGTCAAGCGGCAAATGGCGTATGTCGTGAGACTTTCTTGATCTTAATAAAGCTTGTCCAAAAACGATTTTCCTTTACCTCGTGTCGATCGGTTGGTTGACTCTCTGCGGGTTGTGAAATGTTAAGTTTTTAGATGCATATTCGGATATCACAGTTAATATGTGTCTAGACGATGAAGAAAAGACGCATTTATTACACCATTTGGTATATTTTGCTATGTCAAAATGCCATTTGGTCTAAAAATGCCGGCGCTTCTTTTCAACGCTTGATGCGAGCAACTTTTTCATCTCAATTAGGCGAAATCTAGAAGCCTATGTTGATGACTTAGTTGTCAAAAGCATCAAGAAACTTAATCATATTACCGACCTACAAGAAACATTCGACAATCTCGAAAACATCGCTTAAAACTTAATCACGAGAAGTGTGTGTTTGGAATCTCTTTGAAATTGCTTGGATTCCTAGTATCTATACGAGGAATTGAAGCGAATCAAAAGATAAAAGCCATTTTACAAATCGCCCTCAACTACGGAAAGAAGTCGAGAAACTCACTTTGGGTGCATGGCGGCTCTAAGTCGTTTCATCGCACATTCGGGAGAAAAGGGACTACCTTTCTTTAAACTTCTAAGGAGACACGAAAGTTTTGAGTGGTCGAATGAGGCAAGCGCTGCCTTTGAGGATGTCAAGAGGTACCTTCGAGTGCTCCTATTACGGTCTCTCCGAGGGCGGAAGAAACGCTCTTGGTTTACCTAGGCGCCACGCCACGGCGGTCGGTAGCGATCTTGGTTGTAGAGCGTGAAAATGTACAGCGACCGGTTTACTACGTAAGTGAAGTTTTACACGGACCTAAGGGCGTTACCCTCGGGTCCAAAAGCTTCAGTATGCCCTCCTCATGTCTTGAGAAGCTGCGGCATTATTTTCAGCGCACAAACTAGTTTGTCTTGCCCGAGTTTCCCTTGGGAGCGATCCTCGAGAATAGGGAAGCAGCGGGGCGCATGGCAAAATGGTCGGTCGAACTTGGGGAGTTCGACATCCATTTCGTGTCGAACGGCCGTTAAATCCCAGATCTTGGCGGACTTTGTCGCGAATGGACAAATCTGAACTCGCATTGGGATCCCGATCTGATTCCCACGATCGATTGGGCGATGTACTGACGGGTCGCTTACTTTAAGTGGCTCGGGTTTGGGTGGTCTGGTATCTCCTAGGAGAGACCTTAAAGTATGCCATACAATTAAACTTTCGGGCCACTAATAATGTGGCGGAATCTGAAGGTTTGCTAGTCGGTATCGAAAGACGTGGCGCTCTCGATTCGCCGACTACTCGTGAGAGAGACTCTCAACTAGTCGTGAATCAAGTCGGTAAAAAGTACCGTGCTCTAACCCGACAATGTCTCGTACTTATCGAATCGTAAGCTAGAAAAGCATTTTTTAGGTTTGAGGCACAATTCATCCCTCGAAAGGATAATTTCCTCGCAGACCGGCTTGCTCGAATAGCTTCTTCGGATCTGAAGTACCAAAAGGAGTCTTCTTGGAACAACTCGAAGCCTTCTCGGTCGAAGAGCCGAGACACCTCCTATTGAGGCGACCTCTCTAGAATACGAGGATACATGGATGGCGCCCATCTATGATTATCTTGAAGGGTTACGTGCCAAGGCGATCTCGAGGCGGATCGCTTATCGAAAAGCCAAAATGTATACTTTGGTGAAGGAGTTCTCTATAAGCGAGGTACTCAAGGGGTGCTCATGCGATGCATTCCATGAGCGAAGGATTAACACTCCTTCACGACATACATGGTGGCATTTGTGGAAATCATGCTTCCTCTGAGCGTTGGTCGGCAAGGCTTTTCGACAAGGTTTTCTTGGCCAACAACCCTATACGATGCTAAAGAGTTGGTTAAAAGTGTGTCGATGCGGTTTCATAGCGAGCAAATACACCAACCGGCTCGGGCATTACAAACAATACCTCTATCTTGGCCTTTTGCAACACAGGGTCTTGATATCACGGGACCGTTTCCTAAAGCTCCGGGAGGTTTGAGTTCCTTTTGTGGCTATTGATCGTTCACAAAATGGATTGAAGCGAACATGTATTTGGGATAACAACAAGCAAAGAAAGCGGTTTATGATGAGATCGTAATTACTCGATTTGGAGTACCAAGTCGAATAATTACAGATAATAGTAAGCAATTTTCGGCGCAAAATTTCAGGAATTTTGCGACGAGTTGGGTACCAAGTTATGTTATGCTACATGGCCCATCCCGAGTAATGGGGCGTCGAGCGTGCAAGCGGCCAAATAATGAGAGGAATTAAAACTCGAGTCTTGACCCGACTCATCAAACGCTCGGGGCTTGGGTACAAGAATTACCCTCTGTATTATGGGCAGTTCGTACAACTACCAGTCGGGCTACAGGAGAAACACCTTTCTTTTTAGTCTTCGGTGCTGAAGCTATGCTTCCTCCGGAACTAAAGATACGGTCAACACGAGTTGAAACATTCACGGACTCCAACCAGGAACAAATTCGAGCAGATGATATTAATCTACTTGAAGAAAGGAGAAACCAGGCCCTAATTCGTTCGGCAATCTACCAACAAGCCTGCGAAGATACTACGATCGAAGGTTCAACCTCATGACCTTCTTTGTAGGTGACTTAGTATTGAGGCTTTGCCAATCCAAGTCTAATCGGAACAAACTTTCTCCCAAGTGGGAAGGTCCTTACGATGGTCGAAGTTACTCGTCGAGTTGAGACGATTGGCAATGGAAGGCGGCGAGTTCTCTCGAATTCTTGGAACATCGACCCGATTCACGCAAGTTCTATGTGTAACCGACTATTAGGACAATAAAGAATCGGTTTTTCTATCTCTATTGTCTTACTTTTGAGTAGTGCTTTCATTATTTTTTGACTATGTTTTAAACACCCGTTTTCTTTACTTTGGTCAAGGCGATAACATCACCTAGTCGAAGCCTCTCCTCTCTGCATGTGGTCACGCCCACTAGAAGGAGTTTCCTAGTGTCGACTCGTTACTCGCTTTTATGGCCAACACAAAGAACTCGGGTTTTATTTAGTCGAAATATTTTTGAAGGCCAACTCTTTTCACCTTAGTTTATTTCTTGATTAATTTGAAAAATACTCTAAGAAGAGCGCACTTTCTCAGATTTGCTTAACCATCTTGGGTGTACTCGTTTCATCTCAAGCGGTGGGAGGAAGAGACACATCTAGTCGAAGCCTCTCCTCTCTCAGACGTGGTCACCTTGCTGGAAGGAGCTTCTAGCTTTGTTCGATTTCCTACTCTTGCTACCAGATGACTTATCGAGTCCACGAAGAAGGACGAGTAAATATTTTAAAGTCCTCTAGGCGTTTGCTTAACTCAAGTTGCCGTTCTCGATTTGATTAAACTAGTCGGAGATGTTAACATTACCTAGTCGAAGCCTCTCCTCTCTCAAGACGTGGTCCCGCCCACTAGAAGGAACTTCCTAGTGTCAACTCGTTACCACCCTTTCGACCGATTGCATGACAATTGAGACCCAAAACTACAAGTTAAACAAACCTCTCTGTTTTTGAAACCCTTTCTCTGAGACTATTTACTTAGTTTGTCTAAACAAACTCGCAAATAGTCGGGGCTAGAATAATTTGATTTCAATTCTTAGTCTTTATTTCGTTAATTATCTTTTGAGTTACTAACTACTCGACAAGATGATTTGCGTAGAGACAAAACTATTTACTTAGTTTTCACAAACTAAGCAAATAATAGTCGGGGCTAGGATAAAGTCATTACATTTGACTTCATTTCTTAGTCTTTAAATTAGTTAATTATCTTTTGAGTTACTAACTACTCGACAAGATGATTTGCGAGGAACAAGATGGATTACATCAACAAAAGACTGTTTTTCACAAGTTCATTCAGACTACTCAAGAGGAGAGCCCAATGCATCTCCTCTGAAACTTTCCTACTAACCGATTGCATCTCCTCCATCGACGTCTTCCTACGCTTGAGCGGTTGAAGTCGACGAGTGGTTGCACATTAAGGTTGGGGTCATGAGCTTTAAGTTTTGCTAATGCATAACTTCTGCGATTTCGACCACCTCCTTTATCGATTGACTTGGTTGGCCTTGAGTGGTCACGGATCTTGCAAAATCGACTTGATCCCCAATGGTACTTGTGTGAGCAGCTATTGTATCATCTTGAGAGTCTTTCCCTCATTATGTAGCTCACCAAGCACATTGTTCAGAGGCGTGATGTTTCCTTGAAGTTTAATCTTCATTGCTTCCATCTCTGTTGAGTACAAGTCGAAGCCTCATGAGCTTTTTGTTTTCGACCACTTGCTCACTCAAGAAATAAGATTGGTCAAACAAAATAAACTCCTAGAGAAAAAAGAAACAAAAATAATCACGGGTAAAAGAACTTCTTACCCACTAGTTGAGAATCCAACTTCTTGACCTCTTCATTATGGGAAGCAACGGTCTCAGCATACTTTTTCTCCCATGATACAATATCCTCTACATTCTTCTTTGCAATAAGGACGGTCTGATTATAAATCACGGCTTTATCCGTGATTTCAGTCTCAAGTTCTCTCAATTTAACGTCCATTGCTAGAAAGGAAGTGGAAGTGAGAAAAGGAAATAACTTCGTAAGGACTGCAGGTAAAGAATTACTTACTTGATATTCGAGTTCTCAGCATCTCAAGGTTTTGATCTTTATTTTTGGACATATGAGTAAGCTCGTGAATAACTGAAGTTTTCTCTCTAACTTCATTCTGGAGCTTTTTCGTCTCGTCTTCTTTTTCTGAAAAGAAGCAAGAGTTAGGTAAAGATCAAAGATATAAGCAGTCTTAAGTTCAGCACTTACTGTTTAATTTTTCCTGCGACTTCATGGTTGCGAGTTAGCTTCTTTAAGCTTTTTAGGAGGTCTAATACCTCTTCCTAAACTTTTTCGACTCCTCTTTTTCATAATCGGCGAGTCGGCTAAGATCTTAGCGTCCTTTGTTTAGCACGCAAAGGATAACGATGGACATGAGCATGGGTCAATCGATTGTAAGTTCTTCTACAACCATTGACCTAGTCGAAGTTCTTCTACGACAAAGCCATTGGTCATAAGTCTTTTACGACCATTACCTAGTCGTGAGTTTTTCCATGACAAATTCCGTAAGCACTATATAAGTAGTCAAATCCAAGGTGACTATGAATAGTAGTGACTTACCACCTCTCTGCTGTTTGCGAGTTCCTCTTTCTGTCGCGACTCTAGAAGTTGTCGATGATATTCACCGACAACAACGACAATTTGCTCTATGGCTTTACGCAAGATGAAAAGACAAATGAGAAACAAGAGAAGATTATACTGTATATATATAAGTACGATTAAGTACTTACATTCATAGTTGATCGAGCAAACATCGAGTAAACCGACTCAGGGATCTTGACTTGTCTACCCTCGTGACTTGGTCCCACCAAACCTTCTCAAGGCGTTCATTATCAAAGGTATCCCTCTATTGGGAATATCGTTGGGATGGGGACTTCGATCGCGAGATCTGAAAGCGAAGACCCTACGATGGAAGCGAGGCCCAAAGAAGTCGTGAAGAAGTTGAAATACTCTTCTTCTTCCGATTACGTAACTCAGTTTCTCTTTGGGTACCGGAGGAACGTCTGCGATCTCCTTTAAACGCGGTGGGCCGAACCGCCACCATCTTGACCAGAGGCCTGCGGTTGCCTCTGTTCTATCCACGACCATCTCGGTGGTCGTGGCGACCGCCTCGAGAGTCGCGGTGTTGTTGGAGCTTTCACGACCATCTCGGTGGTCGCATTTCTTCTTGGAGTCTCCACGATCATCTCTGTGGTCACATTGCTACTTCAGAGGTTGTAGCCGCTACCTTCATTGGGTACAACAGTACCTCATTGGTTGTCGTAACCACTTCAGCGCCACGACTTCCTCTACCACAGGCCAAGGATGATCCTCGACCACTTCCTTGTTGTCTCTCCGGCGGTTGGAGAGGTAGCAATAGGCTTCTCAACGGAAGCATTCTCGAAATTTGAAGGAGTCGGGCTAAAAGCGAGAAAAGGAAAGCAATTCAGGTTGTGAAAAGGAAAAAGGTAAATTCTGTTCTTACACTTTAGTATATTTCACATACCTCTGCACCTTGGACCTAAGCAGAATTTGGGAGTCACTTTCCCAGCGGAAGATTTCTTCTTCTCTCGACCATACGGTGAAGTTCGAGTTGAAGAATGGGCTTAGCCACGACCACGCCCAGTCGTGGATCTTGAACGAGGACCATCTCTCTCGTCTCGACTTTCGGATGGCGAGATCGGTCTCGACCACTCCAAGAGCAAACATTGCCATCAGCCATAGGCTCTCATTGAAGCGGTATTATCCTTCACAAAAGACATAAAATCCTTCGGTTCTCCTTTTCCAAGTGCTTAACAAAACCGGAGTGGCGTAAAGCTGCGAAATATTTTTGTCATAATAGAAGGGTACCTTGGCCTTGCGAGGTTTGCGCTTTAGAGGTTCGACTACTTGACCTCCTCCACTTCACTATTTTAGCCTCGGCTTGATTATGCTATGTTTGCCACAAGCTTTGCAGAGGATGCGGTCGAAGGACTAGAACTCGAGCTCGTCCCTACTTTGTCGTCACCCTTAAAAGTCGGCGTCTCTTGGGACGAAGGAGCCGAGCCTTTGTCCTTTGTCAACCCTGCACCGATGGTTATCGATCTGACTTCTTCATCATCCAAGCGATTTTCCATGCCTACTTTACGTAAAGCAAAAGCGAAGAGAAGAATTACTAGCGGTCGTAAGATTTTCTCGACCGATATCAAATAAATAAGTTTTTCTCGACCTTTCCTCGTAGTAAGATTTCCTACGGTCACGACTAAGTTGTAAGTTTTTTCTACAACATTTCTCTAGTCGTAAGTTCTTTCTACGACTATAAAGTCTTAAAGACAAAATCAACTCTTGATTACCTTTAGGCGAACCATCCTTTCCTCTGCGGATATGACCGCAAGGATTTTAGGAACCGCCACACTAAGTGGCGGAGACTTCTCTAAGCGAGTTTGACTCTAACGTCAATCTCTTTGGTGAAAGATCTGTTCAAGCAGATAAAGGCATCTTTTAAACAACTGCGTAAAGACCAAACCGAGAGCTAAGTCGAAAATTCACTTACCCTCGTTGTAGTCCCTGGTTGGAGTCATTGGCCAGTATCTCCACATAGGGATGCTCGTTTCTTCAAAGGACTAATTAGGCGTGTGATGAAATCTTTCACCACATGCCATCCGGTCAGCCCTTCCTTCTTCAAGTCCTTGATAACTTGAACATAAGGGGCAATCCGGCTGATATCTTCAGGAGTCGAATCCCATGAAGATTTCTTTTTTGACCTTTCCCACTTAAAAAGAGGCTATCTTCTCGGTGACTTTCGGTAAAACCACCTCTTCCTCCATCCCGCCACGAAGACCGGGTGAAACTCTGAATATACTCCTCGACTTCCCGTCGTGGAGTTTTGAACCACAACTTCCGGCAATCCCGCTTGCCGAGACATTCCATAGAAATATTGGAAAAGCTCAAGGTCATGGAATTCCTGTCGCCTCGCACAAATATCTGAAAACACTCGGCATGGTGATGGAGTTAGGACCAAGGTTCACTAACTCCACCCCAAAATGCTCGAGCACAACTGTGATGAAAGGGGTGAGCAGCAATCGAAGGCCACACTCACAATAAGCACGGAAGGCGGAATTTGCCCATTCTCCTGACGGCCAATCTTTGCCCAAATCTGGAAGCCATTTCACAAGAGTCTTCTCTGGAATCTTCCGGCGACAACTAGGGCTTGAATCTTCGCGCATCCATCTCCGACTCTTCCCACTCGAAACTTTCTGGCCATTTCTCTCGGAAGCAGAAATTTTGGGTCGAAAAAGAGGGCACAATTGGAGTGGCGGAGAAGGCAAGAACGACTTCGGCGGAGAAGGCAAGAGGTTGAAAGAACGGCGAGGAGCAATTTGGGGAAAAGTAAGATCTTAGGTTTTACCCTCGGTGAGTATATATAATCGCGTACCTTGAGCGGATCGTGACATCCCAAGGGTCGCCACCGTCTCGAGAACCGCTTCAACAGATAGGCTAGCAAGCGTCGTTTGAGATTCCCCAGTGTGTCCGTTCGAGAAATTCAGGTTTGCGTTCACATCTCAAGCGAAATTACTTCCTTGGTTAGATCTTTTCAACCAAAGGAAATGATAATTGGAAAGTTCCTTCTTCCGATCACTATACTACGACCACCTTGTGATCGTAGAAATGCTTTATGACCACTTGATAGTCGTAAGCAATTTTCTTGACCAAGTACATTTACGGTCAAAGTAGTATACAATCGAAGAGTTTTTCCTTCGATTATTTTCTCTGATCCTCTCATGATCGTAAGACCATCTAGAACCCTTTACCAAGTAAGTTGCTTTCACTTGAAGTGGGGGCTAGATGGCGAGGATATAATAATCCTCATTTTACCTTTTATCTATAATTTGTATTATAGGTAAATATGGCGTCATGTGAACCCCGAGTGTACTCCTTAATGTTATGAAGGAAGAACCAAATGGATGGTCGTAAGTTCTTCTCGACCACCCCCATAGTCGTAAGTTATGCTACGACTATCCCATAGTCGTAAGTCTTGCTACGACTACCTCATAATCGAGATTCCTCTCGACTAGGTCAACCACGACCACCTTATAATCAAATGAACACTGCAGACAAGTGGGTCTTATTGATTAAAGGATTCAAACGATCATCATCTGTTGTTATTCTACGAATAATGGCACGTAATACCCATTATCTACGGTATATAGTCATTGAGCGGCGTGGAGGAATTAATACACGGTAATTACTACCAACATGCGCGAATTCATAGAGGTGATGAGGCGCCGCTTTACTCGAGTGCGCCGCTCCTTCACGTACTATAAAAGGCGGCAACTAGAGAAAGGGAGAGGGAGGAGCCATCAGGAATACAAGCACTATCTGTAATAGTCTTAGTTTTTCCCCTGATTGTTCAGTATACACTCAATACCATACACACACAGGAGTAGGGTTGTTATTCTCTTCGGAGAAGGCCGAACTCAGTATAAAAATTCCGTGTCAATCTCTGCATGATTCTATTCTAGGAGACCCCCCGAATCAAACAATCTTTACGTAAGTTCGGTTCTAAAACACCGACAGTGTAGATCTTGGCGTTCCAGAGAGCCAGAGCTGTGTGAGAGAATAGAATCTTAAGCTACCAAGCAAGAGGCAAGTTACACTCTTGATCATATTGCACCCAGTTTCTCAAATTATTTATGTTCAATTTCAAAGTATAATGCATGCTTATTTCTACCAAGTTATTTCAATACCTGTCTTTAACCACATAGTTATGCCTAATTCCTTCATATGGCCAACTTGACATTGAACCCAATCTGTTGTCACCGTAGACAAAACCCGGATTATACATTAGTGTGAACCAGAGCAATTGTAAACCAAATGCTTAGACTTGCTTAGACCAAAAGTACTTGATTTGGGAAAATCTTTACCATCATGACCAACTCTTGATTTAAATGTTTTGGCCATGACATTGGAGTGTCATGGACGATGAAAACATTCTTTGGGGAAGCAAAGAAAATGGAAATTGATTTAGACTTGGGCGAATTGGTTCGCTTGGTTGGTGCAAGGTTTATGCGGACTCTATCCTGGGAAAGGTGGAGGTCCAGGGTATGTGTTTGTCGCCCAAGTCGAGTTGAGGACGGTCTTTGAGCCGCCAATGCTAGGCCTATAATGGGCTATGCCAAAATCGTGCGACCACATGTCTCGGTATGGGGTGTGGGACCTAGCTAAGTAATTTGCGAACTTTCACCACAAATGATCCAATTGGAGGAGTGGGAGGTCTTCTATGGCCAAAATGGTCTTTTATGACCTATGTTCCCCCTTGGTGCAAGAGGGGCTCAGATCTGTGAGTGAATCCAAAGGAGACGAAACCTTAGCAAGGAGAGGTGTGGTGGGACAATGCATTTTAAAGGCTTTGTCATGAACTCTAGACCTCTTACATTTGGTAGTGAGAGGTGGCTTTTCATGTGAGCCAAACAAACTAGAGGAATCATGTCATGTGGGTAAAGTGTACAACCTCTGCAGAGTTAAATCTATTCGAATAGCCGTGTCCGCGGTTATGGACGTGCTGGCAGCGGCCACTCAGAGTTAGATGTTGAATTTGGGTTTCTAAAAATGTTTAATAAACTGTTTTGGGAATTCTATCCCATGGGCTTTGGGCAGGGAGCCTTGTGACAGGAGGGTATCCTTCACCATTTTGATGATGAAAGTTATCCAACTAAAAATTGCTTTGATAAAATGAACTTTATCTATTAAGTACCTGCTTTGGAACTTAGTATTTGTATTTGAAAGAAACATGGCTTTATGCAAATCAACCATATTAAGCTTTCCATTGTGATATCCATTTATGCATGTCATTCTGTTATCTAACGGGTGTAACTTGCGAGCACGGTTGTTGTGCTCACTCTTGCTTGCTGCTGTCTTTAGCAGGGTATGGAAGCTTTGGGATAACCTTACTGTGGACCTAGTGGTCCTGGAACGACTAGGATGCGCCCTCCAGCCGATTGCCTGTGGTGTATCGGGTGGCTTAAGTGTTTTACCTTCTGCTGTATTTTGATTGTTAGATTGTAAGCTCTCTTGTAAACAACTTCCTTGATATTAATAAAGCTGGCTGTGTTGCAATGCTATCACCCTTGTTGCTGTGAAGAGGTAGCCATGATCCTTGGGACTAGCTCGGTATGCACAGGAACCACGAGTAAGCTTCAGTCCTCCCCGAGCCACCCTCGGGGTTGGGCGTGTGTGTGGTTACGTGGTGGTCTCAGCCCTCCACGACCTCCTCACGGTGGGGGTGGGTGGTCTTGGGATGACCACAGACCTCCACGGCCTCCCCTGGTCTAGCCGTGGCAGGTCTGCGGGGGTGCTCCATGGCTCCACGACCTCCTCGGGTCTGTCCTCCTGGACTTCCAGGTGGTCCTGCTGGACCTCCTGGGAGGTCTTAGTGGATCTGTCCGAGAGGTCCTTTGAACCTCTGGGAGGTCCTGATGGACTTTCCAGGAGCTCTTGGAGGACCTCTCGGGTGCCCTAGGGTTTGGTCGCTACAGAAATTGTCTAGCAGTAGATTACAAAGGTGCTGTCACGAGTAGACTGACTCTTGTGGCTGATTTAATAGTCACGATCGAGCAGATCCTTCAAGCGTAGTAGGAAGGTAGTTGACCATGAAATGCTCTTCTCCTCCTTCTACGCAAACAACGGTGGTATAGATTTGAAGAAACTTGATGGTATTTTGTGACCCATCAAACTTCTCCATGTTCACTTGTTGAAAACGAGGCAGGTATCGAACTGCTTGAAGGTCAGGCGAAAACACCCGACATCTAAAGATAATATTGTAACGCCTTCTTTGCAGGAAAGAAGGGTTGACGTCACCAAGTGATCATACTTGACGATAGCTAGTGGTAAGTGGGCCTGACCTATCGTAGGTCTCAGCCCTATGAGGGTATTACTCCTCGTTCTGCATTTGGTGGTGAAGATTTCTTGGAAGAAGTGGTGAACGACCACTACCCCTAGGAGTTTGTCGATCACCAATTGTTCGAGGGACTCTTCTCGGATCAGAGTCATGGTTAGGAGAGTGACCAGGCCTGTTATCTTGTCATTCTCCATGAGGAGAGTCATTTGAACGACTAGCGTTCGATGGAGTCATCCCGAAATGGCTACCAGAATGGTGTCGTCGAGTCAGCTCAAGCCTGATCATCATGTCCTGAAGTCTTCGTGCAATTTCTTGAGTGAATATGTTGTAGCCTGGTGCTTTTTCAAGCTCCTGAGTCGGGTTTTCAATCAAATCATTGATTCATTGAAGTTCTTGAGCTTCCTTTAACCGGTATTGGATGTGCCCAGGTAAAGTCCTCTAAGTAGCAATTCTTCTTCTTCGAATGGTTTCGGCATCATCAACGAATGAGTCAGCCAGAGCATGCCTCAGTGGAGAGTGATTATTTCTAGGATTTCGCCCACACACATGAAGGAGGAGATCCCGTTCATCACCGGAGACGTCCTCGCCATCACCACGAGAGTCCAAAGTGAATGTGCGATGGGAAGCACCCCCAATCCTGCCTCTTGGGGAGATATTAGGATATGAGGGGAGGACAAAGACCTCCTGGATGCTATTATCTCCACTTGTTCCTGAGTCCTCCTGACTCGAGGAGTAGTCAAAAGACAACGCCTCGCGACCTAGAGCAATCCCCTCCAAGAAGGGGAACTCTGTGTTATAACTGTCTCCAATCGAAGGTGAACCCAACGAGGATGTGGTCGAATCCACAGGAGAAGCAGGCTCGACAAGGCACCTCGTGGGGGTAACCGAAGGGTGATGGTTATTAGGTGTTGCATGAGTCCCAGAATCATGGATTCCAAGACTTGCTGTGCTAGATCGAATGGCCTCAGACGGGCTTGAACATTTGGAGGGGGAACCCTCGCCGTGCTCTGTACTCACCTTGGCGCAATGTAACATCCCAATTTTTGGGCCCTTTTGAAAAATTTCAAAATAAAAATAACCTGGTGATTTTTCCTGATTTGTTAAAGCTTAATTTGAATTTTCATAAATTAAAAACAATTTAATGTGAGTAAATCAAACTCCGACTAAATAAAAATTGTTTTATTTGATTTTTTTGGTTTTATCTTGGATTTCCTTTTTCCCCAGACCATGTTGTTATCTCCTTGCATTCTTTTTTATTTCCTTTTAGATTTCCCGAATTTCGGAGCCTTTTTGAAGCTTTAAACATTAAAATAAACCATTTGCATTTTATTGAATCAATTTAAAGCTTAAATTAACATTTACAAAAATGAAAACATTTTAAATGATTAAATCAAACTTCAGTTAAATTCAAAATCTAGTTTATTTGATTTTCCGGATTTCTTAGATTTTCTACAAAGTCTTTTACTATTTTCTTAGAGTTCAATTTAAATTGTTTCCTTTTATGTTTTTTTCCCCAAAAATTCCTTTTCTCAGCTGTAAAATTTAATATAAATTAATTATTTTAAAAGCGAGGATTTCTTTTGGAGTTTTTGCATTTTATTGTATTTAATAAAGGCGACGTTGAATTTCAAGCTTAAAAAATTTTATATAATTAAAATAAACTTCAAATAAATCTAAAAGTATTTTATTTGGTCTTTTTAGGGTCTAAGGAATTTTATAATATTTTCTTGAATTTTTTTGAATTTATTTAATTTGGATTTTCTGGATTTTCTTTATTCTCGTTTCTTTTCTTTTCTTTCTCTATCCTCTTCTTTTCTTTCTGTTCGTGTGCTTCTTCCCGAAGGACCTGGCGCCATGGCCACCCATGCCCCTATTTCTTTCTCCTCACCCACCGCGAATCCTGCCGGCCCCCCATGCCACCCCGCCCTTTTCGCCGCGCGTGCCCTATCCCCTAGCAACGTCGCGCTTCTGTCCCTTCCCCCATGCCGCTAGTGCTATGCATGCTGCCCATGCCGGCCGCACGTCCACTTGACTTGCCTCCTCATGCTTTACCCCCTCCTACCTTCCTTCTATAAAACCAGCAGTAGTTCCCTTCCTCTCCTCCCTTCCCCTCCTCCTTCTTCTCCCCTCCCAACCAAATCGAAGCAACAGCAAGCTTCTTCCTTTTTGTTCACCATTGCCGACCATGAGCTCCACCTCCATTCTCTCTCTCTGGTGATCCATTTGTTGCACCAATTGCGTCACGATGTGCCCCTCAGTTTCCTCTTCCTATCCCAGCAATTCACCCATCTCTCTCGCTTTTTTCTCCGTAATTGATGTTTTTTCGCCGCCGGCCGAAGCTCCTTCTTCCTCACGCTCCGCCACCATCATTGATCCCCAGTGACATCGTCACTGCCGTTAGATTCACCTCACAACGTTCTACATCGTGCTCCCTTCATTTTCTCTAAACCATTTGGGTTCGCGAAGCCCGTGTCGCGGCCCATTGCGTCGCCATGAATCCCTTCGCGTTCCTTGTCGAACCCGTGTGCCACCTTGACCTATATAAGTGAGCACCGTGTGCTCCCAACCTTCCTCTTCAAATCGCCACCAACCCCACTCTCTATCTCCTCCCTATTTGCTTGGATTTAGTTGGCGACCGTGTTGAAAACCGTTTGTGATACTACTAAATATCATAGACGGTTCTTGTTCAGAACCATCTGTGATACTTCACAGGCGGTTTTCAACACGAACCGTCTGTGACTTTCCGTCCTCATCACAGATGGTTTGTATTAAAAACCGTCTGTGATGAGTATTTCTGATTTTACCATAGCTTGAAATCACTAACACTTTGATTTTGCTATGGCTTGAAATCATTAACTCTCTGATTTTACCATGGCTTGAAATCGCAATCCTTTGTCGCGCCCCTATCGTGGCAGCCAATCCTCTGTCGTGCCCCTACCATGGCACCCAATCCTCTGCCGCAGTAGGGTTTGGCAGGGCGACGACTTGTCGCGGTAGGGCCTAGCAAGGGCGCGGTAGAGGATAGGGTGCCACAGCAGGGGCATAGCATAGGATTGGCTGCCCAAACCCTACCGCGGCACCCAATCCTCTGCCGCGGTAGGGTTTGGCAGGGCGACGGCTTGCTGCAGTAGGGTTTGGTAGGGCGATGGCTTGCTGCGATAGGGCTTGGCAGGGGCGCAGTAGAGGATGGGGTGCCACAGTAGAGGGGCGGCAGAGGATGGGGTGCCACGGTAGAGGCGCGGCAGAGGATGGGGTGCCACGGCAGGGTGCAGCAGAGGATGGGGTGCCATGGTAGGGGCACGACAGAGGATTGGCTTCCACGACAAGGACGCGATAGAGGATTGGCTGCCACGATAGGGACGTGGCAGAGGATTGACATTTCAAGTCATGGCAAAATTCAAGTCATGGTAAAATCAGAGAGTAAGAAAAATTCCAAGTCACAGACGGTTTTTAATAGAAACCGTCTGTGATAAGATACATATCACAGAAGGTTTTTAATACCAACCGTCTATGATAAGATACTTATCACAGATGGTTTGTATTAAAAAGCTGCTCAGGATATATCGTCCTGAATGGTTTTTGTATGAAACCGTCGTGATTCGCAGCATGAGGAGTTTGAAAATTTTGAAGCGCGTGCGCGGGAGGCAAAATGTTTTGGTGCTGTCCTTAGATATTATAGCCACCCCAGCCTTGTCTTCCATCAGTCTCTCCCTCTCCCCTCCCCACACCGAGCTCCAGCGACCACCCACGATTCCCCGTCGTGGTTCGGCAAGGAGAAACACCCGACGACAAGGAGGAGGGATGAAGAGGAGCTCCTTGTCTATCATAGGAGGTAGACTGTCGGAAGGTACGTGTACATTCCCAAAATATACACAATTTGTTGGTTGTTTGTTGTAAATAAAATTATCTTAATTTTGTGTTACCTAAGGTCGGAGCGTCGCCGAAGGTTTTCAGTCGTCTCTCCTTGCCGACGAGCTTGAGTCGAACTCGACGACATGCAAGAACATCTTGTGATATGCTGGTGAGGCACAGAGAGGAGCTCACAAGACCAATCCAAGAAGCCGATGAGTTCTTCAGGAGCTTGGAGGCATAGGTAGTTTCTAGCTAGTTTAACTTTGTAACTTTATTCTTTTTTTCCTATTCAGAGGGGATGTTGTGAAACCTTTTGGTTTCCCTTTCCTATAATGTGTTTGCTATCAGAATTTTAATTGGATTTTAGTTGTCTTGCTAGAGGTTGCATATGGAAACTACTATCAAGCAATTGATTAGTTAGGCTCCAAATCTGATTTTTTTTTTTGCAATAGAAAAAACTATCATAGAAGGTTCTGAACAAGAACTGTCTGAGATAATTACTTATCACAGACGGTTCTTGTTCAGAACCGTCTGTAAAAATAGACTATCACAAATGGTTCTGAACAAGAATCGTGTGTGATAAGTAATTACCACAGACGGTTCTTATTCAGAACCGTCTGTGATCGCTTTTTTCACAGACGGTTCAAAAATCGTTTGTGATGACCTCATGTCATCACTGACCCATAATGTCAGACGGCTCATGAAACCGTCTATGATGACGTTTTTGAACCGTCTGTGAAGATCTTTTCTGTAGTAGTGGCTGCCGAAGCTCTGTGGTGACCTGACCAGGGGCCTCACCTGAGAGGTCCTCCAAGACCTGCCTGGGAGTCCACCAAGACCTCCCAGGAGGTCGCAAGGACCTCTTGGGCAGTCTACCCAGGCTTCCCAGGAGGTCCAGTCGGACCTCCTGGAGGTCCAAGGAACTGACCTGAGGAGGTCTTGAGGCTCAGGACTCCCCAAGAGCCACGACCAGACCTAGGGGAGGTCCAGAGACCAACCCGAGGAGGTCATGGGACTTGGAGAAGTCCTAACCCTCCTGTGATCCGAACCAGTCCCAAGGATCAATGGCTGGTTCACACAGCAAACACGAGTGGTAACATACATCCACGAGAGACTTTATTAACAGCAAAAGAGTTGATTACAAGGTTGCTTACAAGCCAAGACAACAAAGCAAAATACACAGCGGAAGCAAAACCAAGTCCATCCAATACACCATAGGTAATTGGCTGGAGGGCGCGGCCTAATTGATCCGGTCCTCATCATCATCAAAGAAGTCTTCTCCTGCTCGATTCATCAATCAAGCAAGAATGAGAACAACCACCATGCTCGCAAGTTACACTCGTCAAATAATAGAATGACATGCATAATGGATATCAAAGGGAAGGCATAATATGGTTGATTTGCGTAAAGCCAAGTTTCTTTCAAATACATATACTAAGTTCCAAGTTTCTTTCAAATACATATACTAAGTTCCAAGGCAGTTATACAATAACTAAAATTCATTTACCAAATTCTATTTTTCAGTTGGATAACATTCATCATCAAATGGTGAAGGATACCCTTCTGTCACAAGGCTCCCCGCCCAGCCATGGGATAGACATCCCAAAATCAGTTTATCCAAAACCTTTTTCAAACAAAACCAATATATAACTTTGAGTGGCTTTTGCTAGCATGTCCATGACCGTGGACACGGCTATTCGAATAGTTTTCACTCTGCAGAGGTTGTACACTTTACCCACATGACATGATTCCTCTAGTTTGTTTGGCATTCATCAATGTCACCTCTCATTGCCAAAGGTAAGAAGTCTAGAGTTCATGACAAGGCCTTTACAATGCATCATTCTACCACAGCCCCTCCTCGCTAAGGTTTCGCTTCCATTGGATAGAAACCCGCTGGAAAAGCCCCCTCTTACGCCAGTGGGAAACATAGGTTATAAAAGACCATATGCTATGAAAGACCTCCCACACATCAAAGTGGAACAACCGCGGTGGAACTTTGCAAATTAATTGGCCAGGTCCCATGCCCCATTCTAGAGACATGTGGTTGTACGGTGAGGCAAAACCCATTATAGGCATAACAAGTTGCGGCTCAAAGACCGGTCCTCAAATGACTAGGGCGACAACCACAGAACCCCTGAGCCTCAACTCTACCCAAGTTGAGCTCGTGCATGGACATGTACCCACCAAGCAACCAATTCGCGCCAGTCCAAAACAATTGTTCTTTTCATTTTCTTTTCAAACACATTTAGGAGCTTCCATGACAACCCAATGCCATGTCTTAAAACCTTTAAACAACAATTGGTCATGTTGGTAAAATTTCCCCAAATCAAATACTTTTGGTCTAAGCGAGACTAAGCATACGTTTTTCAAATGATCCCGGTTCATACTAATATACCAACCAGTTTTTCCTATGGTGACAAGATGTTCGGTTCAAGGTCAACAGTGGCCATACAAAGGATTTAGGTATAGCTATGGATTTAAAGACAGGTATTGAAATAACTTAGTAAAGTAAGCATGCATTAACATTGAAATAGAACATAGTAATTTGAAGTAATGGGTGCAACATGGTCAAGGGTGTAACTTGCCTTGCTCAAAGGCATGCGTGTCCTCTTCTGCCTCAAGGAGCTCTTGTTCTTCACTGCCTTCACAATCTACATGTTGGAAAACAAAACAACTCAAATAGAGCTCAAGTAAGAACCAAAGAAACTCCAATAAAACACTGAAATAAAACCAACAGAGAGGCTAGGTGATCAGAGGGAGGTCCAAGGAGCTTGCTAGAGGAGGTCCGAGAGCTTTGGAGGAGGTCCAAGAGCTGGTCGGTTTTAGCCAGGGAGTGGAAATGAGCAAAGGGTGAAGAGGAAGGGCTGCCCAAGCTTATATAACCAGAGCTGTCCAGATTTCCAAGGGTAGGCGTGTTCAAGGGTTAGTGAAAAGGACAATGGGAGCAGGCAAAAGATGTGACAAAAGGATAGTACGGGTGCTGCAAAAAGGTAGAAGCATTTAATGCGATACAACAGGCATTAAATGTGGGGAGACTCCCATACGCAAAGGACACGGTCAAAGGATAAAGAAAGAGGCGTGTAACTGCCAAATGGGGCTAGTCAAAGCGTCAGGGGAGGTCTTGCGGACAGGAGGTCCAAAGGACACAACAAGGGGGAGGTCCTGACGGTCAGATCAAATCAAGGGGAGGTCTGAACGGTTAAGATCTCCAAAGGGGAGGTCTTAATAGCTGGATCCAACAAAGGGGAGGTCTGGACGGTTAAGATCTCCAAAGGGGAGGTCTTAACGGCCAGATCTCACAAGAGGGAGGTCTGGACGGTTAAGATCTCCAAAGGGGAGGTCTTAACGGCCAGATCTCACAAAGGGGGGGGGTCTAGATGGTTAAGATCTCCAAAGGGGAGGTCTTAATGGCCAGATCTCACAAAGGGGATTTCTGGACGGTTAAGATCTCCAAAGGGGAGGTCTTAACGGCCAGATCTCACAAAAGGGGAGGTCTGGACGGTTAAGGTCTCCAAAGGGGAGGTTTTAACGGCCAGATCTCACAAAGGGGGAGGTTTGGACGGTTAAGATCTCCAAATGGGAGGTCTTAATGGCCAGATCTCACAAAGGGGAGGTCTGGACGGTTAAGATCTCCAAAGGGGAGGTCTTAACAGTCAGATCTCACAAAGGGGGAGGGCTGGACGGTTAAGATCTCCAAAAGGGAGGTCCAATGAACGAGGGGGAGGTCCTAAAGGACACAGGGAGGTCCTAAAGGACGTGGGGAGGTTTAGACCAGAACAGGACCAAAGAGGGAGGTTTGGACCAAGGGAGGTCCAAGCACTTGGGAGGTCTAGACTTAGGGATGTCTGGTCCAGAGAAGAACGAAGCAAGCTCAGATGGGGAGGAATCACCAAAGCTCCAACATACCCAACAAACCAAAAGAGAGTTTTTAGTTGATGTTTGGTTTAGTCAATTGAAGTCCATTCTGAAATTCTCAAGTCAAGCTTTTGAAAATTAAAAAAGGCTTCAAAAATCAAGGTGTTACAAGCTCCTTCTCCGTCGGATTGTGTCACCATCGAAGGTCCTCTGTTCAATCCACCACCACCGTTGGATTCTCCTCGTGACATTCTACGCGGTGCTCCCCTCACCTTCGTCGAAGCATCACCGGAGCACCATCGCTCCCTTGCGTCCCGACGTCGTTTTGCGCACTGTCACCGCGTCGTACCTCCACCAGCGACGCCACCACCACCGTTAGAACCGTCTCGCTTTCAGTATTCCATTTTGCTAGTTGCCTAGTGCCGCTTTGCCTTCCCTTGCTAGCACCGCCGTGGAGCTCCCTGCTATCTGTCTGTGCACTGCCTCCTTCTTCTTTCTTTGTCTCCCTTCCTTGTGGACCCATCTTGTAATACACCTTCCTCTCTCTCTTTTCTTCTCTCTCTCTCACCTCCATGTGGGGCCCTCAAAGCCATTCTCTCATTTCCTTTGTTCTCTGTAGACCGAAACCCACATGGCATGTTCTATTCATTTTCTCTCTCCATCCATTTCTATCATTTCATGTGAGCGCAAACTTCCGGATTTTCGTTCTCCTTCATACTAACTCTGATTCTGTTGATTCTCATTCATAAATTAATATAAATTCAGCCTCTTTCTTTCACTACTAATTTTTTTATTTTTGGATTTTATTTGGATTTGTTGTATTTATTTGGCTTTTTTCGCGCGTGTAGATTCCAGCGTTTTGGAAGAATTCCTAGAACCGTCTGTCGAAGCAACTCAAACCTTCAACGAAGGCAAGTCGTAGACCTTTGATCATGTTGTACCCATTTTATAAAATTATATTGTTTTATATCAGCATGCATAGCTAGTTGTATAAAAATGGTTTCGGAAATAGTTAATTACCTAATTGCTATTATGCCTCCTTGGATAATTGTGAATGTTATGTACCCTTGGACACCATAGTTTGGGTTAATTTTAGTTCAACATATTTTAGTACCAACTTGGGTACCATTTATGCTTAGCGATGCTTTAGTTATACGATGGGATTCATGCTCACATGCTCTTAAATGTTTAAACTTGACGTAACGAAATATGGAATTGTGGCACGGCCACTGTTATTAAAAGTTTGTTGTGCCATGACAAGGGTTGCCATTTTGTCGGGTTGAACCAAAAATGATTTCATACTCAGGTGATTGATCGTGTAGTAAAAGGGATGATTTTGAGATGTGGTTGCCTCACCTGAGTAGTTACTAAGGACTTAACTTTGTGCGCCATTGATCTGGGCCATACCGTACAACCACAAGTCTATTTATGGGGTGTACCTGGCCAACTAATTAGCAATGTTTTGAGTCGGTTCTGTTTGGGTTGATAAGTGGTGCAAGAGGGGGACGGATTGAAGCGAAACCTTAGCGAGCAGAACTGAGTCAAAACAGAGTTTTGTAAAAGCCTTTTGATAATCGTTTAGTCGCACACCTTTGGAAGTGTGTCAGACGGACAGTATAAACTGATTATCCCTTGTGGGTCAAGCTGTACAACCTCTGCAGAATGTAAAACTATTTGAATAGCCGTGTTCCCAGTTGTGGACAATGCTTGGTGATTTCACACGACGGGTAGATTTTCTAAAAAATGTTGGAATGGTTTAGTTTGGAAGTGATCTGGATGTTGGTTGATGGTTGGGAAGTGAATGGGTGTTTACTAGTTGTTTCAAAGAACTTGTTTACTTATGTATTTAATCTTTTAAATTATGCTTTTCAATCTATTTATTGTATTTAATGTCAATACTACTTTATGCAAAATAGCCATAAAGCTATCCTTGTCAAACCTTACATGGATACTATTTGTATACATTTCCCTATGACTTGCTGAGTACTTTAAGTACTCACAGCTTTGCGCCATTTGGTGATCAGTCAACGAAGAAGAACCAGAGAACACCAAGTTCTATGAGGAAGATAACTTTGAAGACTATACGAACTAGGATGCGTTCTCCACTCGATTCCCTGTGGGCATGTCAGATGGCTACCACGAGATATTTTGTTCTGGTGCTAGTTTATCTTTTGTTGTTAAGCCGTGTGTGGCAAACTCTGTAAAACCTTGACCATAAGGTCCTTTTGCCACTAAGTAATATTAATTTATCTGCTTCTTTGCTATTTTGTGTTGGGGTACGGGTAGGCTACGATAGCAACAAATCAAAATTTTCTACCACGTAAACTAGGAAACCAAGCAAGTAGATGATCACAGATCGTTACCACCAGACGCGTAGAGCAGCGGAAGAAGGGTTGGAGCAATCTGGTCCAACGTAGAGCACATCGATGTAGTAGTTGTAGTCGATCGTCCAGCCTCGAGCACGTCAGTGTGGTGGTTGTGGTCGATCGTCTCCTCTAGCGATCTCTACAGATCCTTATGAAGATCGCGGATCGTCCTCAAGCGCAACAGCAACCACAGTAGCGCCTCTACGGTATCCACACGTCCAGGGAAGGAACAACTGTACACTGGTGTCCTAGCACCAAATCGCACAGTGGAGCTCTCAGGAAGATGGCGGCTAGGGTTTCGGTGGAACAACTCAACTCACGACTTTCGTGTGTCTCGTTTGTTATGTTCACCCATCCTCTCCCAATAGCCTCATGCATCTCCTTATATAGTGCTCGTGACGGATCCTATCCGAATACGTTTGACGAATCGTATCTGTACTGGTTTGTTCCAACCCGTTAAGTGTGTGACCCTGTAGGTTCATGCATAATCGGTTGTGACTCGGAAACCCTTTCCGATCATGAGTCGTTAGCGGTTCCTAGCAGAACATAATGATTCCCGAATACACACAAATTATATCGGACGAACCTTAGTGCAATATGATCTATGACCAGGTCCCCATCACTTACGATCAGGTCCTATCACTATACGACCAGTTCAGATTTGGTCACGCACTACCAGAACTCCTTACAACCTGTGTTTCACCACTCTGGATTACATTCGACCGCCTATGACCTGCTCAGATCTCCATACGATCACCAGAATCGATCGAACTAAGCATTTTACCTACTCGTATATACTCCCTTTGCCTCACGATGTCTGGTTGAACTCCAGGTGAGATGTTGTGTCATCCATGGACTGTTCAATACTTTCTCGATCAAGTGTCGGATAACTTCACGTGGTCGAATACTTCGACCACTAGTGGCATAGCCATGCACTTTCTTTATCCGACCACTTCGAGGGGCCCAGAGACATCTCTCCTGTTATGTTAGGAGAGGCAAATCCCATATCCGAACAGTCACATTCCTCCGCATGTTTCATAGCAAACCCGAAAGCTACCTTTATAACTACCCAGCTACGAGTAGCGATTGGCAACCCCTAACAGTGCTATTACACATGTAGGAAACCATGCTGATCTCAGATCTAAGGATTATACATCATCATTGCTTGAGACCAACTAACGACACATAGAATCAAAACAATCTCAATAGTGTCTTAATATGGGTCAATCCAACCCCATGTTCTCTAATATGTGTCCACATTATTGATTCGATATCTCTATATCCATGACCGGTGAAACATGGTCATCAATCAATACATGTGCTAGTCGATAGAGTCAATAGTGTTCCGACCATTGACTTCCGACTAGGGATACATTTAGAACGACATCATATAAGTTAAGAGTTTCACCAACAAGTCACATACTTGTTAATCTTCATAACCAATGATTCATTCAAGGAACAAGATAACACATTATCTAATATTATGAACATACTGAAATATCATCATATCTATGATTGCCTCTAGGGCATATTTCCAACAGTCTCCCACTTGCACTAGAGTCAATCATTCAGGTATCTAATACCGATAGCTCTTGTGTGCGCCTCATGCTTGGGCTGTGTGAGAGGCTTTATCAACGGATCAGCGACATTTAAATCCGTATGAACTTTCCATATCTTAAATTCTCCTCTATTCACTAATTTGCGGATAAGATGATAATGCCTAAGTATATGTTTGGACTTCTGATGGGATCTAGGCTCCTTGGCCTGAGCAATGGCTCCATTGTTGTCACAATAGAGATCGATCGAGCTCAAGGCACTCGGAACCACACCCAACTCAACAAGGAACTTCCTTATCCAGACACCTTCTTTCGCAGCTTTAGGAGCCGCAATGTACTCGGCCTCCGTCATAGAATCAGCAATCGTTTCTTACTTGAAACTTTTCCAGCTCACTGCTCCTCCATTCAAAATGAATACAAAACCAGATTGCGAATGATAATCATCTTTGTCGGTTTGAAAGCTTGCATCGGTGTAACCATTTACAACGAGCTCTTCATCACCGCCATAAACTAGGAACGCATCCTTAGTCCTTCTTAAGTACTTAAGGATGTTTTTCATACCGCCCAAATGACCTTCACCGGATCGACTTGGTATCTCGCCGTAACACTTAGAGCATATGATACATCTGGTCGTGTACATAGCATGGCATACATGATAGATCCAACAGCCAAAGTATATGAAATTCTACTAATTTTGTCTCACTCATCAGTGGTCGTAGGACACTGATTCCTGCTAAGATTAATGCCATGTGCCATGGGCAAGAAACCTCTCTTGGAATCTTGCATGTTGAACTGTTTCAACACTTTGTCTATGTACATATCCTGGCTTAATCAAATTAGTCTCTTAGATTTATCTCTATAGATCCTTATACCAAGAATATATGTTGCATCTCCTAAATCTTTCATTGAGAAATTATTTCTTAATGAAGTTTTAATAGATTCAAGCATTAGAATGTCATTTCCAACCAGTAGTATGTCATCTACATACAACACCAGAAATACAAGCTTGCTCCCACTAACCTTTTTGTAAACACAAGGTTCTTCTTCGTTCTTGATGAAGTCAAACCCTTTGACCACTTCGTCAAAATGAATGTTCCAACTCCAAGATGCTTGCTTCAATCCATATGTGGACTTATTAAGCTTCATACTTTTCTAGCTTCCTTTGGATCGACAAAACCCTCAGGCTGTGTCATGTACACATCCTCACTTAGGTTTCCATTAAGGAAAGCCTTTTTGACATCCATTTGCCATATCTCATAGTCAAAATATGTAGCAATAGCTAGAATGATCCGAATAGATTTAAGCATCGCAACAGGAGAGAAGGTTTCATCATAATCAACCCCTTGAATCTGTCTGAAACCCTTCACAACCAGTCGTGCCTTATGAATGTGAACATTTCTATCCATATCTATCTTTTTCTTAAAAATCCACTTGCACTCAATGGTCTTAATACCATCAGGTGCATCAACCAAGTTCCAAACTTGATTATCATACATGGACTCTATTTCGGATCTCATGGCCTCATGCCATGACTTAGAGTCTAGGTCCATCATCGCTTCCGCATAAGTTTTAAGCTCATCATTATTCACCAATAATACGTCATGCCCATACCTTATGGGCAATAGACGTGGCTTTTTTTTATCTACGTGGGGCTAATGCCTTATCTACATGTTCAACAACACTTTGTTCATCCTGTAGAGGTTCAGTAGGAGTTGAAACATTTTCAGATGGTTCTCGAATTTCTTCGAGTTGCACCTTGCTCCCACTGACTCCTTTGGAAAGAAACTCTTTCTCCAAGAAGACACTATTACGGGTAACAAACAATTTGTTATCAACTCGATTATAAAAATAATATCCTTTAGTTTCCTTAGGATACCCCACAAAGAAGCACTTATCAGACTTGGATGTGAGTTTGTTAAACATCAAACGTTTAACATAGACATCACATCCCCAAATCTTTAGAAAAGACAAACTAGGACTCTTCCCAGTCCATATCTCATGTGGTGTCTTATCTACTGATTTACATGGTACCCTATTTAAAGTGAAAGCAGCAGTTTCTAGAGCGTAACCCCAAAAATACAACGGAAGATCTAACTGGCTCATCAGTGATCGAACCATGTCCAACAAGGTCCTATTATGCCGCTCGGACACCCTATTCCTTTGTGGAGTGCCCGGTGGTGCAAGCTGTGGAACAATTCCACATTGTTTCAAATGATCACCAAACTCATGGCTCAAAAACTCACCTCCACGATCAGATCGTAAAGATTTAATTGTCTTGCCAAGTTGATTTTGTACCTCATTTTGGAACTCCTTGAACTTTTCAAAGGATTCCGACTTGTGCCTCATTAAATAGATATATCCATATCTACTATAGTCATCGGTGAAAGTAATAAAGTACTGAAAACCACCTCTAGATGTCATACTCATTGGTCCACACACATCAGTATGTATGAGTGCCAACAGGTCGGACGCCCTTTCACTCCGACCAGTGAAAGGTGTCTTGGTCATCTTTCCGACTAGGCAAGACTCGCATGTTTCAAATGATTCCAAATCAAATGAGTTTAGCATTCCATCACTATGGAGCTTCTTCATGCATTTCTCACTTATGTGACCCAAACGACAATGCCATATGAAAGTGGAATTCAAATTATTAGGCCGAAGCCTCTTTGCATTAATATTGTAGATGGGTGCATCATCAAGATTTAAAATATACAATCCATTCAAAACAGGAGCATAGCCATAAAACATTTCATTCAAAAATATAGAACAACCATTGTTCTCTATTATGAATTTATAACCCTCTGCCATCAAACATGGTGCAGAGAGGATGTTTCTACTTATGGCTGGAACATAATAACAATTATTTAGTTCCATAATAAAATCTGAAGGCAAAAGTAATGGCAAAGTCTCGACGGCTAATGCAGCAACTCTTGCTTTATTCCCGACACAAAGATCCATCTCACCCCTTGTAATTCTCCTACTCTTTGTTAGACTCTGCATCGAATTACAAATATGAGCAACCGATCTGGTATCGAATACCCATGAGTTAACAGAAGAGTCAGCAAAAAACATCTATAACATTAATACCTGAAGTGGAGGGTTTAGTTCCACCATTCTTTTTCAGATCAGCCATGTATTTCTTGTAGTTCCTTTTCCAATAGCTTGGTTCCTTGCAGTAAAAGTATTCATTCTCTTGAGTCAGGCCAGACTTGGTCTTGGGTTTAGGCTTGTCGGTTTGGATCTCATCCGAAACTTTCTTCTTGCCCTTACCTTTGACCCAATTCTTAGCCTTCTTCTTGAAGCTAGTACTCTTTTGTACTATCATCACATGACAGTTGCTTTTCTTTATGCTGTCCTCTGCAGTCTTAAGCATCATATGCAATTCGGTGAGATTCTTGTCTAAGTCATTCATATGGAAGTTCAGAATGAAATGCCCATAGCTTGAAGGTAGCGAAGCAAGAATCAAATCTGTAGCCAACTCATGGCTAAGTGGAAAACCAAGTTTTTTCAAGCTTTGTGTGTAACCAACCATTTTGATCACATGAGGGCTCACCGAATTTCCCTCAGCTAGCTTACTCCCAAACAATTTCTTTGAGATCTCATATCTCTCAGTCCTTGCTTGTGTCTCAAACATACCTTTGAGTGCCACAATCATATCATAGGCCTCTATGTTCTCAAACTGCTTCTGAAGGTCTGAGTTTATAGCAGCAAGCATGAGACAGCTAACATCAAGGATTCATCACATGCCTTTTTATAGGCAGTTTTAAGATTAGCAGCAGCATTCTCAGCAGGCACATTTGGAATTGGTTCCTCTAGAACATGTTCCTTTTTATCTTGCCTAAGAACAATTCTCAGGTTGCGGGACCAATCTGCAAAGTTTGTTCCATTCAGTTTTTCCTTATCAAGTATCGAACGTAATACAAAACTGGATGTAGGTACAGCAGTTCGTGCCATGATCTACAACATAAATATGCAAAGCTAAGACATATGTTCAAGTAACTTCTATTAAACAATTTAATAAAGATACTCCCACTAAACACCATATCCGTCTTATAACATTTTAGTGATTCAAGATCCATAATCATTTAATCTACTAGTGAGCTTTGGCATCACTGCTAGGAGACTAGTGAAAATGGTAAGCAACCATTTGCTAATCATATCTCTATATGACTCTTGTTGTTGGGCAGCATCTCCATGCTCCGGCACCCAACCCTATGCCCCAAGGTCCATAACCGTTATGTTGACCTTGTCAAGTTAAACCAATGGCACTCTGCGTGTAAGTGTCCGACACAAACCCATCTAGTCAAGTAATATTAATGGCACTTTGCTTTAGCAAGACCTACCATTAAAATAGATGACTTTGGATGATGCAGCCATTGGGAGGGCATCAATTTAACTTAATATTATGTGAGGGAAATTTACTTCTACCATGTTAAAAGCATTTAAATAACATGCATAGAAATAGATGAACATGAATATAAGGACATTCACAGACAATCAAATTGCATTGTGATATAGTATGACCCTTCCACATGGTGATCTCCATTGCCATGCATCCTGTTCGCCATGTCTCCGAGTGGTCGACTCCTCCAAGTGCTCCCACTAAGCCATTACTCCTAATAGCACTAGTAATGAATCACAAGGAGTAAAGAAGCATCACAAGTCGACACGCAGGCCATTATACAAATATAGACAGCCTTGGGCTGCAATAGGCATGACACACAGGTCATGAAAATTACACACATACATGCATCTCATACATGATACATTATGGGTCATACTATTCACATCAATCCCTACAAAAAAAAGTTATGCATAGAATCCAATTTTATCGGGCGACATGAACACCCACTACCTATAGCGCGTGGTACGAATACCCAGCACGGCGGTCCCGCTAGCCGGTTAGCAGGCCAGGTTCGAAGGGGCAGCGCCCCTCACTGGTCGAGGGCAGTGTGCTCTGAAATTTTTTTCGAGACATGAATCTTATTCACGCAACCGAGCCTTGAAAACAATCGAATTAATCATATTAACCCTATTCCAAACCATTTCGATCAATGCCTTGATACGACCACATACTACGACACACTCCGATGGCAGAATTCCGACCGGTAGGAGTGATATGTAGTATGGTCATGAACAAGCGCAATAAATCATCTGATCCTTATAAGCTCATATCTCCTCGTATAGCCATCTTCTACCACCGAAAAACAGATCGATCTTATCGACCAGGGCCTAGATCGTCCTATCTCTATGAACCGATCTAGGTTACCAGATCTGACCAGTAATAGATCCAATCTACCACTACCGCATATCAACTATATGCGACCGATCTAGATCAAAAACCACGCAAGATGGCTCTGATACCACTGTTGGGGTACGGGTAGGCTACGATAGCAACAAATCAAAATTTTCTACCACGTAAACCAGGAAACTAAGCAAGTATATGATCACAGGTCGTTACCATTAGACGCGCAGAGCAGCGGAAGAAGGGTTGGAGCAACCTGGTCCAACGTAGAGCGTGTCGATGTAGTGGTCGTAGTCGATCGTCCAGCCTCGAGCACGTCAGTGAGATGGTCGTGGTCGATCTTCTCCTCCAGCGACCTCTTCAGATCCTTATGAAGATCGCAGATCGTCCTCAAGAGCAACAGCAACTGCAGTAGCGCCTCTACGGTATCCACACGTCCAAGGAAGGAACAACCGTACGCCGGTGTGCTAGCACCAAATCGCACGACGGAGCTCTCAGGAAGATGACAGCTAGGGTTTCGGTGGAACAACTCAACTCACGACTTTCGTGTGTCTCATCTGTTATGTTCACCCATCCTCTCCCAACAGCCTTATGCATCTCCTTATATAGTGGTCGCATGATCCTATCCGAACACGCTTGATTTAATCAGATTCAGATCGGGTTTGTTCCAACCCGTTAAGTGTGTGACCCTGTAGGTTCATGCATAATCGGTTGTGACTTGGAAACCCTTTCCGATCACTAGTCGTTAGCGGTTCCTAGCAGGACATAATGATTCCCGAATACACACAAATTATATCGGGCGAACCTTAGTGTAATATGATCTACGACCAGTCCCCATCACTTAGAACTAGATCCTATCTCCATCGAACGGTCAGAATCGATCGAACTAAGCCATCGAACCTACTAAGCACGTGTATACTCCTTTGCCTCACGATGTCCGGTTGAACTTGGTGAGATGTTGTGTCATCTATGGACTGTTCAATACTTTCTCGATCAAGTGTCGGATAACTTCACGTGGTCGAACACTTCGACCACTGGTGGCATGGCCATGCACTTTCTTTCTCTGACCACTTCAAGGGGCCCAAAGACATGTCTCCTGTTACAGTTACATTCCTCCGCATGTTTCATAGCAAACCTAAAAGCTACTTTTATAACTACCCAGCTACGAGTAGCGATTAGCAACCCCTAAGAGTGCTATTACACATGTAGGAAACCATGCTGATCTCAGGTCTAAGGATTATACATTATCATTGCTTGAGACCAACTAACGACACATAGAATCATAACAATCTCAATAGTGTCTCAAGGTGGGTCAATCTAACCCCATGTTCTCTAACATGTGTCCACATTATTAATTCGATATCTCTATATCCATGACCGGTGAAACATGGTCATCAATCAATACATGTGTTGGTCGATAGAGTCAATAGTGTTCCGACCATTGACATCCGAGTAGGGATACATTTAGAACGACATCATATAAGTTAAGAGTTTCACCAACAAGTCACATACTTGTTAATCTTCATAACCAATGATTCATTCAAGGAATAAGATAATACATTATCCAATATTATGAACATACTAAAATATTATCATCTCTATGATTGCCTCTATGGCATATTTCCAACATTTTATTGTATGGATATGATTACATCGATGTTGCAACTGTGTGAGCTAGCTACTGATCTGGGCCTAGTTCAGAATACACAGAGGGCTTGAATTCAGGGATCTAGGGTCCCAACACGCAATCCTGATCCTGGTTGGATGGACCCTTGCTTTGCGCGTACTCGTAGCAGGCATCCATGTCAAGTTCTGTGTATTCTGCCAAATCGAAACAGTTCTTCTCATTCCGCTCTCCTACCATGAAAGCATTAGAGTTGAAAAATAAAGAAAATTTGTCGAAAAGGAAAAACTGGAAGATCCCAACGAACGGCGCCAACTTTCGATGGTCTAGTATCGATCTTACGAATGTATGCTGGGGACTTTCCTTGAATTTGATCTACACAGAAAAAGACACAGGGATTTAGACAGGTTTGAGACTTCTCTTGGGAGAATAATAACCATACTCCTATGTTGATGTATTGACTATGCGTTACAACAGGGAAGAAATCACTAGAACTAGGACTTAATGACCCCTGTCTGTTGATTATGTCTCCGATCGATTCGCTTCTCATGATCTACCCTCTGTCCACCGGCTTTTACTCCTTATATAGCGTGTGAAGGGGTGACATTTGTTCTATGCCAAGAGGTGTCTCAACATTTGTTGAAATGCGTACGTTGATGGTGGTTATTGTCAGAGAGACGACACCCCACGTCGTTTTACAGTTACGCTAGAGACATAGGCTTAATACGTGGAGTTATTCCAAAGAATAACAACGTGTATTACCTACTGTGTATATTAAATATAGCACATGAATATCTCTAGTCGATTGGGCCTACATATCTGTAGGCTTTATGGACTATAGGGTAATCGTAGTTAACCTGGTCGTAGTAAGACTTACGACCACGAGGTGGTCGTAGTAAGGCTTACGACCATCATGGTCGTAAGAAATCTTACGACAACTAGGTAGTCGTAGGAGTATTTATGACTATATAGGGTAGTCATAGAATGGTTCACGACCACTTAGTTAAGCTTTTCCTTATTAATGATAAGGAGTTTACTTACAAAAAATATGAAGGTACTGCTATTTATAATAACAATTATAGATAAACTACTTAATACACACACACACACACACACACACACACACACACACACACACATATATATATATATATATATATATATATATATATATATATATATATATATATATATATATATATCATGTCCAAATATATATAAAAGAATATATCTTCGTGTTAGAAAAAATGTAAATAGATAATATATTACTAAAGTTAATTCTCTCAAGAAAGGCCGCTCCCTTGTGCTGGCCACGTCCCCCAGAAAACATCACCCTTCGGATCGCTCCATGGACGCGCCAGATCGCCTGCCTCTCGCGCCTGCGCTTGGTCCGAACGCTTCGCCGCGTGAGGCCCACATCGCATGACGTCGCGAAGCCTCGAGTCGTTCCAGGTCTGTGCAGCTGCCTTTTCCCATCCTCGCCTCCCTCCCTTCCTGCGCAGCTGCCTTTTCCCATCCTCGCCTCGAGTTCCCCTTTCTTCTTCCCACCCTCCTCGCTGCTCCCCTCCGCCTCCTGGATCTTCCTCTCTCTGCAGCGCAAGATCGACGGTGAGGTTGGGGCCGCCCGAGCTGGCCTCGCCGCGCTGCTCGAGGAGAAGAGGCTGCCGACGCTGGGGCAGCGGGAGGAGGAGGAGGAAGAGCTCCCCTTTCTTCTTCCCACCCTCCTCACTGCTCCCCTCAGCCTCTTGGATCTTCCTCTCCTGCTTCATCCCGCGTCGCAGCGCCGCCCCATCCTGCTTCCCCCGCTGGTTCCTCTCCCCCCTTCCTTCCCTCTTGCGTCGTTTAGATCTTGCCCCTCACCCGCCTCTCTGCTGGATTCCTTCACTCGCCGTCCTGTGCCACCGCTCCTCCCCTAGCTGCTTCCACCGCCATCGCCTCCCCACTACTGTCGCCTCCCGCTCCTTCTGGCTCCTTCCTCGCCGCTGCAGATCCCGCTCCCTCAGGCTCCTTCCCCACACAGATATCGCTCCGCTCCTCCCTACCGCCTCCACCGCTGCCGCCTCCGCCTCCCTTGGCTCCTTCCTCGCCCAGCAGATACCGCTCACTCGGCTCCTTCCCACAGCAGATCCCGCTCCCTCAGGCTCCTTCGCAATTTTATCGTTGTTGCTGACTAAGAATCCAATTGTTCTTGCATATTTTTAGATAGCTGTTTTATGATTCTGGCTGATGGCTGCCTTTTTGCTTTGGCAGCAAATCCATTTACACCACCGGAGAGGTTGATAAGGTTGATGACTACTGCTTTTGTCACTGTGATTCTGTAACACCCCAGCCCAACTAAGGCCTGGAATGCTACTAAATTAAATAATTAAACGTAATTAAACTAAAACACCCTACAAAATTTTGGCAGAACCTCCTTTGTATAGTTACCTATACTAGAGGTTCCAACAGGCAATTATAACAAATAAAGATAATCCAGATTGCATAATAAACAAGATATAATCAAAACTGGTTATTCATTACTATGACATCCATAGCAACTAAACATATAATAAATAGACCATAAGCATCCAAAATGACTATTCATTTATTACAGATTACTCCAAGCAAGCAATAATCAAGAAGAGTACTTTAAACGGTTCATTCATCTCCTAGTTAATTTTTTTCTTTCATTCTATCGTGGGTAGTTCGTGTAAAAGTACAAGAAGTCTAATTCTTCCTTTCCCCCATGCATTTCGATCTCGTAAAGGTACCTAAAACACAACAAACAACAAGGGGTGAGTCCAAGACTCAGCAAATATAATAAATGGCATCAACAACATCCAAGCATGTAAATTATCAACTATACTTTACAAAACCATATATCAATCACCTTACACACACATGCTATGCAATATGCTCAAAATGATCCTTTTCCTTCTCTTTCCTTTTGCATTTTACGGTAATGCAAAGTGTGCATCCGTCGATGCACACCCATGCTCGTGTCATCCGCATGGGACCATTGCCCATACTCCGCAAGTATGGGGATTAAAGCCCATGCTTTACAAGCATGGGGACCTTTAGCCCGTCATCAACATGACGGGACTCAGAGTTGCTTGGTCATCACATGACCAAGACTTCAATAAGCCAACATGATGCATATGTATAAATTCTCAAATTAATACAAACATGCATCTGCAACAACATTGCATATGAATATTCTATTCATACTACAAAAGCTCATAAACCTCGACTTCACAACTATCAAACATCCATGATTAACACATAACACAAATCTCTAGCAACCATGAACATTACCAACTATGCCATCATCACAATTCATGAACACACAAATTCTCATAATATATATCAAACATTGCCATTCAACCATATATATTATAACCATCATTATACTTGCCTTAACCGCGAGAGAGTGAGGGACACACAGAAGGTGCCGCCCTCGGGACCGGTCCACCACCTGAGTAGTTATTATAATACACACTAAGATGGCAGTAGAGGACCAAAACAAAGTATACAACAATCACTAACTTGCAAGAACGTCTAACTCGATCCCAATCCTAAATCCTACACGTCAATCTGTCCCCTCGGTGGACAGTCAACTTCTAAAATTCATATCTATTGCTACAGAAGTCCAATTAAGGTTTTGTTAGACTTTCTGGAAAGGTAATTAAATTATCCAACTAAGTCTAGTTGGTGAACCTCTCTGAATCGGCCAAAAAATACCCCTACCAAGCCAGTTAATAAAACATCGATTTCCCGTCAGGCTCTCTGGACAGAGCACTAAAAATGCCATAACTTTCAGTACGTGTATCCAAATTTCGAGTTCTTGAGCTTTTTGAAAACCTGAGACAATGATATACAACTTTTATTATACTGAGCTTCTCTGATTTCCCTTTTAACTAATCGTTTCACCCAGATTACTAAAACCTGTCAGAACTCCAACGATTCTGCAGAACAGTCCCACTAATAAAATCATAACTTCTGCTACATGGGTTCAAATTACGTGTTCTAGCCCTTCACGGAAAGGTGGCGACGTCCTCTACAATATCCTAAGAGACGTCCGGGACTAATTCTGCCATTAAACACATCAAAACCTCGATCTTCTCTAATCTGTCCTGAACAGCCCTAAATACCGACATTGATCAATTAATCAAATACGCAACTAATCGAAGGGGGATTGGGGTTTACCCTTGATGATCCGCCGAAGAACACAAGAACAGCCTGCATGCCTCTCCTTTGCCCCCTTCTCTCTTCTTTTCCTTCATCCTTCTTCCTTCGTCTTGGCCGGCAGCAATGGGAGAGCACCACCAAGAGGGAGGGGAATAGCAACGGAGTACAAGGGGGAGGTGTACTGTAGCAGGGGCACTGTAGCTACAGTGCGTTCTAGGGTTTCCCCTCTCCTTTTAATGGTGGCCGGCCCCTCATGGGCCTCCTGGGCCAAGGCCCGAGGTCCAGGTTGTCGGGATTTTGCAGAAAACTCCCTCCATTCTTTCTGTTAAATCACTTGCTAACTAGTTCTTCTCTCTAAATAATTATTCTCACTCGAATAATCATTCGAATACTTTTGGGATATTACATTCTACCCCCCTTAAATAGAATTCGACCCCGAATTCTGATCACACTTAACGCCAAAGAATAATCACAGCTAAAAACTTACTAACATTACCACATACTTGCTATGAATAATTCTAGACATTGCTCGCGCATGCGAGTCTCCAATTTCCCAAGTCGTTTTTCCTCCCGAACTTATGGTACCACCGTACCTTGATGCAAATGATGTATTACGCCTCATTACTCATATCGACCTCACCAGAACCACCCAACGGACAGGATTCGAAGATGCGGTAATTACTTGCTGGCCAACGACTCTTATGAAACCTTACACTCAAAATACCTCAAGCATTCTGTCAACACCGGGTCATAGAAAACGTTATATACCCCACTCCAGGACTCGAGACGGTTCTAGCGAATGGCTATTATTCCAAAATCCCCGCAACTTCCAAAACAACCAAATATACTTTATGCTATCTTTCTCTTTGGGACCAAACCATATAGCTTGCACGTAAACATATGGAACTCTTATTCCATCTCTCAGTCAATCTCTTCATCATAACAAGGAGAACCTCCGTTAAGCAGGGGCACGCAACACAACTTATTTTAATCAAACTTTAATAATCAGATTTAATTGAAAACAAAGGATTCACAATGCAACTTCAACTTTCCTCCAAAACACTCAAATAGAAAATCGAAAATTCCTCATGAAAACCTTTTCACATTCCAACTAGGAAGTTTGCAAACAACACCGCATACACCAAAAGAGAAATCACTTGAATGCCCAAATCAAACACTTCATTTATTTTCCTGAACTGGAAAGATCCACCTTGCCACCATGCAGTCAACTCAAATTGTACCTGATCTTTGTCATAAAAACTCAGCTCAAACAATAATCGAGATACCACTTCTCTACTCGAGAAAAAATTCTTTTCTCAGATGTTCTTTTAAGAAATAAACCTTCTCCCAAATCATGAGTTTCCAAATCATCACACTAACTCCTTCCTCTTAACCAACAACCCCAAAACGATCCTCGAACCGAAAGAACAACCATACTTATTTAGAGAGACTCTACTAATCCACAAAAGGATTCTCTAGTCCATTCCTATACCTAAGAATTATTTTGACAAATGGTTTCCAACACCTCAATAGAGATTTTTCACCCACAACCACATCATCTCATTCTGTTGAAGATAGTATACTTCAAATTCTCAGCACACATTCTCATTTACTTTACCCAAAGTATACTATCAAAGATCAACACACTATTCAAAATTCGCTTCTGTTTATCTACCTCTACACATAATATTTGGGTCTCCAATGTCCTATCATAAAAATGCAAAGCCCAAATTCAACCTTCAAGTCTTCTGCCATGAATTTCTGGTATAATTGATAGGAAAACCTCATATTCTGTACTAAAATTTCAGATGACTCAACAATAACCTCGATTATTATTATCAACATTCCTCACTAATCAAGTAAACGCCCCAAGGCGATTTATTTCACCAATCTTAGATCTCCTTTAATCCACACCAATTCAATTCGGATACACAACCACAAAGATACCCATTCGCAATACTCTAACCGGTTGACCAAGATTCAAGCATACTCAATCACTAACATCGATAAATAAATAAATTCTTAACCAAGTTATCCTTAGAGATAATCTAACCCCCATAGGGTTACTCACTGAGGCCGAATCATACTTGATAATATCTCAACAATTCCTGCTATCCCATTAATTAGCACAACGCTTAGGTTTCTCCACACCGTTACTCTCATTAAACTTCACCATCATAACTCTTCTACAAAATATTACTAAGTATCCAATTGTGATACTCTAATACATTTATCAAGAGTCCATACTTTCGATAATCCTAACATGGGCAAAGGTTATTGGATCATAATTCGCCATAGGTTCTACTAGTTGTAACACTAATCAATTTTATTTCATCAACAAACATTCCTTTTAAATAGAACTTCCTCCAGGTGTTATAGGTCAAAACCAATTCACTGTCTTCTGTACTTCAAATAGGTTGGTTCCCAAAATCTAACCACTACCAAATACTTGTCCACCAACAACCAGTCACTATATTACGCTTTATAAGACTTGGCAACATAAGTTGGTTAATTCCTTTCTCAAAAGGAAGAAACAAACCAAAAACAGGTTCCAACGCACAAGAAAATGTTGCTCCTCGGAGTGAGCACGAGACCAAGAAGAACAGTCAAATAGCAATGATCTCGAAAAGCATAATACGAGTCCACAGTTGAGGGCACATGTCCCACAAGAAGGAATATCAAACCTCCATAAATCAAGATAAAACATTGCTATTGAAACTCAAGAAACTCTTAAGCTGTAACAACAGAAAAGTTGCAGATTACAATTCTTAACTCCAACCTCAAATGCTTATGGTACACATCTTCCGTTAATAAAGAAAGCAATTTTTCTTTGATTACAACATTACTTGCCAATCCAAACAAGAAATGCCTAGAAAACCAAATAACATTAATCACTTAGGTACCAAACGGAACCTTCCCATATGTCACATTGCTCAATTAATTCCATCTACTACGTAAATCATGAACTCCCAAAAGACCACGAATGCAAACTCCAAACATTTCCTTTAACTGATATTACGCAAGGCAATTAACTTCCTTTCTCTCTAGAAGAATCATCACCACTACAACGAGTCAGAATCCCTAGTGGACAATCTTGCTAACATCAAGAATAATCTACTCTTAACAAGATTCGTTATCGTCAACTCTTCCTTTATAAAGCCCCCAAAGGCTCACCAAAATGTTACATACCCCTTTGTCACCTCATCCTCAATTGAGTGCATACCAAATTCTTTCACTCTCACTACAACAACCACTTTATTTTAGAGGAAAACTACTACACAATTTAAAAGGTTATTCCAAAACCCTTTCATCAAAGACAAACTATTATTCGATAGTTCTACCATCATGTAAACATTGTTCATCCATTAAATCCCATCAGCTTATCTCTTAGTGATGCTCGACACCAAACTTTAATAGACAATAATTGCACCTAGCAATTACATATAATCACTAAGTATCCACCAAAGGTTACTCCAAGATTAATATCCACTAAGACAATAATCTAACTCCTTTTGAACCTAACCATCCCAAACGGTTAGATTAATCCATTGAGACACGTTAATCCAATTTACCAAAGAAGTTTACCAAATGTATCACTACTAATGATCAACTCAATTCATCAATGTTCCACACCTCTTATTAACTCTATTGATTACAATTAGGTATAGCCATAATCTTAATCACGGCTCGTCAAGAACTACTACAAGTCACTTTCAAATTTATCAACTTTTCTTTCAAGGATCTTAGTTAAGATCGATCATGCACACACTGCAGACCTAACCTGATGATCCATATCATATCCATTAATTTCTTTGATTATAACCTCTCACTTAACCAAGACAAAACATCGCTAAAAGGTTTAACATCTTCTTTCATAAAAGAGAACCATCAATCTTCAACACTCAAAATACCCAAGAGAGATATATTGAGTCAAAACTTCCACGCATTAAAGTACTTGAAAAGGAAACTTTCATTATCCAAATCATCAAGCGAAATAAATGGATCAAGTTTTTTTTCCAATAAGGAAGACAAACTCCAATACGAAGGTCAAACTTGACAATTAACCAAGTTCACCAGCCGCAAGAATAACTCATCGGTTGGGAAAACATTGATTGCTTTACAGGGCAACTTAAACCAACGGGAGCACAGCAGCATCTCTCAAAGAATCCCATCAACTGGAATGGACTACTAATCTAAGAGAAGTTCATCAACCACAACTAGATAAGAGTCGACCAAATTCAAACTTCAAGGAAGAGAACAACTCTTCTAAATATACTCGCTATCAACGCCTGTACTACGATATCTGGTGTGGACACTTCGCTATTCCTATACCACTTAACGGTGGTGTAACCTGCATGACCAGACCACAACCACAACCTCCACCTCTCAACGTGGGTTATCCCCACACATAATAACCATAGTATTATAATATAGATATATCGATCATCTCATAACAGAATCATCAATACAACTCAAGAAGCGTAAATGCAATGCAAAACCCATCCCCAACTCTGTGCTTAGTGTGTCAAGTTTAATTTTCTCAATACCACGGACCTCTGACCCTCTCGATACCAAGCTGTAACACACGCCCAAAATCCGCTCAATGCCCGGCCCAGGTAGGGCGGACCACAGACACATAGCACCCCACTTACACTTTCGTCCTCGCCGTGTAAAAGGGTTAACCGGAGGTGCTATGTTTGGACCCAACAGGCATTATATACTAGTACAACTCACTTTAGACAAGCAATGTGGGACTAATCCCACCACACAACTCCTCATGGGCCACATGGGCCGCATACGAGTAGGCCGAGGTATTACATTGGTATCACTGCACGGGCGCGTGCGGGACAGGGACGCGGGCATATGGCGCATGGCGCGTGTGGTCCCGGAGTGGACACACGGCATGGCATATATGCCGGCACTGGACGCACGGACGTGTACCGAGGGGTGGTTCTGGACATTTGCCGCGTATGCGGTGTGCTGCCGAGGGCGTCAGCCCTTAAAGGGGGTGAATGTAATAGCTCGGCCTACTCGTATGGGCGTGTCCCCTCGTGTGGGCGTGTCCCCTCGTGTGCTAGATGCGAGGAGCCGAGATGTTGAGACTTGAGAGGAACGAAGTAGCGGACAGCACGTGGAGCCGAGAAGAAGTACTCAAATCCCTCGCACCTTCTTCTCTTGATGAGACCACCGGCCACATCAATTTTGACATAAGCTGGCCGGTAGTATACAGTATTGGAGGAAAGTCGCAGATTCCCAAAGAAATAAGTATGAAGTAGAGGTACGGCTGCATGTGAAGACAAGTGGAAATTTGTGAAGAACTGGAAGGACTTATACGTGCGAACTTGTTGCTTGTAAGGAGAGGAGATAGAATATGGAGTGTGGAGTGTCGGAACGGCATGATGCTGAGGGACTGGATCCTCTGTAGCGCGGTGTCGCCGGGGAGGAAGACTGAAAGAGATGGAGAAGCTTAGGCGGGAGGTAGCCGACGTCGAACAGCCACCACATCCTCATGTACGACCGTTCCGCCGTGGCAAGAATGCGATGTAGTATAGTCTAATATCGAAATTCCTTTTTCTTGAAAAAAATTGAATAGAAATTTTGCAAGATTTGAATTAAAGATGTTTGATTGTGTAGTCAATTAGCACAATTTATCTTAAGGTATCTCTACCCATACTTCTAAGAGATTGTTGGGAGGCGGGCCCATATAGCAGGTTTGCACACGCTCTCTAAATCATCTGTTTTCTCTCTTTTTCAAATCACTCAATAATATCTAAGCCAACCAGCAAATAAAAGCTTTTTCAACAAGGATTCACCAAATCTTTCTCTCCTGTGTTATTGACTACAAACCGAGTCATCTTGTGAGGCAACATCATGAAAAAAATAATATCCTTTTGATGGATGCTGCTTACTATTCTCACCGTCCGATCAAACCAGCTGGAACCACAAATGCGATAATTTTCAAAGTTGTGGCCAGACGAAAACCCATTGGCCTTTGACAGTTTGCCTATTCCATGCGCATGCTTGGACGGTTATAACTATCTAATAACCGATGTAGTAGTCGAGAGACAACCAATTCAATTACACAATGAACACCAAAGAGAGACACAATGTAGAGGACGATCCAAAAATATTTATTCATTTGTTATCCTTTGTAACATCCTAAATTTTGCCCTTTCAAAAAAAATTATTTCAAATTAATTAATTGAAAGTGTTCATTTTCTTTTGGAGCTATTGCATTAATTTAAATCCAAATCCAAATTCTATCGACTCAATTCAAATCTTGTCTCAAAATCCAAATTCAAATATCGTAATTTGAATTTTTTTCCGCGAATTTTCTCCTGGGCCGCAACCCATTTCGCTAGCTCATTTCTGTTTCTTTCCTTTCTTTGCCTTTGCCCTATTCTTGCCCAGCTGCGCCCTAACCGCGCCCTCCGCGCCGCGCTGTGGGCACTCCGCTCGTGCTCCAACCGTGTCATGCGCATTCCGCTCACGCCATCGCCGTGCCGTCATGATTGCCGCCTTCAATCCCACCATTGACACGAGCAATCAATTGTGTTTTCGTTTCTTTAGTTTCCAAACCGAACCGAGAAGGCCGCCGTGAATCCCGCTCGCGCCTGCGTGGATCTGTCCCCGGTAGTGCATATAAAAGGAAGCCCTAGCACCTCCTCTACCCCTTCACACCTCCTTGAACTCCCTCTGTTCCCATAGCACCACCACCATCGCAGGCATCTTCTTCCCTAGCGGCAGCCGCCAACTCGCGTCGCCGTTCCCACCGCTCCGGTGAGGTACTTTCCCAACCAACTGCGTCACATCGTGTTCCCGAGATTCGTGAGCATTTCACCTCATTCAATTTCGCATTTTCCGCAACACATCGCCGAAATTCATCGTCGCCGGCCGCCGCACCATCCTTGCCCGATCTCCCTCTCCGGTGAAACCCGAGCCAAGCTTTGTGTGTCATCTCATGTTCCCGTGTGTTCCCCACCTTTTCCCCATCTCGCCTCGGTCTCTACGTCGCTGTGGAGCATCGCCGCCACCTCCTTCCCACCACCGTTGCTCCGCTACCTCGGCTGCCCTTTGGCCACCTTGACTCACTCGACTGCTTACCCATGCTGTCACCATGCCCATGCGCACGTCGCCTTCCCCGGAGCGCCGCTGCACCACCAGCGTCGTTGTGTGCCCACACGCTAGTGCCGCCGTCACTTTGGTCGTGCTGCCGGGGTTCCATTTTGGCCCCCGCTGGCTGCTCCCACGGCACCGCTCACCACCGGTGCCGCGCGCCCCAATCGCCGCTACCCTACTTTGTTTCCTTCCTCTATATATTCTTCCTTCACTACACCAGGACCAATCTATTGTAACACACACTTTGCAACACATGTAGCATATGTTGCAGGAAAACTCCACTGCAACACATATTCTCATGTTGCTACGACCCAAGTGTAGAAAACTCCAAATATACTCAACCCCTAGTATGTTATCACATTTAGTAGTGTAAGTTACAACACTTAATATACGTGTTGCTATGTCAATGAACAAATTTTATGACCCATTTAATTACCACGTAATGTTATAGTACTAATAAAAATAAATTGGTAATTATAGTAGTAGGAACGATAGGCTAAGATACTTCGTAGTTCTAATTCTACTAATCTACTTATTTATTTTTATAAGAAAGGAATATGCACACCATCATAATGTGGTTTTTCTATTATCTCACCATGGCGCTTGCATCCAATGTAGAGTGATTATATAATTTATTACATTAAAAGATGTATTGATTTTTATAATATTATAGGCAAACTAGTTCGGGATCAACGATCGACAAACAATAGTTCAATATTGAAGAAGCATATTTGATTGGCTTATGTACCGCTCCATTTTTTAATCTTATGTTTTTCAATTTATTTATTATTAGTAATAATAAACCATCGTTTTTTAAAATTGTGAAATGACATTTTTTATCATGTGTTTTTCAATTTATTTTTGTTATTAATAATAAACCATTTTTATAATTGAGAAATGAAATAAACGACAAAAAATATTGTTTCTTTCGGGCAACTGGAACCTAGGACTGATCTCAGGCGTCGATCCGATCGCACAACCAACCGACTAACTCATGCTTTCGTTCTAGACAGAGGACATAATTTTTATATTACAGGAGGGTGCCTCGCGTCTTGTCCTTCAGCGAAATTCCTCACCCAAATCCATCCCCCTCCCTCGTGCTCCCTCTCCGTGGATCCGATGCCGGTGCCTCCTCTCCCTCCCTCCGCGGTTCCTCCTCTCAGTCCATCCATTGCCGGGCGAGCGATCATGGCGTCCCTTCCTCCGCCGGTGCCTCCTCTCCTCCACCCACCTCACTTGCCTCGCACGAAGGGAGCGATCGTCCCTCCTCTCCTCGCCATCCGAAAATGTCGCGACGATCGCTGCTTCCTCGCGTTCCTCTTAACCACCACCTCTCATCCCCTCTCTCCCTCCCCACTCAATTCTGCTGCGTCGCCAACTCTGGCGACTGCCGGCCTCTCCCCGGCCGGATCTCGAGCTCCAAGGTGAGCTCCTCCACTCGCTCTTTTCTTCTCCAATCCCTGCATTGATTTTAGAGGTCGTGCTTATCCAATGCATCCTTACCGAACCACTTAGGTTCAGATCTTTGTCGTGGAGTCTTGGAGTTTTGAAGGTTGACCACTTAGTGAATCGGTCTTATACGGCTTAAGATACACCTAGAAAATTTTTATGTTTGGCGGTGTTGATAAGTTATCATATGATGGCGAATTGCATTTCTCGAGAATCACCGGAGGACATATTTGACTCGGTGATAGGCCTCTCAAGGCAAGCGATGGTGGCTTGGGGTGAGGATCCATTCCAATGCTGGCAAGATGTATGAATCTTCTTGAAGCTTTAAGAAGCTCCTCTTGAAACAATGATTTCACATATTCTGTGCATCAGTAATTGATAGTCTGTGCATGCTATCATTTTGCTTTTCAATTCTTTGCAACAATGTCTTGTACTCTTCTCTTGTGTAAATGTTAAATGTTCTATTTGTTCTTTTACAACATATAGCATGCAACACAGGAAGAGATGATCGATATAGTATACTACACATCCGTATTATCCGGGCTCTGATAAAACATTTTTCTCATTTGTGCAACATATGTATGTTTCCCCATTTGGTGGGGTGATGTACTTAAATGAGTATGCTTATTTCTCTTGATGCATTTGGATATGACTTTGGGAGGCTATTGCATTCCCCATGGTTGATCACATTTCTTATGATAACTTCAGGTTCTATGCCTTCATTGGGACCTCCCTGTACTCGGATGGCTTGTCAATTGTGAAAAATGGTTGTTTCGCTGCTCATTAACTCTATAAAGATCTTGCCGCTTGGAAACTAATATATTTGTGTCGGACAAGTGGCATTGGGTTCACTTGTAAGCCTCACATTGGATGTTTTTTTCGACTTTACAGAACCAATTTTTCAAAATGTAAATATAATACTCTAGTGGTGACTCAATATCTATTTATATTCTAATTTCCTTTGTCTCATTGAACAAAATCGCTCAATGACATGATTTTAATTTTCAGCAACAATCGACTTCGTTATGTTGGAGAAGAATTATAATGTAATCGTATAATGTTTTCTTTTCGGGATGGTTCTTGTAATGGCCTGCAAAGACTATGCGACTCTTGGAAGGACAAGGTCAGTTCATGTTTGAATAATTCTGCCGCTTTATTAAAGATAGTTTTGTTTGGCATGGAGAATTATTTAATTTTTGGCCGAGAGAGTTAGTAACTTTTTTGCCATCAATTTCATGCGGTTGGGAGCCATTGTCAGTAACTTAGTTGCTAGGGAGAAACTCGCAGATGTTTACTCTGGAATAGCTACGGTATCTTTGTTTGGATGACATTGTGTTTTGCACTGCATCTTGTTTACGGTAGGACTCGATGTCCCATTACTATCATGTGGATGCGTCCAAAGTCTAAAATTTCTATAGTAAAAGAAATGACTAAATTCACTTGAATAGTTGAATTATGATTTAGTTTGTACTCTTTTCTTTCTATTTTCAAAAGCAATCAATGGTTGTGGTTTGGTACAATTAACATTGATGCCTCTCCCCTTGAGAAACAAATGCTAGCTAGCGATGAATCTGCAGGAGGAACCTCACTTACTATTGGAAGACTAACGGTCATTTTTCTGTATCTGTTCTATTGTTCTTTGTTATAGTACGTATGAGTAGCTATATACACACAATAGCGTAAACTATGGTTTTGTAAGTAAGATTCATCCAACATTTGATCCAAATTAATTGGTATATCCCTGGCAAAAGGTAAGGAAATGCTAGATTTCATTTCATCATTAGTTTGCCATTAAGAGTTTGCAAATCGACAAGAGCATCTTGTGTAGTTAGAGACTTATTATGATTGGGTGTAGTTTCAGATGGACTTCCATAACTATAAGTAGAACTTTATCATGTTCAGTCAAGAATTGCAAGCACATCGCAATACGATTCATAATAATTTTTTGAAATCCAAATATATAATGAAAACTGATAAAACACTTTGCATGTTAGAACAACCCAGCATGAAAATAAGAACTGCCTAAAATAGAATATTAAAATTAATCTGTGACTACTAGATGTCTCTCTTCAAAGATATCCAAGAATATACCAATATAACCTTCACATCCGATACTTTGTAAAAGAAAGGTATTATCAAAATGTTGATAAAGTGTTAGGCTTTTGGTATTCTGTTTTTTCACTGTTTAAATTTGCAAGAGTGTTGAGTGCAATGTATCGAACCTAAACAACTCTTTTAATGAACAAGATACATTACGGGTAATTTCTTATTACTACAGCTATTCCATTTCTATATTCTACAGTAACTACATCATTTTGTACTTACAAAATAACTAATGTGTCCCCATTTAATTTTAGAATAAAAAAGGTCATGTTGACAGAGACAACGCATGAGAGAAAAATAATATATTTTCTACTAAAAAGGTTAGCATAGCGTTGTTACATGTGTTATAAGATCATACCATTATTAGTTGATTTACATGACTATATGATGCAACTAGCAACATGAGGATTTAAATATCAAGGAAGTAACACATCAAGAAGCATCATCATGTTCTGCTCATGATTTTCCACGTGAACAAGTATTTATTTTGTGTTGAATCTCTATAATGCAGAATTTGCCACTCTATTTTCAGTTGGATGTAATTAGATCATGTTACATATAAACCGTTACTGCATTTCCTTACATAAAATATATTTCTTCTAGCTTGTTCACACTACATGATGTAGCTAAACTTATCTTCTCATTTCAGTTTCATATACAGAGAAGAAAGTCTATTGATCATAGGAAAAATATGGCAGTGCAGGTAAGATTATGAATATTAAAATTTTTGTTGATTAGGAAATATGGAATATGAATTTTATATCCTTAATCGTATTTGGGTCTCATAACATTTGTTTTGTCTAACTGTAGCAAAATAAGAAGTAGAAGCAATTACAAGACACTATGAAAAAGAGATAAGAAAAATTGACTCAAAAGAATATCCGTCTTTCTGCAATGGAGGTACATAAGAATCATAGAAATGTTCCTTCTTAACTATGATAGATCTAATTGAAGTATTTCTTTTAATGACTATTAAATTCCAATGCAGTTTGGTACCACCGTACTACTCAAGTCTGCCAACAGATATCCAAACAAAGAGCCTGTGGCATATGCTACTTTCTTGAGTAGTGATCCAGATGCACAAGTTGGTGGTTTCAAACTTGGTAACCAATTTTGAAAAGTGCGTGTTAATTATCTTATTGAAGAGCATGAGGTGTTGGTAAGGCCGTGGGAGAACTACAAGACAATTGGTCAAACCAAAAGAAAAGCGATTGCCTGGCCTTCAATTTGTGTATGTTAATTTTAGCTAGATTCAATTTATGTCAGATTTACTTGTCCTACATCATATTTACATCCTTACAATTTATTGTTTTCCCTACAGGTTGAAAAGATCAACAGTTGAATTACTACATTTGGATGTTTATCTCTTCGATCGATGGATCAAGAATCAAGGAACTTCATGAAGAAAAGAAAGTAGTAGTTAGATTTTATATTTTAGAATTCAAATTTTACTCTTGTTCAACGCTCTTGTGTTGACAACAAATCAGTTGTTTTTGTAATGTGGAATGATGTTAACAATACCAATATTTATTTCCTTAATACAATGCAATCTACTTTTTGAACATTGATCATGTTGAGTTGTGTTATACATTCTGCAATATGATATGCTTAATTAGCAAATAATTTTTTGTAGCAATTATAATTTCCACTACGTAGCACATAAATAAATCGTATTTTTCTATATACTAATTTATGTTGTAATATATCAATTATATGTTGCTAACAGGTGTTAGCTATGTTTCGAAAACATGTGTTGTAACAAATAAAAAAATGTGTTGCAACTTCGCAACACCTTTTCCTTTGTATAACAATACGTAATTTGTGTTGCGGTAGACCTACCATATAGCAACACGACCAACAACATCACTTATCATATGTGTTGCTATCCATCCTAGCAACACATATTTGTAGATATAGCAACATATACGCGTGTTGCTATAACCTAGTCCTGTTGTAGTGCTTCTTTCTCTCTTTTCTTCTCACTGACATATGAGGTCCCACTTGTCATCCTCATTCTTTGTTCCTCTTTCTTTCTTTCTTTTTTTCATTGATGATCAGGCCGCACTAGTCATACTCTGTTGTGTTGTCTTATTTCACCTGAAGGGAATATTCCTCTCCCTCAATTTTGAGGATTTTCTAATCCCACTAACTTCCAGATGCTCATTCACTTTTCTATGAACTCCGATTTAGTTGATTCTTGTTCCTAAATTCATCTAAATTCACAATATCTCTATTGGTACTAATTTCATAATTTTTGGATTTTATTTGTTTATTTGTTATTTATTTTGCCTCGTTTCACATGTGTAGAGTCCGCCGCTGCCGAAGTCACTTTGGACCAGCCAGACGCGGTAAGCTCCAACTTCGACGAATGCAAGTCTCCTTTGATCATATTGTTCCTGTGTTTTCCAAATCCACTTTTAAATTTCAGAATTAGTATGCATTGCTATTTACATAAAATGATAAGTTCAAATCCTAGGTTGTTAGTTAATCTTAACTTTGTTAATGTCTTCATTTGATGTTGTTATCATTGAACCTTTGTCACCCTAGTATAGAAAATCCATGATATTTATTGCATTATTGTTGGATTAATTAATATGGTTGAAGTGCTTAGACATACGTGGTCGGTCACGATCACCTATTGGGAGGAAACTATTATTACCTTTTATGTAAATCTTTTTGTGAAATATATGGCAATAGGTATTACCGTTGATTTATAAAATAAAATAAAATGGTAAAAATTTTGTTTAGATTTGGGTGGATGGTAAGTTCAAGCAGGTGCAGCTAGAGCATGAGAACTTATAATGTGTTAAGTTCCGCCCATGTCATATTAAGGATCGACACTTGTGACTATCGAAACTGAGCACTACCGTACAACCACATGTCTAGAATGGAGAGGACCTGGCTAACTAATTTACTAAGTCCAGGCATTAAGCCCACAGGCTGTAGTTGATAGGTGTTCTTTAGAATATGGTAAATGTACTTCTATATCTTGAGATGTGCAGAATATGGTAAATGTACTTTCATATTTTGGGTCATGCAGATAGTGGTAAATGAGTTCCATGTCTATCAGGGCTTGTGCCGGCCGATGGTAATTGACATCCATGTTCGGGTAGGTTATCCCTCATAGCAGTGAGCGAGTAGGTTATCCCCCACAGCAGTGAGCTCCGAGTCGATGGTAAATGACATCCATGAATTGGGTTAAGCTCATAGGGCGGGTTGATGTAAAGATAAAGTATTGTAAAGGCCTGGTGATAATCACTTAGTCGCACACCTTTGGAAGTGTCTGAAGAGGACAATATAAGCTGATTATCTCATATGGGTCAAGCTGCACAACCTCTGTAGAGCGTAAAACTTTTTGAATAGCCATATCTACGGTCAAGGGTGGGCAATGTGCATTTTCACATGGTAGATTTTACTTTTGTTTTCAAAGAATTATTTTGGGAATTTAGGAGTAGTTGGAACTCTTGTATTGTTGTGCTACTAGCTAGAGCTAGTTGGGCAGCTAGAGCCCTACTCTTTAAACCTTGGCGGCTAGAGCCTCGATACTAGTGATTGGTAGCTAAAACCTTCACTAGTGAAACAATTAATTAATTTATCGAAACTACGTTTGTCAAATGTGCTTTATAAAAATTGTTAAAACATAAAATAATGCTTTGGTCAAAAGAACCATATAAGCCCCATTTTTTTAAAAAAGCTATGCATATGCATTTTTCCCAAGACTTGCGAAGTACTTTATGTATTCACGTGCTATACTCAAATTAAATCTTAGAAGCCTTCAACGACACGGAGGATGATTATGACTACTTCACATGTGGCTTTGATCAAGGACACCTGGAGTACTAGGCTATGCTCCCCAATCGAATGCCGGTGGGCAATTTGATGGGTCAGCACTCGAAGTTTATCATTTGTTGTTTTCGCTACTGTAAGACTTGAGGTCATGTGACCATTATTGAAATAAGTGGCCTTAAGACTGGTACTTTGTTATTACTTTTATGTTAAATCATGATTCAAACTAATTATCAATGTTGTATCCACTGTGTGCACTAGCTACTTGAAGGATCGGTTATGGCGACTAGAGGGGGGTGAATAGGCGCAAATTAAATTTCCCCACTCAAGTATTTCTTCTCTTGAACTCTAGTACTATGAGGAGGACACTAGGTTCAAGAACACCAAGAACAGAAAAAATCAGAACAAGAATTTCAGAAACTTAGCTGTTAAGAAACCTCAAGAACTCAAGTTAAACTTAACCAAAATTGGTGAAACTTGAAATATAGCAAGATAAGGTTCTCAGGGTTATGATTCCAAAAGGAATTGCAGAATAAAGCCCCAGAGAGAGACCTATCATGCTTCAAGATCACGTTGCATCAAATCTGGAATTTCAAAAACTTGCCCGCTAAGAAATCTCAAGAACTCAAGATCTACTTAACCAAAATTGATGAAACTTGAAACATAGCAAGATGAGGTCCTCAGGGTTATGATTCCAAAAGGAATTACAGAATAAATCCCAATAGATAGACCTATCATGCTTCAAGATCACGTTGCATCAAATCTGGAATTTTCAGAAACTTGCACGCTAAGAAATCTCAAGAACTCAAGATCTACTCAACCAAAATTGATGAAACTTGAACCATGGCTAGGAAATGATCTTGGGGCTATGATTCCAAAAGGAATTGCAAATATATGTCCAAAATCTCAACCTTTTATGCAAATAGTTCAAGCTGCATCAAGAACAGCAATTTCAGCTCAAGAACACAGTTAATACAAACACAACTTGAGCAAGAATGAATTCTAATGGATCTTGTTGGGTTAGAACATGTTCTTGATGAACTCCTCAACCTCGTACACGTCATAGATCCAATAGAACTACAGAAAGTAGAAGGAGGGGAAGAGAAGCTTAAGTTGCAACAAAGAAAAGCTAGAAATTGCAAGAAATAAAATATATTTCAGAACATATAAGAACTTGAAACTTTCATTGCTTCAAGAGGAACTTTCATTGCTTCAAGAGGAAGGATTACAAAGCCACACTTTATGGTGGGCAAAGATCAAAGGAGTATAAATCCTTCTCAAAGATTTAGTAGTGGAGGCATACCTCTACCCCTCTATTTATAGCCCTATTGGGAGCAACCTCAACCCTTGGATCACCTCAAGGGCTAAGATTAACTCTTTCCACTCATTCATATCCACTTAGGGTTCAGCCAACTCTACCCCTTGCCTAGAATACCCCTCTTGACTAGCTACAATTACATCAATGCCCTTATGTTGATTTTGGTCAACATAAGCCACCTGGAGCTACCACTCTGCTCCACCTTGACGATATTCGGTCCTCGTTGACTTGTCACGTCCCCGCATTGTGTCTCGAGCTCCGAACACCCTCGAAACGCTTCGTCGACACTTGGACGCTGCCAAGTCACCCTGAGCCACTGCACGGACTCGTCTCGCGCCATCTTCATGAAGACTCCATCTCTATGACCGGACTAGATCCCCGATGATCTTCTCGACCAACATGATCGTTCTGGATGCCAGGCTCTCCATGCTTGCTCCGATCCCATGTCGAAGATGATCCAAGCCATCAAGTCAACCTGTAGTCAATAGAGATAAAGAAATCATTTCCTTGGCACAAGCGTCGTGCACTTGACCATCATTAGTGAAAATATGCATCATAAAATCCCATGCAACCTAGGTGAAACTCAAAACTTGACTTCGCAAACTTTAACAACTATCGAACCTCCATCAATAAATCCCAAATGCTGTCAAATATTCATCATAACATGGAAAGGGCCTCCACATGGTCTCTCAATCTCCCCCTTGATGAATATGTTGACAAACCACATCAAAATGCAAAGTGAAGGTTTTAAAAGAAAAGAAGTTTGCAAAGAGACTAACTTGGTCCAGAAAAGAAGAAAGAAGATCATGACCAAGTTGCCAAAATAGAAGGGAGCTCAACACTAGAAAAAAAAAACTTTGCTCAAAAGCTCCAAAGATATTAAGCTAAAAAAAAATCAAATGAAGAAGATGATAACCAAATGACCTAAACTTCATTTGAAAATCATTTTAATGCACATTTAAGCTCAATTATAGTTGAGATTAGCATTAAGTCAATTTGTGTTTTTTTTTTGCCTAGTTAGCATGCATTCTTCCTACAATTCTCTCCCCCTTTGTAATTTAGTCATCAAGGAACAAGTTAATACAAATGAGCGCAAAAGAGAGCATGTATGCATGAAATGCATGGGAATGCAAACCTAAAGAGCTTTGTATATTATTCAACATGAATATGAAGCTCAAAGTATTACACCAAGCCACCTCAATTTAGAACTTGCTAAACTAGTTCATGAACAAATATATAGCATAAAGCAAAGACTAGCTAGCAAGATAAGCAAGTTACACAAATTAAGGCCAAGTTTTGCATGATTACACAAGTAGCAAGTTCTTAGCATAATTTCAACTAAAAATACATAGCCATGTCCAAGATGCAAAGAAAAACCTAGAGTTCAACCTAGTCAACACTTTGGGTGTGCTACAAGTTCATGAAAGAACCTAAAGCTCATTTTATTTCATATTTGTGTTTGCAAGGTGGGATCGAACCACATCTTTTGCAAGGTGGGATTGAACCACATCTTTTGCAATTTTCAACATTTTTCATTTTTTGGTGAGGTCGACCTCACATCTTTTCAATATTCATTTTTCAAAAAAAAATTGGTGAGGTTGGCCTCACATCTTTTCAATATTCATTTTTCATTTTTTTTTGGTGAGGTTGGCCTCACATCTTTTCAATATTCATTTTTCATCATTTTTTTGTGAGGTTGACCTCACATCTTTTTCTATGAGCAAATTTACACAAGGTTCAAACATGATTCAAAATAGCACAAGCCCAAGTTGCTCTAGGGACTCTAATAGAAATTCAGATTATCTAAAAACATGGCATAAGTATTAAGAGTAAAAAAAACATGTGAAAGCTACAAGTGTCATCAAGTTTTCAAAAGAGCTCATGTGAACATTTGAATTTCAGCAAGCATTGATAAGCTAAATGACACATATCTAGGCATGAACAAGCTAGCAAAGTATTTCATTATGATAGCAAGGTGTGAATGATATGAAGCAAGTTTCCAATGTGAATAATAGACAAAGCTCCTTATCATCTAAAAGAGTATATCACATATGCCTACATGATATGCATGATAAATAAAATAAAGATCCAAGCTCCCCCTCAATAAGTGAATCGATTTCAGAGACATTTTGGTTTAAGTTGAGTTATGTCAAAATTGAGCGCAAGAAAAAAAAACTCAAATGAACTCCTCCTGAACCAAAGCTATAAGAAAGAGAGAAGAAGCTCGAAAACGAAGAAGAAAAAGGGCAAACAAAAAGCATAGACAGGATAGTGGAATTACTATGGGTCAGACTCGCTCTCATCCAACCCATATGACTCTAGGACTAGCTGATCATCTAATAAGCAGCATCCTAAAGCCACAAGATGAGAGGAAGAAGTCTAAACTGCCTAGTAAGCTCCCCCTTAAAGAAAGCCATAAGGACACACAACCCCAAGCTCTCCCCGCAAAGCTGTGAATCTCGAGCTATCTAAAGGCTTGGTGAAAATGTTAGCTATCTGGTGGTCACTCTCAACAAACTGGATCACTATGTTACCCTTCTCCACATGGTCTCTAAGAAAATGATATCGAATATCTATGTGCTTGGTCCTAGAGTGCTGCACTGGGTTCTTGGCAATGCTAATGGCAGAAGTGTTGTCACAGAAAAGTGGAACACTATCTAAGGCTAACCCAAAGTCCCGCAAGGTCGAAACCATCCAAAGCACCTGACTATAGCAACTAGCGGCTGCAACATACTCGGCCTCTGCAGTGGATTGTGCAACACCTGACTGCTTCCTAGAAGACCATGAAATGAGAGAAGTGCTACAGCTCGCGGTAGTGAGGTCCTTTGTTATCGAAAGCCCCGACAACACTGTAGCATTTTAATTAACCATAATCGTTGTCGGATTAGGCCTAAAGCGTCGTTTTAGTTCGCGTAATCATTAATTTGTATCGCTGACAGGTGGGACCAGGAGCAGAAAACAAGGGACTTAAGGAAACCGGGTTAAATGGTGAGTCTCTAACATGTGGGCCCATACGACTGGTTAAGTGATTGCGTAAAGTTGAGTAGTGTGTTTTCTATTAAGGAAAACATATTTCTTATATGCTTAAACCGAAAGTACGCTTTTGTAATCAGGAGACGTATTTCATAGGATACGTCTTCGACGTCATTCGGCTGGGGCTAGGTCAAAGTTGACCGAGTCAACCCTTTACCTTGGGTCCCACTTGTAAGTGACTGGGGCTAGATTCGGCTAGGTATAAAAGTATTAATTATGTTTTGAAATCCCAAAATGAATTACTTTTACACTGAAAATGGTTTAAACTTTAAAAATTCATAAGTAATTCATTTTAACTCCAAATCAAGTGAAATAAATTTTGTTAGTTTTAATTTGTACTGTACTTTAATTTGGATTAGGTTCGAAACATGTCTCTATTACAGAAAAATTTGATAATTATTTTAATTGTACATTAAGGACTTTAACCTTATAAAATTCATATGAACTCCAAATGAACTAAAATTTTCACCTTAATTCACTTAAAATAAGTACCTCACTACTGTAAAATTATCATGCATTTTTCAGCATTTTGGCATTTTGAAATTTTCTCGGTGTTTATTGTTATTGTTATTTTTTAGATTCTGAATTGCCTGACGCGAGTGAATATATATATCTGAGAATCCTGAGGTGGAACAAGTGGAGTATCAACAAGGCTTGTGACGAGGATTAAAACCTCTATGTATTATCTTAATACATAATAAAAGACCATACGTCTTCATGGTCGTAACCCCTAAGGCTAACGACCTCACTGGTCGTAAAGATTCCAAAGGTTACATAAGGGTACCATGGTCGGACAAGGTCTCAGATACCTAGTCTCCGACTGTAGTCGCTTTCGGAGAAGCTATGGTGGTATCCATAACTGATCCCAAGTATATTCTTACCGTGCGATGAATATAATATGTGTTGTATACTTCATATCACACGGTTACATAGTCCTAAAGACACTGACAACAACCACGATATGGTTGAGTGTCTCTAAGACACTTAACTATAGAGCAGTTAACACATTGTTAACTAATGCCTTGCCCCGACCAGTTGCAACGCTTCACCAAGGACGCCTTCTCTAGGAGTAACTGTTATCTCTTCGGAAGTTATTTAAGGGTGGAGCACAGAAGACCAAAGGGCAGAGGGATATCGAGAAGCACATCGACAATCACAATCTGGTCTGAGACAAGCTAGACGGCATCATCAGATTAGAGCATAGCAATCTTCATATTCAGTGTAATTAGGATTAGTCCCTAGTTAGGTCGTAAGAACCCCCTGTAAATCTAGTTCATATCAATAAATAGTGGCCCCATTCTATCCCAGGAAATATCGCATTTTTTTCTCTTTTATTTCTTAAGATCTATGACTCGATTGTTGACAGCTGGCGCCGTCCGTGGGAAAGAAGACGTAAGTTTCCTGAAGAAACTCTCCGCTCATCAAATCCTCGCTCACTCCTCGTAATTGCTCATGCAACTATGGCCGGAGTTTGGGATGAGAAGAATTGGTTTGACTTGGCGGACTACTCCAACCTCGACATGGAATGATGCATTCGTGCCATGCAAGAAAACGGCATGTCATGCTCCTAGCCATGCCAACCACCTCGGAATGTCCAAAAGCCACTCCAAGTCCGGTCCTTCTGACTAGCGAAACAGGTGAAGAAAATTCAGCACCGCCACTCGAGAATCTTTATACTCTCGATGAAATCATGGCTGAAAGGTACTCGCCTATGGCTTCTGGCAATTCCAGGAGCCAACCGACATCTGGTAATGGTGTCGATGAAGCTTCCATTGGTCGTAGGCCAAGTGGGGATGATAAGGCTCAGCATACGATCGACAGTCCGCCGGATCAAGCTGAGCCCACCAAGAAGACCTCAGGATGTGCTCATCTCCGACCGCTCTCCGTTGTGGAAACTCCTAGTAGAAGCACTGGAAGGCTCTCCATTAGTTACAATGGAAGCTCGTTGGAGGATCGCTGCTGGAGGCACGAGGTCAAGGCGATCGGATATGCAAATCAAGATGCCTTGCACGGTCCTACACACTCTGCCACGCCACCACGTGTTGGTGGAGATGTTACGGGCCATCAAGCAACAACTTTCGGAGGCAACAGAATTGATCGACGTCCATCAGTTAACTCGTCTGGCACTACCCCACTAAGAGTAGCTGGTCGGACGGAACAAATCCGGAGGTCAGGGGAAGGTTTAGACCTGTGTACACCTACTACCAGTATGAACCCCCCAAGACCCTCGATAAGCTGTCTGAAAACACGCAGCGTGTTTATACATTTCGTAGGCCAAGTATCGGAGATTACGCAGCAGCACCATGCAACGAAGCGTGATCGGGAACAAAGGAATTTAGGAAGTCAAACCATAACTTCGTCCCAACGCTCCTCCCTCAGTAGAGGGCAGCATGGTCGTGTTGGGGAACAATCAATACCAAGGCTTCCTCGATGATTCCAACCAAGGAGTCATGAGGGAAGAAGGCTATTCCAGGTAGCCACTCCCTCACCACGTCGAGAAGAACAATCGCTTGGACCTGACGATCTCCGACATCGTCTAAATCAAGCAGGCGGTCGAAGGCATCATACCAATGTCTACGACCGGATCGGCACACCGGAGCTCCAGTGTTTCAACCCTAGGAACCGGTCTCTGACCGATTACAATCCGACACCTTTCCAAAGAAGGCGCCATGAATCGATCACAGGTTGTCGAGCCTTCTCTGCAGGGCTCCAAGCTGTGCGTTGGCCAAACAGGTTCCGACCGGTCAACTTGGACAAGTTCAATGGAACTCAGAACCCATTAGAGTTTCTCCAAATATATACCACCGCCATCAGAGCTACTGGTGGTGACAAAAATGTGATGGCAAACTATTTTCCCACCGTGCTCGAAGGGTCTACCCGGTCGTGGTTACTTAACCTACCGGTCGGATCAATCTATACTTGGGAGTAACTCTGCGACCTTCTAATTGCGAACTTTCAGGGTACGTACGACCGACTTGGAAAAGAGGACGACCTCCACCGAATCCGGCAAGGCTCTAATGAGACTCACAGTCAATACATCAAGAGATTTAGCCAGGTTCATAATTCCATACCAGAGGTCGCAAAGTCATCTGTTATTCAAGCTTTTAAAACAGGTCTAAGGAATCATTGGTTTACGGAGGATATAGCAATGAACCCTCCACGAACAACCGCCGAACGTTTCGACATGGCCGACTAGTACGCCTAGCGAAGCAATAGAGTGGTGTGAGGCTATTGATCGGAAGGACAAAATCCCCCAGCCTGGCTTGGACAAACCAGAGAAAAAGAATAAGAAAGCTCTCAAGAAGAAGAACAACCGCAGACCCTATGACAAAGAAGTCCTGGCTATCCCTGAAAAGTTTACGAAGGGTAAAAAGGACTATACTGGTCGAGGCAAAGCAAAAGCTCTGACCGAAGGATTCCAGAAAAATAAGAAGTGGTGTCTACTTCAGCAAAGTGTGGCACGACCACGACCGCCGAGCCCGGCAAAAGAAAGCGGAGGACTATTATGCAGGTAAAGGACCATTTCCCGCAATACAGGAGCTCGGAGAGACGAGTTCCAAAAAGGACAAAGATGGCGACGAAGAAATGGAGTACCAGGAGCCTCAACACATGGTCAGCATGATCTTTGGAGAGTCTTCTTCGTATGAGTCGAGGCGTCATCTAAAGGCCATGGAGCAGGAGGTCAACCTCGTCGAGCCTCCGACCATCATCAAGCCATCAAAGTGGTCGGACACGACAATCTCCTTCAGCAAAGAAGACTGCCCCTTTCCTTCAGCTCGACCAGGTAGGTTCCCTATTGTTGTTGAACCTACTATTAATAACCGTAGGGTTAATCGAGTTTTGATAGATGGTGGTAGTTCTTTAAACATTTTATTTGCGGGAACTTTAAAAGATATGCAAGTTCCCAAGTCCAAGGTGAAACCAGTGAAATATGCCTTTCATGGTATAGTCCCTAGCTCCACCGCTAAACCGATAGGACAAGTTTCCCTACCAGTTACATTCGGAAGACCTAACAACTTCCGAACAGAAAAGATCCCATTCGATGTGGTGGATTTTGAATCCACATACAATGGAATCCTTGGTCGACCAGCCTTAGCAAAGTTCTTGATAGCCACGTACTACGGTTATCAAAGTTTGAAAATGTTGGGACCGAAAGGAGTCATCACGGTTCGAGAAGATTAGAAAATGGCTTACGTGTGTGATCGGAAATTCTTAGAACTGGTCGATGAACTTTCGACCAGAGAGGCTAATCCATCTACCGTGCAGGTCAAGCGCTCGAGGCCAAAGATGATGCCAAAGCCATCCGACCAGACAAAAGAGGTACCGCTCGACAAAGGCGCTTCTCCGGACAGCACCAAGTCACCACTTGGGTCAGGAAACACTGACCTATCTACCCGTAAAATACTGGTCGGGGCAAGACTCGACCCCAAATAGGAAGAGTCGCTCGTCTCCTTCCTCCAAGCAAATCAGGACGTATTCGCCTGGCAGGCGTCCGACATGCCCGGAGTCCCTCGGGAGGTGATCGAGCACATGCTAGCTCTCCAGCCTGATAAGAAACCGAACAAGCAGAAGCTGCGGCATTTTGCACCTGATTGGAAGGAGGCAATTCAGTCAGAGATTGACAAGCTCCTCAAGGCTGGGTTTATTCATGAAGTCGACCACCCTCAGTGGCTCGCCAATCCTGTAACAGTTAGGAAAAATAATGGGAAATGGCGAATGTGTATTGACTTTACAGATCTTAATAAAGTTTGTCCGAAGGATGATTTTCCCCTTCCACGCATTGACCAACTTGTAGACTCTACTTCTGGGTGTGAGTTACTAAGTTTTTTAGATGTGTATTCAGGGTACCACCAGACTAATATGTGTAAAGAAGATGAAGAGAAAACTTCCTTCATCACTCCATATGGCACTTATTGCTATGTTAAGATGCCATTTGGTCTCAAAAACGCTGGTGCAACTTTTCAAAGGTTGACGCAGAAAACTTTTAGTCCACAGATAGGTCGAAATCTAGAAGCCTACGTTGATGATTTGGTCATAAAGAGCACCAATGCTAGCGATCATATTCTCGACCTACAAGAGACTTTCAACAACTTGAGAAGGCATAATCTCAAGTTGAATCCAGAGAAGTGTGTGTTCGGAGTTTCTGCTGGAAAACTGCTCGGTTTTCTAGTCTCGGCTAGAGGTATTGAAGCAAATCCAGTAAAAATATCGGCCATCGACCAGATACGCCCTCCGACCACAAAGAAAGAGGTCCAGAAACTAACCGGCTGTATGGCAGCGTTAAGTCGTTTCATAGCAAGGTTAGGAGAAAAAGGATTACCTTTCTTTAAGCTTCTTTGGAAACATGGGAGTTTTGAGTGGACTAAAGAGGCAAACGATGCCTTTGAAGAACTTAAGAAGTACCTTACGAGCCCCCCGACCTTAGTTTCTCTAAGATCGAGAGAAACATTGCTAATTTACGCGGCTGCAATACCACAGACAGTTAGCAGTGTACTGATCGTAGAACGGGATAACATCCAACGACCAGTATATTACGTAAGCGAAGTCTTACATGGACCAAAGGAAAGATACCCATAGGTACAAAAGTTGCTCTATGGTCTCCTTATGTCTTCAAGGAAACAAAGGCATTACTTTCAGGCCCACAAAGTGGTCGTACCAACCCGATATCCCCTTAGTCAAGTCCTTGGAAACAGGGAATCATCAGGACGAATAGCAAAATGAGCGGTTGAGTTAGGGGCGTTTGACCTCTATTTCATCTCACAAACTGCAATCAAGTCCCAGGCAATAGCAGAATTTATTGCCGAATGGACAAACCCTGAACCCACCCAAGGGCCCAAGTACGAGCACCACGAAGAGTGGACAATGTACTTTGACGGTTCCTTGATGCTAAAAGGCTCGGGGGCTGGAGTTGTCTTGATATCCCCTACTAGCAAACACATCAAGGATGCCACCCAGTTAAATTTTCCTACCACAAACAATATGGCAGAATATGAAGGTTTACTAGCAGGACTCCGAGAAGCTCGTTCACTCGGGATTCGTAGATTACTAGTGAAAGGCGATTCTCAACTAGTAGCGAATCAAGTAGGGAAAGAGTATCAATGCTCGAGTACCAAGATGTCGTCTTGTCTGGCGGAAGTACGGAAACTCGAAAAGCACTTCTCCAGTTTCCAGATCCAACATATTCCGAGAAAGGAAAACTTTCTAGCAGACCAGTTGGCACGGATGGCCTCCACGTGGTCGACCGTCCCGCCCGAAGTTTTTCTCGTGCAACTCGATTCACCCTCGGTGGTCAAGCCTTCCGAGGACATACATGATTCTTTACAAGTCGTACAAATCAATCGTGAGAATATGGATGCTCCACAGGTCGTTGACGGTTGGCACTGTCACGATCAGGGTAGAGATTAGATGATATCGATCTACAATTATCTTCAGCATGACATAATTCCAGAAGATGATGTAGAGGTTGATCGTCTAGCACAAAAAGCCAAATCATACACTCTGATTGAACGTATCTTGTATAAATGAGGATCTCACGGAGTGTTGATGAGATGCATATCTCAAACAGTTGGCATTAAATTGCTAACCGAAATCCATGAAGGAGTCTGTGGAGCACATCATTCCTACAGAACACTGGTCGGTAAAGCCTTCAGGCAATGATACTATTGGCCAACTACCCTTCATGATGCAAAAGACCTTGTGACGAAGTGCGTACAATATTAGTTTCATAGCCGACAAGTACATCAGCCGGCACAAGCCTTGCAGACAATTCCTTTTTCCTAGCCTTTTGCAACCTGGGGACTGGATATTTTGGGACCTTTTCCAAAAGCACCCGGGGGCTTCGAATTCCTCTTCGTCATGATCGACACGTTTACAAAATGGATCGAAGCCGAGCCTGATGTTAAAACAACAACTGAAGCCGCTAAAAGATTTCTCACGAAAAATGTAGTCACACGATTTGGTGTACCAGTCGTATAATCACAAACAATGGTGCCCAGTTGTAAGACCCTCAAATATTGGAATGTGCCGAATTAAAATTATACTGGTAGCATAATTCTTAATTAAGCAACAGTGTAATTCCCTCATTAAAAATCATACTAGAAGCATAATAATAACAAGTAACAATTCCAATATTCAGGTTCCCGGATATATGTCATGCAATAGTTCCCATGGATATATGTCATGCAATAGTTCCCAGGATTAGTGACTATTGCGCATATATCCTTAAACAACATTGCATCATACACATACAAGTCATACATTCACATAATTATACATGACAGGTTACATCTTGGTTTGGTTGCTACAGTAACAAATGCCTTTGGTCATCACAAAAGTTTAACAGCAGAAGCAAAATAAACAACAAAAACTACCAATGGCCCCATCCCACAGGCTATTGCGTGGAGACTAGAACTAGCTTTACTCGTTAACGTCACCCGGATCGGCGCTAACGGGCAACTCATACAGATAACCATCCTCACCTGCAACAAGAGGTCATAACCCCTGAGTACGGAAAGTACTCAGCAAGACTTACACAAACTAATAAAAGAAGTGTTTAATAGAACCTACACAAAGGAATAGAAATTTTACATGCATAAGGTTAACAACAGAAAGGCTTGAATGGTTCAATTTTGCATAAAGCAATACATCTTAACCTACAATTGCTAAGTTTTGACAAAGAAATTTTAAGAAATCAATTTGGACTAAAACAAGAAGTAATTGAGAGCATAAGCATAAAGCATAATAATAATAAGTCACAGATCACAATCAAACCGTGCATGATAACCATCATGCGAAATAATTCCCAAAACCAAGTTTAGAGCAAGGTCTATACTGGTGACATCAATTCAAGTATCGTCAGAGTAGCAGTGGACACGGCTATTCAATAGTTTTAAAACCTGCGAGGTGTACATCTTTACCCACACGACTTAGTTAGCCAGTAAGCCTCAGGAATAATAGCACTTGCCTTTGGTATGGCGGAGTAGACTAAGATTTGGTATTTTTCCACAAGTTGACACTATTGAGTTGGACAACCCATGTGAGACTGATCTCACTTAAATAACGACTGATAGCATCTGCTCAACCGGGGCCCACATGTTGTGTCGGGAATGCCGACCCAGTCAATTAAATGCAAACTCATGTTAGCCACACATATTAGACCGCAGTCGGGGCCCTAAAGGTACGTACATGCGATGGAACACATCTACGCCCTCACCCTTCTAAGAACATCTGATATCGATATAAACCCCACATGGCATACGACACGGCCCGAAGACTTAAGCATCTATGCCATATGAAATCAATACACATGTCCTTACTCTCCTGTTTCCAACTCAATGGTATTAACCCTTTACTTAACCAAACAGTGCCCATACACCGCGTGTGGAAGTACGTTGGGGCATGAATTGAAATTTGTCGAGTTCAGTCCTTAATCAACCCAGACAAGACATCCACATTTCCCAATTCTCGTGCACAAAGGCACCCTCACTAGCATCCACTTGCCCAGATTTGAAATCAGTTTATCAACAAGATTTAGAGTCAATTCAGATTTAAATAAACTAAACAAAGAATCAAAATAAATAAAATTTATTTGTTGTTCCCGTGTTTGACAAGATAAGCTTGCCAAACACTACCGATTCTATAATTTGCATGGCTAAGCAAAATTTTAAAACTAGCTATTATAATACCACAGACTACCTTAGGTTGAGTGTATGATCAGATTTAAGGTAAGCTACAAGTTCAGGTTCTAACTAACTAGGGACAGCTCACAAATAATTTTTAGAAAGTTGCATGCAACAGTATTACTGTATTTTGTAAATCTACAGTTCAAAAGATTAGGATCAATATGGTGCAGAGAGGATGCTTGCCTTGGTAGTAATAAATAACCTCTTGCTCAGGTTCTTGCTGCTCAACAATAGACTCAACAATCTCAGAAGAACCAATATCTAAAAGAAAATAAAACCCAATGAACACAGAGAAAAACAGAGAACAGCATGCATAAAAAGAATGTATGGTCAAAGGTTTAATGCATTATTAGCAACATGCTTAAGGTACATTAACTTATTTAAGGACAATAAGCTACAACTTAACCTCTGCTAATACTATTTATTACAGTTCAGAGTTTAGATAGAGCTACAGTTTCAGATTTTTAAAACTGGAACAAGACAGCTCACAATTAAATTACTTGCCTAGCTAAACATCATATAAATGGAATACTTTGCTTGAGCTAAGTGTATTTAGATTAATGCTGTGATCTAACTTGATCATTAATTAGTTAGTAATAGCAATTTAAGAAATTGGACTCTTGTTGTAGGTGTTGTCGGTTTGACCCACAATAAAAACAGCAAAGAACCTTTTTACCATTTTCGGTTGGCTTGGAAAACTACACAATACAAAGACTTTAAAGTGGAGTTACAGCTATCTGGGGAGGTAATTAATATCACCACCTATTATTGCTAACCTTAATTGCTCGGTTCACGGAAAGAAAAGAAAGAGTGGACTTTTGTCGGTTTTGACCGACAATGACCAACCGAGAGGGAATGTACAACAATAATTAGGTGGGGGACATTAAGGATCAAAAGAAAGACTACTCATGATATCAGGGTTTAGCTAAGGCCTAATTAAGCTAGTGCCTTTGGCGGAGAAACCCTAGGTCTTGAAAAGCGATATGAAAGACCGAAAAGTTATAAAACAACTTTTCGTTAAAGTAAGATTGGAGCATCGCATGAACATGTGAGTGACTCATGTGAGCTAAAGATGTTCTTAGGGAGCTTAAGATGACAAGAATCTAGGTCTAAACTTACCAGCTAGGGTTGGAGAAGATGAGGTCAAGTCCTTGGTCAAAACAGGAAAGATCCAAGTCCTTTTCTTTGGTCTGACCTAAAACGAAAATGATGGAACTTAAGCTCTAAGACCACCATACACGTTCTTGATAGGAAAGAATGGAATCTAAATTACTAGGATGAGGTTTTCACCGAAGTGGTGCTCCCACTTGCTTAAGTCGACAGAGAGGAAACCCTGGTTCCAACCCTAGAAGAGATGCCCAAAATCCACATTAATATGAGGTTTAGGCATGCTCAAAGCTGAACAAGGGTAAGAGCAAGAAAGCTTCACTGGGAAGGAAGGCAACTAGTGGAGCTCTTCTTGGTCAACAATGGCAGAAGCGCCACAGTAGGGTTTATATAGTGTTAGAGCCCCTAGAGCAAACGAGAACTCTCCAAAGCTAATGAGGTGGCAACTAAGGATAAATATCAAGGGAATATTCGTATTTTCCCTGTGCCTTACCACCGCTCCGGTGAGGATGTCGGTGACGGCGCACAGCAAGAGAAAGAGGAGAGAACGTTGCTGACAAGCGGGTCCCGAGGCGATCCTGACCACGACAAAGACACGGCAAGCCTCAAGGAATAGCAACCGTCTGATTAGAAAAGAGTGGCTGCGATGAGGTGGCCAAATAACACTGAACCGGTATCCTTCAATATGGGCCGTGCGATCTCAAATGAACGGCTAGGATTGAGGGGAGGTCCGGATGGTCCGAACGTCACAATCCCCAAGAGCCGTTCAATCATAAGCCAACGGTCCAAGATTTAATGTGCACTGGTGAGCTTCGGCCCAAAAAGGAAGTCACCGTTGGATCTAAAATCAACGGTCGAATCGATGGGAGGTCCGGATGGTCGAACGGCCCAATGGATGTGGTCCGTCCGATCAAATTCAACGGTGGATATCGCTGGCACCTTCGCCGATCCAACGCCCATCGATCAGTCCACATGTTGAGGATCCAACGGCTCACACGCTTTTCAATTTCGCCATCTAAAAATGGCATAACACGAGATCGCACACGCACATTTTTGATCCTACGGTCAACAAATGAAGGGCGATTGAGTGGTCCGAACGGCCCACCCGATCGGGTCCGTCATGAGGAAATCGACGGCTCGTGTTCGATGGAAGTTAGGGGCAGCGTGAACGTGACCGAGCCGGACCACTTGCACTGGGTTGGACTCAACGTGTTGAGGTCGAGTCGCTACAGTGCCACTGGTTGAGTTTGGGTCGGAAGGGTTGACCAATACATTTCAAAATTTGAAAAGCTTGACCGGGGCTCTAAAAATAGCAAATAAATTTGTAAAAATACAAAATTTTGCCAGCATGATACTGGGATGATATATTCCCCGAATAAATTTTTGAAACCACTGTTTCTCATTTTGAAATACATACATAATTCTCCTAAACCGACTAAATTTATTTTAAAGGCAATTATTTTTCTCAAGATCGAAATAATTTCTAAAAAATTCAACAAAAATTATTTTTGGCCATAATAATTCATCTGGCTTTTAAATAAAATACTCCCCGGTCTTAATACCAACATTGAGTGGTATTTTCTTTTGAAGCTTTGATCAAGTTTGAGTTTTTGGTTAGAAATTGGGAAAATTAGGTTGTAGCATAATGCCCAATTCGCCAAAATGAACAGTGATACTATGAACAGCATCTTATTACTGTTTATTAGGGCTGAGGCTGTTACAAACCTACCCCCCCTAAAGAAAATCTCGTCCCGAGATTTTCAGTAATTCAGAAGTTGGACAAAGATGGAACTGAAATGATGCTTTTAGAAACATAACATCAGTTATCTTTATTTCTTTCAAAGATAGAAAAGAAAGAGTTTACATAACAACATAGTGTTGTTATTACTTCTTCTTTTACATTGCTTTGTTTAACCTTGCCTTTCTTGATTCAAAGGCAATTTTTAAACAGCAAAAAGGTGGGGGTGCTCGATTCTCATCAGATCTTCGCGCTCCCACGTGGCTTCATCCTACGTTCCATTTCGTCAAGGATACGCACAGGTTGTTCTTGATAAGAAAGATCCGGTTGAAGATTAAGATTCTCATGAGCAGTAGCCTCGGTAGGAACACGAAGGCACTTCTTTAATTGAGAAACATGAAAGGTGTCATGAACTACCGAAAGAGTCTCGGGAAGTTCCAATTGATATGCCACAGCCCCTCGTTTTGCAATAACTCGAAAAGGTCCAATATAACGAGGTGCTAGCTTCCCTTTTACTTGAAAGCGATGAGTGCCTTTCATCGGTGACACTTTAAGATAGACATAATCATCTACCTCAAAGTTTAGCTCACGACGTCGATGATTGGCATAGCTCTTCTGACGAGACTGGGCAGTTTTCAAGCGGTCTCGAATCAGACGAACTTGCTCTTCAGCTTCCATTACCAAGTCTGGACCAAAGAATGGTCTTTCACCAGACTCCGACCAATTCAATGGAGTCCTACAAGCTCTTCCATACAAGGCTTCAAAAGGTGACATTCGAATACTTGCTTGGTAGCTGTTGTTGTAGGAAAACTCCACATCTGACAAAGATTTCTCCCAATTCTTGCCATATGATAGCACACGAGCTTGAAGAAGATCCTCCATCACTTGATTCACCCTTCGGTTTGACCCTTTGGTTTGAGGATGATAAGTAGTCTTTGAAGGAGAGTTCGATTCCCATTGCTTGATGAAGGCAATTCCAAAAATGGGAAGTGAATTGAGATCCTGATGCGAAACAATAACCTTTGAACACCGTGGAGACAAACAATCTTGGCAATATATAGCTCGCCAATTGCACGCCATTGAAAGTGGTTACGACAGGATAAAATGAGCCACTTTCGTCGACGATCAATTATCACCCGGATGGCATCAAATCCATTCTGAGTCTTTGGAAGTCTGGTAACAAAATCCATACCGACTTCTTCTCATTTCCATTGTGGAATAGGCAAAGGCTGAAGGGTACCAGCGGGTTTTAAGTGCTCGGCTTTAACCCTTTGACAAATGTCACATTCAGCAACATACTGAGCAATTTGTCTTTTCATCTGGCTCCACCAGAATGTCTTCTTCAAATCCTGGTACATCTTAGTGCTTCCAGGATGCAAGGAAAACTTGGAATTATGAGCCTCCTTAAGAATTAGCTCTCTCAACTGAGAATCTAAGAGTACTACCAAACGATTGTGATATCGAATGGTACCACGGGCATCTTCAGAAAATTCGTTGGCTTTACCCGCCTTCAAATTTTCCTTGATTTCAGCTACCTCAACATCAGTTTTCTGGGCCTCCAGAATCTGATCTTCGAGTGTTGACTTCACTTCCAAGGTAGTGAGAAATCCATTTTCTACCATTTCGAGATTTAAGCGCTGAAAATCAGCACATAAGCTCTTAGCCAGAGGCACTGTCGATAAACAGTTGCATTGTGACTTTCTGCTTAAAGCATCAGCCACAACATTGGCCTTGCTAGGATGATAATGAATACCCATATCGTAGTCCTTGATCAATTCAAGCCATCTTCTTTGTCTCATATTCAGATCCGCTTGAGTGAATATATATTTCAGGCTCTTATGATTAGTATAGATTTCACAACGATTACCAAGAAGGTAATGTCGCCAAATCTTTAATGCATGGACTACGGCTGCCAATTCCAAATCATGAGTAGGATAATTCACCTCATGAGATCACAACTCTCTGGATGCATATGCCACAACTCGGCCCTCTTGCATAAGCACACAGCCAAGTCCATGGCGAGATGCATCACAATAGATATCGAAATTCTTATGAATATCTGGAAGAGTGAGAACGGGAGCTTCGGTCAGGAGCTTTCTCAAGAGCTGAAAACTATTTTCACACTCGACTAACCAAAAGAATTTGTTCTCCTTCTTTAAAAGTTGAGTCAGAGGTCTAGAAATTTTGGAGAAGTTTTCAATGAACCTACGGTAATAATCCGCAAGTCCAAGGAAACTTCGAACTTCAGGAACATTCTGAGGCTGCTTCCAGTCTAGTACATCTTGTACCTTGCTGGGATCAACAGTAATACCTCCTTCGGATAATACATGTCCCAGAAATGCAACTTGCCTGAGCCAGAAGGCACACTTGCTAAATTTGGCATACAGCTGATGCTTGCGAAGTGTATCCAGCACAAGTCTCAGGTGTTGCTCATGCTCCTCGACAGACTTGGAGTAGATAAGAATGTCGTCAATGAACACAACAACAAACTTATCCAAGAAATCCATGAATACTGAATTCATAAGATTCATGAAATAGGCAGGAGCATTTGTTAGACCAAAGGACATAACAGTATACTCGTACAATCCGTAATGAGTAGAAAATGATGTTTTAGGAATGTCCTCAGCTCTAACCTTGATCTGATGATAGCCCGATCGCAAATCAATCTTTGAAAAGACACGGGCTCCAGTCAACTGGTCAAACAGATCATCAATTCAAGGCAAAGGATACTTATTTTTGACAGTGACTTCATTTAACGGACGGTAGTCTACACACATCCGTAAAGTCTTGTCTTTCTTTTTGACAAAGATGGCCGGGCACCCCCAAGGTGAGGAACTCGGTCGAATGAATCCCTTGTCAAGCAATTCTCCAAGCTGTTTCTTCAATTCAATCAACTCATTAGAAGGCATACGATAAGGTCTTCTTGATATGGGGGCAGTACCAGGAACTAGTTCAATTACGAACTCCACTTCCCGATCTGGTGGCATATCGGGAAGGTCTTCAGGAAAGACGTCCGGATATTCACATACTACCGGTACTGACTCCAAGGTAGGGGCGGCATCAATTTTCAATGCACCAAGATGAGAATGAACTGTTCTAGCTTGAAAAACGACTGAAATGCCGTTTTTAGCAGTGATGGATATAGTTCGTTGGGCACAATTAATTTGACCGAGATTCTGAGACAACCAATCCATTCCCAAAATAACATCTACCCCTTTAGAGTTTATCACAATCAGGTCTGCCAAAAATCTACCCCTTCAATAAGGATATTGACATTATGGCAGATTTGATCAGTCATGAATACTGACCCAAGTGAGTGAATAATATGTGGTGGATGAAGATGATGCATAACTAATTGATGTTGAGTATCAAACTGCCTACTAACAAAAGAGTGGGATGCTCCAGAGTCAAATAAAACAGTAGCTGTACTGAAATTAACTAGGAGCATACCAAGAATAACTTCAGGTGCCTCGGCCGCTTCTTCAGTAGTTATTTGATTTATACTGACATGATCGAATGGATCGAGCTTGACAAGCGCCTTTGGAGAAGGTGCACGGACGCCTTACCAGATTGGGGAAGGTTGAATAGGTGGCAACCCCCGTGCCTTAGCAAAACATTGGTTTGCAAAATGCCCCGGGCGTCCACAATGGTAGCAAATCACACCAGGCCTGACATTGATAGCAGTAGGTGGCCTGTTTCCACTAGGTCGGGATCTTGATGGGTGGAGGTGGACGAAACGCAAACACCGGCGCCCTAGGTGGAGCTGAAATTTGGCGCCGGAAGATCGAGGGCGCCACAGACGCGGTCTGATTGAACGGCTACTAGATGCAAATTGGGTAGTCTTTTGCCGCTTTCGTGACTCCTCCAAAGCCTTGCTCTTAGTTTCAGCAATGATGGCTTTGTCCACAAGATGTTGAAAATTCCTGAAATCTTGTACTGCCAAAGCCAACTGCAGCTCTTCAGACAAACCATTCATGAAACGGTTCCGACGACGAAGGTCAGTCGAAACATCGTCCGGTGCATACCAAGCAAGGAAATTAAATTCATGAAGATACTCGGTCACTAATTTTCGCCCTTGCTTGAGAGCGAGAAATTCCTGCTGCTTGAGCATCATCACTCCTTCAGGAATATGGGCCTCGCGAAAGGCCTCCATGAACTCAAGCCGTAGGGTATGTCCTGTGAAATTTGGATAGCAAGATAATTATCCCACCAATTGCTAGCCGGTCGGTCGATTTGGTAACTAGCGACTTCTTTTCAATCTCCGAAGCCAATCCTCCGCTTCCATTGGGTCTTGGGAGTGGAGAACACTTGGCGGGTTAGTCCTTCGAAAGTCGACAAGACTCCCCGCCCATCTTGAACTCTGCCCACCATTTGGTGGGGTGGTGGAAGAAGTATTGCGCGCAATTTGTTCCAATATGCGCGTCTGGTCCATTCGATTGCGCTCAATTTGCATGAGCACATCCGCCATAGTGGGTGGTGGGGGAAGCTCCTCTTCCTGTCTACCACTTGCGGACCATGGGATCCAGAAGGGTCAGCTTGCTCCCCTTGAGTATAGGAAACAGGGGTTGAGAACCTCTCCTCTTGTTGTGCTCGTGCACGAGTAGTAGGCCCTGTCATCCTGTTGCCATATAATGGTTCACAACATCACAAGGATATACTCGAGCGAACACATACAAGATTCTAAGATAGAAAAGAAAGAAGTACTAAACTTAATCATGCATTATGTTATGACATGCAGCCAATTTAACACTAAAATCATAAACCGCACAAGTACAGCAAAAAGGTTCGGTCTTCACTTTTATTATATGCTGGCTGACCACAACACCAAGTCCAAAATTCAAAAGTCGGCACACAGTATTTTTACAAAGCATAGGCTATTCTATTACACAATACTTAATGGACAGCTACTAGCCTATTACACATCTAATGCTGAACACATCATTCAGCCCCTAAGTATAATCATTACGGTTAAAATTCACCGGGAACTCATTTAACATATGAGCCTCAGGTGAACCCATATCTATGGGATCCCTAGGGCTGATGAGACGTGTAGGAGAACCCAACAAGAAATGATGTCCCCTGAAGGTGTAGGTCATTGGGTGCGAGGAAACCCGCGACATCCGGGCTTGCGCACCTTGCCCGAGGATAGGAACAAGCCCAGGCACCTCTGGAAGTCGAAATCCCGGTGGTGCAGTAGCAGCTGGAGGGATCTCATTGTTACCATAGAACACGTTACGAGGAACGCGGTTCGTGGCAACACCAAGCCTCAAATACTCCTGTGCCTCGTGCAGACGACGGCGGGTTTCCCATAACTCGTACACAAGACAGTGATGGACTTGGTCCATAATACGGACCAACCTCGCTAACTCGCGTACATATGGGTCCTCTCCAAACTGAATCTCATCGAACGTACTCACATCCGCTCTAGGACCTTGTTTTGGGAAGTGAACATAGGGTGGCTGAGACAGCTCCGTCAAATCATGACGAAGGAGGCTCATCATCCTACACGCAGCTTCCTGAACAGCCATAGATTCAGAGGTGGCACGTACATGGATGCAGTATGGAACACTACCCACCACCTGTCTGGCGATCACATTAATGATAGCTTGGTATTCTTCCATACCAGGCCCTCGATCTCGACGATAGATGGCATACTCCCATCATATCTCGAAGCAAGGCCGGAAACCCGTCCACATCTTCAGCTCGAGTCTCCTTAATCAAATACCAACCATTCATCTATAGACAAAAGACAAGGTAAGTAAGAAACTGATCTTGGAAAATCAACAGAAAGTTGGATAAGAATTGATACTAAGGAAGATAAGAGTAAAAGATAGCATACTGAGATCTTTAGAAATTTAATTATGTTAAAATAGTTTCACGAAACTCACTAAGGATAACGACCATACTAATTCTAACCTCTGAGGCAATCAGTATGCTCGATACTAACGTCAGAAGACCCTCAAATATTGAATGTGCGAATTAAAATTATCTTGGTAGCATAATTCTTAATTAAGGAACAAAGATAATTCCTCATTAAAAATCATACTAGAAGCATAATAATAACAAGTAACAATTCCAATATTAGGGTTCCTGATATATGTCATGCAATAGTTCGTGATTAGTGACTATTAGCATATATCCTTAAACAACATTGCATCATACACATACAAGTCATACATTCACATAATTATACATGACAAAGTTACATCTTGGTTAGGTTGCTACAAAGAATGATTTTGCTCTGATGCCAGATGACTTTGGTCATCACAAAAGTTTAACAATGAAGCAAAATAAACAACAAAAACCACCAATGGCCCCATCCATGAGCTATTGCGTGGAGACTAGAACTAGCTTTACTCGTTAGCGTCACCCGGATTGGCGCTAACGGCCATCTCATACAGATAACCATCCTCACCTGCAACAAGAGGTCATAACCCCTTAGTACGGAAGGTACTCAGCAAGACTTACACAAACTAATAAAAGAAGTGTTTAATAGAACCTACACAAAGGAATAGAAATTTTACATGCATAAGGTTAACAACAGAAAGGCTTGAATGGTTCAATTTTGCATAAAGCAATACATCTTAACCTACAATTGCTAAGTTTTGACAAAGCAATTTTAAGAAATCAATTTGGACTCAAACAGTAAGTAATTGAGAGCATAAGCATAAACAGTAACAATAATAAGTCACAGATCACAATCAAACCGTGCATGATAACCATCATGCCGAAATAATTCCCAAAACCAAATTTAGAGCAAGGTCTATACAGGTGACATCAATTCAAGTATCGTCCTTAACCGTGGACACGGCTATTCGAATAGTTTTAAAACCCTGCAGGGGTGTACATCTTTACCCACACGACTTAGTTAGCCCGTAAGCCTCCGGAATAATAGCACACTGCCTTTGGTATGCCGGCCAGGTAGACTAAGATTTGGTATTTTTCCACAAGTTGACACTATTGAGTTGGACAACCCATGTGAGATCGATCCCGCTTAAACAACGATCGATAGCATCCGCTCAAGGGGCCCACATGTTGTGTCGGGAATGCCGACCCAATCAATTAAATGCAAACTCAGATAGCCACACATATTAGACCGCGATCGGGGCCCTAAAGGTGCGTACATGCGATGGAACACATCTACGCCTCACCCTTCTAAGAACATCCGATATCGATATAAACTCCACATGGCATACGGCACGGCGTTCAAGACTTAAGCATCTATGCCATATGAAATCAATACACATGTCCTTACTCTCCTGCTTCCAACTCAATGGTATTAACCCTTTACTTAACCAAACAAAGGCCCATACACGCGTGTGGAAATGCGTTGGGGCTTGAATTGGGTGTCGAGTTCGGTCCTTAATCAACCCAGACAAGACATCCACATTTCCCAATTCTCGTGCACAAAACCCTCACTAGGATCCACTTGCCTAGATTTGAAATCAGTTTATCAACAAGATTTAGAGTCAATTCAGATTTAAATAAACTAAACAAAGAATCAAAATAAATAAAATTTATTTGTTGTTCCTGTGTTTGACAAGATAAGCTTGCCAAACACTACCGTTCTATGGAATTTGCATGGCTAAGTAAAATTTTAAAACTAGCTATTATAATACCACAGACTACCTTAGGTTGAGTGTATGATCGATTTAAGGTAAGCTACAAGTTCAAAGTTGTAACTAACTAGGACAGACTCACAAATAATTTTAGAAAGTTGCATGCTTGATATTACTATATTTTGTAAATCTACGCTCAAAAGATTAGGATCAATATGGTGCGAGCAGGACGCTTGCCTTGGTAGTAATAAATAACCTCTTGCTCGTGTTCTTCTTTGCTCAACAATAGACTCAACAATCTCGTAAGAACCAAGATCTCAAAAGAAAATAAAACCCAATGAACACAGAGAAAAACAGAGAACAGCATGCATAAAAAGAATGTATGGTCAAAGGTTTAATGCATTATTAGCAACATGCTTAAGGTACATTAACTTATTTAAGGACAATAAGCTACAACTTAACCTTTGCTAATACTATTTATTACAGTTCAGAGTTTAGATAGAGCTACAGTTTCAGATTTTTAAAACTGGAACAGGACAGCTCACAATTAAATTACTTGCCTAGCTAAACATGATATAAATGGAATACTTTGCTTGAGCTAAGTGTATTCAGATTAATGCTGTGATCTAACTTGATCATTAATTAGTTAGTAATAGCAATTTAAGAAATTGGACTCTTGCTGTAGGTGTTCTCAGTTTGACCCACAACAAAAACAGCAAAGAACCTTTTTACCATTTTCGGTTGGCTTGGAAAACTACACAATAAAAAGACTTTAAAGTGGAGTTACAGCTATCTGGGGAGGTAATTAATATCACCACCTATTATTGCTAACCTTAATTGCTCGGTTCACGGAAAGAAAAGAAAGAGTGGACTTTTGTCGGTTTTGACCGACAATGACCAACCGAGAGGGAATGTACAACAATAATTAGGTGGGTGACATTAAGGATCAAAAGAAAGACTACTCATGATATCAGGGTTTAGCTAAGGCCTAATTAAGCTAGTGCACTGGCAGAGAAACCCTAGGTCTTGAAAACGATATGAAAGACCGAAAAGTTATAAAAACAACTTTTCAGTTAAAGTAAGATTGGAGCATCGCATGAACATGTGAGTGACTCATGTGAGCTAAAGATGTTCTTAGGGAGCTTAAGATGACAAGAATCCAGGTCTAAACTTACCAGCTAGGGTTGTAGAAGATGAGGTCAAGTCCTTGGTCAAAACAGGAAAGATCCAAGTCCTTTTCTTTGGTCCGACCAAAAACGAAAATGATGGAACTTAAGCTCTAAGACCACCATACACGTTCTTGATAGGAAAGAATGGAATCTAAATTACCAGGATGAGGTTTTCACCGAAGTGGTGCTCCCACTTGCTTAAGTCGACAGAGAGGAAACCCTGGTTCCAACCCTAGAAGAGATGCCCAAAATCCACATTAATATGAGGTTTAGGCATGCTCAAAGCTGAACAAGGGTAAGAGCAAGAAAGCTTCACTGGGAAGGAAGGCAACTAGTGGAGCTCTTCTTGGTCAACAATGGTAGAAGCTCCACAGTAGGGTTTATATAGTGTTAGAGCCCCTAGAGCAAACGAGAACTCTCCAGAGCTAGTGAGGTGGCAACTAAGGATAAATATCAAGGGAATATTCATATTTTCCCTGTGCCTTACCACCGCTCCGGTGAGGATGTCGGTGACGGCGCACAGCAAGAGAAAGAGGAGAGAACGTCGCTGACAAGCGGGTCCCGAGGCGATCCTGACCATCAAGACAAAGACGGCAAGCCTCAAGGAACAGCAACCGTCCGATTAGAAAAGAGCGGCTGCGATGAGGTGGCCAAATAACACTGAATCGGTATCCTTCAATATGGGCCGTGCGATCTCAAATGAACGGCTAGGATTGAGGGGAGGTCCGGATGGTCCGAACGTCACAATCCCCAAGAGCCGTTCGATCATAAGCCAATGGTCCAAGATTTAATGCGCGCTGGTGAGCTTCGGCCCAAAAAGGAAGTCACCGTTGGATTTAAAATCAACGGTCAGAATTGATGGGAGGTCCGGATGGTCCGAACGGCCCAATGGATGTGGTCCGTCCGATCAAATTTCAACGGTGGATATCGCTTGGCACCTTCAGCCGGTCCGAACGGCCCATCTGATCAGGTCCACACGTTGAGGATCCAACGGCTCACACGCTTTTCAATTTCTGTCATCTAAAAATGGCATAACCTGAGGATCGCGCGCCGCACATTTTTGATCCTACGGTCAATAGTGAAGGGTGGATTGGAGTGGTCCGAATGACCCATCTGATCTGGTCCGTTCGCGAGGAAATCGATGGCTCGTGTTCAGTGGAAGTTATGACGCGCGCGTGAACGTGACCGAGCCGGACCACTTGCACTGGGTTGGACTCAACGTGTTGAGGTCGAGTCGCTACAGTGCCACTGGTTGAGTTTGGGTCGGAAGGGTTGACCAATACATTTCAAAATTTGAAAAGCTTGACCGGGGCTTTAAAAATAGCAAATAAATTTGTAAAAATACAAAATTTTGCCAGGATGCTACTGGGATGATATATTTCCCGAATAAAATTTTGAAACCACTGTTTCTCATTTTGAAATACAGAAATAATTCTCCTAAACCAACTAAATTTATTTTAAAGGCAATTATTTTTCTCAAGATCGAAATAATTTCTAAAAAATTCAACAAAAATTATTTTTGGCCATAATAATTCATCTGGCTTTTAAATAAAATACTCCCCGGTCTTAATACCAACATTGAGTGGTATTTTCTTTTGAAGCTTTGATCAAGTTGGAGTTTTTGGTTAGAAATTGGGAAAATTAGGTTGTAGCATAATGCCCAATTCACCAAAATGAACAGTGATACTATGAACAAAGATCTTATTATCGCTTATTAGGGCCGAGGTCAATTTATTACACAGTTCTCGGTCAATTCCAAGAATTCTGCAATGAACTTGGTATCAAAGTTCATTTTGCTTTTGTTGCTCATCCGCAGAGCAACGGAGTAGTTGAGCAAACTAATGGTATCATTATGCAGGGGATCAAACGCCGACTGTTCGACCAGTTAATCAAACGGTCAGGAGCTTGGGTTCAAGAACTCCCGTCTATATTATGGGCCGTTCGAACCATGACCAGTCGTGCGACCGGTGAAACACCATTTTTCTTGGTTTATGGTGCTGAAGCCATGCTTCCTCTAGAACTAAAAATTGACTCTGCTCGGACTGATTGTTTCAACGAAATTGATCAGAATGAACGATTACTTGACGACATCAATTTCCTTGAAGAACGACGAAATCAAGCCTTGGTACGATCTGCAGTCTATCAACAAGCCATGCGAAGGTACCATAATCGTATGGTACAACCTCGCAGCCTCGCTGTAGGTGATCTGGTTCTCAGAAAATTCAAAACCAAGCAAATCACAACAAGCTTTCCCCTAAGTGGGAAAGTCCTTACACTGTGGTCGAAGTCACCCAACCAGGTTCTGTACGACTAGCCATGTCGGACGGGCAAGTTTTGTCAAATTCTTGGAACATTGATCAATTGCGTAAGTTCTATGTCTAAATCTTTTGTACATTATTTCAATTCTTTTTCATTTCATTAGTACATTCATTCATTTCTTTTCGACGAGTGATATAGTTTATATATCTATGCCTATATTCTAGTCACCTACTATTGTTTGTTTGAGATGGTCGGAGAAGACAATTTTTTCTCTCCGATATCCTTCATCAGGATCTCTGTTACTCTTTGGCAACGGCATCTATGTCATGTGCTGTATAGGTCCTAGTCATGAATGATTTCACGCGTAACCATACAAGTAAACAGAGCATAATACAAATAACTTCATGTAGTGCCTTATACTGTTAAGATTATGAAGACTATATTTCTTCATTTCAAAATTTTGTTCTACTCTCGTTTGGCTACTGGTCAGGACACGGAAAGCCTCCTAGTCAAAGTCTCTCCTTTTTCGCACGTGGTCCTGCCCACTGGAAGGAGCTTCCTAGCAACGGTTCTTTTCTTACGATCCTCGCTGCCAGTCGGACTTGAGCCTGAGCACATTTTGTGAAATGTTTTTCTATATCTTCTATTCTTAGTAGTATTTTCCAACCAGTTTTGGGTTGTATATATAAATATGATCACTTATCGTTTTTTTGCATACATTCTTGCATTTCTACTTTTGTCATCCCAACAAAAAAATTTTCCAACCATGTACAGTTTTGTTTGGTATTTCGATTATGATAAACAAAGATCTATAAGTAGTCGAAATCATACACTGGTTCTGACCAAAATGATTTCCTAGTATTGTTACGATCAGTTTTGTCTTATGATCAGTATATGCCTTCAAAACAATGGTTTTGACTTTTATTCTCTTTCTTGGCTAACTGCTTGTCTAGTAAGGCCCTTCTACAAAGCAGTTGGGGGCTAGGAAGTATACGAGAATACCAAAAAGTCAAAAGGATAAACTAAAGACTTGCTGATGGCAAAAAGGTAAGTTTTATACATTTTATAATTCTTATATTATAATGTCCTACTCTAGAATGTCTCCAGACTAATTACTGCTTGATGGAGATCCGACATCCATCTCCTCTACAACTTTGTCTCCAAGCGGCTTTAGTTCTTTCATAAACTTGGTCGCCTCATCAAGCAGGCAGTTGAGGTCGTCTTCAATGGCTTGGAGATCAATGGAGGGGTCGGAAGCCTTCAATTTTGCCAGTGCAAAACTAACTCCATTGGCAACGCCTTCTTTCATAGTCTGGACGTAATTCTCTCGAGTAGTCTTGAGCAGACCACTGAGATCTTCTAGAAGTTGGCCCAAGAAGTTCATTTTCTCTATTGGATCTCTTAAGTCAGGCACACTTGATCCTGATCTCATATCAAAGATCATCTTGTTTAAAACATGAATCTTTTCATCAAGATTTTACACAAGAGCTGCCTCCTTATCCTACTCAAATTTCAGTTCCTTCTTTGCTCTATTCAGCGCTTGCGTTTGCTCTACACGAGTAAAACAAGCAATAAGTACAACATGATCAGAGGAGGATAATAAGTCAAGTTTACGACCTATTACCTTCAATTTTCTTGTTAAGAGTCTCATTTCTGGTCGACGCCTCTGCAATCGACTGGTCCTTAGCCTGCTTTTCTTCCTCAAGCAGAGCTATTCTGGCTTTATCGGCCACGACTTCTTTTATTTTCTCCAAATCTATCGAATATGATAAGGGAGAATAATTAGAGAAGGACAAAGTATTGAGGAAGGAAAAAGGTTAAGAGGAAAGTTCTTACTTTCCTGTTCAGAGTTCTTTTTCTCCAAGTCCTTAACTTGGTGGGTCAGTCCTCCGACCACAGCAAAGTTCTCAACCATATGCTACACAAATAGCATTTTCACTTTAAGTTTCCTGTAAACTTTTAAAAGGGAGACTATGAAACCGGTCATAGATACTTAGCCAAATTGCCACTTCGTTATAATCGGAAAAAAATAATATCAGGACCTATCTTAATTTGATAGTCTAATATTCTTCCCCATGCCTCATCAAGCTCCTTATTCTCGATAAATTGGGGAACAAAAGGGAACTTGTTAGGTTGGGAGGGATTACCAACAGGGGTCGGGACTTGTTGAGGGCCTTCGGGGCAACTACCTCCACAAAAGGAGTTAGTATCACCAATGGATCCAGCTCGACCATTGGCTTCACCACCTGCTTAGGGGCTTTCTCGACCACTTTATCCTTAGGGACTTTGTCTTGGGATGAACCTTGGACGAGGACTTCCACGGGTGCCTGGTCCTCAGGAAGATTCTAGTCAGAAATGACCGGAACGCTAGACGACCTATACAAGACAAAGAAGGGAAGTTCAAAACACCAAATCACCAAAAACTATTAAAGGTATGTACTCATACAACATTTTTCATTTGTACATACCTAGTTAATTTCTTGGATTTGACTTTGAAATACGGTAGATTAAACTCTGTACCGCTAGCCTTCCTTTTCTTTTCAACAAATTTCGCCAGCTCTGAACCGGCAGGGTTGGTTAAACCCCTCACATCCTCTAACATGATGTTGGAAGCAATGTCCTCGATCAATTCATCAAGGGTTGCATTCGACCATCTGCCTGAGGAGTGGTTTCATCAACCTCCGGATCGCTTGTTTCAAGATAACAAGCTGTAAGGTCGTGAAACGACCAACTGGAGTCTCGACTTCTATAGCTATGCTCTGCGGGCCTTCAGTCTTCTCCACCTAAATCAAAAAACGATTTTGGTTAGGTGATGAAATTTTCTATCTAAAGTGTATATATATATATATATATATATATATATATATATATATATATCTTCTTTTAAAATGCTTTATTACCTCGGGAGATTCATCTTCTTCCAGTGCATCTGGGCATGAATCGGTCAGAACCACGGTGGGATTTTGATCCTCACCGAATTGTATGACTCGCAATCCGACCGCCTACAAAAATAGAGCAAGATCAATAAACTGTTCGGAGAATATGTATACATGATAAAAGAGATTTGATTATCTACCTTAAGTCTTGCTAGTCTCTCTTCAACAGAGACTATTGCCAAGATATCGGTGAATCTGACCTTCTCACGGGCTCCCAAACAGAGATCATCTGATCTGCTCTCTGATTTCCTCAAGAGAAAGGGCTTCAAAAAAAGGAAGGAGACAAGAGCAGATTTTATGGTGTTATGATAATCAAGTAATAAGTCATACTGGTCGGAGCTTCTTTTGAAGACTTACCTCCTCGTGAAATAGCTTCATCACGACCAATGGACCAGAGCAGGGAATGAGTCCGGAGCCTCAGAGGACTAATCTGGCGTTTGGTAAAATCTCTCACCACATGCCAGGAAGTCAAGCCCTTGATCCTTAGGTCATGGATGGCATCCACCCATCTTCCGACCACCGTTGCCTTCTCCACGGTTTTCCTCCACTTAGGATTCTCGTTCGCCCTAATTCCGGCGAAGTAGAGGCCATCATCCCTCGTAACCGTCATGTAGAACCAGTTGTAACGTCCCGTTTGTCCTAAGAGTTCTTGTCATTTTCAAAGCTAAAAGGAACCGTTCGGTTTATTCGCCTGCTCAAGTTTAACTTGGGATTTTGGAAATTTGGGAGTTTAAACTGACCTAACCAAATCTCAATTAAGTCTTTTGGTTCGTGTTCCTGGTCCTTTTGTGGTTCTTCGGTGCTCTCTGGTTTTAGCTCTCTTTCTTTTGCATGCTCTGAGAGCCTTTTGTTTTAGCCCTCTCTCTGGACCTCCTCTATGTTCATAGGACCTCTTCTAAGTCCTCTGGACCTCCTTTGTGTTCATAGGACCTCTTCTAAGTCCTCTGGATCTCCTCTATGTTCATAGGACCTCTTCTAAGTCCTCTGGACCTCCTCTGTGCTCATAGGACCTCATTGGAGATTCTTTGGACCTCCTCTAAGTTTGGATCTTTCCATCTCTTTTAATCTAGATTTTGTTTGTTGGTTTGAATCTCTTTAAGGTTTAGACCTCCCTTCCTGTTTGAATTTATCTTTGGTTCTGACCTCTTTTCGTTTGGGTCACAACCACCACGTGGTTCTCTGCCCGGGTTTGTGTTTCAAACCCTTTTGTTTTCTGCAGAGTCAAGCTAGGCTTAGTTTGCCCTACGCTGGATCTCCTCTTGCCAACACCTCCTTTGTGGGTCTAGGACCTCCTCTTTGTTAGATCTGACCGTTAGGACCTCCCCTTTGGAGATCTTAACCGTTCAGACCTCCCCTTTGTTAGATCTGACCGTTAGAACCTCCTCTTTGGAGATCTTAACAGTTCAGACCTTCCCTTTGTTAGATCTGACCGTTAGGACCTCCCCTTTAGAGATCTTAACCGTTCAGACCTCCCCTTTGTTAGATCTTACTGTTAGGACCTCCCCTTTGGAGATCTTAACCGTTGAGACCTCTCCTTTTATTAGATCTGACCGTTAGGACCTCCCCTCTAGAGATCTTAACCGTTCAGACCTCCCCTTTGTTAGATCTGACTGTTAGGACCTCCTCTCTAGAGATCTTAACCGTTCAGACCTCCCCTTTGTTAGATCTGACCGTTATGACCTCCCCTTTGGAGATCTTAACCGTTCAGACCTCCCCTTTGTTAGATCTGACTGTTAGGACCCCCCCTTGGAGATCTTAACCGTTCAGACCTCCCCTTTGTTAGATCTGACATTTAGGACCTCCCCTTTGGAGATCTTAACCGTTTAGACCTCCCCTTTGTTAGATCTTGACCCTCGGACCTCTTGTGAACTGTGAGCAGGTCTTTTGGACCTCCTGTCCTTAGGACCTCCTCGTGTCTTTTGGACCTCCTGTCCTCAGGACCTCCTCGTGTCTTTTGGACCTCCTGTCCTCAGGACCTCCTCGTGTCTTTTGGACCTCCTATCCTTAGGACCTCCTCGTGTCTTTTAGACCTCCTGCCCTCAAGACCTCCTTGTGGTTAGGACCTCCATTAGAGGTCAGGACCCCTGGTCTTTTGCAAAGACCTCCTTTGCGGCTGAGACCAACCCTTTGTCTGAATCGTTCTCTTGAGTTTGGCTGGCCCCACTTGTCAGCCTTGCTTTGTGCGCATTTAATGGCTGCTGTGTCACATTAAATGCAGTCACATCTAGGGTACTTCTTTTTATTCTTTTGGTGACCTACCCTGTCCTAACCTTGTCCTAGCTACCACCGATCATTGACACGTTTTACTCTAACCCTTGCTATTTCTCCAGCAGCTCCAGCTCTAAATAGCCTGGGCATGCCTCCCTTTGTGACCTTTTTGCTCATTCCCAACCTCCTTGCGCTTGCCTGGTTCTCTCCACGCTCAGGACCTCCCCAAGTAGCTCCCGAGGCTGTGTTGAGCCTTTGCTTTCTGGTTTTGGCTGAGTTGATTTGAGCTCTTTTCAAGTCTTCTTTTAAGTTCTTTTTTTGGAGTTGGTTTGCTTATTTGGTTCTTTGGCGAACGTGTAGATCCCGCGTTTGAGGAGGAGTTCTTGGACCCAGCAGTGTCTACTAAAGGTTCACCACTGCTCAACGAAGGCAAGTCGCAGACCTTTGATCATATTGAGCCTAGCTTCTCAAATGAATTTTGCTTTACTTAATCATGCATGGCTATTTTTATAAGAAATGGTTTGGGGCAGTAGTTAATCTCCTACTTGACAATATGCCTCCTTGGACAATTGTATTCGACATGTTGACATGGTCCTCTTGGATGCCTTAAGTTGGGTATTTTAGTTGGCATTGTTTGGTATTGCCAACATGGGAACGTATGTATATGCTTAGTTTGGCTTGTAGAACTAGGGGTTTTGGGAATCACATACCTTCTCCAATAACTTGACTAATGGAACTATGGAATCTGTGGTTGGTGCCACTGTTGAGCAACTATGGTGGGACGCCATAGCTGTGTTGATTGTGGTGCGAGACCACGTTGTTAAAATCTTGCATGCCAAGACCAGGGAGGTCTTTGGCTAGGTGAAACCCAAATGCTTTCTTGCTCGGGCAAGTGATCATGCAATAAAGGGGGTGCTCTCCACACACTGGGATGTGGAAGCCTTGCCTGAGCAGCAATTAAGGACTTAACTTTGTGTTCTGTTGATCTGGGCCTCTAAGTGCAACTACAAGATCATTTTATGGGGATGGTCTGGGCCGAATAATTAGTGATGTCTTGACCTGGTTTTGTTGTGGTGGTGCGTGCTGATTCGCATGGTGCAAGAGGGGGGCTAGGTTCCTTTTACAGGACAGCGAAACCTTAGCGGGCAGGTCAGGTCAGGACAAAGCTTTGTAAAGGCCTTGTCGTGCTCTCTAGACTGCTCACCTTCGGAGGTGAGTAAGGGTACCGACGGGAACTCGCCCCGCTAGAGAGGTCGTGAATTGTGGGTAAAGTTGTACACCTCTGCAGAGTATTAATCTATTCGAATAGCCAAGTCCTTGGTCATGGACATGCCCGGTGAAAATGGTGCAAGGGGTAGACTTCTCAAAAAATGGTGTTCTATGGCTAGCTTGGGATGTCTGCAAGTACTCTGGGTGGCTCCGAGTGCTTGTGACGTCCTCGGTTGCTCGTGGAGGTCTTGTGAACCCTAGGGTGGACCAAAGAGCTCCTAAGTGGGTGCTTAGAGGAGATCTTGGAGTCCTAGGGAGGTCTTTGGGGACTCTGGAGCTGGTGCTCCAGAGAGGTCTTGTGAGAGGTCCTGGTCGTGGGTGCGACCAGACCTCCCCCAAGTGGTCTTGGGAGCTCTGGAGCGGGTGCTCCAGAGAGGTCTTGGGAGAGGTCCTGGTCGTGGGTGCGACCAGACCTCCCCCAAGTGGTCTTGGGAGCTCTGGAGCGGGTGCTCTAGAGAGGTCATGGGAGAGGTCCTATTCGTAGGTGCGATCAGACCTTCCCCAAGTGGCTTGGGGAATGAGTTGGCGCTCACTCCCCCTCTTTTCAGCAAAAGGTACTTAAGTATTATTGTTTCAAAAATTGAGCTTTTCAATCTATACCTTTTATTTACTGTCAGACTTAGCTTTGCGCAACTAACCCTACAGCTCTTATTGTTAAGCCAATGCATGAATATTATTTGCATATCTATTCTCTGCGATTTCTTTGAGGACATTCAAAGTACTCATGGTCAGTAAGCCCCTGTGTTGAAGCGATGGTCGAAGATGATCGATGAGGATGCTCGAGACCTCTTCGAGGAGGAGTTCTTTGGCGACTTACCGCCTAGGACGTCCTCCACTCGACAGCCTGTGGGCTTGTCGGATGGCTTCCAGCGCTTTTGTGTTTTCGATTTTGAGGTCCTCCCGTTATCGGTTTTGTAAGCCCAAGTTGGCAGACCTCTATAAGCAAGCTTGGACCATAAGGTCTTGTTTAATGCAAGGTTTAATTTGTCTGCTTCATCTTTGTCGGGACCCAAAATATACAATTCTGGACCCTCTGTGTATACTGCACTAGTCTAGGATCACGCTAGTGCATACAGTGGCAACATCAATGAAATATCATTTCCACATACAAAGATAACTAATAAATAGGCAAATAACAATAAACATCAGAGTAGAGACCTTATGGTCAAAGCTTACAATTAATGGTTCAGAGGGGCAAATAGCTCAATGAAGCTGCAGCGGAACAAAACAAAATAACTTCAGTGAAGCCCATCCATATGCCCACAGGCAATCGGCTGGGGTGCGCGACCTAGTTCTCCACGATCCTTGAAGTAGGCCTTATTGACTAGCGATTCCTTCACCTCTGCTTGATTTATTAAAGCAAGCATGAGTACACACCGTACACGCAAGTCATACCACAGAAATGCAATTATAGATGCAGGCTTATTCCAAAGGAATGGCTTCTGTGGTTATTTTGCAGAAATGCAACATTTGCAATTTGAATACAAGTAATAGATTGAAAGCATAATTCCAAAAAAAATAGACAATAATAATTTTTATCATTTGTTTTCACAAAGACACATAGCCTAATCAAGTTATTCACACAGCTGCATAAGTTATCTCACACAGCTGTCCCATCCCAAGTTTTTATGAAAATCTACCCCTCGTGTGAAATCCCCGAGCATGTCCATGACCACGGACGCGGCTATTCGAATAGATTGATTAACACTCTGCAGAGTTTGTACACTTTACCCACAAGATGCAATCAACTGGATCAAAACTGATCACAACAAAACCTTTCAAAACTTCATATCAAGCATTGATACTCGATTAAGCTTACAAACCGTCCGACAATCCCACACAGAAGTCATCAGACACACACCTTTGTTGGGATGGGACACGGCGAACCGCCCGTGATGTGACTACTTGGTAGCACACCTCCACCCATGCAACACAGCCTAACCTACTACCTGAGTAATCAATGTCAAGACTCCATAACTTACTAAGTTAGGCCTGTCCCATACCAGGCATGTGGTTATACGAAAGGCTCAGTTCAATGGCACACAAAGTTAAGTCCTTAATTGACTAGGGCAAGACTTCCAATGTACTACAAATCCCTACGCGCACAGGTTATTAAGCCCGCGCACATAGCTCCACCAAAAGTAGCACACAGTATCCACCACTTGCCCCAGTCTAAATCCTTTCCCACCCTGTTGGTTAAGTGCAACATATGCCATCAACGAGTAATAGCACACAGTGCACACAGTTTTTATCACATAGTTCCATAGTCACTTAGTCAAGTTTATATTTGCAACTTACATGAGATGATGACTCGTAGTATGGCTAAGCAATCTACTCGCATCTAACCAACCCACGTTGGTATTACAATAGCACCAACTAAATAAACCAAACTAGAGTAACAAAAGATTATGGCATACAATTAGACAAGGAGGTCATAACAAATTGGAGATTAACTAATCCTAAAAACGTTGAAATAAATAATTAAAGTAAATGCAATAATTTGAAACAAAATAATTTTAGAAAACTGGGTTCAATATGGTCAAAGGTATAACTTGCCTTGCTATAGCAATGATAATCTTTATTTATCTTTAATCTTTACTTCCTTGATCTTCAGCTCCTTGATCAGCACTTCTCGAAGTATCCGCGTCTACTCACAAATAAGCAAATAAACCAAAACAAATAAATAACAGAAAGCAAGAATAAAATAATAATCTCAGATAAATAGATATTGAATTGAGATGAATTTAGGAATTTGAAAGGACTCAAACAGAGTTCGGATGTAAAAGATATGACTCTCGGAAGAATCACATGAAATGATGAAATTGAGAGAGAAAAGAATATTCAGAGAATATTCCTTCGGATTAAATAAAATGAATTGGAGACTTACAAGTGGGGTCCACTGGTAAGTGAAAGAGAACAAAGGTAGTGAATGACATGTGGGATCAACTGGATAAACGGATTTCAGAAATTAGATGAATTTCCGAAAATATGATTAGGGGTTGACATGTGGGCCACTAGTCTATGGACTAGGTCCACAGAGATATGCTAGTCCAAGGTGGACCAAGCTCATGGCTAGGGTTTGACCAAAGGTTGACTGACATGCGGGACCCGCATATAAGAGAGAGAAACAAATAGGGCTTTAATTTGGGTGGATGGTAGGTGGGGTCAACCTGTAAGAGACAGAGATAGATATGTCGATTGGATTAAATGAATGGCAAGAGGGCCACTCATTCGAAGGTCAAACAAGGAAAATGCATCTCTTCTGGCGCACATACACACATCTTGTACTGACATCTACTTCAAACATGCATGGTCCAAGGGAGCACATAGATAAAGGTATATACTACTAGGACCCACATGTAAGAGAGAGGACTAATCTAGGGTTTAAGGTGCATAGTGGACAAGGTGTATGAACTAGTGCTAACATACGGGGTCCACAAGGTATAGGGTAGGTTCACCATGGATCGAGTCCACGGTTAGGGTTAGAGTTACGCTTACGTGGCATCCAAGTGTGCACAAGATTTGACAAGGAGCTGGTGATGTGGCGAGGTGGCTGACTGGGTGCTGGATGTGGCATGACGTGGCCAGGTGATGTGGCACCAGGGAACCAAAGGGGAAGAGAGGTCACATGGGACCCGACGCACGGTCGTGGTGGCTCGCCGGCGTGGGCACCCCCTGTGATGGCCGACGGTGGCAGAACACCAGCGGGTTCAGCGGTGGTGAGGTCGGGTCAGGTCGAGCGTGGCACCGACAGGCGTGAGGACGGCACAACGAACCGGGGCGGGGACGCTTCGGATTAGGACAGGACGTCCGCACGGCTCCGACGAGTTGGGCAAAAAGGAAACCGACGAGGTTGGAGAACGGAGGGAGTGAACGAAGGTCTCACCAGACAGCAGATCGAACAGGCGGCGGCGCGAGGAGCTTCGGTTTCCACTAATGGCGATGGTGGCTCGGGGAATCTTGATGGCGAGGAACGATGTTGAGCAGGCGCAGCGACGGCTTCGGAGGAGAAGGCACCCGGCGACAGCACGAGGTGAGGCGGATGCACACGGATGCAGTGGCTGGATGAGGCTCCGCCGATGGAGAACGGCGAGGAGGGCGCGTGCCGGCTTCGGAGAAGAAGGCCACGGCGACGGCGCTTCGCGGCTCTCCGAGCGGCGGCGGCTAGGGCACCGAGGGCGTCGGGTGAGGGCGGAGCGGAGGCGCAGGGGTGACTATTTATAACGTCTCGGCGTGCGTGCCTGAGGCGGACTCCATGGCGGCAGCGGCAACCGTAGTGTTCACGCGTGCGCAGACGTAGTGTGGCGATGGCCACTGGCTAGCGGGCCCGGGGCGTGGCGTTAGGGTTCGGCGGGATTGAGCCAGGTTGTGGCGGGGTGGTTGGTGGGTTGGGCTAGAGAGAGAGGAGGCTAAGTGGGCCGGACCAATTTTGGCCCACAAGGGTTTCAGATTTAAGAAATGATTTAGGGATTTAAATAAAAGCTGAAGTTCCAAATGAGCTCAAATAAATAGCAAATAAATTCAAAAAATCCGAGAAAATACACAAAAATTCCTTGGAGCACAAGGAAGCCAACTAAAATTGTTTTTCTTTAAATTGATGTTTAGATTACTCAAATTAAATATTTTTAATTTAGAAAATTCCCAATTAAGCTTTATTAAATCAAATAAAATTGGTGAAATTTTCCAGGGACCTAAACTACTTCAAAGATTTTTTGAAAAGCCAAATTTTTGGATGTTACAATCTTTTGTTTGACCATGTGGTTGTGATCACACCTATGTCGTTTTGTGCGAGCTAGCTTGGACTCCTGGGACTAGCTCAATGCACTTAGTCAAGACCTCCCCTCTCGGAACCTACGGGAGGTACTACCGCTCCTTGGTGCGGTAGTACCGGGGCGCGCTCGCTCATAAAAAAATTCTGGTACTTTGCCCTGTCCAGTGCATTTCCGAGAGGAGGTGCTCACACTAGTTCTTTTTCCATGACAACCACGAGGATTTCAAGTACATTTGGATGTACTCATCGGCCTTCCCGTCGTGAAGGCATAGCATGCATTCTCCAGGAGCCCCTGTAGATCTCCCCGACATCGCCATTCAATAGAAATACCTGAATGAAGAGCCTCAAGTTTGGACGCACTCCTAGGTATACCTCACATAGGTAGATAAAAATACTAATATTGGTGATGGAATTAGGGGCCAAATTCACCAATTCCACCTCGTAATACTCTAAAACGCGAGGAAGAAACTTGTGCACTGGTACCCTCAGCCCGCACTCGATGTGGGCGAGGAAGATTAGAATTTTCCCATCTTTGCGGCTCGGAAAGTGCTTACCGGCCTCTGACCTCCATCCGATCAGATTCCTTTTTGGGAGCATTCCCATCTTCTCCAGCGCTTCAAGCTTCTTCTCATTCAAATCCGAAGCCATCCACTTTGTGATTTGCTCCGACATGGTGAAGTTTCTCAAAGGGATGAGTAGTGGTTGGAGGAGGCTTTGAGGTCAGGAAGACAATAAGGGGTCAGAAAGATTTTCTTAGCAAAGAACTGAAGAGGATCAGAGGAAGATCTGGAAGCGTAAAAACTCTAAAGCCCAGCAATGGGGATTTTATAGCTTCAGGTCTTTAACTGCAATCTGGAGTTATCTAAAAACTCCAATGGACAAAAGCCTCTTTTTGTCCAACGGACAGAAAAACTCTTAGGTTCCCAAGGCAAGTTCTTAAATTTAAAGTGAACACAAACCACTTCGTATATCACGACATTAAATGGGATCTGCCTGATACGACTTCATCGAAAGAAAAGTGTTCACATGACCTGTTCATTTAATGTTCGGGGGCTAGCTGACGAGGATTAAAACATCTATGTATTATCTTAATACATAATAAAAGATTATACGTCTTCATGGTCGTAACCTCTAAGGCTAACGACCTCACTGATCATAAGGATTCCAGAGGTTACATAAGGGTACCCTGGTCGGACAAGGTCCTATACCTAGTCTTCGACCAGGTAGCTGCTCGGAGAAGCTATGAACTGGTATCTATAACTGATCCCAAGTATATTCTTACCGTGTGATGAATATAGCATGTCCTAAAGACACTAACAACAACCATAATATGGTTGAGTGTCTCTAAGACACTTAACCGTAGAGCAGTTAACACATTGTTAACTGACGCCTCGCCCCGACCAGTCACAACGCTTCACCAGGGACGCCTTCTCTAGGAGTAACTGTCATCTCTTCGGAAGTTATTTAAGGGTGGAGCACAGAAGACCAAAAGGCATAGGGATATCGAGAAGCGCATCGACAATCACAATCTGGTTTGAGACAAGCAAGACAACATCATCAGATTAGAGCATAGCAATCTTCATATTCAGTGTAATTAGGATTAGTCCCTAGTTAGGTCGTAAGCACCCCCTATAAATCTAGTTCATATCAATAAAGAGCGGCCCCATTCTATCCCAGGAAATATCGTGTCATTTTCCTCTTTTATTTCATAAGATCGGCGACTCGATCGTCGACAGCATGCATTCTCTTGCATCATTTTGATCCCAGTTTTGATTAATATAGTATTTTGAAATGCAATGATAATTGCGTGTATGCTATTTTGGTATATCAATAATTTGTGAGTCTAGTTAGCTATGTCCTAATCATTGTGGCTTATCTTTAATCATTCCATACAGTTATGCTTAAGTTAGATATCAGGTGATGGTATATTTATTCTTTATTTGAATGCTTAGCCCTACAAGTCAGTAGATACATTAGTTTGGTTGACGGGGTTATCTCGTCAATCATGGGAAACACTGAACTAGTCTTAATTTTATGTCTTTGTTCAGATCTTCGAATATGAGGTTTGAGTCTAAAATTTGTCTTTTAAAACATGATTTAGATCTAGACAACTGATTGATAGTGAGGGTGCCTTCGTGCATGAGAATTGGGTATTATGGTAGTTTTGTCCGGATCACCAAGGACCGAACTTTGGGCTGTCATACCAAGAACTACTTGTACTTCCACACACTAGATTGGGGCCGGTTTGATCAAGTAAGGGGAGGATTTTATTGAATTGGAACACAGGTGGTGTGAGTACATATGTGTTTGATCATATGTTCATAGGGATCCGATTACAATTTAATGTGTGCAAGTGAGCACAGCTTTTAATTTCTGTTCATTGGGTCAGCATTCCCATCACAACTTGCATGCCCCGCTTAGCAGGTTCTATCAGTAGCTTGTACTAAGTGGGATTTCGTCTCGCATGGGTGTTTCGACTCAATAAGATGTTCTTGCTAAAAAGTACCAAATCTTGATCTACCCGGCCGTCATACCAAAGGAAGTGTGTCATTATCCAAAGGCTTACGGGCTGGTCAAGTCATATGGGTAAAGATGTACACCCCTATAAGGCTTTCAATATATTCGAATAGCCGCGTCCCCGGTTATGGACAATACTCGGTTTTGATAGACATCATTGTTAGACTCTGAAATAAAATTGACATGGGTACAACTTGGAATCGGCATGAATGGTTGTTCATGTGTGTTAGTTTATCAAAGTGGACAGCTGCTTTGGCATGTCTTCAATTATGATTATATCAATGTTATTTGTCTTCTTTTGTCCAAAATTTGTTTTCTAAATGGCCTTTGCAAATTAGAATGTGTAGGAATAAAACTTGTCGCTTTTATGCAAAACTTATGCCAATACAATCTTTCCTTTGGACAGCCTCTAACATGTATATTCTCATATCCTTTCGATAGGCTCTATCATACACTTTCTTTTTTTAGTTTGTGTAAGACTTGAGAGTACCTTTTGTACTCAAACATATTAACCACTTGTTTCAGGTGAGGAAGAATACGCTTACGATCAATCTGTTAGCGCCAAATATGGCGACGCTAACGAATGATGTTGTTTCTAGCTCCACTCAGTTGCCTTCGGGTTTTGGGCACACTTGGATGGACCTTTTGGTGAATTATATTTGTTTTCCGCTGTGTACTTTTGTTGATGTTTAATAGACCGCTCGGTCACTTGTGTAACTTTTGGACCTAAGTCCTAGTCTTGTAAATCACTTTTTAATAATGTATGACTTGTGCATGACTATGTACAATGTTATTCAGGATATGTGCATATTAGCCATTGATCTTGGGAGCTAATGTGAGACACATATCCGGGAAATTGAAATCGGGCTTGTTTCCTGTTAAGAGTTATGCCTCTGGTGTAATCTCTTTACTTGAAACGGATTCGATTTCAGGATCTCACAGCGTTGGTATCAGAGTCATACTGACTGTAGGTTAGAAATAGCATTATCGACGTCTGGGACTCTCATCACAGAATGGACAAACAAGAATATAAAGAAAAAATGGAGACTACTATCTATTCGCTAAAGGACTCGAAATGGTGATGTATATTGCAAAGAGTATGGTCTGATTAGAGGGAAAATGGCTGTGAATACACGTGGATTAGGGCTTGGATCTGAATCTGTCTTACAAAGGCACATAGGCCAGGTTCTTATAGTTCTACAAGCGTTGGAAGTTGATGGCAGTAGCACCTCTTCATGTCAATGGTCGCGTCCCTTTAAGCCAATCATCGCGTCCCTTCATGTGACCGCTGTGTTTTTAGATGTAACGGCCAATATCTTCTTCATGTGGGTTGTAATTAACCACACGTGGGTAACCACCTTTGAGGACCTCCTCCGTTGGGGAGAGGTCCTAGGATGGTCCAAAGATGTCTTTCTAAGAGAGAGGTCCTTGAGTGGTCCAAAAAGATCTCCAGGGGAGAAGTCTTAGAATGGTCTGAAGGGAAGGTTCTTGGGCCCACCTTCTGACTATGTAATTAATCCTGGGCCTAGCAAGCTAATTTAGGCCCAATAGAGGATTCAGATTACTTCTGAGTAAAGGTATATCCAAATAATTTGACTAGTCAATAATCCTTCTTAGCTAGCCCCTCAACTTCAAGTGAAAAGAATTTACTTGAAGAAGTTTTTTTTACCAGAACTAGACTTGGTCAACAAGATAGTTTTACTTGAGTTGTGAATAACTATTTTTCTTAAGAAGCAGGAGCATTAGTCGTATGTATTTATGAAAGCAATCCCCGAAGGGACGATTATTCTTTAGTCTTCAACGATTTATTAGGAATAAACTCTAATAAAATCTTATCTGTTAAACTTATGTCTGGTTTATTTAATTCTACCGCAAGTTACTGGTCTATAAATAACCATGAGAAGGGCAAGAACAAGAAACATTCCTTTAGAGATTTTCATCATATTTCTATCCTCAAGGTTTCTCATGAGTATGAACTCATATTGCTTTGGCATTTCTCTTCCTAGGATTGGAGCATACAACAGACAACATCTGTGGACCAAATTGACTTTTCGATCACCTTTATTTTAAGGTGGTCAGATAGTCAGTTTGCACTATGGATTAAGGTCTTCAAGGGATTGGTAAGGAAAAAATCCTGATGATGAAGTGAATACTTCTTGGATCGCATGTTGAAACAATTTCTATGTTGAGCGGTTTTGTATCTTTCCACCTGCGATGGTTATGGGATGAAGATAACTTTGAAAAAAGAGAGAAAGATGTTCAACTACTTTTTCTTACACATCTCTGACGCGCGGAACAACCTCCTTGACTGGACGTGAGTTGTTATATCACCACTAATCAAGGTGCTGTTGTTGTACTTTAGAAGTAGTGGGTTTTAAATGTACCAAGGGTACATATATATATATATATGGATCTTTTTACCTCTCCTTAGGCACATTGTTACCCTAGTCATTTTCACTTTTCCCATTCACCGAGAGCCTTTCGTCCTCCACGGACCGTTGAAGAGAAGGATCCCTCAATCCACCATTGAATCGAGAAAATGGCAGGATGGAAATCATCAATGTTGTCCGTGGAGGAGCTCAAAGGACTGGAGCAGGATGGGCATCTGCTAGAGAAGGCTCTTATCGAGTGGCGTGCATCGGTGAGGGAGATTGAACCAAACCCCCAGCCGGTTTTACAGTACTCTTTGTGCCCTATCTCTGGGCAGGCCTCCGTTTGCCTGAGAGTGATTTCCTGATTGAAGTTCTTAATCATTATGGAATTAAATTAGTTCATCTTATACCGAATTCAGTTCTGGTACTTAGCATTTTTGCCCACATGTTTGAGTCATTTTTATGGATAGCCCCTAGTCTACGTCTGTTTAGATTTTATTGCCAGATCATTCACAACAAGAAAGGTGTTGGTGCCTTGGGCTCTTTTTATTTTAAATTTCAAGATGCTAGCAAGAGGATGTTTCCCTTCTTGGCTACCAAAGATGCCAGCCAAACATGGAGCAAGGAATGGTTTTATTCCAAAGTTCCGAAAGAGAGTAGAATTACTTACAATCGTAATGCACCACTGGAGTGGTCCTCGAAAAGCTGAGTTGTTGACAAGGAGATCAAGCTCTCAAATGATGAGAAGAGAGTAATCCTGGTGATCAACAACCTGGTAGAAAGAAGTCTAACTGGACAAAAGGTTGTCCATGACTTCCTCAAGAACAAGATCTTTCCCCTTCAAAAGAGGGAAATACTATCCTGCAATTGTGATGTTCCTAAAAATGGTAACAACTTATTTATCTTTTTACTCAAACTGAATTTTCATAGTTAAAGTAAAGTAATTTTTTCATTGTACTGCAGCTCTTTCAAATGATGAGGTCCTAACTAGGGCCTCAGTCCTTTCAAAGGATCGGGTTCCAGAAAAGAAACCGGTCGATATAGAAGTGCAGCCCCCAAGCTTGATTAGGGCTACCTTATCGCTTAGGAAAGAACGCACAGTGGTAAGCATTCATAGAAATTAACTAGACATAAGAAGTAAATTTGCCAATGTATAATTTGTATGTTTCTAGATAGACGACACCAAAGAAACATCCCATCTCAGATGTTAGTGCGAGCTCTTCTCCTCCTTTGGCAAAGATTGCAAGGATTACTTCCAGACCTCCTATTGCGTCAAAGAAAATGATACCCACACTGTCTTCAGTTTCAGTTCCCCCAAGACCTCTTGCTTCAATTCAAACTCCTTCGAGACCTTACCCATGAGGTATTGAAAACAATAGTTAAGACTTCAGTTTCTCACTATGTCTCTAACCCCTAGCCAATGTCTTCTATCTCAACTTTCTTGGCTGGGGTGGTCCAGGGTGAAGGATCGTCAAAAGAGCCCGAAGAGGAGGTTCCTCTTCAGAGAGTTTCAAGGTTAAGGACCACCATGGCCTTGGTTCCCTCCTTGTCAGAGCAAATGAGAGAACCTACTTTTAGTGTGAATGAGGACTTTATGTCGCTTTTCAGTGAAAGTGGTTTCGAGATCGAGTAAGTTCTTTGATAATATCTTTATAATTTTGGGTTAAAATGACCAATCCTCTCTTTTCTTTTTAGTCTTTCCTTGTCGTCGGACCCGAAAAGAGGACAACTGATAGCTCAGGAACAAACTTCACCACCAATTGTATTGGCAACAGAGGAATCCCTAGCAGAAGAGATTCTGCCAATGGTAATACCTCCTAGGACCACTGAGGAAGTGGTCCAGGATGTTCATGGAGGTCCAAACTGAAAGGACCTCCCAAGAGGATCAGACGGAAGAGGTGGTCCATGAGACCATCGAAACTCAAGATGAAGATGATCATATCTTGGTAATTTTTCTTTTAATTTACCAGTATAGACCTGACTCATAGAATGTCTAAGGAGTCACAAAATATTAGTACTGATCCAACCAGAGGAGTTTTTCATCTGGTTCAATTGGATCAACCTGAGGATGAGATTCCTCTGGAAAGTTCTCCTCCTAGAGCTGAAAAGAAGGACCTCTGGACCTCATAACATCTGTCAAAAGGTGCTAAAAAGTCAATATTGACATGATAGGGGAGATTAAAACCTTTGCAAAGGAGAAAGAGAAGTAAGTACATGAAGTTATTATTCAATCGTAAGATTCTAACTAAATAATTAACTTATGCCTTTGTTTACTTCATTGGGAGTGGTTACTGGCGAAAGCTGGACAAGAAAATGCTAAATCTGCACTTCATGCTCTCAGATTAAATTTGTCTGAGGTGGAGAAAAGATCTGAGAAGAGTGTGGTGGTCATGGCAGAGAAAACCGAAGAGATTCACCTCTTAACTCACAAAAATGAAAAATTACAAGAGATCCTAGGCAGACAATCTAAGGAAAGCCATAACCATTTTGAATAGAACAAGATGCTCATTAAGGAGAAGAAAGGAAAAGAACGTCTCTTTGTTTCCTACAGAGCATTTGACCTGTTATTTGCAATGCATGAATTTTATTCTCTTTTTTCGTTCTTTCTTAGAACTAGAAAAGGCAAAAGAGGATCTTCAAAAGACCTCTTCTAACAAAGATCTTCAAATTCAAGATTTGAAGGAAGTGGAAAAACGGAATCGCACTACCGTACAAGAACTCGAAAAGAAGGTGGATACCTTGATGAAGGCTGGCAAGGAAATTACTATAGTTACGGGAAATAGCTTTTCTCGAATCTTAGCTTCTCTACGAGAAATCGCAGAGCATCTGAAGGCTCCAGTAACTCCTCTCGCAACCAAAATGACCTTGGACGACCTTAGGAATGATATTTATACTCAAATTATATACATTCAAAAACACATACCAGCTATGAAGACTACCATATATCAATCTTTGACAAGAGCGACAAGTCAAGCTTTAAACCGAGTGTTATTAAAGATTGATCTTCTTTATGGAGACTCCGTTGATCTCCAGAAGCTTATTCCTGCACCTAAGTTCAAAACAAAAGAAGTAGGTATGGCGACTCAGGCCAAGATCACAGCAGTGGTAGCGGAGATTATCAAAAATATTGAAGGTAGTGCTCCTGGCTCAAGCGTTTAATAGTAATAATGTAATGACACATTTTTAGTATATGAAATGATGAAAGGATTTGGTGTATAATAATTGTAATTATTTGTCGGAAGTTGATTGACTTGCTTTTGCAAATTGAATTATTTTTGCAAGTTGAATTCCATATATTTTGTTATATGTAGCCCGCCGCCTGGAACACTGTGTCCGTCAATGGGAGAAGTGTTTTGGGCGAACAAATGCTTTAGGACTAGGATATCTGTTACAAAATCAATGATCCGGACCAGTGTGTATTCAGGAAGATGAAGTCAGACTGTTGGGTTTTTATGCAATGAGAATTGGCTTATAAAAGAGGTTCCAAATAGTTGTCATTTCCCAAATGTATACCGATGGTCATTTGATAAGTAAAGACACTATGACCCATTAGTGAAATTGATCAACCATAGGCACTTATGTAAACAACAGAAAAGATGGTGATCATGTATGCGAAATGATACGAAAAAATTTATGCCAAAAAAATTAATATGATACTGAAAGTAAAATGACAACTGAATTTATATAATATGGAAAAAAAAAGATACTTATACATAGAATTTTCAAAGATGTTCAATGCTCCATGTGTTAGATAAAACACGACTGTCCTCCATGGCTAATCTAACTGATCCTGGCCAAGCGACAGAGATTACAATATATGGACCCTCCCATCTAGAGGACAACTTGTTCAAGTTAACTTGGTTCTGGATTCGTCTTAGGACTAGGTCACCCACATGAAGTGCTCTTGGATGAACCCTTCTACTATAGTAGCGTCTCAGCCCTTGCAGATAAGCAAACAATTTTAATAGTGCTTGATCACGTCTTTCTTTTAGTATATTGACATCATCTTTGCACAAATCTCCCTGATTTATTTGATCTAGGAGATCTATACGTATTGAACCTAGCTAAATCTCGCTAGGTAGCACTGCTTCTGAACCATAGACTAGCGTGAATGGTGTTTCGCTAGTTGTTCTACTAGTAGTAGTGTGCAATGCCCATAGGACAGAGAAGAGCTCTTCCATCTAATTCTTTGAGCATGCCTTAAGGCGATTAAAAACTCTCTTTTTTGTACCTTGCATAATCTGACCATTGGCCTTTTCTACTATGCCATTGCTCTATGGATGTGCCACGGAAGCAAAGCAGATTTCAGTGCCAATTTCATCACAATAATCTTGAAACATGTCACTAATAAACTGGCTCCCGTTGTCTGTGATAAGACGACTAGGTACTCCAAATTTTGTAGCAATGTTTCGCACAAAGAATTTCTTTGCTGCCGCAGCCGTTATACGAACAACTGGTTCAGCTTCTATCCACTTAGTGAATGTATCAATGGCCACGAACAAGAATTTATATCCATTGGGTGCTTGTGGTAGTGGTCCAACTATATCAATGCTCCAAGTCGAAAAAGGCCATGATAAGGGAATGGTCTGTAATTGATAGTGTGGGGACACCCGGGTTATTTCTATAAGACCGAGGCCTACCCGGCCTTATAGAGATAACTCTGGGCCCCAAGTAAATAGATTCTAAGTTAACTCCATCTAAATGAGAGATCTTTACTGAAACTAGAGCCCCGATGATCATGCGTACTACTCCTCTGCAAGCACTGCATGATTATCGGTTCTCTAAATAATCAAAGACCACACTTAGTGAGTTAAAATGGAATCCATGAACAGCAAGCATGAGGTCATGTTGGTTCCCAAGATCAGCGACCAACATGCCCCAAACTCACATATAGCATTGATCATATCCATACAACATTCATACATTCATAGGTCAAAAGACATACAACATAATAGTTCAAGTCTACAACTATTACAAGTGGCCGACCGGCCAAATTCAAATAAGATCATAAAGTAACAGCGGAAGCAAGTAAATAAACCAAAATATCCAGCATGGTATGCCCCATAACCCATCGGCAACCGACTGGGAGTTAAATGATAGCACTACTCGTCAATGTCGCCTAAATCGACACTAACGAGCTCAACGGGCTCAAAGTCTTCCTCACCTGAAATTGCAGCAACCGGGTTGAGTACAAAGGTACTCGCAAGTCTTACACAAATAAAAATTAGTCATGCTAGAGGTTGTTCCAAAGGATGGCTCATATTGGCTTAGTTTTGCAAAAGAGACGCAACAATTTACAACCTACACATACTAGTTTTTCAAGTGCCATTTTGAAATCAGATTTGAAGTAGAAGTAAAGCATGTGAATAAGTAGTAAATTGAATAATAAATGAATCATACAAATAACAAAGTGGCTGTCCACTTTGATACAACAAAAGCATGAACATCCCATTCATGACAAATACCAAGTTATAACCACAATTTTAATTCCAAGTCTAACAATAAGCAGCCACAAACTCAAGCGGTCGTCCATAACCGCGGACATAGCTATTCGAATAGATTTATACCCTGCAGGGGTGTACTACTTTACCCACACGACTTGATTAGCCCGTAAGCCTACAGATGCCTCCGAATATAACATACTTCCTATGGTATGCCGACCGGGTAAACCAAGACTTAGTATTTTTCAGCAAGTTGACATTATTGAGTTGAATCACCCATGCACGACGTAACCCTACTTAGGATAGGCTATACCGCCTACCAACCAAATGGACACGCAAGTTGTGTCGGGAATACCAACCCAATTAATAAAACTTAAATAGGGCTTACCCTCACATTAAAGAATCGCAATCGGCACCCTACGAAACATATATGCGATAGAACACATATATGTCCTCACACCACTAGTCATCAACTCAATAACACCAACCCCTTACTTAACCAAGCAGCGCCCATATGCTACGTGTGATAGCACGAGTTTTGCTTGAACCGTAGGTACCCAAAGTTCGGTCCTTAATTGTCCAAACAAGTCCATCACTTACCCAAGCTCGTGCACAAAGACACCATCACTTGTCCAGACCAAAAGCTCATTTAAAATGATAAAATTTAACTCATTAAACAGATACGAAGATCTGAAACAAAAGCATATAATGATAGTTGTGTTTATCCCATAATTGTCAGGTTATTCCCGACAATCAGCTACCGGTTCTAGACTTGCATAGCTAAGCAAACCCGAATAATATATTTCAACCATCCTAACTCAAGCATGTGGTACTGGAGTAATTCAAGGATAACCTCAATGAATAGGAAATAACTAATCTACACATCACAAAAATAGCGACATTATTAAAATAGCATGCAAGCAATTATCATTGCACTAACTTAACAAAACTGGGATCAAATATGATGCAAAAGAAAGTTCAAATGATTCTTGCCTTTCAGGGAGTTCACTTTCTCACTCTCGGTTATGTACTCGCTTACTTCCGGCAACTCGGAATCTAAAGAAAGACGATATCGAATAAACATCGAGAAAAGCCGAAAAATTCAAATTGCTAAAAAATGCATGAATTTTCTACAGTAGCTAGATGATTATTTTATACGAATTTAGGTGAAAGAATTATTCCATTAGGACTTAGTATGCGAGAGTTATAGCAATTTGAAAATCAGTTTTTTAGAAAATGCTGAAAACAGTGCTTTCGGTTACTGTTCACCCGAAAATAATTATTTGGCCAAAATTTGTAGAGCAGTAGTGGGGATGAGGATTATATGGATGGATAGGGAATATTAATATAAGACCAAAATAACTTGGTTCATCCTATTTGGAGTTTTTATGAAATAGTTATGAATTTTTAAAGTTAAAAGCATTTTTAGTTCAAAAATAAAACAACTTTGGATCACTTTCCAAAAACTATATTCTCTGTGGCAGAGATATATTTCAAAGCTATTTAAAATTAAAATACATTTAAAAATAAAATTATCAAACTTGATTTCACTTGATTTGGAGTTGGTTTGCACTAGTTATGAATTTTTTTTTAAGTTAAATGAATTTGCAGTGCACAAATAATTGTATTCCGAATTTTTCCAAATTATTTAATACGTTTTGCACACATACTAACCTAGCCTCTATCATGACAAGTGGGGCCTATGTATATTATTTTCTATTCTATTTAATTTCTAAAGTAAAACATCTATCGGCAAATCTAATATTCTCAATATCATTGACTTAACCAATTCTTCGGTGTTGAATCCCATCACATACATAACCCTCTCTGATCATATTCTCATATCTTGATCTAAATCCCATACTAACCTTCACTAAGGCATAATCAAGGTAGTCAATCCAACAAATAATTCCCGGACTCATAAACTTCCATCTACACAATCCATCTAGTAGTTATATGAAATCCACTAAGTGATAAGCATATACCATGACTAAATCCAACAATCATTTTCCGATATATTATTTAAGCTAATACTAACTATCTAGCTCTACTAGTATTTCCTCGGCAATTCACATTCGTATACACAAAATTTCCACCGAGCGAAATTTATTTGACTTACCGACACCTAATGAGCTTTACAATTTAATAGCACATCCAAAATTTAATAGCTTACTAATAAGTCAACTTACATCCATTTCACTAGACTAGTCATGTACCACCACTACTAATCCAATCACATATGCGCCTCTACGATCGACTAATAATCATTTATCCACTAATCCAATAGATAGTACAATTCCACCGACTCGGCACATGGGACTTCCTACTAAGTACATGGCAAATCCAAATATTTATTCACAATCAAATCATCCATTCTACCATCACCTGAATCTAGCATAAATGACTCACAAAGAAAACCCATCAATTTACTCATGATTAGATAAATCACCCGATTCAACCTCCATATCTCCATAAATATCATCACAAGAGCTATCCATCAAGTAATAAATGAGAAAAATCCTTATACGTCCTATCTCCTAAAATTACTAATCCAACATGAGGAAAAATCTCCAATTAATGTATTATCCAAAGATCACTACTAACGTCCATGCCACTTCAAAATAATATCATCCAATTAAATAATCCAATCATACATTTAATCTAGCATCTACCAAACAATAACGCACGCTTTTCACCACAAAATATAATTATTCTCATCCACCAATATATCGATACATAATCACGCCTATGCACAATTACGACCTTACCGAAGAATTATACTGGTCTTAAGTTACCAAAACATTTTTACCATTAAGCATGCATAAGTAGATGACATGCACATGACTAATATGCAACATGCACAAGTAAATATCGTAAACGTGATTTGACACTAAAGATTTTTACCATGGCACTAAGTGTGCAAAATATTGCCGGACGACGTCTTCTCGGCTCCGCATCCACGTCCACTGTAGTCGTCGCCATTTCCGCGTCCGCTCGGCCTCTCGTCCGCGTCTGCCGTAGTCGTCACCGAGCCCAGGCGTGCCCGCGTCCACCGTAGTCGTCCACGCCCCGCTCCGCATCGGTGCCGCCACATCAAGCCGCCTTGCCTGAGGCGTCGCCATTGCCGACTTGTTTCGCAAAGCGTCGCGTCTTGCCGCAAAGACACCACTTCACCACGCTGTCCATGCTCCAACCGCCCTTGGTAGCTGCCGCTCTCGTCCCGTCTTGCTTGGGCCGCCACTCCCTCGCCTAGGCCACCCCGGGACGCTCCTCACGCTCCATTGCACCGCTGCCGATGCCCTTGGTCTGCCGCATGTTGGTCACATCTCGAGGCTATGCCTCGCCGACTTGTCGCCGAGCTGCTGGTCGCCACCAAGTCGCTATGCCACGACCTCTCGCATCCTCGGCTCCTCCTCAACACCATGGGCGGCATTGCAGCAAACAGCCACACCGCAAGGAGCGATGGACAGCTCCTTGGCACCCTCGCCTTTCACGCCGCTCTGGCTGCTGGCCGCCGCCACGTCGTCGCCGTGCTCCACCATGCCGAGCTACCACTGCCACCTCTCTCGCGCGCCGCTTCACTGTTTCGCTGCTCGCCTCGGCTCCTTTGCCTCGGCGCCACACACGCTGCCGCTTCACAAGAAGACCGTGGCTCTTCCACCTCTACTTGTGCTGCAATGCCCGCCTGACCGGCGCCTCCAAGGCAAAGACGGAGCACCCTCCAACCTTGCTCCTCCTCATCTCCTTCAAACCACTCACAAAGCCTTGCATGCGAATATGAATTGGATGAATGGGTTGCTTGCGTGATGGGGAACTCAGCGATATAACATGTATGCTGTGATTTTCGGTTTTGAGCTGGGATTTTGAGGAGAGAAGATGTGGAGATGAGCTGTATTCATGAGGAAGAAAAGGAACCGAACTGGTTCTGTTTGGAGAGAAAGAAAGAGATGGCTTGGAGAAGAAATGGGAATGGGCAGTGGTTTTGGGAAGATGTGGCTGTGCTTGCTTCGGTAGAAAAGATGGCAGGAGCAAGTGGTGATTAAAGAAATGGTAAGGTGGCTGTGTAGTGGGGATGGTAATGGTTTGAATTGTTGGGTTGGGCTGGACATGGAAAATTTTCGAATGAACAGTGTTCGGTTTTGGGAAAAAAAAACAAATAGCAGCGGGGAGTTCGATAATTTTTAGACATAGTTGCCTAGCTCCAAAAATCATGAAATTGTTATGGAAGGTTCCTGACACAGTGATGCTTATTGTAGAATTTTTCCAGGATTTTTCTTGTTTTGCATTTTTCCCTATAATTATTTTAAGTACTAGTTTTGTTGGTTGTGTTTTGTTGGGGAGGAGATAAATAGCAGTGCAGTTCTTCCTCCATTTATCCAACTCGTCCAAATGACCTTGTATGCGCGAACTAAACACTGAACTGGAACACTCTCACGATGACAATCGCAACGGTATAACATGCGTCCTTGGATTCTTGATTCTCGGTTGTGATTGCGAGGAGAGAAGTTAGGGAAAAGAATAAACACGCAGGTGTTTTATCTGCTATTTCTTTTTCTCCTTTCGCGAATTCGCTCAAACTGCCATGCATGCAAAATCAAATTGTGGAAATGGGTTGGTTGTGCGATAACGATCGCGATGGTATGACATGCATGGCTCAGTTTTGAGTTTTTTGATGAGATTAGAAGGAGAGAAGTGAAGGGAGTTAGTAGGGAAGGAAAAAGGGAGATTACCGAAAAAGATGGCTTGACGTTTAGCGCTTTCTGATACGGTCGAACTGAAAAAGAGCATTGGTACTAATGTATGCATAATGACATGATTTTTGCGATGCATGCGAAAACCTAAAATCAAATTAATTAAATTTTTAATTCCAGTTTTTCAAACAATTTGATTTTAAAAACAACATTTTAATTAAACACCAGAAATTTTTTAAAACATAGTCAAAAATTTAATAGATCTCCAAATTAAATATTAACATCCCGATTCTGAAAATCGGGGTGTTACAGATAGGATGGCTGGTGCACTTGCCTGACATAGAACTGACACTGCTCACAGATCTTAACAAGGTGCATGGCATCTTGTAGAGCGGTGGGCCAGTAATATCCTTGCCAAAAAGTTTTGCCAACCAATGTTCTATAGGATGCATGTGTACCACACAAGCCCCCATGGATTTCTTTTAGCAATTTTATCCTGGAGTCTTGGGATATGCAACGCATAAGAACACCATGTGTTCCCTTCCTATATAATGATTCTTTGACCAGCTTGTACATGCGTGCTTTTCGAATTAACCTATCCTTCTGTTGAGGATCATCGGGCAATGTCCCTGATGCAAGATAAGTGGTCAATGGTTTTATCCACTCTGCATCTTGCTCGATGACTCTGACCTCTGAGGTGGTTGAACCCGTTTCTATTGAAGGTTTTGTAAGGTATTCGAGAAAAACACTTATTGGAACATGCGTTCGTGAGGAACCCAATTTCGATAACTAGTCAGCTAAGGAGTTTTCCTTGCGCGGTATATGCTGGACTTCAGAGTCCTTGAAGTATTTTTCCAACTTCCTCACTTCACCCAGGTATTGAGCCATTATCTCATCGGAACATCTATATTCCTTTGCTACCTAGTTTACGACTAATTACGAATCTCCATTCGCTAAAAGACGATGGGCTCCGAGGGAATTGGCTACTTGAAGCTCAGTTAGAAGTCCTTCATACTCTACTACGTTGTTAGTGGCATGGAATAGAAACTGTGTGACATACTGAAGTGTAACATCCCAATTCTGAAAATGAGGGGAAATTAAAACTTTTTATTTATCTTTAGGTCCTTGAACCTTTTCTGTAATTCTTGTAAAAGAATTATGGGAATAGAAATCAAATCCCCAATTTAAACTCCAATCAAAAACCTCCTGGATAAAAATCTTTTGTCCAACACTTGTAAATATTTTTCCTGAGTTCTAAGGAAGCCTTGTGACCCCTCTGAATTTTCTTACAATTTTTAGAAATTGTTTGAATAATTTTAGAGGCAAGTCAAACCTAGTCAAAGCTAGGTCAAACCCTTGTTTCAAACCTTCTGGAATTTCCCTAGAAAATTACATTGTTCAAACATCTCTGGAAATTTTATGGGAGGTTAATATGTTAGTCATAAAGCTCCTGTAAAAATTTCATAATTTTTGGTGTTGATTTGATACCCCAATTAAATCCCCAAAGTCTGCTGTTCAATTCAAACTCAACCTGGATTGTACTGTTCCACGGGCTTGAACCCGAGCCTGGCTCAGCCACTTGACCTGGTCAGACCGCCTAGCTGCACCAAGCGGCGCGGGCGCGGGCGCTGCGGTTCAGCCGTTGGATTCTTATCGCTGCCCACCACGTGGCGTACCTTCGCTTTCTTTGAAAGCGTCTCACCATTGGATCAAAATCGGGCGGCGCCCCTGTCGTCGTCCTCCTCGCGTCTCCCCCGCGCGCTCTCTCTCTGTTGCGTCATGGCAGAGGGGTGGGGCGCAGCGTCAGGTCGCGTCGGGGCAGTCTTCAACGGGCCACTCTGGTGCGCATTAATTGCTCATCGTGCTTCCTCCCGAAGTCCACACTCCACCAACTCCGCCGCCTCGTCGCTCTCGGGTCAGGGTCGAGCACCCGAGGCTCCCTCCGCTGCTCTCGGCCCTCCCTCTACTTAAGCTCCAGTGGCTGCCTCCTTTAGCTTCCTTTGCTCACCCAATAGCTCTAGCAAGCACCCGTAGCCCTTGTTCGAGCCCCACTCGCCTTGTCACCGATTGCCGCCATTGCCGCACTTCGGAGCTTTGGTGAAGGCGGTAACCCGGAGCTCCTCCTTCTCTGTTTAGTGTTCCCTCAGCTCCCTCACCTCTCTCTGGAGCTAAGCCCTCACCCCGTTTGGATTCACCCGTGCAGGCAAGTGCTGGATTTGAGATTCCCCATTTTCGGCCGCTTCTGCAATTCTTCTTCTCCTGTGTCGGTGAGTAAACCTCGGCCGATTCCTTCCTCCAAGAGCGACATTGGACCTCAGAGGTCCCATTTTGAGGTTGCCCTTTCTTCAGAGATCAGGCGACTTCTCCCGTTCTTTGCCATTACTGCCGCCATCGCCTTCGTGTGGCAAGCACTCTGGCTGTCCTCGGCACCTCCGCGTCATCGGTAGGTTCCCATGGCTCCTGGCTTCGGGCACCTGGCCAGATGAGACGTGCATGAGCTCAATCTTCTTGTCACCTTTTCCGTAGCATAGCCGCCGCCCCTCGCCGTCGCCGCGCTCTGGTCCTCCACCGGAGATGTGGGTGGTACCAGAGGGTGCGCAGAGGTATTGCGCACCCAGAGTAACCCTTCATGGCTGCCGTGGCTCGTATCGCCGGCGATTGGCCGAAGATCGCCGTCGGCCGCGTGCCGGATCTCGTTTTACTGTTCCTCGTTTTCGTTTTGGTTCAGCCGCCGTGAGCCGTTGATCTCCAAATCTACGGCCCACATCCTCGCTTCGTTTGCTGCGCTTGAGTTCTTCCTCGCCGGCTTGGTTCAACGTGGACCGTTGGATCTCGATCAACGGCCCCGTTGAAGCCTTCCTCATGGTAGGCCTGCCGTGTTCATTTGCTGGGCCGTCCGATGCAGCATCAACGGCCCACAAACGGCCACGTCGGTTAAGTATTTAGAATTTCCCGAGGGCTTTATTTTCAAACTGGAAAAAGGTATAAACTTTGAAAATGTATATCTTTTTCATGTTAATTCATTTTTAGTTGATTCCAATTGTATTAATTCTGTTATGCTCTAAACTTTAATCTAAAAATGTTTAGAAGATTAATATGACTCCAGAAAAGCATGAAATTAGATTTTGAACCTTCTCAGCTTTATTAATTGCAATAAAATTCCTGTTAAATGGAAAATGCATAACAAATTCTATATAACTCCTTTTTAGTTAAACTCAACTCTGTTAATTCTGTTATTACCTATACTTTAATCTAAAAATACTTGTAATCATGTGTTGGTTGCAAGAATGTCCAGAATTAACTTTAACTTTGCATAGGCTTTAATTGTTTACTAGAAAACATTGCAACTTGTAAAATACATAACTAATTCTCTGTAAATGATTTTTGAGTGAATCCAAGTTTGTTGGGTTCCTCTAATAATGAACTTGCTAGGAAAAATAGTTTTGAGCATGTTACTGTTTTTAGAAAGAATAATTATGCATTATAATTTTGTTCAAGTTCTTGTCTTTGAAAAATTGTAGAAGTTGCAATGTAACTCCAAAAGAGTTGAAACCACTTCCATTAGTCTTAGAATGTCATTACCTATCTACCATAAAAATTTCATGTCCAGAAGACCCTAGAAAATATTTTGTGAACAGTAGCCCTTTTAATTTAAACTGTTATTTTTCTGGCCGAATTGAGTTGTTTTGGTCATATCTTTTGCATCAAGGATCCAAATTGATTGATTCTTGTTGCTAAATTCATGATAAATCTTTATCTTGCTGCTGTAAAAATTTCAAGTCATTCGGAGAACTTTTGCTGTTGGGTCTTGTTGCTTTTCTTTATTCTTATCGACTCTTTATCGCCTTTTCGTTAGGGTTCGACATTTGTGGTAATCCCGAGAACGATCCTCCGCAACAAAGTGACCTCAACAGCCAGGCAAGCAGTTTGACCATGATTCATCCTATATTTGCAAGTCTATTATATTGATTAAACTCTATGTATGCATTGCTACTTTGTTTTAAATTATGGTTAGTGAATCCTATAGTTGCACAATCTGTAGGGATGCCATGTCTTTACTACCTTACGCCTAGGTTACTGGCTATGGTTTGAGCTCGTCGGATGAGCTCATATCACTTAGTAGATTGCGACTTGAAATGCTTAGCAATGCTTAGATAACGGTAGAAATGGGCGGTTGTCGACATTATGTCGATGACCTTGATCACACTAAAATTATTATTCCATTATGTCCATCTTGTGCTTTGTTAATTTGTAAATACAAAATCTGAAAATAAATGTGTGGATTGGACTTGGGCATATTGGATGGATGGTGTGGTTTTTGGATGTGGTGGTATGCCCGAGTCAACAAGGACCGAATTCTTGCGCCATTGATCCAAGCAATTATGCGTACTAACCACGCGAGGGCATATGGAACCCTCTTGACTAAGTACTCTAGGAGGTGTTAATTATGAGCTGCTCGGTTGGTGTGTTTTAAATGAAAACGATATGTATAGTGTGGGAGGGAACATTAGCTTCCGGCTAGGTCGTCTAATGTCTCTTTCTCCCCGTGGGTTGTCTTGCTCGTAATTAGCATTATCCTTTGGAAAGGTCTCGAGGACTTAGCCGTGCAAAGACACCTTCGAAGTGTGCGTAAAGGAAAGGCGGTGCAGGCGTGTGGATGCAGTGGTACACCTGCAGGGATAAAACTATTGAATAGCCTCGCCCTAGGTTATGGACACGCTTGGTTATTTCCGTAAGAATTAGACTACAACCTTTAATTAAAATTTGACATGGGTGGTATGAACGGGAGTTCATGCTATTGTTGTGGTGACTATTGGGTTAGTCACTTCGTGATTGTTGTTGTCATCTACTTATTGTTATTATCGTTGTCAAACTTGATGTTTGAATGTTAAAAACAGATTTGACAACTTGCCTTAAATGTATTACCTTATTGCAAATAAATGTTGCTTTATGCTAAATGAGACATACAACCTCCACTTACATAAAGCTTGCATGTAGCATATGTTATAGGCTGTTATCTTACACGTAAGTCTTATGGAGTACTTTATGTACTCATCGCCCGTGGTTGTGGCATTTTGTGGTTTTGTTGCAGAGGGAGAGGGTGAGATCCAAGAGCCTCACTTTTGTGCTATGTGTTGCGGCTTCTTCGACGACTAGCTTGGCGGTCGGTCAGATGCCTAGGGTTAAGGCACACCGATTGGCTTTGTGTTATAGCCATCTTTATGGCACTTTTGCTTCATTGTTATCTTTTTAGAATTGTTGCTATTTGGCCTAAGGGCCCTCTTTTGTAATAGCTATTCCATATTAATATTAACTTCGGTTTGTTGCTTATGTACTATGTGTTGTATGGAATTGATACATTCTTTTGTTGTGAGGTATGTATCTTGCATTCAGGAAGTATACATCTCTAGAGACCGGTTTATTTGGTTGATAATACTAGGGTCAATTGGATGACTAAGTATTATGAGCTTAATAAATCCGGGTGCTCACAAAAGTTGGTATCAGAGCCGTCCCGACCGTAGTAACGCAAGCTTGGTCGTCTTTAGGATATTTTGAAAACCTAATTTCAAAGTGTTAAATGAGTTTGAAAGCTTAAGTAATTCTCAGATTTTACTCCTCATCTATCTTAGCTTTCTCTTCTCATCTCACTCTAATTTGAGTTTTAAAAGCTGTTTTCCTCTCTTCCTTGTTAAAAGATAGTGTTATCGATTAATTGGGTTTTGGGAACTAATGAGTTTGGCAAATTGAAGTGTTAGCTGCCCTCTACAAGGTTTTGAAGTTTCCGAAGTTGAAGAATTCGGCTTGGAGGCTTGGATGCAAAGTCTGGACAGCGATCGCCAATTTCCGGACAGCGAGCTCATAAGTTCTAAATAGGGTAGAAAATGAGAGGTTAATTCAACTAAAACTTGTGGGAATAAAAGGGTAAGATGTGATACTAGTTAGCTAAGTATCTAACATGTATTTCGCTGAATTAACATTGCTCTCTACTAGTATTAACCCTTACGTTACAATCTGATTTTAATCCTCTCGAGCAACTACTCGTTCATTCAATACGGGTTAGTGAGTTGAGAAGTTGAGCCTTGCTTTTGGTGTTTCTTGGCTGTTTTGAGAGTCTTTTAGAAGCTTCTAAAGTTGATTTACTCGCTGTTTTGGCTTTCGCTTAGGGTGATATTCCATTCCCTAGTCGATCGCTTTTTGCTTTTTTAAGGCTTTGTTTTCGAGTCTAGTTGCTAACCAAGGTTTCTTGTAACAGATGGCTGGACTTTTCAGAAGCGGCCAAGGCCGAGCCACTGGTCCGGACGAGGAGCTTCCTCCTCCTCCGACCATGGCCGAGGTTCTTCTTCAGATCGGCGCAACCGCGGATGATGCGAGAGAGTTCTATCGACGCCATCGCGCGCAACACCACTTGCACTTTCCGGAGCTTCAGGATCGGGCGTGGAATGCCCATCGGCCTCGTGGGGGCCTTGCTGAGTTTCTTCGTACTCAGCCCCTACCTTTCTCGGCCCGAGGACCCGCTCGTCTGAGCGATTGGCCGTCTGGTGGGAGGAAGCCAGATAGCGCAGTGCAGGAGCACGAGAAGGCGCTTATTTGCTTCGCACCGGTGGAGGGTGCAGCTTTGTCATGGTGGGAGAGCTATCTCGCCATGCAGCCCGTGAGACCACACCGTCTCTTGGGAGGAGTTCGTGCTGCCTTCCGTCGGGCTCACATCCTGCGCGGCTTGATGGAGATCAAGCGGGGAGTTTCTTGCGCTCAAGCAAGGGCGAGCTCACCATGGAGTATGTATACGAGTTCAACCATCTAGCTCGTTATGCTCCCGAGGATGTGGCCACCGATATGGCTAAGGTGCCAAGTTCAGCGTGGCTTGTCCGAGGAGTCAAGGACAAGCTATCCATTGTCGACTTTCTCGATTTCCGGACCTTGGTCGACAAGGCCATCGTTCTTGAGCATGCGGCTCGAGAGCTTATGGATTCCGTAAGCGCAAGTGGAGACCTACAAGACTTCCAGCCCGATTCTTCCCGCCTCGCTTCAGACATCTTGAGGTTCGATCTCGATCCTCGGCGCCCGAGGTCACCCGCCTGTTCCTCGTCCTTCGCAGCCGTGCCTCGACCACGGCTTTGCCGGTCAGCAGAGTGGCCCCCACAATCCGGCGGCCAATGTCACTTGTTTCTTCAGAGCTGAAGGGCCATTATGCAAATAATTGCCCTAAGAAGACGAGCAACCCCTCGCCCTAATGGAGGACGCGGCAAGGAGGTGGATCTTCGCAGACCGGAAGATCGCCCCAGCCTACCAGGCGTGGGTAGTGGTCGCGTCAACGTCATCACCGCGGAGGAGGCTCGGGAGACACCCGATGTTGTGCTAGGTACGCTTCGTTAACTCTCACCCGCCATCGTCTTGTTTGATTCAGAGCATCACATTCCTTTGTTTCGAAGTCTTTTTTTGCTGTTGGAGAGCTTCTTTTCTCTCCATTGTCGGTCCCGCTTACTCATTCGCTCTCCCGGATCGGAGTTGAGAGCCGAGCTTGAGTGTAGAGATGTCCCCATCGAGATTGAGGGAGTGGGATTCTCGTGAATCTTATTCTCCTCAAGTCTGCGAGTCGGACGTGATTCTTGGTATGGATTGGTTGTCTCGCCATATGGGACAAATCGATTGCGCCAAGAAGTCCGCTCTCTTTCTAGTCCCTTCGGTGTTCGCGTTTCCTTCTCGCCGGTTGCTAGGTCCACATCTCTTCGCCCTCGGTTAAGTCCGTTCTAGATATTAATGAAGTCCCAACAGTTTGTGACTTCGTTGATGTCTTTCCCACAGATCTTCCAGGATGCCACCCGCTCGAGACCTCGAGTTTGTCATTGAGTTGGCTCCTGCATCGCCCCTATCTCAAAGAGGCCTTATCGGTTGCCACCGAACGAGTTGGTGGAGTTGAAGAAGCGATTAAGTGAGCTGCAAGAGAAGGGTTTCATCCGCCTAGCTCATCCCCTTGGGGTTGTCCGCTATCTTCGTTAAGAAGAAGGGCGGTACATTTTACGCATGTGCGTTGATTACCGCCCACTTAATGAAGTGACTAGAAGAACAAGTATCCATTGCCCGCATTGACGATCTCTTCGATCAATTAACCGGAGCCCGAGTTTTCTCCAAGATTGATTTGAGAGTGGGATATCATCGAGTTCAGATTCGACCGAGGATATTCCAAGACGGCATTCTCTACTCGCCACGGCTTGTGCGAGTACACCGTCATGTCATTCGGCTTAACCAATGCTCCTGCCTTGTTCATGAACCTCATGAATTCGGTATTCATGGAGTATTTGGATAAGTTTGTCGTGGTCTTCATCGATGTTATTCTTATCTACTCCAAGAACGATGAGGAACACGCCGAGCATCTGAAGCTTGTGTTGAGCAAGGCTGCGTGAGCACCTGTTGACGCAAAGTTGACAAGTGTGCATTCGGTTGAAGGAAGTAGCCTTCTTAGGCCATGTTCTTTCAGGTGGAGGCGAGCCGTTGATCCTAGCAAGGTCGACGATGTTCTTTCTCGAATCCGCCTACGCCGGTCACCGAGGTACGGAGTTTTCTTGGTTTAGCGGGATACTATCGTCGCTTTATCGAGAACTTCTCTAAGATCGCGAAGCCGATGACGGAGTTGCTCAAAAAGGACAAGAAGTTCTTGTGGTCTGATGCTTGCATGCAGAGCTTCCAAATTCTCAAGAAGCGTTTGACCACCGCTCCCGTCCTCGTTCTTCCCGATATCCATCGAAGTTTCGATATTTATTGCGATGCTTCTCGTCGAGGCCTCGGTTGTGTCCTTATGTAAGAAGGCAAGGTAGTGGCCTATGCATCAAGGCAATTGAGACCTCATGAGCTTAACTATCCTACCCATGATTTGGAGTTGGCTGCTGTGATTCATGCACTTAAGATTTGGCGACATTACCTAATCAGAATCGTTGTGAAGTGTATTCGGATCACAAAAGCCTCAAGTATTTGTTCACCCAACCTGACTGAACCTCGGGCAAAGGAGGTGGTTGGAGTTGATCAAGGATTATGATATGGGTATTCACTACCATCCGAGCAAGGCTAATGTAGATTCCGATGCGCTTAGTAAAAGCGCATTGCAATGCCTTGTTTCACATGGGCGTCCACCTACCCTTACGGAGGATTTCCAGCCTCAACTTAAGTATAGTTGAGCATGGTTCCTCATTGCCTTGGTTGTGCAACCAACCTTGGTGGATCGGATCAAGTCCGCTCAGCAGTCGGATGATGGAGTGAGCCACATCAAGGAAAATGTCAAGAACGGGACAGCCAAGTGCTTCTCTGAGGACGAGCATGGTGTTGTGAGGTTCGGCAACGCCTTGTGGTTCCAAAGGTCATGGAGTTGCGGAATATGATCCTCCATGAAGCCCATGATTCACCTTTATCCATTCATCCGGGGCCACAAAGATGTATCAAGATCTCCGCCAGAGATTTTGGTGGACCCGAATGAAGAGGGAGATCGCGGTTCGTTGTCGAAAAGCGACGTATGTCGTCGTGTCAAGGCCGAGCATCAGCGTCCAGCAGGACTGCTTCAGCCTTTGCCTATTCCGGAGTGGAAGTGGGATTCGATCGGGATGGATTTTTATCACCGGTCTACCTAGGTCGCCGAAGGGAAATGATGCCATTTGGGTCGTCATTGATCGGTTAACTAAAGTGGCTCATTTTCTTCCGGTAAAGACCAAGATTCGTACCGATCGCCTAGCCGAGCTCTATGTCTCTAGGATTGTGAGCTTACATGGCGTACCGAAGACGATCGTTTCTGATCGTGGCTCCATCTTCACTTCCCATTTCTGGCATAGCCTGCAAAAGGCTATGGGAACCCGTCTTACCTTTAGCACGGCATTTCACCCTCAAACCGATGGTCAGACCGAGAGGGTCAACCAGGTTTTAGAGGACATGCTTCGTGCTTGTGTCCTTTCCTATGGGAAGCATTGGGAGAAATGCTTACCATTCGCCGAGTTTTCTTATAACAACAGCTTTCAGGCCAGTCTCGGCATGGCACCTTTCGAGGCCTTATACGGGAGAAAGTGTAGAACCCCGTTGAACTGGTCAGAGACCGGTGAGAGACCTCTCTTTGGCCCGGACTCGATCAATGAGGCCGAGCGCCAAGTCCAGCTTATTCGTGAGCGTTTGCGCACAGCTCAATCCAGGCAAAAGAGCTATGCGGATCGCCGGCGTCGTGAGTTGAGCTTTGAGCCCAATGACTTTGTTTACCTCAAAGTCTCCCCTTTGAAGGGCCATCAGCGTTTCGGCGTCAAGGGCAAGTTAGCTCCTCGATATGTCGGTCCCTACCGCGTTATCGAGAAGAAGGAGCTATTGCCTACAAGTTGGAGTTGCCATCTGCACTTGAGGGGTACATAATATTTTCCATGTATCCCAACTAAAGAAGTGCCTCCGTGTTCCAACCGAGGAAGCTCGTTGGAAACTCTCGATGTTCAGGAGGATTTGACCTATCGCGAGCACCTGCTCAAGATACTCGATGAGTCTGAACGAAGAACAAGGAATAAGACCATCAAGTTCTTTAAAGTTCAAGTGGTCGAACCATTCTCGAGGATGAGGCTACTTGGGAAAGGGAAGATCGTCTCGTGCGGACTATCCTCTTTCTTCCCTCGAGTGAGCCAAATCTCGGGGACGAGATTTTTGTAAGGAGGGGAGGTTTTGTAACATCCCAATTCTGAAAATGAGGGGAAATTAAAACTTTTTATTTATCTTTAGGTCCTTGAACCTTTTCTGTAATTCTTGTAAAAGAATTATGGGAATAGAAATCAAATCCCCAATTTAAACTCCAATCAAAAACCTCCTGGATAAAAATCTTTTGTCCAACACTTGTAAATATTTTTCCTGAGTTCTAAGGAAGCCTTGTGACCCCTCTGAATTTTCTTACAATTTTTAGAAATTGTTTGAATAATTTTAGAGGCAAGTCAAACCTAGTCAAAGCTAGGTCAAACCCTTGTTTCAAACCTTCTGGAATTTCCTAGAAAATTACATTGTTCAAACATCTCTGGAAATTTTATGGGAGGTTAATATGTTAGTCATAAAGCTCCTGTAAAAATTTCATAATTTTTGGTGTTGATTTGATACCCCAATTAAATCCCCAAAGTCTGCTGTTCAATTCAAACTCAACTCGATTGTCTTGTTCACGGGCTTGAACCCGAGCTCTGGCTCACCACTTGACCTGGTCAGACCGCCTAGCTGCACCAAGCGGCGCGCGGGCGCTGGCGCCATGTTCAGCCGTTGGATTCTTATCGCTGTGACCACAACAAGGCGTACCCTTCGCTTTCTTTGGCGCGTCTCACCATTGGATCAAATCGGGCGGCGCCTGTCGTCGTCCTCCTCGCGTCTCCCAGCGCTCTCTCTCTGTTGCGTCATGGCAGAGGTGGGGGCAGCGTCGAGGTCGCGTCAGGCGATCTTCAACGGGCCACTCAGTGCGCAGATTAATTGCTCATCGTGCTTCCTCCCTAAGTCCACACTCCACCAACTCCCGCCGCCTCGTCGCTCTGCAGTGCAGTCGAGAGCACCCGAGGCTCCCTCCCCGCTGCTCTCGGCCTCCCTCTACTTAAGCTCCTGGGCTGCCTCCTTTAGCTTCCTTTGCTCACCCAATAGCTCTAGCAAGCACCAGAGCCCTTGTTCGAGCCCCACTCGCCTTGTCACCGATTCTTTGCCATTGCCGCGCCTGAGCTTTGGTGAAGGCGGTAACCCGGAGCTCCTCCTTCTCTGTTTAGTGTTCCCTCAGCTCCCTCACCTCTCTCTGGAGCTAAGCCCTCACCCCGTTTTGATTCACCGTGCGAGCAAGTGCTTTGGATTTGAGATTCCCCATTTTCGCCGCTTCGCAATTCTTCTTCTCATGTGGGTGAGTAAACCTCGGCCGATTCCTTCCTCCGAGAGCAAGATTGGACCTCGAGGTCCCATTTTGAGGTTTCGCCCTTTCTTCAGAGATCGGCGACTTCTCCCGTTCTTTGCCATTACGCCGCCATCGCCTTCGTCGCCGGCCTTGACTCGGTAAATCCTCGGCACCTCCGCGTCATCGGTAGGTTCCCATGGCTCCTCGGCTTCGGGCACCTTTGTATGAGACGCTGCGGAGCTCAATCTTGCTGTCACCTTTTCCCGTAGCATAGCCGCCGCCCCTCGCCGTCGCGCCGCCGCTCTGGTCCTCCACCGGAGATGTGGGTGGTACCAGAGGGTGCGCAGAGGTATTATGACCGTAGCAAACCCGCTTTCAAGGCCGCCGTGGCTCGTATCGCCGGCGATTGGCCGAAGATCGCCGTCGGCCGCGTGCCGGATCTCGTTTTACTGTTCCTCGTTTTCGTTTTGGTTCAGCCGCCGTGAGCCGTTGATCTCCAAATCTACGGCCCACATCCTCCGCTTCGTTTTCGCGCGCTTGAGTTCTTCCCGCCAAGAGTTCAACGTGGACCGTTGGATCTCCGATCAACGGCCCACGTTGAAACCTTCTCATGGCGTTGGCAGCGCCGTGTCTGTTTACTGGGCCGTCCGATGCAGCATCAACGCCCACAAACGCCACGTCGGTTAAGTATTTAGAATTTCGAGGGCTTTATTTTCAAACCGAAAAAGGTATAAACTTTGAAAATGTATATCTTTTTCATGTTAATTCATTTTAGTTGATTCCAATTGTATTAATTCTGTTATGCTCTAAACTTTAATCTAAAAATGTTTAGAAGATTAATATGACTCCAGAAAAGCATGAAATTAGATTTTGAACCTTCTCAGCTTTATTAATTGCAATAAAATTCCTGTTAAATGGAAAAATGCATAACAAATTCTATATAACTCCTTTTTAGTTAAACTCAACTCTGTTAATTCTGTTATTACCTATACTTTAATCTAAAAATACTTGTAATCATGTGTTGGTTGCAAGAATGTCCAGAATTAACTTTAACTTTGCATAGGCTTTAATTGTTTACTAGAAAACATTGCAACTTGTAAAATACATAACTAATTCTCTGTAAATGATTTTTGAGTGAATCCAAGTTTGTTGGGTTCCTCTAATAATGAACTTGCTAGGAAAAATAGTTTTGAGCATGTTACTGTTTTTAGAAAGAATAATTATGCATTATAATTTTGTTCAAGTTCTTGTCTTTGAAAAATTGTAGAAGTTGCAATGTAACTCCAAAAGAGTTGAAACCACTTCCATTAGTCTTAGAATGTCATTACCTATCTACCATAAAAATTTCATGTCCAGAAGACCCCTAGAAAATATTTTGTGAACAGTAGCCCTTTTTAATTTAAACTGTTATTTTTCTGGCCGAATTGAGTTGTTTTGGTCATATCTTTTGCATCAAGGATCCAAATTGATTGATTCTTGTTGCTAAATTCATGATAAATCTTTATCTTGCTGCTGTAAAAATTTCAAGTCATTCGGAGAACTTTTGCTGTTGGGTCTTGTTGCTTTTCTTTATTCTTATCGACTCTTTATCGCCTTTTCGTTAGGGTTCGACATTTGTGGTAATCCCGAGAACGATCCTCCGCAACAAAGTGACCTCAACAGCCAGGCAAGCAGTTTGACCATGATTCATCCTATATTTGCAAGTCTATTATATTGATTAAACTCTATGTATGCATTGCTACTTTGTTTTAAATTATGGTTAGTGAATCCTATAGTTGCACAATCTGTAGGGATGCCATGTCTTTACTACCTTACGCCTAGGTTACTGGCTGTGGTTTGAGCTCGTCGGATGAGCTCATATCACTTAGTAGATTGCGACTTGAAATGCTTAGCAATGCTTAGATAACGGTAGAAATGGGCGGTTGTCGACATTATGTCGATGACCTTGATCACACTAAAATTATTATTCCATTATGTCCATCTTGTGCTTTGTTAATTTGTAAATACAAAATCTGAAAATAAATGTGTGGATTGGACTTGGGCATATTGGATGGATGGTGTGGTTTTTGGATGTGGTGGTATGCCCGAGTCAACAAGGACCGAATTCTTGCGCCATTGATCCAAGCAATTATGCGTACTAACCACGCGAGGGGCATATGGAACCCCTCTTGACTAAGTACTCTAGGAGGTGTTAATTATGAGCTGCTCGGTTGGTGTGTTTTAAATGAAAACGTATATGTATAGTGTGGGAGGAACATTAGCTTCGGCTAGGTCGTCTAATGTCTCTTTCTCCCCGTGGGTTGTCTTGGCTCGTAATTAGCATTATCCTTTGGAAAGGTCTCAGAGGACTTAGCGTGCACAAAGACACCTTGGAAGTGTGCGTAAAGGAAAGGCGATGCAGGCGTGTGGGTGCAGTGGTACACCTGCAGGGATAAAACTATTCAATAGCCTCGCCCTAGGTTATGGACACGCTTGGTTATTTCCGTAAGAATTAGACTACAACCTTTAATTAAAATTTGACATGGGTGGTATGAACGGGAGTTCATGCTATTGTTGTGGTGACTATTGGGTTAGTCACTTCCGTGATTGTTGTTGTCATCTACTTATTGTTATTATCGTTGTCAAACTTGATGTTTGAATGTTAAAAACAGATTTGACAACTTGCCTTAAATGTATTACCTTATTGCAAATAAATGTTGCTTTATGCTAAATGAGACATACAACCTCCACTTACATAAAGCTTGCATGTAGCATATGTTATAGGCTGTTATCTTACACGTAAGTCTTATGGAGTACTTTATGTACTCATCTCGCCCGTGGTTGTGGCATTTTGTGGTTTTGTTGCAGAGGGAGAGGGTGAGATCCAAGAGCCTCACTTTTGTGCTATGTGTTGCGCCTTCTTGACGACTAGCTTGGCGGTCGGTCGAGATGCCTAGGGGTTAAGGCACACCGATTGGCTTTGTGTTATAGCCATCTTTATGGCACTTTTGCTTCATTGTTATCTTTTTAGAATTGTTGCTATTTGGCCTAAGGGCCCTCTTTTGTAATAGCTATTCCATATTAATATTAACTTCGGTTTGTTGCTTATGTACTATGTGTTGTATGGAATTGATACATTCTTTTGTTGTGAGGTATGTATCTTGCATTCAGGAAGTATACATCTCTAGAGACCGGTTTATTTGGTTGATAATACTAGGGTCAATTGGATGACTAAGTATTATGAGCTTAATAAATCCGGTGCTCACAAAAGTTGGTATCGAGCCGCCCCGACCGTAGTAACGCAAGCTTGGTCGTCTTTAGGATATTTTGAAAACCTAATTTCAAAGTGTTAAATGAGTTTGAAAGCTTAAGTAATTCTCAGATTTTACTCCTCATCTATCTTAGCTTTCTCTTCTCATCTCACTCTAATTTGAGTTTTAAAAGCTGTTTTCCTCTCTTCCTTGTTAAAAGATAGTGTTATCGATTAATTGGGTTTTGGGAACTAATGAGTTTGGCAAATTGAAGTGTTAGCTGCCCTCTACAAGGTTTTGAAGTTTCGAAGTTGAAGAATTGGCTTGGAGGCTTGGATGCAAAGTCTGGACAGCGATCGCCAATTTCGGACAGCGAGCTCATAAGTTCTAAATAGGGTAGAAAATGAGAGGTTAATTCAACTAAAACTTGTGGGAATAAAAGGGTAAGATGTGATACTAGTTAGCTAAGTATCTAACATGTATTTCGCTGAATTAACATTGCTCTCTACTAGTATTAACCCTTACGTTACAATCTGATTTTAATCCTCTCGAGCAACTACTCGTTCATTCAATACGGGTTAGTGAGTTGAGAAGTTGAGCCTTGCTTTTGGTGTTTCTTGGCTGTTTTGAGAGTCTTTTAGAAGCTTCTAAAGTTGATTTACTCGCTGTTTTGGCTTTCGTTTAGGGTGATATTCCATTCCCCTAGTCGATCGCTTTTTGCTTTCTTTAAGGCTTTGTTTTCGAGTCTAGTTGCTAACCAAGGTTTCTTGTAACAGATGGTGGGCCTTTTCGTAGCGGCCAAGGCGATCGGTGGTCCGGACGAGGAGCTTCCTCCTCCTCCGACCATGGCCGAGGTTCTTCTTCAGATCGAGCGCAACCGCGCGGATGACAGGAGAGTTCTACTGGACGTCATCGCGCGCAACACCACTGCACTTTCCGGAGCTTCAGGATCTGGGCCAGGGAATGCCCATCAGCCTCGTGGGGGCCTTGCTGAGTTTCTTCGTACTCAGCCCCCTACCTTTTCTCGGCCCGAGGACCGCTCGTCTGAGCGATTGGCCGTCGGTGGGCGGAAGCCAGATAGCGCAGCGATGCGAGCACGAGAAGGCGCTATTTGCTTCGCACCAGCTGGAGGGTGCAGCTTTGTCATGGTGGGAGAGCTATCTCGCCATGCAGCCCGTAGACCACACCGTCTCTTGGGAGGAGTTCCGTCTTGCCTTCCGTCGGGCTCACATCCTGCCGGCTTGATGGAGATCAAGAAGGGGAGTTTCTTGCGCTCAAGCAAGGCGTAGCTTCGATCATGGAGTATGTATACGAGTTCAACCATCTAGCTCGTTATGCTCCCGAGGATGTGGCCACCGATATGGCTAAGGTGCCAAGTTCAGCGTGGCTTGTCCGAGGAGTCAAGGACAAGCTATCCATTGTCGACTTTCCTGATTTCCAGACCTTGGTCGACAAGGCCATCGTTGCTGAGCATGCGGCTCGAGAGCTTATGGATTCCCGTAAGCGCAAGTGGAGACCTACAAGACTTCGAGCCCGATTCTTCCGCCTCGCTTGAGACGATCTTGAGGTTCGATCTCGATCCTCGGCGCCCGAGGTCACCGCCTGTTCCTCGTCCTTCGCAGCCGTGCCTCGATCACGTCTTTGCCGGTCAGCAGAGTGGCCCCCACAATCCGGCGGCCAATGTCACTTGTTTCTTCTGTAGCCAGAAGGGCCATTATGCAAATAATTGCCCTAAGAAGACCGGAGCAACCCCCTCGTCCTAATGGAGGACGCGGGCAAGGAGGTGGATCTTCGCAGGACCAGAAGATCGTCCCAGCTACCCAGGGCGTGGGTAGTGGTCGCGTCAACGTCATCACCGCGGAGGAGGCTCAGGAGACACCCGATGTTGTGCTAGGTACGCTTTCTGTTAACTCTCACCCTGCTACTGTCTTGTTTGATTCAGGAGCATCACATTCCTTTGTTTCTGAGTCTTTTGCTGCTGTTGGAGAGCTTCTTTTCTCTCCATTGTCGGTCCCCTTCTCATTCGCTCTCCGGATCGGAGTTGAGAGCCGAGCTTGAGTGTAGAGATGTCCCCATCGAGATTGAGGGAGTGGGATTCTCGTGAATCTTATTCTCCTCAAGTCTGCGATGCGGGCGTGATTCTTGGTATGGATTGGTTGTCTCGCCATATGGGACAAATCGATTGCGCCAAGAAGTCCGTCTCTCTTTCTAGTCCCTTCGGTGTTCGCGTTTCCTTCTCGCCGAAGTTGCTAGGTCCACATCTCTTCGCCCTCGAAGCGAAGTCCGTTCTAGATATTAATGAAGTCCCAACAGTTTGTGACTTCGTTGATGTCTTTCCCACAGATCTTCCAGGGATGCCACCCGTTCGAGACCTCGAGTTTGTCATTGAGTTGGCTCCCGGTACCGCCCCTATCTCAAAGAGGCCTTATCGGTTGCCACCGAACGAGTTGGTGGAGTTGAAGAAGCAGTTAAGTGAGCTGCAAGAGAAGGGTTTCATCCGCCTAGCTCATCCCCTTGGGGTTGTCCGCTATCTTCGTTAAGAAGAAGGGCGGTATTTTACGCATGTCGTTGATTACCGCCCACTTAATGAAGTGACGGTAGAAGAACAAGTATCCATTGCCCGCATTGACGATCTCTTCGATCAATTAACTGGAGCCCGAGTTTTCTCCAAGATTGATTTGAGAGTGGGATATCATCAGTTCAGATTCGACACGAGGATATTCGAAGACGGCATTCTCTACTCGCCACGGCTGACATGCGAGTACACCGTCATGTCATTCGACTTAACCAATGCTCTGCCTTGTTCATGAACCTCATGAATTCGGTATTCATGGAGTATTTGGATAAGTTTGTCGTGGTCTTCATCGATGTTATTCTTATCTACTCCAAGAACGATGAGGAACACGCCGAGCATCTGAAGCTTGTGTTGAGCAAGCTGCGTGAGCACCAGCTGTACGCAAAGTTCAGCAAGTGTGCATTCTGGTTGAAGGAAGTAGCCTTCTTAGGCCATGTTCTTTCAGCTGGAGGCGTAGCCGTTGATCCTAGCAAGGTCGACGATGTTCTTTCCTGGAATCCGCCTACTTCGGTCACCGAGGTACGGAGTTTTCTTGGTTTAGCGGGATACTATCGTCGCTTTATCGAGAACTTCTCTAAGATCGCGAAGCCGATGACGGAGTTGCTCAAAAAGGACAAGAAGTTCTTGTGGTCTGATGCTTGCATGCAGAGCTTCCAAATTCTCAAGAAGCGTTTGACCACCGCTCCCGTCCTCGTTCTTCCCGATATCCATCGAAGTTTCGATATTTATTGCGATGCTTCTCGTCGAGGCCTCGGTTGTGTCCTTATGCAAGAAGGCAAGGTAGTGGCCTATGCATCAAGGCAATTGAGACCTCATGAGCTTAACTATCCTACCCATGATTTGGAGTTGGCTGCTGTGATTCATGCACTTAAGATTTGGCGACATTACCTAATCGGTAATCGTTGTGAAGTGTATTCGGATCACAAAAGCCTCAAGTATTTGTTCACCCAACCTGACCTGAACCTCAGGCAAAGGAGGTGGTTGGAGTTGATCAAGGATTATGATATGGGTATTCACTACCATCGAGCAAGGCTAATGTCGTTCTTGGCGCGCTTAGTCGTAAAGCGCATTGCAATGCCTTGTTTCACATGGGCGTCGGCCTACCCTACGGAGGATTTCCAGCGTCTCAACTTAAGTATAGTTGAGCATGGTTCCCTCATTGCCTTGGTTGTGCAACCAACCTTGGTGGATCGGATCAAGTCCGCTCGTGATCGGATGATGGAGTGAGCCACATCAAGGAAAATGTCAAGAACGGACAGCCAAGTGCTTCTCGAGGACGAGCATGGTGTTGTGAGGTTGCAACGCCTTGTGGTTCCAAAGGTCATGGAGTTGCGGAATATGATCCTCCATGAAGCCCATGATTCACCTTTATCCATTCATCCGGGGCCACAAAGATGTATCAAGATCTCCGCCAGAGATTTTGGTGGACCCGAATGAAGAGGGAGATCGCGGTTCGTTGTCGAAAAGCGACGTATGTCGTCGTGTCAAGGCCGAAGCATCGGCGTCAGCGCAGATCGCTTGACCTTTGCCTATTCCGGAGTGGAAGTGGGATTCGATCGGGATGGATTTTATCACCGGTCTACCTAGGTCGCCGAGGGAAATGATGCCATTTGGGTCGTCATTGATCGGTTAACTAAAGTGGCTCATTTTCTTCGGTAAAGACCAAGATTCGCACCGATCGCCTAGCCGAGCTCTATGTCTCTAGGATTGTGAGCTTACATGGCGCATCAAGACGATCGCTTCGATCGTGGCTCCATCTTCACTTCCCATTTCTGGCATAGCCTGCAAAAGGCTATGGGAACCCGTCTTACCTTTAGCACGGCATTTCACCCTCAAACCGATGGTCAGACCGAGAGGGTCAACCAGGTTTTAGAGGACATGCTTCGTGCTTGTGTCCTTTCCTATGGGAAGCATTGGGAGAAATGCTTACCATTCGCCGAGTTTTCTTATAACAACAGCTTTCAGGCCAGTCTCGGCATGGCACCTTTCGAGGCCTTATACGGAGAAAGTGTAGAACCCGTTGAACTGGTGAGAGACGGTGAGAGACCTCTCTTTGGCGGACTCGATCAATGAGGCCGGCGCCAAGTCCAAATTTTATTCGTGAGCGTTTGCGCACAGCTCAATCCAGGCAAAAGAGCTATGCGGATCGCCGGCGTCGTGAGTTGAGCTTTGAGCCCAATGACTTTGTTTACCTCAAAGTCTCCCCTTTGAAGGGCCATCAGCGTTTCGGCGTCAAGGGCAAGTTAGCTCCTCGATATGTCGGTCCCTACCGCGTTATCGAGAAGAAGGGAGCTGTTGCCTACAAGTTGGAGTTGCCATCTGCACTTGAGGGGGTACATAATGTTTTCCATGTATCCCAGCTAAAGAAGTGCCTCCGTGTTCCAACCGAGGAAGCTCGTTGGAAACTCTCGATGTTCAGGAGGATTTGACCTATCGCGAGCACCCTGCTCAAGATACTCGATGAGTCCGAACGAAGAACAAGGAATAAGACCATCAAGTTCTTTAAAGTTCAGTGGTCGAACCATTTCGAGGATGAGGCTACTTGGGAAAGGGAAGATCGTCTGCAAGGCGGACTATCCTCTTTCTTCCCCGAGTGAGCCAAATCTCGGGACGAGATTTTTGTAAGGAGGGAGGTTTTGTAACATCCCAATTCTGAAAATGAGGGAAATTAAAACTTTTATTTATCTTTAGGTCCTTGAACCTTTTCTGTAATTCTTGTAAAAGAATTATGGGAATAGAAATCAAATCCCCAATTTAAACTCCAATCAAAAACCTCCTGGATAAAAATCTTTTGTCCAACACTTGTAAATATTTTTCCTGAGTTCTAAGGAAGCCTTGTGACCCCTCTGAATTTTCTTACAATTTTTAGAAATTGTTTGAATAATTTTAGAGGCAAGTCAAACCTAGTCAAAGCTAGGTCAAACCCTTGTTTCAAACCTTCTGGAATTTCCCTAGAAAATTACATTGTTCAAACATCTCTGGAAATTTTATGGGAGGTTAATATGTTAGTCATAAAGCTCCTGTAAAAATTTCATAATTTTTGGTGTTGATTTGATACCCCAATTAAATCCCCAAAGTCTGCTGTTCAATTCAAACTCAACCTGGATTGTACTGTTCCACGGGCTTGAACCCGAGCCTGGCTCAGCCACTTGACCTGGTCAGACCGCCTAGCTGCACCAAGCGGCGCGGGCGCGGGCGCTGCGGTTCAGCCGTTGGATTCTTATCGCGCGGCCCACAGCGGCGTACCCCTTCGCTTTGCTGAGCGCGTCTCAGCCGCTGGATCAAAATCGGGCGGCGCCCCTGTCGTCGTCCTCCTCGCGTCTCCCCCGCGTGCTCTCTCTCTGTTGCGTCATGGCAGAGGGGTGGGGCGCAGCGTCAGGTCGCGTCGGGGCAGTCTTCAACGGGCCACTCTGGTGCGCATTAATTGCTCATCGTGCTTCCTCCCCCGGAAGTCCACACTCCACCAACTCCCGTCGCCCTCGTCGCTCTCTGGTCTGGTCAGAGCACCCGAGGCTCCCTCCCGTTGCTCTCGGCCCTCCCCTCTACTTAAGCTCCAGGGCTGCCTCCTTTAGCTTCCCTTTGCTCACCCAATAGCTCTAGCAAGCACCCGTAGCCCTTGTTCGAGCCCCACTCGCCTTGTCACCGATTGCCGCCATTGCCGCACTTCGGAGCTTTGGTGAAGGCGGTAACCCGGAGCTCCTCCTTCTCTGTTTAGTGTTCCCTCAGCTCCCTCACCTCTCTCTGGAGCTAAGCCCTCACCCCGTTTGGATTCACCGTGCGAGCAAGTCTTTGGATTTGAGATTCCCCATTTTCGCCGCTTCGCAATTCTTCTTCTCCATGCGGTGAGTAAACCTCGGCCGATTCCTTCCTCCGATGGCGACATTGGACCTCAGAGGTCCCATTTTGAGGTTCGCCCTTTCTTCAGAGATCAGGCGACTTCTCCCGTTCTTTGCCATTACCGCCGCCATCGGCCTTCGCGGCCGGCGCAGCTCGGTAAATCCTCGGCACCTCCGCGTCATCGGTAGGTTCCCATGGCTCCTGGCTCGGGCACCATTGTGTATGAGACGTCATGCGGAGCTCAATCTTCTTGTCACCTTTTTCCGTAGCATAGCCGCCGCCCTCGCCGTCGCGCCGCTCTGGTCCTCCACCGGAGATGTGGGTGGTACCAGAGGGTGCGCAGAGGTATTGCGACCCAGTAACAACCGCCATTTCGCTGCGTGGCTCGATCGCGGCGATTGGCGTCAAGATCGCCGTTACCGCGTCTTGGATCTCGCTTTTCTTGTTCCTCGTTTTCGTTTTGGTTCAGCCGCCGTGAGCCGTTGATCTCCAAATCTACGGCCCACATCCTCACTTCGTTTTGCGCTTGAGTTCTTCCTCGGCTTGGTTCAGCGTGGACCGTTGGATCTCCGATCAACGGCCCACGTTGAAGCCTTCCTTGGTAGAAGGCCAGGTTGTGCTTTTACTGGCCGTCCGATGCAGCATCAACGGCCCACAAACGGCCACGTCGGTTAAGTATTTAGAATTTCCCGAGGGCTTTATTTTCAAACTGGAAAAAGGTATAAACTTTGAAAATGTATATCTTTTTCATGTTAATTCATTTTTAGTTGATTCCAATTGTATTAATTCTGTTATGCTCTAAACTTTAATCTAAAAATGTTTAGAAGATTAATATGACTCCAGAAAAGCATGAAATTAGATTTTGAACCTTCTCAGCTTTATTAATTGCAATAAAATTCCTGTTAAATGGAAAAATGCATAACAAATTCTATATAACTCCTTTTTAGTTAAACTCAACTCTGTTAATTCTGTTATTACCTATACTTTAATCTAAAAATACTTGTAATCATGTGTTGGTTGCAAGAATGTCCAGAATTAACTTTAACTTTGCATAGGCTTTAATTGTTTACTAGAAAACATTGCAACTTGTAAAATACATAACTAATTCTCTGTAAATGATTTTTGAGTGAATCCAAGTTTGTTGGGTTCCTCTAATAATGAACTTGCTAGGAAAAATAGTTTTGAGCATGTTACTGTTTTTAGAAAGAATAATTATGCATTATAATTTTGTTCAAGTTCTTGTCTTTGAAAAAATTGTAGAAGTTGCAATGTAACTCCAAAAGAGTTGAAACCACTTCCATTAGTCTTAGAATGTCATTACCTATCTACCATAAAAATTTCATGTCCAGAAGACCCCTAGAAAATATTTTGTGAACAGTAGCCCTTTTTAATTTAAACTGTTATTTTTCTGGCCGAATTGAGTTGTTTTGGTCATATCTTTTGCATCAAGGATCCAAATTGATTGATTCTTGTTGCTAAATTCATGATAAATCTTTATCTTGCTGCTGTAAAAATTTCAAGTCATTCGGAGAACTTTTGCTGTTGGGTCTTGTTGCTTTTCTTTATTCTTATCGACTCTTTATCGCCTTTTCGTTAGGGTTCGACATTTGTGGTAATCCGAGAACGATCCTCCGCAACAAAGTGACCCTCAACAGCCAGGCAAGCAGTTTGACCATGATTCATCCTATATTTGCAAGTCTATTATATTGATTAAACTCTATGTATGCATTGCTACTTTGTTTTAAATTATGGTTAGTGAATCCTATAGTTGCACAATCTGTAGGGATGCCATGTCTTTACTACCTTACGCCTAGGTTCTTGGCTGTGGTTTGAGCTCGTCGGATGAGCTCATATCACTTAGTAGATTGCGACTTGAAATGCTTAGCAATGCTTAGATAACGGTAGAAATGGGCGGTTGTCGACATTATGTCGATGACCTTGATCACACTAAAATTATTATTCCATTATGTCCATCTTGTGCTTTGTTAATTTGTAAATACAAAATCTGAAAATAAATGTGTGGATTGGACTTGGGCATATTGGATGGATGGTGTGGTTTTTGGATGTGGTGGTATGCTGAGTCAACAAGGACCGAATTCTTGCGCCATTGATCCAAGCAATTATGCGTACTAACCACGCGAGGGCATATGGAACCCTCTTGACTAAGTACTCTAGGAGGTGTTAATTATGAGCTGCTCGGTTGGTGTGTTTTAAATGAAAACGTATATGTATAGTGTGGGAGGGAACATTAGCTTCGGCCAGGTCGTCTAATGTCTCTTTCTCCCGTGGGTTGTCTTGACTCGTAATTAGCATTATCCTTTGGAAAGGTCTCGTAGGACTTAGCCGTGCCAAGACACCTTCGGAAGTGTGCGTAAAGGAAAGGCGATGCAGGCGTGTGGGTGCAGTGGTACACCTGCGCAGGATAAAACTATTGAATAGCCTCGCCCTAGGTTATGGACACGCTTGGTTATTTCCGTAAGAATTAGACTACAACCTTTAATTAAAATTTGACATGGGTGGTATGAGCGGGAGTTCATGCTATTGTTGTGGTGACTATTGGGTTAGTCACTTCGGGATTGTTGTTGTCATCTACTTATTGTTATTATCGTTGTCAAACTTGATGTTTGAATGTTAAAAACAGATTTGACAACTTGCCTTAAATGTATTACCTTATTGCAAATAAATGTTGCTTTATGCTAAATGAGACATACAACCTCCACTTACATAAAGCTTGCATGTAGCATATGTTATAGGTCTGTTATCTTACACGTAAGTCTTATGGAGTACTTTATGTACTCATCGCCCGTGGTTGTGGCATTTTGTGGTTTTGTTGCAGAGGAGAGGGTGAGATCCAAGAGCCTCACTTTTGTGCTATGTGTTGCGGCTTCTTGACGACTAGCTTGGCGGTCGGTCGAGATGCCTAGGGGTTAAGGCACCTTGATTGGCTTTGTGTTATAGCCATCTTTATGGCACTTTTGCTTCATTGTTATCTTTTTAGAATTGTTGCTATTTGGCCTAAGGGCCCTCTTTTGTAATAGCTATTCCATATTAATATTAACTTCGGTTTGTTGCTTATGTACTATGTGTTGTATGGAATTGATACATTCTTTTGTTGTGAGGTATGTATCTTGCATTCAGGAAGTATACATCTCTAGAGACCGGGTTTATTTGGTTGATAATACTAGGGTCAATTGGATGACTAAGTATTATGAGCTTAATAAATCCGGGTGCTCACATGAAGTTGATCACCTTGTGGTGTTATCAACAAAATCACAACCCTCGAGCCTTTAAGCTCGCGGGAGCCATCAAAATACTATGTCCAATGATCGTCTAGGCCTGGACTTACTTGAGGTTGATCCTCGGTGTTCGTCCATTCAGCCACAAAGTGAGCCAACTTCGGTCAAGATTGAAGTGTTTCAAGGAGGTTATAATTGTGACCTGCTGGAGTATTTGGATTCTCAGGAACAAAATCAACTTCAATCAAGGGGTGGTTTCGCTGGAGCTTTGGAAGATCTTTTTTAAGGAAGCTTTTGCCCTGGTTATCCACCGGGTCAAACCTTCTATTCGAGCAGTGTTTGTAGATTGGTTGAGAGATTTTGGTGAAAGTTTAGTTTGTCGCATCTTTGTTTCTTCTTTCCTTCACTTCTTGTAATTAAACTCCTTGGTTTTAATTTATCTTTATAGTAGGGGTGCTTCCCCTCCTATTTTCCGTCAAAAAAGTCAGCCAAGACTTGGCTTTTTATGGTTGTTCGGACAGTAAAATGAAGATCAAACTCTCCAAGTTTTACTGTCCAGTTGGCTATGCAACCTATCACTTCTTGGTTATGAAGTATATTTCCAAGAGGGAAAGATGAAGGTACTGTGATTTTGTGAGATTGAAAATAATGTCTCAGTTTTCTGGAAGTCATCAGAATAGCATAAATTAGCTTTTGGACCTCAGGATATCTTTCCTTCGGTCCATGTAAGACCTTACTTACATAGTAGATGGGTCGTTGAGACCCTTCCCTTTCTACAATAAGTACTGCACTGACCACATTTGGTATTGCTGCCAAGTAAACTAGTAAAGGTTCCCCTTCTAAAGGCGAAACCAATACTGGAGGATTTGAAAGATAAACCTTTAGGCCTTCAAAGGCTTTGTCAGCTTCTTCAAACCATTGAAACTTTTTATTACTCTTGCGGATCACCTTAAAGAAAGGTAAACCACGTTCTCCTAATCGAGAAATGAAACGACTAAGAGCCGACATTCTACTAGTTAAGGCTTGGACCTCCTTCATAGTGGAAGGTGGTCGTAGTTGTTCAATGGCTCAAATTTTCTCGGGATTAACTTCAATCCCACGATAACAAACAAGGAAACCAAGCAACTTACCATAATTAACCCCAAAAATACACTTTTCAGGATTAAGCTTTATTCCATGTTTGTTTATATTTTCGAAGGTCTCTGCGAGATCCTTCAAATGGTCATATTTAGTACTACTTTTTACAACAAGGTCATCTACATAGGCCTCTAAGTTACGCCCTAGCTGACTACTGAAGGTTTTCTGCATCAAACACTGGTACATGGCTCCAGCATTTTTTAACCCGAACGACATCGTAACATAGCAATAGACACCGAAGGGTGTGATGAAGGTAGTCTTTTCTTCATCTTCTTTTGCCATGCTGATCTGATGGTATCCAGAATAAGCATCAAGAAAATTCATCAGTTCGCAACCCGTAGTAGAATCAACTAATTGATCAATACGAGGCAAAGGAAAGTCATCCTTTGGGCAAGCAACATTTAAACTGGTAAAATCTACGCACATGTGCCACTTACCATTAGATTTTTTGACCAGGACCAGATTTGTAAGCCATTCGGGGTGATCTAACTCCCAAATAAAGCCAGCTTCAAGGAGCTTATCGAGCTCTGCTCTGATGGCTTCTTGACGATCTAGGGCGAAGCGTCTCAGTCTTTGTTTGACTAGCTTTCTCTCAGGCTGAATGGCTAGCCTACGCTCAATAACCTCCCTTGGGACTCCGGGCATATCAGATGGCTTCCACGCAAAGACATCCGAGTTGGCTCGGAGGAAGGTGAGGAGCTCATCTTTCTATTTCTCACTTAATCCCGCACGAATTTGGACTATCTTGGATTGGTCTTTGGGGCTGACTGATACTATCTTTACCTGCTCATTGGGCTGAGGAGTAGCCTTGACTTTCGCAGCCTTCCCTGTTTTATCCTCTAAAGTAAGATATTTCAGAGGTAACTGATGGACAAGTTCTAGTGACTTACGATCACATGAAAGTGCGTGGCCTAGTCACCTTGCACCACAATTACGCCCTTTGGCCCAGGTATCTTGATCTTCTAGTAGGCGTGGTGTGTAGCTGCCATAAACTTTGTTAGAGATGGTCTTCGAAAGTGATCAATTCAGTTCAAAAATTAGTAGCCATACCGAAGGTTACTGGTAACACTACTTGCCCTATTGGTGTGACAGACATACCTGGCACTATCCCATAGAAGGGACTTGTCATTGGTTTAATCTTAGAGCAAGGAATTTGCATCTCATCTAAGGTATTAATAAATAACAGGTCTAAAGAACTACCACTATCTATTAATATTCTCCCTACTCTGCAATTACTTATGGTAGGAGAAACTACTAATGGTAATTTATCAGAAGTAGACATACTTAGGGACGTCCTCCTTTGTGAAGGTTAGGGAGGTCTTTGACCACTTGTGGGTATTTCGGACAACCAGGTGTGACCTCAACGTTGTTGACGTCCCTCCATGCTGCTTTGTACTGCCGCTTGGAGGTGTAGATGGCCGAACCCCCATAAATGACATTGACGTGGTGATATCTCCTTTGAAACAACATTTCTGTGTCCTTGTCATTGTTTTGGACCACTGGTGGTCTGCCATCTTTTGGTGGGACAGGCATTGGACCTTTCCCATCGTAATAATCATCCATCTGCTTCTGCCAAGTACAACAGTTGCAAAGGTCATGACCAGGAACGTTATGCAATGGGCACCAGTGCTCATTGCTCCTAGACGTATTCATAGATTGTGGGGTAGTATGGTTGTTTGAACGACCTCCTTGCCTCCTTTTAGTCCAAGGACCTTTGTTTTTGTCATAGGGTGGTCGCTAGTCAACTGTTGTGACCTCCCTAGTGGATTGCTTGGTCCTCTCCTTCTCCTTCTTCTTGGGTTTTCCTCTACTACTCGTGGAGCCTTCAGACCTCTTGGATTTCTTTTCTTTGATATCCTTGAGGCCTGGCTAAGGAGGGGTTGTTCCCTTGTCCACCATTCGGCTCCACTCCACTGCCTCATTGGCATCAGAGTACCGATCGGCCATGTCGAAGAGTTCTGACACGGACCTAGGCGGGTTGATGTTGAGGTCTTCTGTGAACCTTCGATATCTCACCGCCTGTTTAAAAGCTCAAATCACAGAGTCATCAGAAACATCTGGGATAATATTATGGACTTCTATGAAATGATTTACAAACTATCATAAATTTTCATCGGGGGTTTGGCAGAGCCGATGCAAATCATCCTCCTTCCTTGGCTTTGCATAACAACTTTTGAAGTTATTTTGCAATGCATTACAAAGCACTTCCTAATTATATATGGATCCCTCGGGCTGGTTGAATAACCAGGTCCTGAAGGGATATGAGTAGGCTACGATAGCTACAATTCAAAAATTCTACCACGTAAACTAGGAAGCCAAGCAAGAAGATGATCATAGATCGTTACCACCAGACATGCAGAGAAGCGCAAGAACAGTTGGAGCAGCCTGGTCCAACGTAGAGCGCATCGATGTGGTGGTCGTAATCGATCGTCCAATGTCCTCGCGAGTCGATCGTCTCCTCCAGCAACCTTTGCAATTCCTTAATTGATCGAACTAACCGACCTACTCGTGCATTCTCCCTTTGCTTCACGATGTCTGGTTGAACTCCAGGTGAGATATTGTGTCATCCACGGACTATTCAATACTTTCTCGATCAAGTGTCGGATAACCTTATGCGATCGAACTCTTCGACCGCTAGGGGCATGGCCATGCACTTTCTTTATCCGACTACTTTGAGGGGCCCAGAGATATCTCTCCTGTTATGTTAGGAGGGACAAATCCCATATCTAACCAGTCACATCCCTCCGCATGTTTCATAAGATACCCGAAAGCTACCTTTATAACTACCCAGTTACGAGTAGCGTTTAGCAACCCCTAAGAGTGTTATTACACATGTAGGGAACCATGCTGATCTCAGGTCTAAGGATTATACGTCATCATTGCTTGAGACCAACTAATGACACATAGAATCATAACAATCTCAATAGTATCTCAAGGTGGGTCTATCCAACCCTATGTTCTCTAACATGTGTTCATATTATCTATTTGATATCCCTATATCTATGACCGGTGAAACATGGTCATCAATCAATACATGTGCTGGTTGTAGAGTAACTGGTGTTTTGACCAGTGACATCCGACTAAGGATTCATTTAGAACGACATCATATAAGTTAAAGAGTTTCACCAACAAGTCACATACTTGTTAATCTTTATAACTAATGATTCATTTAAGGAACATAAAAACATTTATTCAATAACTCATAAATATAGATGTGATACAATCATCTCTATAATTGCCTCTAGGGCATTCACCAACAGTCTCCCACTTGCACTAGAGTCAATCATACATGTATCGAATACCCATAGCTCTTGTGTGCACCTCATGTTTAGGTCGTGGGAGAGGCTTTGCCAACGTATCAGCAATATTCAAATTCGTGTGCACTTTGCATATCTTCACATCACTTCTCTCAACGATCTCACAAATAATGTGATATTGTCGAACTATGTGTTTGGACTTTTGATATGATCTAGGCTTCTTAACTTGTGCAATGGCTCCACTATTATCACAATAGAGATCCATTGGACTGGAAGCACTCGAAACCACACCCAGTTCATTAATGAACTTTCTAATCCACACGACCTGTTTTGTTGCTTCCGAAGCTTCAATGTACTCAATCTCTGTTGTAGAATCAGCAACTGTTCATTGCTTGAAACTTTTCCAGCTCATTGCTCCTCCATTAAGACAAAACACAAATCCAGACTGTGATATAAAATCATCCTTGTCGGTTTGGAAGCCAGCATCGGTGTAACCATTTATGACCAGCTCTTCCTCACCCCCATAAACAAGGAATGCTTTCTTAGTCCTTTGTAAGTACTTAAGGATATTCTTGACTGCTATCCAGTAACCTTTACCTGGATTTGATTGATATCTGCTCGTAACACTTAGAGTAAACGACACATTTGGTCGCGTACACAGCATGGCATACATGATAGATCCTATAGCTGAAGCATATGGGATTCTACTCATTCTGTCTCGCTCATCAGTGGTCGAAGGACACTAACTCTTGCTAAGATTAATACCATGTGATATGGGCAAGAAACCTTTCTTAGAATCTTGCAAGTTGAACCGTTTCAACACCATGTCAATGTATACATCTTAGCTTAATGTAATTAGCCTCTTAGATCTATTTCTATAGATCCTTATACCAAGAATATATACGGCATCTCCTAAATCTTTCATCGAGAAACTATTTCTTAATGAAGTTTTAATAGATTCAAGTATTGGAATATCATTTCTGACCAGTAGTATGTCATCCACATACAAGATCAAAAACACAAGCTTGCTCCCACTAACCTTTTTGTAAACACAAGGTTCTTCTTCGTTCTTGATGAAGTCAAACCCTTTGACTACTTCATCAAAACGAATGTTCCAACTCCGAGATGCTTGCTTAAATCCATAAATGGATTTATTAAGCTTGGAAACCTTTCCAGCTTCCTTTAGATCGACAAAACCCTCAAGTTGTGTCATGTACACATCCTCACTTAGGTTTCCATTCAGGAAAGCCGTTTTGACATCCATTTTCCATATCTCATAATCGAAATATGCATCAATAGCTAGAATGATCCGGGTAGACTTAAGCATTACGATAGGTGAGAAGGTTTCATCAATAATCAACACCTTGAATTTGCCTGAAACCCTTCGCGACTAGTCGTGCCTTATGAATGTGAACATTTCCATCCATATCTATCTTTTTTTCTTAAAAATCCATTTGCACTCAATGGGTTTTACACCATAAGGTAGATCAACCAAGTTCCAAACTTGATTATCATACATGGACTTTATCTCGGATCTCATGGCTTCAAGCCATGACTCAGAGTCTGGGTCCACGATCGCTTCTGTATAAGTTTTAGGCTCATCATTATTCAACAATAAAACGTCATGCCCATACCTTATAGGCAATTGACATGGCCTTTTAGATCTTTGTGGGGCTGATGCCTTATCTACAGGTTCAACAACATTTTATTCATCCTATAGAGGTTTAGTAGGAGTTAAAATATTTTCAGATGCTTCTCGAATTTTTTCGAGTTGCACCTTGCTCCCACTGACTCCTTTGGAAAGAAAATCTTTCTCCAAGAAGACGCCATTTTGGGCAATAAATACTTTGTTATCTTCCCACTTATAAAAGTAATTTCCTTTAGTTTCCATAGGATACCCCACAAAGAAACACTTATCAGACTTGGGTGTGAGTTTATCAGATATCAAACGTTTTACATAAACCTCACAACTCTATATCTTTAGAAAAGACAATCTAGGACATTTCCTGGTCCAAATCTCATATGGTGTCTTCACTACTGTTTTTGATGGAACCCTATTTAAAGTGAAAGCTATTGTTTGTAGAGCGTATCCCCAGAATTGCAATGGAAGATCAGATTGGCTCATCATTGACCGAACCATGTCCAACAATGTTCGGTTCCATCATTCAAACACCCCATTCCATTGAGGCGTTCCCGGCAGAGTGTGTTGTGGAACAATTCCACATTTCTTTTGATGATCACCAAACTCATGGTTCAAATATTCACCTTCACGATCAAATTGTAGACATTTGATTGTCTTGCCAAGTTGATTATGTACTTCATTCTGAAATTATTTGAACTTTTTAAAAGATTCAGACTTATGCCTCATTAAGTAGATTGCACCATTCGAGATCCTGTATGGGCGAAGGTGTCAGTCTCCGTTGTATTGGGATCTTTGTTGGTGGCGAGGCGATTTTGGGTCTGATTGAGTTCAAGAGATGCTGATGAGTGGCGAGATAAGGCAGAATCTGTTAGCCACCCAGAGCCGATAGAAGAGCTATGCTAATGTGAGGAGGCGAGAGTTGGAGTTTGAAGTGGGAGACCAGTTTCTCTTGAGGGTGTCACCCACTAAAGGCATTGTGCATTTTGGTACCAAAGGAAAGCTTAGCCTGAGGTATGTTGGACCTTTCCTGATTTTGGCGCGAATTGGAAAATTGGCTTATCGCTTTGACCTCCCAGAGTCCAAGCATGGCGTGCACAATGTATTCCATTTTTCCATGTTGAGAATGTATTTGAGAGACCCAGAGCATGTGATTCCGCTAGAACCTTTGGTCATTGAACAAGATCTTTCCTTCGAATCTCGACCAGTGCAAATTCTGGAAGAGTCAGAACGAGTTCTGCGGAACAAGCCGCTGAAGTATGTCAAGGTGCTTTGGTCTCATCAGTCTGAAAGGGAGGCCACTTGGAAATTGGAGTCTCGCATGCGCGAAAAATATCCAGATCTGTTCATGACGGGTTCCTAAATTTTGTGTTAATTTTCAGTTGTGGTTGTTCCTTCGCGTAGTTCTGTGTGAAGATTTGGAGTCGAATCCTGTCTAAGGGGGTAGAATGTAATACTCCAAATTGTTCTAAGGAAGGAAATCACTTAAAAGAGAAAATTAGAAGGAGAAAAGGGGGGTTTTCGCAGTTGTGCGAGAACCTAGGTCTCAGGCCTTTGGTCCACGAAGCCCAAGGGGAGGAGATGGGGGCGGCCAACTAAGCAAAAGGAGAGGGGGGAACCCTAGCCTTCTACTATAGCACCACACTATAGCGCACCTATTACTGTAGCACTACCACTGTAGCACGCCGCTCCTCCCTGCTGCTGCCCCAAGACCGACGACCTTTCCTCCCTACTGCTGCTAAGGGATCAAGAGGAGAAAGGAAGGGGAAGAGGTAGAAAGAAGGGGAGAGGAGGTCCTCGTGGGGGAATTCAGTGGGGTTCAATGAGGTATTCATGGATGTTTTCTTTTTTTCATGATTTAGAGTAATTCTTGTCTATACGTTTGATTGCGGGTAGCAGATCGGGTGTAGACAGTTTGTAGTGCGCTGTAGATTTGGTCCATGTATTGGCGAAATATTGTTTGGTCACCAACTAGAGATTTGTAGGTACTATCCATAGCTCTCCATAGAGTCTTTGATCATATTATTTGGATGTATAGATCTCCATATATGAATTTTGCATTTTTGCTGTGTAGAACCTCTGTCCAATTATAGCTATCGTATTAATTAATACACTAAAATTGTATAATGGCCGAATCAGGGATGTTGACCAACATGACTTTTGTAGGAAATTCTCTTAGATTTTCAGAATGTTAAAGAACACAATTTTTGGATTAGCCGAATGAAAGTTATAGCTATTTTAATGTTGCTGTTCATAACGTCGATCAGTTTCTGACATTGTTTTTCATCTGTTTGTTAAAATTAGTAACGGTAGAATTAGGAGATCTCGCCAACTTAACTCTGGTAGACATTTTTGTAATATTTCCATAGAGACTAAAAATACCTTTTTATGATAAGCAAAATGGGAGATATGTATTTTAGAAGGTCGTTGTCCAGTTTCGAGTTACTGCTAGTTCGTCGTTTCGCTTGATTAGATTAAATATATGAAATATGGGTTTTTGGGAGTGCGGTTTAGAGCGTTGCGAATAGTGTTATTCTATCTTGTCAAAACTAGTTTTGAGTAAAGTATTTATTGTAGGCGGAGTGACCTTTGGTTTGGTTTCGCCTGCTTTACCTTCCAACTTGTTGCAACGCGAAAGGCAAGTACATTTTGAGTCATCTTGAATGTTGTTTGCTCAAATTGGCTATATGACTATGATTTGGTTAAATCTTATGAAGTATGAGTATTACTGTTCTTTACATGCTTCCGTTTATTGTTGTTATCGAATTTGCAAGTATGGGAGAATTCATTCATTTGATTACCTTCATTTCAAGCATTCATGCTTAACCCACGGGAGTGGGTATTGAGATCCCCATATTTTTTTATATGGGCAACTATATCCCCATATGAAAGATTCTTCATACAGGTCTTGGATCCCCGTATTTTGAGAATACGGGCATGAGTGAACACCGACGGGTGTTAAGTTATCAGAATTATTTTGTGATGAAGTTTAGTTGTTATTAGTTGTTGATTTGTTGAGAAAAATTCATTGTGTTGATAGATGTTAGTAGTTTAGATTGTATCTTGGCTTCCGCATAGCCAGGGTGTTACATTCGCATCCCCAACATCGTAATATGTGCGCATAAACTTGCATGGCTAAGCAATCCCGTACAATATAATTCATACAACCTAACTTAAGCATGTAGGTACTGGAATAATTCAAGGATAACCTCGTGAATAGGATATAACTAATTACACATCACAAAATAGCGACATAGTAAAATTAGCATGCAAGCAATTATCATTGCACTTAACTACTCAAAAACTAGAATAAAATATGATGCAACAGAAAGTTTAAATGATGCTTGCCTTGCTGATAGTTCAATTGCTCACTCTCGGTGGCATACGAGTCAATGTCAATAGCTTCAGAATCTATAGAATTAACGCCAGCGATAAACACCAAGAAATACCTCAAAAATCAAAGTGCTCAAAAATGCATGATTTTCTACAATGGCTAGTTCATGATTTTAGATGAATTTAGGTGAAAGAATTATTCCAATTGGATTTAGTATGTGAGAGTTATAACAGTTTAAATGTCAGTTTTCAGAAAAATCCAATTTAATTCCAATCGGTTACTGTTCATTCAATTTAATTATTTGGTCAAAATTTGCAGAGCAGTGGTGAGGATAAGGATTATATGGATGGATAGAGAATATTAATATAAGACCAAAAATAACTTGGTTCAACTCATTTGGAGTTTTTATGAATTACTTATGCATTTTCAAAGTTATCAGCTTTTTCTATTGTAAAAATAAAAGAGTTATGGATCATTTTCTAAAACTATATTCTCTATTATAGAGACATGTTTGAAACCAATTTTATAATAAAGTTCACTAAAAATAAAAATTACCAAGACCGGTTTCATTCATTTTGGAGTTAAGATGAATTAGTTATGTATTTTCAAAGTTAATTAAATTTTCAGTGTACAATTAATTGGATTTCGAAATTTCAAAAGCATTTATTCCTTTTCTTACCAGGCACTGCGCTAGCCGCAGTCAATGACTGGGGGGGGTCCGATTGAACAGTGCATTTTTCTTTTATCTTCTGAATTAAACTGTGTACTGACATGTGGGGTCTACTCGTTAGTGACTCAGTCCGTGTAATAGCACATGGACTGAAGGTCATCTCGCACAGTTCACTGGTCCACGGCACAGCACACAAGGCATTTAAAGGACCTAGGCCCACACGTCAGTCTCTTTACTGTTTCACTTATCTCTCCCGTTTTCTGTGCACGGGACCCACATGTAAGCGATACAATAAGTTGCTAAGATAACGATTAAATACTAATCATTACTACTTAACGCCTAATCGCCTAGCTACAGTACCTGTCCGTGTACGACAACAGGGAGCTTCGTCCAGCGCGTTTGCCCGGCGGCTCACCGGTGCTATGCGCCACAGCAGAGCCAGCCAAGGCTTGGGACAGCTTCACAGTAGCGATGTTCATCTTTGGGTGGTGGTGGCGACGTCTGAGGTGGCCCATACCGGCGGCTAACCGGAGAGGGGCGGCGCTAGTTTTCGGCCGAACATGCATGCACATACAAAGCTCCGCAGCGTGCCTCTACGCGGGGGCCAAGACTTCTAGGGGCAACAAGGAGGCTACTTGAGCGAAGTGGGTGCTCGGGGAAGCTTGGAGGTGGTCGGAGTTGTATCGGCGTCGGAGAAGATTACGGTGGCGGTGCGGTTCAATGCGGAGAGAAGAGCCTGAGCAAAAAGAAGGAGAGTGAAGCTTTGGAATAGCTTAAGGACCATTAGGAGATGCTATAGGAGCAAGGAATCAAAGAATGCCTTACCGAATCAAAGTGGGAGGTGAAAGGGTGTTCTTCGCTCGAAAATGGTCCAATCTTTAAATACATGAAACACTGTCACGCATTGCCCACTTAGAGTCAGGGGTTTTCAATGTCATACAAAATGACATGAGATGACGCGGAGGATTGAGGACCATACCTCCTGGAAGTGAAGATTGACATGGGAATGTCTTCGGGTGTGTGCTCTAGAATCGCTGGGAGTGCAATGATGGCCTAGAAGCTACAAGCGAACGCATGAGCTGAGATTAGCCAAAAAGGACACAGTAAGGAACGTACAGAAGGGATGAACCATTCAGTTGAAGCTTACTCAAGAATGGCACACGGGGGAGCTTCTCCTTCCTCAGCCACCGAGAGGAAGAATGGCGAAAATGAGAGAGGTATAGGGGGTATTATCTCAGAGAAAGTGACGGAACGGAGGCGGCATTTAACAGCAATGCTCAAGGATTAGTTGCATGGGGCGGCAGCTCCCAGCATCGACGGAGCACCAATAGAGCTCGGTCATGGAGTGGCACAGCGTTGCTGCGGAGGCGCCAACGCGAGATTGAAGCCAAACCTGACGAGTGGGGTCTAGTGGTCAGCGGCATAGGAGCAACGCGGTGCAGTTAGGCGGTGCGGTCGAGCTGAGTCAAGATTGTTGGATTCGAGTCGGAGTCCGGCTCGAGTCCGAGGAATAGTACTAGGGTTTGACTTATTTAGATTTAAACTGACCCTACGTTGACTAAGCCACTAAAAATAGAAATAAAATTCCTAAAATCCTAAAATAAATCAGAGGGGTTCCTGGGAAGGTCTAGTGTTCATAAAAATTCTTAAACATTACTGTTCATGATATATTTTGTATAGTTTAAATTCAAACTTAGTATAGGTCATTGTAATGTGTTTGAATTTTCTAAGGGTTGAGACTCGTCCCACAAATTTGGAAAAAATATATTTATTTATGACAATTATTATAGTATTTGAATAAATTATTTTCATATGATGATCACAAGTTTTTGTTCCTGTTTTCAACTAGGATTTCAAATTTGAAGTGTAGGTTTAACTTGAAAAAGATTTTTTCAAGTGCAATAAATTATGCAATTTTTTTAAAACATGATGCATGCTAATGAGATGCACACTAATCATTGTTAATTAACTTGAGGATGTGACACCTGCATCTAGACTTCAACACAATCTCGCTTAGATGAACAAGCACTAGGAGGAGGTCCGCGAAATGCAAAGGGAGCATGCGGCCCACCTGGAACAAAGGGAGCATACCAGGAGGCCACCTTCTCGCAATGACGCCGCCCCCCGTAGCAGCAACCCCTACCACAACATCCCAACCGAGCATTCACCGCAACACCCGCCCGAGGGGGGGACGCCGCCCCTCTATTAGTGCAGGGACAGATGCAAGTTTTTCAAACCCAAGCACCGGCTAAGCCTGGGCATGCGTTACTGGGGTTGCGCGAACTACTCTAGCGACTATCTCGATCGCCGTTGGGACACGAGATGCTATCAGCAGCCGGTAAGGATAGGTAGTAGTATGTTCCTCTACCATTTCTCTTTCAAAGTCTGCACTAACAACCCCTCCCATCTACCCGTAGTCCCTAGATCCACTATGTGGCTATCGCAAGTGGAACAACCTAGAGATCTACCCACACGACCAGTGGACTCTCGACTGCGATGAGTGGGATGCCAATAGGGACCGCGAGAGGAGGGAGGAGGAGCGTCGCACCAAAGAGCACAACCAGCGTATCCGGCGGGAGGCGTAGGCCCATCTAGAGGCGTGCAGGCGCAGGGAGCGCGAGGCTCGCGAGAGGGGGGCGTGAGAAAAAGAGGGAATTGGCAGCCGAGGCCAAGGCGGCCGGCGAGGAGTATAACGCCGAGCTCGCAAGGAAGGGCAAATAGCCTCGGTCCACGCAGTAGTCCTACCCTCTTCGTCCATATGTCCCATGTATTTCTAATTCCCTAAAGGCATGCGCGTACTGTCCTTGATTCGTTAGCCTGCTTACCATGTAACCCCTTGCCGGATCAAATGTCGTATTGTTATCGTTGCACTATTTCTCCAAAGTTCACCATGTATAAATTTCCTAGCGCATCGTAATATCACTTACCTTCGTACTTACGAATCATTACTACCTCTATCGTCCTCACAAAATTCTAAAGAAATTTAGCGCACTAGAACAATATACGACGATCACAAAATATTATTGCGAGTCTGACAAATTTCGTACCCTTCAGATTCTGTGAAAATCACAAACGGACGAACCAACTTTGTCACCACCCTTTTATTTCCAAAAAAATTACATCCTATAACAGGATTTCCTAAATGTAATACCTACAAAATGTAACATTTATTCCAACATAATTATTCTAATCGGATTTATTAAATAGCAGAGGTACTACTTAAAATCGCCTAGTAGTTGGGCGACTTTAGGTAAGTCGCTCAACCACTAGGCGACTTAGTAAAGTCGTTTAACTACCAGGCGACTCTAACGCTTGGCGCTCTGTGGTTGGGCGACTATGTCCAGTCGCCCAATGGTTGGGCGACTAGGTGTAAGTCGCCCAACGGTACGGCAACTGGTGATTATTTCTGACAAAAAAAATAAGGTAGCATTATTTCTGTAATTCCGAATAAAAAATAGATTATTTAAAAAAAATCAGAAATCAATACCCTCAAAATTATAAACCTAACAAATAACTATATGCATGCTTTAGAATAGACATCAACATACTTCATCATATTTTCACCATGGCACAAGTAGTAAGCAAGGTGATCAAATCAAAAAGGAAAAATGGTAACATAATACTAAATAGAGGTTAACACTAATATTTCACATGGTTGGCACCAATATTTACATGGAAAACCAATACTGGAGAACCCACGAGAGTTGCACGAGCATAAATTCACTATAAAGAAGAAACAAATCCCCTCACAAATCGCACTTTAAATCACTCGCAATATATAGATTTGATGGGAACTAATCCATTATGTCATTCTCGAACTCTTCCCAACCCGGCCTAGCTCTTTGAAGGCGAAGAACGTAGCCACTCAAATGGGAAAACCTCCCAAATTCGAGCAGCAATAGATTTTGATGGCCAAAGCAACCCCAATTCACATATTAAAAAAAATACCAAAATGCCCCTAAGGAATTACCACATAAATGGCCCTCCATTTACACAACATGGGCCGCAAACATTGAGCCTAAAATGGCCTCCAAACGGGGTTGAAGCCGTGAAAATAGAAATATCCATAATCCATCGCAAGAATGATGAGCTACTTGATATGCCTCACCTCCTACATTAGAGGTTTCTAGATTATAGCCAATTTCGCATGCATCGCACTTCGATTTTTTAACCACTGTATATATAAAAAAAAGGCAATTCCTTATTTGGCACTGGGAATTTTCACGATCTCAAAAATATTATCCCTAGTGTCAGTGGCATGAATAATGATACGCTATCCCTTGTGTCACATAACATATCCGGGATTTATGTAATTTACAGCGGTATGAAATAAAAATTCACCGTAAAAAGATCAAGGTGCAGAATGCAGCAGCAGGGACGCGCTCAACAAATTACAGAGTGCGCGCATGAGGTATGAACCCGCTGTAAATCTTCCAAAAGGGCACCACAATTCACGTTTCACATGCTTTACGCGTGGGGCCATGGCTGTCATTTCCTGCCGCCGTCTGCAGCGAGGAGTGCCGAGCGCGGCAGCGTAGTCCAGTCAGCATCCAATCCCTGCTGCGGCCTGCGGTGGTGCGGCCGCTGCTCCGAAATTCCAACGTCTTTTCCTTTTCCAGCGTGCCATACTGCCATGCAAAGTGCCTGCTTGCTTCCAAACAAAAGGTCGGGAAGCTGAAGGAAAGAACGATGGGAGAAGTGGATGCCGATGGAGCGATAAAGTGTGGGGGAAAAGAGAGAGAGATGGTCAGAAATTTGTCCCCTCTGTCGTGTTAGTTTCTTCTTCACGTTGGGAGCCGCAAAACCTTTCGCTACCACCGATAGTGGGGAAAAAAACACTAGTACCAACCTTGTGGGCCTTATGCCTTGGATCTTGGAACTTGGAGTGCATGCTTATACCTTTCTAATTCTCCTACACAACAAAACACATCTAAAATTAATAGCAAAAAATAATCGTTTTTGCCACGAAATAAAAATAATCATAGTAGATTATGTAGAACACAGGTAGACTACACTAGCACAATTTTAAAAATTCTACCGTGCAACCAAAGAACCTCCGCTAGTAATAGATCACGGGATTACCACTAGACACGTGGACTCGCAGCGGAAGAAGAATCGATGTAGCGCGTTAGTGCGGTTGTAGTCGTACCAGCCTTGCGCCTCCTCTAAGTGCTCCTCGTGACCATCATAGGTTACGGATCGTCCTAGCATTGAAGCCTCGCAGCAACACCTCCAAGGTATCCACACGTACGGGGCAGGGACACCACGCGCCAGAGTGCTAGCGTCGGCTGCGCGGTTTTGGGCGAGGGAGGTGTGGCGGCTAGGGTTTTGGGAATTCCAAAAAATCGCATTAACCCTATGCTATCACCTCTCTATATATAAGCATCTATGATGGGTTTCGAACTTTGAGGCCCATTAGGAACTCATGGCCTATAAGAATTTGGATCACCGTCCAAAATATGTCTCAGCCCTTTAAGCGTGCGACCCTATAGGTTCACGTACACTTAGACACAGCCCGAGTACCACTACTCCAAAACCGCGCAGGAGGCGACCCAAGGAGGCAGGAGGCGGCGGCGGTAACAGGAGGGGAAGAGAAGAAAGAATAGGAAAGGAGACTAGAAGGGCAAAATAGACATTTTCCATGCTTTCTCTTTCCTCTCCTGTCCGGAAATAATATTTTAATGGTCTCAGTGTCTTGCGGCCAATATCCACAAATTTTTAGTGTGTTTTAGGCCAAGACGTGATTTTTGGGTGTCCAATGGCCAAGGTCGTAAAAGTTCAGTGTCCTGTGAGGGAAAAGCTTGGGGCTGTTTGGTTGATGGCTAAAATGAGTTAAATCAAAATTTTGACATGGTCAAAACATAAGCAAAGCCAAATATTGGCAAAAAGAATATTATTTGGATCATAGCCAAACCAAAATTTAGAGTTACTAAAATTTTGGTGAGCAATTTCCTCGACTTCTGATTACACACGTATAACATTGGATTTCATCGACATCACCAATATTTTTTGGGGCGTTACCAACTGCGAACCAAAAAGACCCCTGTATCCCAACTGAGGTGCCAATGCCATCTAGTGATCTGTCCACGATTTTTACTTTGAACTATGGAAGAGACTAGGGACACAGACAAGAGAACAATAATTGGGAGTTCATGAGCTTCAGTTCAGTCCACATGGATCCTACCGGGTAGGACTCTGCTCATGAACCCAGACCTGTACCACTACCACCCTGCAGCCTCCCTCCCCACCTTCCCGCCAATTTTACAGTTTGAACGTAAAATTTGACGACCAGCCCGAGCCCCCTCACTGGTCACGGTGACCGCTTCGACTACCTCCTCCTCAATATCCGGTTCCCATCGCCGTGCCGCCATCGCGGTGATGGCAATTGCAGCCTACTAGTGGCTGTCGAGGATTGTGTCCTGGCCATCATGGCGCCCTGGCTCACCGCTGCTTTCGCCTTCGTTTGTTAAGTCACTCGGAGCATGCTCCTCTTTGCTGTCACCGCCGTCCTCCTCGTCGGTGCAGAGGTTCAGGTCGAGGCCGCTACCATCTCGCCGACGCTTGGATTCGCTTGAAAGGTGGTCTCCCCCTGCCTTCCTCTTGAGATCGCCGGACAGCAGCTCGTCCCGCCACAGCGGCCGGATACTAACCGCATTGCCGGAGCAAATGGCGTCATTTGATTCTTGCACCGCCGGCTCGACGTCCAGGCCCTCGCTCCGGTGACGACGAACCTCCTCGGGTGTCGTCACGGAGTCCGGGAGCAGGAGACTTAGCGTGGTCTTGACATCCTGGTTGTTGCTCTTGCTCGTGCCATGATCGGTTGGTGTGTCAAAGCTCAAGCATAGCCAAGAAGAGCTTGGCTTTGGCTTGTTTTTGTGATTCGGCAAGGAGGCACACCACCATGGGATTGGAGAGGCATTGGACGTCTGAGCCTTGTCGCTGCGCAAGTGAAGCCTCTGGCACGATCTGCTCCATCTCCTCTTCAACTCCATCAGCTCATCCTGCAAAATCGGCTCGATTCATTACGACCTTGTTTACATGAACAGAAAACCTCAATTGCAGATGCTAGTTTCTATTTCTCCCTCTGATTACCTTGTGTGATGTTTGGGGCTCATCTGCCTGTGGCCAACCAGGGAAATAGGTCAGAGCAAGGGTGGTGCCTTGGGCCTTTGCCCTCACAAGTGACGCTTCCTTCTCGTAGCTGTTGGCGCACTCGGCGCACAAGACCGGAACACCGTCCCCATCTCCTGATGTAAGATCCAACAGAGGAATCTGACCAAGCATGGTGACCTTGCCTTCTGCCGAGCTGCTACACAAGGAAGAAGAAGAGCAAATGCAAATCAGCTTCAATGCTTTATATTAACTCTGGGAGCAAATGCAAACAAACAAGAAACCGTAACAAAACAACTGGTAGTAGCATGCAAATGGCTTGTGTCGATCATATTAAAGTCTCCTGTTTTAACCAGGAAAGAGCACATATCCAAAACATATTTGACAGTGCAAGCAAAAGGAAGCAACACTGCTACAAGAGTTCACCTACTGGCTACTACACTGTCTACATTGCTCATTGGTATACCAAAAAGATCAAGAACCGCTGTTTCTCTTTTTCATCAGGGTTTCAAGCCTTTTGGCCAAGCAGAAACTGACTGCCTTCAGAAAGAAAGAATCTCCAAAGAAGTTAGCTACCCAGAACCAGTCATCTACACAAGCCTCTCTGTTTCTAGTTGCTACTACCAGCTCAAATCTCAACATTACCTATCTAATAAAGGCCGATTATTTCTGGGGGTTTCTACTAGTACGCCATGCAAGCATCAGTCTGTGCCCGTCCAAACGGAGCACACCAAACCAAAGCAGAGCAGAGGATGACAAGCTCGTGACAGCAACACATCAGTCGGGGACAGTCACAGCAGGAGACAAAAGGAAACAAAGCATACGAATGAACAGAGAGACGAGACGGGAACAGCAGTGGCGCGAGGCTTAGCGCGTGGTCACCTTGGGGCAGGAGCCGGAGGGGCGCCGCGCGGACCGAGGGCCAGGCCGGTGCCGGCGCCGGTGGGCACGGTCACTGGCTGCAGCGCCCATGTCGCCTCCAGCGGCGGGGTGCGGCGCCACTGCTGGCACCGCATATACGTCTGGTAGCTCGCGGACGCCACGAGCCAGGCGCGCCCGCGCACGGCGGCCCGGAGCTCGCCCAGCAGGCGCGCGAGCTCGGCGACCATGTGCTCGACCGGGCTGATCTCTGAGAGGGCGCGGTCGCCCTCGTCGACGGCCCAGCGCATGTCGCCGACGTAGATGATCACGGCGGCGGCCTTGGCGCCGGCGACGGCATGGACGCTCCGGCGGAGCTCGGCCACCCTCGCGTCCACGTCCGCGTGGGTCATGAGCCGGGCGTGGACGTAGGAGAGGTGGAGCCTGATCAGGTGAGCGCCCTGCAGCTCGTCCGGGACGTCGCCCAGCTCCAGGCGCCTCATCAGCTCGGCAACCGACGCCTCGGCGACGGACACCGAGTCGCCGACGACGACGGGGTTGGTTCTCCTGCCCTGCTTCCGCACCATCACCTCCAAGATCGCCTTCACGTCCTCTTCCTTGCACGAGGAACCGACGCCAGGATGGTTCAAGAACTGCGCCGGCCACGACGAGCCGCCGCCATTGGCGTGTGTAGGGAAGTCATTGTACGGCTCGAGGAAGAGCTGAGGCGGGACGGCCGCGACAGGGGAGGAGGGTGGGGAGGAGCAGTTGTGGCCTAGGCCTAGCAGCATCGCGCTCTCCTCCTCGAGGTTGCTCTTCACGGCGACGCTCGAGAAGCCGGCCTCCCGCATCACCCGACTCACGCTCGGATCGTCAAGGATCGAGATGATGAGCTGGTCTAGCTCCACCTTGAGCGCAAGAAGAGGCTGCTGCGTGGGAGGCGGCGGCTGCTGGCTCTGTAGCTCGATGCAGCCGCGCCGCTGGTTGGCCTGCGCGCGCTTGAGCGCGGCAACGAGTGCATTGGACAGCGTCGGGTTGGCCTGGATGAGCGACGCCGAGAAGGACGTCGACGAGGCAGAGCTCGCCGAAGATGACGAGGAGGACGACGACAGAGGCCCGCCCACCATCACATTGGTCGCGGGGAGCCGGTTGAGCGCGACGTTGAAGCAGAGCTCCAGCGCCCGGCACTGCAGCGGGTGGGAGGCTGCGTGCGAGCAGGCCGCGGCGGCCGGGTGGGACTTGACGCAGGCGCGCTTGAGGAGCCCGTAGGCGCAGGAGGACGGCGCGGCCGCGGCCGCGACTGGGGAGGAGGCAGAGAAGGCGAACAGTGGCGGGGGCGAGGACGACGACGAGCTGCTCAGCAGCGTGAACGCGACGTGCAGCGGCGTCACCTGCGCATGGCCGCGCCGGCGGGCCAGGCCCAGCGACAGCTTGAGCACCGCAGCCGCCTCGGCGGTCAGCGACTGGTGCACCGTGTAGCCCCCTGCGCGCATCACTCACCCCCTCACACCCCCAACACCTCACACTCACAGTGGCACTGTGCTCTAGTGCTCTTCTCCTACTAGTGTTCTTCACTACTCACTTGTCACTGGCTACTAGTACTACTCTTTCTTGCTAATTGCTATGCTGGTTACAGTACAGTGGTGTGTAGGAGTGTGTGTGGTGTTCTTGGGACACTGGTTTATGTGTGTTTACAATCCACACTAGTAGAGCTGGGTTGCTTACTTGCTTATAGCTTTATGTGTGGTTTTTTTAGGGCTTTATAGATATGCTAGACTAGAGTGGCTTCAGGGTCAGGCTTTCTCTCTCTCATATGTTACTTTCACTCTGCGGAGGTTAGTTTGTCTCTTTTTCTGCTGCATCTCTTTCTTTTCCGCTGCCTGCCACCCTTTCCTTTTGCCTCCCCTTCGCCTTTGGTTTTTTGTCACGGACCTTTCCCTTTCCACCCTACCGCTGGTAATGCAGAGTCGTGCGATTATTTTCAATGGTGGCCACATACGGCGCCAAGATTCATTCGCTTCTGTGGTCTAAAAGGAAAACGATTCATTGGCTTGTGTCTGCATGATGATTGCCGTAGCATTCAGCCAAGGGGTGTCTATTTCACGATCCTCGGAATTTGGGAAATCGTAGTCATTTTTTTCACGTTGGATTAAGATTATCGGACTCACATCTCTCCCTGCTCACCTAAATAAACCACCCAACATCTTAATCCTAGCTCACTCCACACCTAGCTGCACACCGAGCCATCGCCATTGCCGCCCCTAGCCCTGTCCCTGTGCCGCATCCCGCCGTCTCGAGCGCCGGCAATGCCCTCCGGCAAACTCATTTCGCCCCACCCCTTCTTTGTCTGCCTCAGCTCCTAGTCTCGTAGCCGCTGCCACCTCCCTTCCTCCTCCTCTCTAGCGAGATCCCCCCACGTCGCCTCCTTCTCGTCTCTGGCAGGTACCGTCGCCGAATCCACCGCCACCTCCCATGGCTTTCTAATCACTTTGTTCGTCGCTACCCCTCCACTAATCCCACCCACCTCCCTCCTCGTCGCCCATGTCCGATGGTGCAATTGCCGCCTCGACGCACTGCCACTGTCCACCGCCAGTCCGTCGCCAACCCAGCCTTCCTTTAAGCCTAAGGGCATCGGCGAACCGGAACCCTAAACGGGTGAACCCTAACCGTAATCCGCCAGCCTCTGTCACCACCATCGCCGGGCGCCAGAGAGGAGGCCGACGACTTTGCTGGAGCACGAATCTCCATGCTAATCCGAAGATGACAAAATCGACTATGGTTTTGCAAATTTCAGATGTCTCTGGAAATAGCAAACCTGTTCAACTAATGACATGCCGGTACAACAGCGCAACAAAATGTCTTCTCCTTCTTGTCACCAAATCTCCCACCTCAAAGCCTAATGATTGGTCAGGCAAGGCTAACAGTATGCATGTACTCTGCAACTTCCATAATTGCGCTAATCACTCACCGCTATCATGGATGTTTGAAGCCTGAACACTCAGTAGCAAGAACAAGCTGGTGAAGGCACAGTCGGATTCATTGAGAGTTTTTAGCGTATTTGACACTGTTGCGCTTGTGTTTAGCAAAACTGATGTGGTTCATGCTGTATTGCCAAATTTGGCACAACGGACACGCCGGTGGTGGACGTGTGTCTAAGTCCGTGCCACTGTGGCGCAAAGGATAATATCCATCGTGCATCCCTGGCCCGGACTCCGCTCCTTGCGCCATATCACCCTATCCGTGGCTCCGTCACCTGGACATGCCTCTGCCGGCCCTCCCTCACCGGACGCGCCATGTGGCTCCCAACCGGCCTCTGCTGTTGCTCCCTCGCACGGACAGTGCTCCGTCTCTTCCATGGCTTAGTGGCCTGGACAGTGCTTGTGTGTGGGGCCTTGTCTGTTGCTCCCTCGGCCGGACGCAGCTGCACGTGCCGCATGGTGGCCTTGTCCATTGTTCCCTCGGCCGGACACGCCCAGACACGTCGTGTGGCGCCTTGTACGTTGCTCCCTGCCACGGACGCGCTGAAAGACTGCTGCCTGCATCCCTTTAGTCTCATCGCTATCCATCGCCACGCTTTATTCCTATCACCCGTCCATCGTTGTCTTAGGTGTGCATGCATTCATGCAAACCGCGCACAGGACGGAATCCAAATCCTCCCATCGCTTGTTGGCTATAAATTCAGATACACTAACCAGACGCTTCGCAAAATCTATTCCTCCCTCGTTCAGTCGTTCTCGCTCGCTTGCTTTGTCGATTTCCTTTTCACGGACGATTAAGGATTATTTAGAGCCGTCTTTAGCGGTAATTTCAGCAGGTAATTTTTTTCTCATGCGTATTTTCTTTACTAACTATGCAGTTAGTTAGTTAGTCATAGTTAATCAGTTGTGCTTATTTAGGCCTAATGAATTTAGTCGTGCTCATTTTTTCGTAATTAAATTTGTGGTAGTTAAATAATTGCAATTAATTAGGTCGTATTTAATTAGTCATAGTTAAATTAATCCTCGTAATTATTTGTGGCATAGTTAATTAGGTACTAATTAATTAGTCGTAATTAGTAAGTGTTAGTAAGTTAGTCGTAATTAATTAGTTGAAATTGATTAGTCGTAGTTAATTACGTCTTTATTAATTAGTCGTAATTAATTTAGTCATAATTAATTTAGTCGTAGTTAATCAATCGTAATTAATTTAGTAGCCATTTTATGTCATATTTAATTTAGTGGCCTTATTAAGTCACAATTATTTATTTGTAATCAATATGTAAGTAATTAATTTAGTGGTATATAATTCATCGTAATGAATTTATTCTGAATAATCTTGTTGTCATTATTGAATCGCAATTATTTATTTGTAATTCATTTGTGGTAGTTAATTAGTCCTAATTAATGTAGTGGTATTGAACCACTTGGATTAATTCAGTCACAACTAAATTAGTCGCACTTAATTAGTCCTAATTATTTTGTCACAATTAATTAAGTATTAATTAATTGGTCATACTTAATTAGTCGCAACCAATTTGGTCGTAGTTACATAGTGCATGTTAATTTATTGTCTGTATTTAGTCGTAATTTTTAATTTCTAGTAATTCATCATCATTATTAATTTATTCACTAATAATTTGTGTATTTGATCTTTTGCAAGTCATGCCTCTACCAGAGCTACTAGAACCCTTCTACAACGAGTATCACTAGTGCAAGCTGTGAATCGCCGGGGACGTAGATAGCCCTCCACCCCTCGTTCTTCGGTCCGACAAGCATTACTGGGAGCTCGATGCTCGCTACGTTCCAATCCTCTGGGACACGGGCTTGTTTTCCTTTGCAAGGCTGCTCTCGGTAGGACGCTACATCGCCCTGAACGGCAGTGTGATCTCTGCACTTGTCGACAGGTGGAGACCCGAGACCCATACCTTCCACTTTTGGTGCAGAGAGATGACGGTCACTCTCCAGGATGTCTTATTCTTGACCGGTCTCCCAATCAAGGGTGGGCTACTTGTTCTTGACCGTCCGTCGGCGGACTGGAAGGCCCGGTTGGGATATCGGTTTGGCATACATGTCTTGGGCGGCGCCGTGGTGTCCTCGAACTGGTGAGAATTTGATCATTGCCATTGGAAGCTTTGGCGAGGCTGTTAGGACGCACCTCATCGCCTACTTTCTCCATCTCTTCAGTTGGCCCTATTTTCCATCACACAGGGCGATTGGGTGTACCCCAGCTTCATCCGCATCGTCGATTCTTTGGTTGTCACGGAGGCTAGGGTGATGCCTCAGTAGTTAGGGATCAGCCGTTCTTTGCACCACATACAGGGGGTTGTGTGATGCTTCGTGGCGCGACACCGATCCTTGTCATCTGCTACGTGCTCCTGCAGCTGTGGAGTTGGGAGCACTTCCCTGTTGGACGCCCCTTCTTCAGGAGAACAGTGCACCCGTACCCCGAGTTGCACGACCCGATCGACATGCACACTATGGGCTACTAGTGAACAACCGCCCAGTTACACTGGGCCAAGGACAGACCGACGAGGTGCTACTCGTTATTCCACAACGAGTTCGAGTCGTTGCAAGACAATGACATCATATGTGCTCCATGGAGCCCAGATTTCGTCAACACAGGCACGTCGCACGGACTGTCCGTGCAATGCACATAGGATGTCGGATTATGAGCGACAACCTGCCACCTGGTGTTTTACCTTGCCTTGATGTCGAACAAAGTATTTACTTCCCACCGTATTTCGAACAAATATTAATTCAGTTCTCTTCATTCTCAGCGACGAGCGCGAGAATGAGAATGAATTGCAGAGTGAGAGCGAGCACGACGCCGGTTTTTATAGGCGCACGAATGTGTTTCGCAGACGGGCAACATTATGAGCCATGCATGCGGGTGGAGGCAGCGACGTGACAAATGGGATGGAAAAAGATAGGGCTTGTTTTTGGCGCCGAAAGGGCTAGGGGGGCACGGACCGGACGCCACTCGCCCGGAAATGTGACCACGTGGACGGACGACAGGCGTCCGGGCCAGCGAGCCACGGACAATGCTTGTCCGGGCCACAGAGCCACGGACGGGCATGTCTGGGTGAGGGAGCCACGACATAGGCGCTGTTTGGGCCACTGAGCCACGGACGATGCGCTATCCGAGCGAGGGAGCTACAGTAGAGGCGGGTTGGGAGCCACGCGGTGCATCCAGGCGAGGAAGGGCTGGTAGAGGCATGTTCGGGCGACGGAGCCACAGACAGGGCAAAGTGGCGCAAGGAGAGGAGTTCAGGCTAGGGATGCACAATGGATATTACCTCCGTGCCACAGTGGCACGGACTTGGACACACGTCCACCATCGTCATGTCCATTGTGCCAAATTTGGCAATACGGCACGAACGACGTCAGTTTTGCAAAAAACACGCGTAGGATAAAAACTCGAATCATTCATTACAAACAAGGTCCATGGTGAACTTGCCAACCAAACACCGTCATGAACCAGACGAGGATCCTCTGTAGCATGTAGCTACGGTAGAGGTGAACAATTCTGCAGCATTAGGGTTTATTCGGGCCATCCAATTGGTAGCGAACGGTTCAGACAAAATTGTACAGTACCATGCTGCAACTAATAGCTACAGTAATCTGCTTCTTAAGGCACAGGCAGTACGGCTGCAACATTTTTTACCGAATGACTGTATATTACTGTAGCACCAGAATCGAAATAATGTTGCTGTAGTGCTACTCTACGGTTCGGATCCTCGTTAACCTGTGCTCTGCCCAAGTGAGGTGTGGGCAGCGCCGAGCAGATCGGAGTCACGAGCGCCATGTACATGTAGATCTGAATGCACTATCACACACTCCACGAGGAAATTCCCTTCATTCAGTCATTCCATGAGCACGTCGTTTATACGGCAACAAAGGCGATCTTTTGATCCTTCCATCTTCGTGCAGCAGCGGATCTCTCGGGTGCATTCTCAATAGTTTGATATTAGCTTATTACGAAAGGAGTGAGAATGGTTATATGAGATTTTTGATATAATCACTTTAATATTTTGATACTATAACTTGTTACTAAAGTTTGTATTTAGATGAGAGGGAATAATTAGTTTGGAGAAAGATAACCCATTTTTTTTTTTGTTCCCTAAACCAAAAAAAGGTGACATGGCATAGACTAAGTGCCCTCATATTCTCTCCGCGGCTTTTCTCTGCATTACTCTACTCCACTGTCATTCATTCAGATGCTTCTGTATCTCTGCGTAATGCTGCTGCTAGGCAACAAATTAAAGACAGTTAGTTGGGCCCTCTACTTTCTTTCGCCTTTGGCATGGCGCCCACTGGCCGAGGAATTCGAGGAGGAATGTGTGCTGGAATAGACGGATTGATGGATGGATTAGCACTAGCAAAGTAGCAAGTGCAAAGCGTGCTCTTTTTCCTCGGAGTCCGGGGTGTTACTTCCCTATCTCCGTCTGTGGCCGCCTTTGACTGACTCGGCCGGCCGGCTGTACAGGCGGAGGGTGAGAACTTCCCTAGTTGGTTACTGTTTTCACCTCATGGTTAGGATAGTTAGTGAACGTCCAGCGTTTATATAATACATGACCCATATGTCAGGTTAATTAAGCCATCAAAACTTACAAGAAGATTCAGATGAGCATTTTTTTGGCGTGACTTGTAAAATTGTTAGTGTATGCGGCACCTGGAGACTATTTTTTTTTTCAAGCAATTTAAGAGCAAATGGCTAATGAACATGTTCAAAAAGTTTTGCAAGCAGAACCAGTAAAGGAAGTTCGATGCACTTTAGGAGAATCTTGATGAGTTTACCACCAAGCACGTCCAAGATATAAATAAGCAACCTACTGAAAAATACAACCGATGTACCAGAACGGTTGGCGCCGTTGCCCGAGATTGACCCACCGACCTTAGAAGGAGGACAGCGAGGAACATAAAATGTTTCTCGCATTGGATTAAGGCAGAGCTAGTGGAGAAGTGGGTATTGCTTTACGACACTGACGGCACAAGGTACAACGTAATGACGACCAATCTAGATGTGTACAATTGGGTTATCAGGGGCCTACGCCGTATGCCCCTCATTGCAATCGTGGAGGGTATGTTGCATGGTATAATCAAGTACTTCAGGGAAAGACATAGTGCTGCTGCATTGCATATGATAAATGCACAGATGCCCTATTTGTACCAAGATGATAGAGTACAAGGCCGAGAAGAGCGAGAAGACCCGAATGCACTCAGTCTTCATTATGGGCACTACTTTTCGGTATAATGCGTTATTCTTTTTGCACGTTGAGAGGATGACACCAAACATGAACAACTATCAGGTAGCGCATCACCTAGAGGCGTAACTGTTGTGGCTATTCGGTTGGGTGATGTTACGCCATTTCTTGTAGTGCTTGGGTCCCCCAGTCAACACCACAACGATAGGACAAGCAACGTAATTCTCGGTCCTACCTGCTCTAGTCAGCACTGCAACAAAGGGGCATGATACTCAATTACAGCTCCTACCCTGATAGTTAGCACTACGACATAAGGGCCTTGCTACATGAATCTCATTATTACTACTAGACATCATCCCCTACTTAGTGAGAATTGACAACAGCATGTCGCCTCCGTTTCACGCCGAATAGACAACACTTCAACTCGCGCTTTTTTAAATCGAAGTGACAACACTGTTTATTTGCTTTTCAGACCGAAATGATCATACCTTGGTTCCATCTAGTTTTTCCCTATGAATTGACAACTCGTTGAGTTATCATGTATCCAAAGATTCCTTCTGTTGGACATGAGTTACTTCAATTCACCAAAATTTACTCCCTCAATACTACACCCTAACCTCCTACAAAATCAGGGCATACTCCACCACTATAGGCAAGACTCCATTCAAGCTAGTTTGGAAAATAGGGAGAGGGAGAGAGAAGAGAGGTAGAGAAAAAGAGAGTTACAGGAGGTCACTTTGCCTGGTTTGGGGATGTCGGACTACGAGAAGATGCTCTGAAAGTGAAAATAGGCTGCCAAGAAGGCATGAACGTACTCTGATAGTTCTTGCAAGTATGCTCATGTACCACCAGAGTTTCCACACCTGCAGTGCGACTGTAGTAACCTGGCATGGATTATTCAATCTACACATCCTAGTACCGCTGCACGGACTTACTACATGTGTGGGGTTGCCGCGTAAGTGAATGATATACATCGATATTTCACATTGCATACTGCATTTTAAACGAAGGTGGCATGACAAATGTCAGGGCGTTGCTACTTCTTCTAATAGATCGATGGCCAGAGAAGTACGACAAAGCATTCATTTAGCAAAAATACATGCTGAACTACACAGTTGCGCCCTGAGGCCTTTATCCATTGAAAACCTTACTCAACTAGGAGCAGGGAAGACAAGGGATGACACTAATGGTCCTTGATGTCCCTGTCGTATCGAAGATTATTCTCGATGAGGACATGCCAGAAAAGACCTTTAGACCGAGTATTGGGAAGCCTGCGCGAAGGCCCACGCCCACAAGGGGGAGTAGGACATATGTTTGTTTGGCTATTCCTATGGTACATATGCACCTAACAAGACCCTACGCACCATGTAACTCAGACCTTCATGGTCAAGTTTTATACGGGCTTGCTATCTCATCATGGTTACTCCGTTCTCGTCTCGCTCAAACATAAGCTTACAAAATATTTTACGAAATTTTGGGTTATTTGTGTAAAAACTTAAAATGGTGAACATCCATGTAAATGATTAAAATATGATTTATTTACAAACAACTACAGTCAGTAAACTTTAGCTTTTTTGCCGCTAACAATTATTCACAAACAACTCTTCTGACCATTTAATTTTGTAAAATTAAAGCTAATTTTATTTTAATTATTTCTTAAAAACAATTAACCTCTCGCATTTGGGTGGGAATCTTGTTGGGCTTGGTTGTCTTGATCGATCTGCGACTGGCCTTAGTCACGCCACCTGATAGCGACTGAGACACGTGGCCCAAGTCGCATTTCCATCACGCGATTGGGTCTCCCACGTTAGCTTATCGTTGGGCCACCAAGTGATTAGGTGCAGTCGCACGGTGGCCCAGTAATTATGGGTTATTTTTGTAAAAATATTAAAATATGGTTTATTTATATAATTTTTTAAATAAATGGTTATTTTGAAAAATATAATTCGTCGGCCGGCCGCATGCCACGTCCGGCCCTCCTCTCCCGCGCCAAGCTGATTGGGATTAAGTACCGTGCCACTCTCTCCTTCCGTTTTTTCCAAAGACGAATGTTGATCTAGAATTACCTACAGCTAAAATTTAAATACTTTAACAACTAGTATGTACGTATTGTTTAGGTTGGTACATGCAAATGATATTAAGGAGTTTTTGGCCAAAATGACACTGTTGCACCTGGTATTAGCAAAAATGGTGGTCCTCGTGCCGTATTTGCAAATTTGGCAGTATGGACAAGTCGGTGATGGACATGTGTCCTCGTCCATGCGGCCCTGGCTAGGACAGCCTCGTCTGTTCGCCTCCACCAGCCACATCGCCCTCGTTCGTGCATCCCTGGCCTGAAGAGCATTGTCCGTGCGTCCCTAGCCCGGTAGGTCGCTGTCGTGGCTCGGTGGCCCGGACTTCTTTTGTCTATGTTTTGGTGCCCTGGATGTGTCATGTGCCTTGCTTCGGTGGCCCGGACGTCAGTGAGTATGTGGTTTGGTAGCCCGGACGCTTGGCATCCATCCACATGGCCGCTATACATGCACCCCCATCGCCTTTTGTCCCTTCCGGTTGATTTCGGCGCCGAAAGTGCTCCCCCCTCCCATCCATCACGTCGCTGTCTCTGTTCGCATGCATGCCCCGTCTGCGCAAAGCGCTTTCGCGTGCCTATAAAAACCCACGCCGCTTTTGCTCTCGCTCTCATTTTGGAATTCATTCTCGTTCTCGCGCTCATCGTTGAGAACAAAGAGAATTGAACCGAAACTTTGTTTGGATTATGTTGTGAAGTAAATAGTGTTTAGAGCAGTGGTTCAAATTACGACCGTATAAGTATCGTGAATTCGACATACTGGTAAAATTATTTCCTATGCTTTAGTTGCAATTTTTTCAGTTGCAATTAATTAGCGGTAAGTTTTTAGTCAAAGTTAGATAGTGGTAATTTACTCGTAGTTTATAAATGGTAATTAAGAAGTCGTAATTGAATACTCATAGTTAATTAGCCGTAATTAATTAATCGTAATTATTTAGTGGAAATGAAGCCTTAATTAATTAATTAGTCGTAATTAATATATTGTAACTAAATTCCACGTAGTTTATTAGTGGTAATTATGTTAGTGCAAATTAAGTTGTCGAATTTACGTGGCCATAATTAATTTGTTGGTTAGTAATGACTTCGTAGTTGATTAGTGGTGATTAAATAAACATAATTAATTACAAATAATTAATGATGTTTAGTTAATAAGTCTTAAGTAATTAATTGTGATTATTTGATTGGGAATTACTTGGATGTAATCGATTACTCATAAGTAATTTATTGATAAGTAATCAAATTGTTGCTAATTTATTAATTATTCGTATTTAATTACTCGCATTTAATTGCTTACTTGTATGTAATGTGTCGTAATTATGTGTCTTAGGGGTAATTGGCGGCAAATAAATTACTTGTAATTAATTAGTACTTTTGTGTCTAGTCCGATGTTATTAGTTGTGACAGAAGAAACAACCTGATGTAAATAGTCTTGTACAGCAAAATAATTAGTGCTAATTATATACCTTGTTTGTTATATTAGGTACCGTAAATCGGGTTGTTGTGGCGTTAGGTAATTTCAACTATGCAAGACTTGGTAGTATTTTATGGCAACAGTCTTGTATGGGTCAGACCCGATGGGTTGGACCTATCGAGATGCCAGTACAAGGTGGTTCAGGCGGAGGGGCTTGAAGCGATGAATATTCACGAGCTTAGGAGCTGCATTTGGAGGGAGTTCGATAAAGAGGCAACGATGAAGAAACTTGCCATCGAGGCGATCACTTACACGAGTAGGGGATGGCAGAGTGTATGAAAGCTATTGAAGGTGGATGGAAGCGTAGCATGGGGCCAGTACATGCATATTGCTTCCCAACACGAGGTGGTAGTATACGGGAGGCTGATGGTATACATGAAATTCATTTGTAGGCCGTCGGGAGACCATGATGATGCCGATGCCTTGGGAAGCGGGCAACCGTAGGTGGAGTTTGAAAACGGCAGCATGAAATGTGTTGTTTTGGAGGAAGTCCACAAGAGAGTGGTGGTCGACCGGCATTGACTGCCACGAGTACCTACCAGACCAGCCTCTGGGGTTGGAGTCCGATGAGGACGTCGACCCAGACTCGGATGGTAGCAAGGAGGACGCACCCTGGGATGCTGGTCCTACCAGCGGAATTGTGTCTTCGGAGGTGCCATACGTGGCATCCAGACTTGATGATATCACAGTGTGATCGATCGTACTACCGCAAGAAAAAGGGCCCTAGTGGGGGTTTGATGCTGACACCCTCTTAGTTGGACAACACTTCCCTAGCAAGGTGGCCGTGTAGCAAGCTATACCACGGTACGCCTTGTCCATCAGCCGTGTGTGCCGGGTGCATCGGTCTAACCTAGGATATTACGCAGTGAAGTGCGTAGTGGAAGGCTGCCCTGGCAAGGTCAGCGCTCACCGAGCAAAGTTCTTCAGCTCGGTCTTCACGATCAAGACGGTGACCGACCATACTTGCGAGCTTAGTGAGCTGATGCGACACCATTGGAACGTGACTTCTGTATATGTGGCAAGCCTCATCAGCCACCTAGTTGCGGAGGACGTGTTCGTCTCCCCCAAGGTGCTATCGTCGGAAGTTTCCAATCTGGTTGGTTATCCAGTCAGCTACAACAAAGTTCGACGAGCCAAGCAGAAGGTTAACGAGTCCATGTATGGGACATACGAAAAGGCGTATAACCTTATGCTGAGAATACTTCACCAGATTACCAAGGCAAACCCTGGTACGTACATAAACAAGCTTGAAAGTGAAGATGCTGATGGAGGCCCCAACTGCTTCATACTGGATTACATGTTCTGGGCTTTTGCCCATGCCCTAGAGGGCTTCAGGTTTTGTAATCCTGTCTTCATGATGGACGGCACTTTCCTTACAGGAAGGTACAACGGCATCATTCTCACCACGGTGGTGGCCGACGTGAATGACCAGCTTCTCCCGATTGCTTTTGCCATTGTAGAGAATGAGAACACATCCAATTGGTTGTGGTTCCTCGCGAATGTGAAGCGAGCGACTGTGGGAGACTAGCCTAACATATGCCTTATCACAGACTGTAATGTTGGGTTGTTGTCGGTTCTGAACACCATGAAGAATGGGACGAAACCCCCTCACCAGTGGAACAACGTGGAAACCCGATGGTGCATGAGGCATCTTGCATCAAACTTCTTCATGCGGTTTCGTAGTTAGGAATTTATGATGACGTTCAAGGCGTTGTGCATGCAGAACCAGAGAAGGAAGTTTGAGTCTATTTAGACAGATCTCGAACATTGGACCACGAGGCATATAAGGGAGTCCCTTCCGGAGGCACAGAGGGGGGGGGGCAGTAGGCCACGAGTGGGCAATCTAGGAGCAACATAAGTTTGACGCAGTGGATTAATCTTCACGCTCCCGAGTTGGGCAAATGGCCCCTGCTCTATGACACAGACGGTGCGAGGTACGGAATTATAACGACCAACATGTCCGAGGTTTACAGTAGTGTGCTCAAATGTGTGCGGTGCCTCCCTATAACTACGATCACTGAGGAGACATGGACTCGCACAGTCGATTACTTTGTCGATAAAGCCACCGTAGTGAGGCGACAGCTGGAAGAAGGGAAGCAATGGTTTGAGAACATACAGAGGTATATAGACTAGAAGATGCAGAAGGCTCGAATGCATGACATTTGGGTGATCGATAGCCTTAGGAGGAAGTATGTGATCAGGCTGTGGAAAAAATATGTCAACAGTCATGTCAAAGGGGAAAGGAAATATGCATGCACCTTGGGTGATGTGGCTACATGCACCTGCAATAAGCCGAAGCTCTTGCACAAGCCTTGCTCATATGTGTACAAGGCGTGTGCGCTACGCTAATGAGGCAGATGTCTATGACGTATATCTTCGAGTACTATGACATGCAACACCTTTTCGGTACGTGAAGTACAGAGTTTCACTCCTATGGTTTGGACATGAACTATAGGGATCTATACGGACAAGGTGCAATGGGGGCCGAACAAGGCCTTGAAGTCAACTAAAAAGGGAAGACACCAAACACGGCACTTTCGGAACAACATGGATGATAGAAAGCGCGGGGGCCTGAGCCGCACGATAAAGTGCAGGATATGCAAGACTCTTGGGCACTCCATGAAGGATTGCCCCAACAGACTGAGTTCTTCTAGTCATAACTTAGTGTCGTAATTTATTATGTTGTTCACCTGTACTTGGACCGTCATGTCATGTAAATGGGTAGTCTGCTCATATTTGTCCATATCTTTACGCCATTCTTTCTTGACGTGTACGTATCTCGACATTATATTTGTTCTGAACTGACTCGCCCTTATTTTGTGCACAACAGCAAAACATTACGTCAGCCTAAATATGTCAGACTCATTAGGGAACTTTTACATGAAGATATTGTAGAAGCGCAAGTAGCTAGCAAAGATGGCTAAAACCTACCCAAATTTTACAATGAAGGATGCCCCAGTATTACCAGAGTTTCCACACCCGCAATGTGCATGCGAACTGCCGTGAAGATCATTCAGTCAACACACCAACCACCACCGCTCGGGTGTACTACACGTGTAGCCACTTGCTCATAAGAGAATCTTAAGCACACATCGATTTTCCACACCCTACATTGAATTCCACAAGTTTCTAAATTTATGCGCATGTAATGATAGCCCAAGATGTGCTACAACTTCTTCCAATTAATCGACGGCCCAGAGATGTATGATAGGGCGTTCATCGAGCAGAAGTACATATTGAACTACACGATGTGAGCAGTGACCTTCAAGCGATGGAAACCTTACGTACCAGACCCAATTGAGAAAGCACTAGAGGAGCCCAAGACGAACAAGGGGAAGGATACTGCTACTGAGACCGATGGCCGTCACAGCTTCTCCCATCGCCTGGGCGCACTCTGTATCGAAGAGGTGAGTTATGTACAATATGCATCATGATTATGTGATTTGCCTTTCGTTCTTCTAACATCATTCAATCATTCAGCCCGTACCACAAAACATGGAGCACTTCGACATACGCCACCGATGTGGGCAGTCCCGAGATAAGGGGAAGGCTCCTGCTACTGAGACCGGCAACCGTCGTAGCATTTCCAGTTGCCTGAGCACACTCCACATCGAAGAGGTGAGTTATGTACATTTTTCCTGCTGCCTATGCATTTGGCCATACGGTCTACTTACATAATGGAATCGAAGAACATAGACGACTTCGACATTCACTGCCACCGTGGGCTGGCTCGAGACAAGGGGAGGGGGCTATGGAGATGTGAAGGCTAGTTTTGACCTCCTTTGTCTCGATTCCCAAAAAGTCATGCGTAAGCAAACCGCGCGCGGCATGTAATTGGAAAATCACAATGTGCATTTGAAAATGTTGTCAATTTTATTTATCGAATTTTATATTGCAACTCCACTTGAAATGTCCACACTCCGAGTTTACACAATACATTACAACAATTTTCAGCAAGCATACAAATATAGTGCAACAAAAGCACAATATATGACAACAATTTTCCATAACCAATCAACTCCGACAATACACATAGGACATACAAAATATGCATACAAATATAGCGCAACAAAAGCACATAACATCTATGCATTGCAAATACACACAGAGGACTGTCTGACTCACTCGTTCGAGCCACTACCTTTCATTGTGTCTCGTCAGCATGGCGTCCGGTTTTCGTCGAGCATGTCCCGCGGGATATGTTAACCAGTCGGAAGATCGTATGTCAGTTCAGAGGGGGTAGGGAAACCATTGAGTGGGCGGAGCTGCACTAGTAAGGTGACTTTGGCCCAGCTTAGTCTATCCAACATCAATGTCGTGCAGCTGAGTCATGCCGAACTGGTTACCACCTGCAATCATGTTAGTAATGAAGGACTCAAGAAATCCAGGCCCGGATCGTGTACCCCAAGGTACGCTGTTTACAAGTTAGGTCGTGCGGAGGAGCTCTAGCCTCAATCATGCGAAGTGGCAGCGACCCCAGAGGGGCTCTGCCCTTCATACTATACTCTATATTGGCCAACGTACGATAGGGGTGGGTGCCCTGGGTACTACAGTCCAAACCCTGACGCTGTGTACTGCTCCCTGGCAATAGTTGGGATGGACGTCTCCTCATCGGTTGACGGATGGCTGTCACCCGCATGCTCAACTGAAGGTTTCAAGATGGAATGATGTTAGGCCAAATAAAAATCCAGGACGTAAACTAAACAACTCGTACCTCTCGGATGTGCAGTGCGGATGACTAAGGGGAGCACCAGTCTGAGTACGAGGTGCGAACGGTAGAAGAGATGCATCCCGACGAAAGTGCGGCTACAGGACAACATGATGTTGGCACAACCTAGGGCGTAATAAAAAAAGAGGACATAAATTTCTACATAACTTACCTCCCCGCCGATCTGCAATGCAAATGACCGACTGGGAGCGCTAGGATGGCTGTCGGTCCAACTGGGTCGTGACGACCTAGCGGGTGAACATGGGCCGCCCACTTGGTGCGCGGCGTGTAGGACATCATCTCTCGAACGACCACAACTCATGTTCTTGATTACATTCTTTGAATCAGCGAAGATGTATTTCAAAGTGCTCAGAAGCCTCGGTACGGTGTGCTCTGGGCTGTAGGTGGTGGCCTCGGATGCGCTTGCGATTCCCTGCAGCCGCTCGAACAAAATGACAGACAATACATGTTCAGTAGTAAACAGTACAAATATCATCAATGGAACGAGCAAAGATTGTCAGTATTTTACCGTGTCATCACGCTGCGAGGCATAGTGACGATCGAAGGAGTGACGGAGCCTCTGCTGTTGTGTCACCTGCTCCGAACACTCTGGTGGGGACAAGTCAGTCTCGTGCGCTACCATGGGACGTACCACTCCATGTATTGGCGGTATGTTCGTACGTCGTACGATCTTTGCTCGTGTACAACCTCAACATGCACCATCTCCATCTAAGATGTAACCCACTCATGCTGGACTGCTTGCCAGTCCTCGGCGTGTAGGCCCACCCTAGATTGCCTTCATTCGAGAAAGATTCATGTTAGAATAGGGAATATGGGCATGAAATACAAACATTACTCGGATGGAGTTGGACTCACAAGTGGATGGCCTGCTGTAGGATCCTACCATTGGCAGGGGGCACAAGCTGGTACAAATCAAACTATCATATTACACACTACGGCGCATAAGGCTCCACCATATGGGAAAACACCAAGTGGTAGGTCGTCACCCATAATCTGGTGTCCTGCGTGTATTGCACGGACAGTCTGTGCGATGCTACCGTGTTCACGAAATCTGGGTTCCATAGACCCCATATGTTGTCATTGTCATGCAACAACTCGAACTCGTTGTGAAACAGTGAGTAGCACCTCGCCGGTCTATCCTTGGCCTAGTGTAACTGGGCGACAGTCCACCGATAGCCCATGGTGGACCCGTCGATCTGGTCGTGCAGCTCGGGGTACGGGTGCACTGTTCTTCCGAAGGAGGAAAGCCCAACAGGGAAGTGCTCCCAACTCCACAACTGTAGGAGCACGTAGTAGACGGCAAGGACCGGTGTGGTGCCGCGAAGCGTCACACAACCCTCTGTATGTGGTGTAGAGGACGACCGATCCCCAACTGTACTGAGGCATCGCCCCAGCCTCCTTGTCAGCCAAAGAATCGGCCATGCGGATAAAACTGGGGTATACCCAATCGCCCTATGTGGTGGGAAACAGGGCCCAACCAAAGAGATGGAGAAGGTAAGTGACTAGGTACGTCCTAACAACCTCGTCAGGTGCATCTAGTGGGCAATGGTTGAAATTCCTCATCTAGGTCTAAGGGACACCGTGGGCACTTTTTGGGACATGTATGCCAAACCGATGCCCCAACCGGGCCTACCAGTCTGCCGGCGGACGATCAAGAACAAGTGGCTCACCCCTGATCGAGAGACCAGTAAAAAATGAGACATCCTAGAGAGTGACCGTCATCTCTACCCAGCGAAAGTGGAACGTGTGAGTCTCTAGTCTCCACCTATCGACAAGTGCCAATATCACACTACTGTCTAGGGTGAAGTACCGTCCGATTGAGAGCAGCATCGCAAAGGGCAACAAGCTTGTGTCCTAAAGGATTGAGACGTAGAGAGCATCGAGCTCCCAATAATACTTCTCAGACCAAAGCACAAGAGGTGGAGGGCCATCCGTGCCCCCTGTGAACCACAACTTGCACCAGTGATGCTTGTTATAGGAGGGTTCCAATAGCTCCAGTAGAGGCATGACTTGCAAGAGATCAAAAACAAAGATTATCAGTGAACAAATTAATAATTACGATGAATTACTATAAATTAAAAATTACAACTAAATACGGACAACAAAATAATATGCACTAATTAACTACCACTATTTATGTATGACTAAATAACTTGGACAAAATTAGTTATGATTAAATTAACACAAGTATTTAAATACCTCTAAATTAATTAGGACTAATTATTTACCACAAATGAATTACAAAAACAAAATTATGACTACATAATGAATTAAATACCACTAAATTAATTTCAAGTAATTAATTGCCACATATTAACTACAAATAAATAATTACGCTTAATAAATCCACTTAATTAATTGCGACTAAATAATTACGGATAGTAACGTGCGGCTAATTAGTAAAGACTAAATTAACTACAACAGATTAATTGCAACTAATTATTTACAACTAATAAATTAACTAACGCTAACTAATTATTACTAATTAATTTGTAACTAATTAACTACTACTAATTAATTACGACCGAATCTATTGCAACTAATTAAATAACAAAAATTTAATTACGCCTAAATGATAACGATGCAAGTAAATTACGCCTAAATAACTATAACTAATTAACTGACAACATAGTTGAGGAAGATAATATGTACGAGATAAAAATTACCTGTTAATACGACCTCTAATCGCGGTTCTAACCAATGCTTAATCGTCTGTGAAACCAAAACCGGCCGAGAAAGTGAGAGAGCGAGCAAGTGAGAGTGAGAACAACAGAGCGAGCGACGGGAGGGAATTGGATTCCCTCCCACATGCGCGAGCAACATGCATGCCATGGACGAGGATAGGGACATGACTGGTGGGATAGGGAATAAAGGCTATTCTCGTAGTGTGCGGCACGTCCAGGCCAGGGTAACACGGTCCTGCCCCGCGTGGCACATCTAGGCGTGGTCTGGATAGAGGCGGTGCTGTGTGCGGTAAGTGGCGGTGTAGTGGCTATGTCTAGGCGAGGGAGGGTCGGACACGCGCCAAGTCCGAGCGAGGGAGGGCCAGACGAGCGCCAAGTGGATGGACGGTGCTTGTCCAGGCCAAGGAGCTACGGCCGAGCATGTTCGGGCCAAGGAGATGCAGACTAGGCGGCATCCGAGCTACGGTGGCACAGACTCGGCGACATGGTAGCACAGAAACGCTTCGGGCCACCCACAAACGATGCTGATTAGCTCTGTGGGATAGAGGCATGGACGAGGACACATGTCCACCACTGGCGTGTCCGTGCTGCCAAATTTGTAAATACGGTGTGAGGACCGCTGTTTTTGCTAATACCAGGCGCAACAGTTTCATTTTGGCCAAAAACTCATATTAAGTTGATTTATCTTTAAAATACTTCCATATTATTGGAGTACTCCATCTATTTATTTTTATAAAGCATATTTTTATAAAGCTACTCTCTCCTTCCTTTTTTTCCAAAGAGGGAAGGAAGATAAATGACGGTAAAGGAGTGAAAAATCATTAAATTTGCATGTGCGGCTTATATTTTGAAATAAGATTGAAAAATTATAAACCTTAACGGATGGAGTACAATTTTTGTATATAATTTTTACAATGATGTAGTACAATTGAAAAATAATGAAGAGATTATGTATTGGAGACCACGTCGATATCTAAGGGTGTGTTTGGATGGATGAACAAAGCTGAACAGGATGGTTTGGTTCAACAAATGAGTCCATCCATGCGTTTGGTTGGTTGAATCGTACCAACCCATCCCGAACGAGATGGTTCACATTTGGAGAATATTCCCGTTCAATGCTTTATCGTCCTATTTGACAAATTTGGACGAACCACACGGTTCACTCTCACTCTCATCTCCACCCGCGCCAGTGACCGCGCTACACCACCGCTCCTGTCCCAGCACCATCACCTTGCCGCCTGCCCTGTCCATTTGTGCCGCTGCTCTCATGCCGCCGCATACTCCCGTCGCTTCCCTATCGCCATGCGACCGTCGCCACGCATAGCGCTCACCACAACTACTGCTCTCGGCCTCCTTCCCCTCCCTCTGGCTCTCCCCTCCATCCCCTTCCTCCCGTTCTTCTTTCTTTCTACTCGAGCACACCTCAGTTCATGTCGCCGCTCAAGCTCTTGCACTAGCCGCCGCGTCGCCATCGTCGTTCCGACCGCCCTAGTGCGCTCCTCCCCAAGCTACCCGTGTCACGATGTGTTTCGGCACTCAAGGAAAATTTCTCCTCCATTAATTCCAAGATTCCCCCACTGGAGTACTGCACACCGTCATCTTCCTCATTTCCAGTCGAAAGCCGCCGCCATGGCAGCCATTCTTCGTCCGATGAGTATTGCTTCGATTCCTCTCCACTTGAGCACCTCCTTGCCCTCCCCTATCCTCCCTCACCGCCCACTCCCTCTACCCTACCCCATCACGCCGACATACCAGTGAGCTGACCGCGCCGCTATCGGCCCTCATCGCCAGCCCTCCTCGGTCCTCCTCTCCCCTAACCAATCACATGGGTGAGCTCCCCTAGTCTCTCTCTCGCTCAGGCTCACCCTATTTTCCACCCTCTCCCACCCGAGCACTGTCACCCATGTTCCTCCCGTGGCTCCAGCCGCCTCAGGCCGCTACCCAGCCGCCACCACTACAACAAAAACATACGTATAGCAACGTAAATCTCGCAACGGAAAGTATAAGTGTTGCTAAGGAAAAATCTGCCCCCATCTAAACTTCTTATCCTGACTGTTGAGTCTCGAGAACGCTCCCCATCCCACCATCTCATTCCTTCCTCTTCCTCATCCCACCATCTGTTCAGTCCCTTTGCCAAACCGCCGCACACGCCAGCCACACCAAACCTCCGCCCCTCCTATCGCTGCCCGCCTCCAAGCATGCCCCTCGCCCGCCATTGCCCTCCCCTTCCCTCCCTAACCTTCCTTTTGCTGCGCGTTCCCCCCGGTGAGATCCTATGCGAGCCCCGTGCGTCCTCAAGATCACGCCGCCTCCACGTGCGCCAAGCACCATCCGGATTTCACCATCATGTGCTCAGCTACCTCCACGTCGCTGAGCGCCTTCGGCCCCTCGCTGCCTCCGCATGTGCTGAACGCCCTTCCGGATTCCGTCGCCTCCTGGTGGGACGACCTCGACGGCGCCGACCTTCGCGCCAGGTTCAAGGCCTTCACGGGGCAGCATCGTGATTGGCCCCAGCCCAGGCTCCTCTTCTGGAAGGACCTCCTCCTCCGCGTCGCCTGCCGCCTCCTCCGCCTTTGCTCCACCCCCACCCACCTCGTAAGCACCCCCACTCCTCCCCACCTGCCCTAGTTCGCTTGCTCGCTCTTCTGATTCTGATGCATTGACGGCGACAAAGGTGACGAGTGTTTGGTTTGCCTACTTGGGAGGCCTCACGCCGCTCTGCTTGCCACAAGTTCTAGTCAGTTTCCACGACAACCTCACTCTATTGGTGTTATTGCAGTGACCTAGCGACCAGAATTTCTCGACATTTCAGGAAGAGATGCGTGCCGATGGGAAGATACTATTGAAATCCGAGCTAATTGATCCAACCTCAGGGAGTTTGTATTACCTGGTCAGGAGGGTTAACCAGATGGCTGTCATCTCAAGGCATCCGATTGTTCAGGAGAACATTCTCGTGTTCAAATCGTTGGTTGAGGTATATGCAAAATCTATTTTCGAGCTTTGATGGTAGAGTGCTAGTATGCTAATTTGGTGCCCTGCTAGTTGATTGCAGGAACGGGCTACGGACATTGTTAGGTAATTGAGTGACTCTCATTGGACCTCGATATGTGTAATTACTACTAGCAAATTCAATAGCTTCTTCGATGGACGGGAGGATGCTCATGCCATGTTATGTTACTTGATGTAGTGTGGAAAAGCACGGTATCTTGTGGCTAGGAAGCACGGTATTTTGATGGTGGGATGTTAAATATGGGAAACATATGTTACTTGTAGGATAGAAGTCTATTGGGTTGCTTCCTTAGTACTTGTCTGTTGAGTAGCTGACACTCAGGTATTTCCTTTATCACTAAGACATGTCAGATTTTATGTGTACCAATTAGTTGATTCAGTTATGAAACCATCTATATTTTTTCTTTTCTTATTCAGATGATGCAAGCAATGGAGTTTGGCTAGATATCTCTGCATTTTGTTAAACCAATTTGTACTACTGATTTTTTTAATTTTGGACTAACTCAAAAATAATTACCTATTACACCTAATCACCTGACTTAATTCTACAATTTATAATTCAGAGCAGGAAATGTACATATGTGTATAGAAATACCTATATAATTTAGTAGTCATGGCCTACGATGCTTTTTCAAAGACTCTGTTGTATCTTTGTACATAAGCTGTCGGTTTGTCACATCCTCTAGTGATAGCTTACACGCTTTTGAAAGCCACTATATTTATATGTGTTGCAGCTTGGTAAGAGAAATATACATAGCCAGTGAGGCTTGCTATAGATAAATTGTCACTTGCTCAGCCTTTAGCCCTCTCTACCTTATAAAATTGTGATGCTTTTTGGACTTTTTGGAGTGGAATATCAATAGAATCAGCAGCTTTATTTAGTATTGAGTTGTTTGCCCACTTTACCAGTTTGAGTGTTGAACTACAAAGTACAAACTTATGGCCTCTGTTTATGCCTCATGAACACCTTTTACATGGCTAGGCAATTGTGTACGCTATTTCATAATTTGATACAAGTGTAAAAACATGTCTGCGAGTCGGTAGCTAGATTGCCTTGTGTGAGGACTAGTATTTCAGAATTTAATGCACATTTAACGTAAAATACCAGGCCTTTCTCCAGAAGTTGATTGGAATCCTTGTGTTTGACCCCAATAGTTATTTTCTCCATATGTTGTGAGCAACTGGGTTCTAAATTAATTCAGTATCAACAATCAGTTAAATGCATGTGAAAAAATGTTTGTTTGTGGTCTTGGAATCTTTTGCTACATCCCAAGATCTTTGGAAAATTACATCAAAGCATGTTTTAGGTCGTTTGATTTAACTCAATTTGTTGTTCAGACACTAGATAAGTGTTTGTCCTATGCTTAAGATATGCAGCATAGATCTTAATTTGTATACACTAATACTAAAGTATTTTTTTTACTTGGTCACCTGCAGGTATTTATTAAGGACCTTATATATACAAAAGTTGCAAGGAAATGATCAGTTGAGCTCAGAAGAAAAATGAGAACATGTTTGTTTTCAGATGAAATATGCTTTCCTTAGTCTTGTTGTTAGACTCATCTATAATCTAATTTAATTTTCACCACCCCTTCTGTTCTTTTGCACGTGGCCGGTTAGCATGTTGACAGATGTACATACACAAAAGTTGCAAGGAAATGATTAGTTGAGCTCAGAAGAAAAATGAGAACATGTTTGTTTTCAGGTGTAATATGCTTTCCTCAGTCTTGTTGTCAGACTCATCTATAGTCTAATTTCATTTTCACCACCCCTTTTGTTCTTTTGCATGTTGACAGATGCATAACAACTGAAGTTCATATTTTTAACAACATGATGTTTGAAAATTACTGTAGATTTTGATATGTATCTTGTGATGTTGTTTTACTGTATATAAATGGTAATATCATAAATGAGATCATTTACTTGTGTTTATTTTGCTGGTCTCGTGTGTTGAAGGCATCTGTATGTATGTTCATGTATATGGATGACAATCTGCAAGCATGCAATAGACATTATGAAAAACTGTACAATTTCAGATTTTTTATTATTTCTTATTGTATAGGCAATCACATGATTGGTAGTTCAAATTTTCAATGAGTTTTTCTATTCCATTTGACATTATCTAATTTGTTTGAAATATCCTGACCCAAAATCTGAGTGTTTATTGTAAAATATATGATTACAAATTACAATATCAACTGAGTAAACTATGCAATGATGCACATTGTTCCCTATCGTCCTCGTCCTTGTCCTGGGACTTTTAACTGTTGTTTGTACTTTTCATTCTACATGTATGACTTACTTGATAGGCTTTACTTGTTTAAATTTGGTAACACAACTAATGTAGCTGCCGAGCACTCTTTTATACATGTGTAGTAAGGATTGAAAAATGAAGCCATTGGTAATGTCGATGTAGTGCTAGGTAAGCCTTTGCACATCCATGCTATGACATGTATCATACATTGCAAAATTATCGTGGTATATGTTTTGTTAAATCATCTGATGTTAAAGTATATAAGTTTTACTTATATGTTGTCATTTTTCATGCAGGTCAACAAGACAAATTGATAGTTCTTCACATTGACAGCAGAACAATGATGGACAACAAAGACGAAAGAGCTAGATTATGTTAGATATCGTGTATTATGATTTAAGAATAATTCATAGAATTCTTGTACTCCAGTTTGTACATGTCACGTTCGTCAATGTATAATTATCTCAATAAATACATCTATTTACTTCCTTCTTTATACGAGTACAATTTATTGTCAAAAATGTGTCTAGCCTTGTGGGCCTAGCTTAATTATTACTTTCTGCAAAATGTTAAAATGATGAATCTTTTAGAATACTAATATGGGTCGTAAACAATTATAAAAATAATTTGTTGTCCAAAATAGCAACGCATAAAAGTGCTAGCCATGCCTAGATATATCCGTTGCTACCTTGCAACGCTTTTTATACTAGTTACCAATGCTTTTATATGTATTGTGATAGACCTTTGTAACGACCTCAATGACAACGTATACAAAATGTGTTGATATAGATCATAGAAACAGTTATTTGGACATTTAGCAACGCATGCATGCGTTGCGAAAGGGGTGTTCATGGTGTAGTGCACCGTCCACCTCCGACCGCGCCACCGCCACCCTCGGACTCCTATTCTCCGCGGGGACCCATTTTTGGGGTCACCCTTCCTCTCTACAACTCCCTCACCGCCGGCGAGCCTGCCCGCGTTGACTCAACCCCTCCTATGTTTATCTCTATTGGCCTCCCTTCTCTCTACGTCTCTCTCTGTTCATACAATCAACCAAACAAAACGTTGTATCATCTCATCCAATCAACCAAATACAATATTGTTATCATTCCATTCAGGATCATCCCATCCACTTGAACCGAACCATCCTATTTATCTTCGTTCATCCATCCAAACACACCCTAAAACGAAATATGTCTGAAAATAGGCGGAGTGTACTACATCACACTATGTCGGATGTGCATTTTGAGTACCAATTCTGGCAAAAAAAAATGCAAACTCCTGATGAGCTGACCATGAATTGCTGAATTGAGCACATAAATTGCTGTGCTGTTGCATTTTCGAACACTTCCAGTAAGTGTTTGTATTTTTTTCAAGGCAGCATATATGGAGCAATCAGCACTCGGACATTTCACATTGTACGTTTCGGCGCAACATTTGTATACAATGTATGCAATAATTTTAATCCATATGTGCAAAAAAAATGCAAAAATAACAATACAATTCCAAGAAAAAAGATTGGAAAAAAGTCACATTCTCACCGAAAATTGCATGAAACCATCATTATAGAACCTAGATGTACTTTAAAACTAGTTCAAATGCCCTGATAAAAAAATTGATGTTACAACATTGCAACATTTGAAAATAATAGTAACAATATCTAGAAATAATTGTTACAACATTTTTGGAAGTGCTGCAACAAACTAGGATGGATCATGCAACACCGAAGAAAATGGGCCACAACAAAATACCTTTTGCCGTAACATTTGATGCAACAGCATCACAACAATAAAAATAACACTCCATGAAAACACCTCTTGTAACAACCGAGAAAAGAAGCCACAACGTTTCGAGGGAACACCTGCAACACACCTATCTAGAAGGGGCGTGCAGATAGTAGCATGGCACATAGAGGTTGCGGCAACACCAACAAGGAGCCCACAACAACGGAGTTCGGTTGGTGCTCTTGGAGGCCGCGCCCTGGTGGCGGCGGAGCTCAGGCAAGGCTTGCGGAGGACGCACCCTTATAGAGGTCAGGATGTTGCTGGAGCTCGCGGAGGCCATAGCCTGCGGTGACAGAGCTTGGGTGCCACTTGTAGATCCCACGACCGTGAATAGGGAGAACAAAGAAGATAGAAGCAATGCGTGCGGGAGGAAAGGAGGCATCTAGAAAAATGCATATCCCCGGGCTCGCATTCCATGGATGCGAATAGAGCTCTTTTCACTGGGAAGATTAGAGATGAATTGAGTAGTGGATTTGGAGATTTCTGTCTTGTAACTCGGGTATTATTGACTTCTTATGGTTTGGGGAAGAAGGCTCGAGGTGAGAGTTGACTTAAAGTTAGGTACCAAACAACTGGATGAGCGAGTGGAGATAAGCCAGAGACGTCCGACGTGAGCGGTGCGTCCAGGCATAGTTTAATATCATATATATTTTGTGTACGAAGGTTTTCCTAGTCTTACGTCTAGTCCTTTACTGTGGGATATGGATAAGTCTTCGTAGAATTTGCAAAGACAAATTCCACGTGGATCACTTTTTGTGAAAAGCACATAAACACTTTTCTTTCAAAGAGCCTGTAAGGAAATTTCAGATTACCTTTGTGCCAGTTGCATTTTCATAACAGGAAAAGCTAAGAATAACCGATCATACCGCAAAGAACAAGCATAGGGATACGCACCCAAATGCCTTTGTACTACAGCAAAGAATGGAGAATGTAACTCATGTACACTTGTTCCCAATGCGTGTTGCCAGTTGCCACCCCCTGCCTTTTATCAGCTCCCTTCCCCAAAAGCAGCGGAAAAGGATCGCATTTGTCACTAGCACTAGTGCCTTTCCCTTCTTTTCAAAAAACTTTTGTGTGCTTGCTGTATTTACGGCTAAAACACACCCTAAAACAACCTGTGCACACTATCCGGTCAGAAACACATGTGACGCACGGCGGCGAGGATGAGCCGGATCCGAATTCACTGGCCACCGCCCAGTCAGATCCGAGCTCTCCGACGCCGTGGCGCCGAATCTGAGCTCGCCGGCGCAGTGACACAGGTGTAGACTGCTGGAAGAAGGGCGCTGCGGATTGTGGCGCACCTTACTAAAATGACATCTAAATTAAGCCGCACGGGAGTCAAGCGCACTGATTTAGAAAAACATGACGAAATGCAGAAGTATTTTGCAACCAGTGACATGAACCCGAAAAATCCCAACAAAATATCGCATGAAACTATGCGGTACAAAAGGCAGTGCTGGAGAGTGAAGATGCTGGAATTCAACACCAAAATGTGAGCAGAAAACGCCAGTATTTCTTGTGCCATTTTTCTGTCCCTTTTCCTTTTACCAGATATGTACCTTTGTTTGACCTGTTTCTTATCTTGACAAGCTGTCAACGGGTCGTGCCAGTAATTTTCTTCTCCGGTCCAAGGGTATGTTTAGTGGGGTGAACCAGGATAAATAAGATGAGATATTACAAGATAGATGCAATGAATCTAAATGGGAGATGGTACATGATGGTTCAATTTATTTTTGAAATACCATTATTTATTTATTTTTTACAAAAATAAATAATCGATCTTTTTTTTTTACAAAACTAAGTTATTGTCGTCATTTAAAATGATGAAATTGTCCTATCGCCATTCCAAATAGCGACAGAGCCTAGAATAGTGCAGGGAGGTCCCTGTCGTCAGTTAAAATGGCAATAGAGCCCTATCGCCACTTCAACTGGCGATGAGACCCTAGCACCATTTCAAATGGCAACAGGGATCCCGCACGTCCCTAAATTTTTTAATATTGAAATTTAGGAAAACTATCATTTCAAATGGCGACAGGGATCCCCATAAGTCCCTGTCACCATTCCAAATAACGCCACAATCTATCCTATAAAAGACCATAGAATTCTAGCATAACTCAATTTTATTCAGAAAAAAGAGAAAGAGGGGAGGGAAGAGAGGAGCAAAGAGGAGTAGAGGAAAGGAGAGAAGCTAGCGAAACGCTGCCCGTTTGGTCGTCCACCTTTCAAGTAATTTTTTTAACCGAATGTATTACATAGTTTTGGATGTACGGTTACGTAGTGTAGTATGTTGTACATAATCCTTTTCAGTGGGTAGTTTAGTTTTAGATATGTGGTTAATCGTGAAAATCTTGTTTACGGTGCAGTACATCAAATATGTCGGACGCCACCAATTTCAAAATTTACTACGGTTTGGGGACTATTCTTGAGGGTCCCGAGAGGATTGATTTGCGTTATTGCCAATAGACGACCATGACCCTAACAAGACCAGAGCAGTGTACATAGGGCGCTGTGATGCGGTGGTTGTTCCACACATTCGATTTGGACCATGTTGTGTAAGATATGAGATTGAGTTGCCTTGCCAACCGAGCACTATAGGGCACATACTAGGAGTTAGCGCAGCTCAAGGGAACAAGGTCATGTCAGTCATATGTATGTAGGGTGAGGGAGGAACGATGGGATTTGGTCCTTCGGGCCTAGGAATATGCCAAGCCCACTCCTGTATCGGCGGCTGAACAAGAAGGGGGTGGTAATGCCAAAGAAGAAGTCAGGGACTCTAACCACAGTGCGGCGCACACAATGGTCGAAGGTCCGGGAGTTGCTGATGCTGTCGATGAAGACCCTATGAAAGGAGCTCCTTCAGTCAGGCAAGCTAGTGAGCTTGTTGACAAGGGTGAGGAGCTAGAAGCCCTAGTCCAAAGGATAGATCTCGAAAACTAGGACTACATGGCCTTGTCAGAAGATGAAAGATCTGACGATGAGGATGGTGTGGAACAGCAGGTGGTTCCATCCGAGTGAAACACATACTAGTTTGATAACCTCGTCATTAAAGAAGGCTCTCGTGTGTTGTGGGAGTACGACCAGAGCGAGAACAGGTAAGGAGCTACGTACAAATGCAAAGAGGTCGTGCAGGAGGCGGTCCAATTCTGGGTCTTGTCGGTGCGGCGTACATTCACAGTCATCAAGTCTAACCTAAGATGCTACGACATGAAGTGTAACATAGAGGGATGCCCTTGGCGAGTGCATGTATTTCAGCCAAAGTGGGACACCTACTAGAAATGCTTTATAGTAGTCCCTCACACATGTGTTGTCAATGAGTCAGTGCAGTCCCACAAGAACATGTCATCAGGCTTCATCGCACACATCATGTACGGTGAGATTGTGAACAGTTTATATTTTGAGCCATGGTCCATTATTCAGGCGATTGAAGCAAGGTTCCAGTACACAATCAGCTATGCCAAGGCGTGGAGGGCAAAACAGAAGACATCGGAATCAAGGTTCGGTACGATCGATGACTCCCACCACAACCTCTTCGGCCAACTTTGAGTCTTACAAGACAGGAACCCTAACACTCATGTTGGCATTCAAGATTCCACGCATCAGAAGTGGGGCAATAAGAGGGTACTAAAGCGAGCATTCTTCGTCTTTGGTCCATGCATCAATGCATTCTGACATTGCCGTTTGATTTTGTGCATGGATGACACATTCCTGACTAGAAAGTACAAGGGCCAGAAATTGATTGCAATAGTGATGGATGTGAACAATCAAGTTCTTCCCATGGCATTCGCATTCGTTGAAAGCGAGAACACGGATAGCTAGTTATGGTTCCTGAGGAATGTGAGGACTTCTATTGTAGAGGGCCATCCTAACGTATTCGTCATACATGATCGACATGCGGCCCTGTTAAGTGCAATAACTCAGCTACAACAAGGAGAGAATGAACCACTTCCTGGGTGGATCTGCAAAGTAGGTGGTGTAGCAGGCACTTGAGTGCCAACTTCTACAAGCAGTTCTGCAACAAAGACTTGATGAACCTGTTCAAACGGTTGTGCAACCAAAACCAACAGTGAAAGTTCGATGCACTCTAGAAGATTCTAGATGAGTAGACCCAGATGCACAGAAGGGAGGCGAAGGAAAAGGCCGCCCAAGCTACCGATCGAGCCCCAAGCATTGCCCTGCCTAGCCACAGATGGTCCTAATGTGGCGAGGAAGACCAGGGGGGGAGGTGAAATGCTTCTCGGACTGGATTGAGCAAGAGCCTAAGGAGAAGTGATCGCTACTACATGATAGCAGTGGTGCTCGATATGGTGTCATGACAACCAATCTAGCCGAGGTGTACAATTTGAGATGCACCAGGCATTCAAGAAGGGTACAAGGGAGCTTCGCTTCGAGATACAATGCAGGGATAAAGGACGAACCATAAGAGGATCACCCACGAGTACATGCTATGTCACGCTAGTTGCGTGTGCACTTGCAACAAGCCTCTTCTTCTGTATAGGCCCTACTCACATGTCATCGCCGCATGTTCAACGGTGGCGCAGCATCCCGACCAGTACCTCTCTAATTATTTCAACAAGGAGAAGGTGATGCAAACCTAGAGTGCAGAGCTGTATGGTTACAACGTGGTTGGCTATTTCACTGGCCATCCGACATGAGAGCAACTTATCTAGGCCATAGACATGGGCCATTTGGAATAGCGATAGGAAAATTTTGCCATTTCAAATGGCGATAGTAGCCTAGTTTTGTAAAAAATAATTGACTATTTATTTTTGTAAATTTCTTTTAAAATAATATTATTTCAAAAGAAAATTCGATGGTTCAAGGTGCTGTTTGGTTTGAGGGATGAAGTTGAATAATTTGTATTTTGTTACCTCCTCAATTGTTCCTGGTGAAATTAACTCCTTCTGACTAAAGGAGGCCTACCTGTCATGGAATGGCCACACACAACAAAGAGAGAGACATAGAGAAGAGAAGAAATAGAGGACAGGAACGGCGGCGGTGGGACAGTGGGGAGTCTGCATTGACCTCCAAAATGGGTTGCGGGAGGGATGGGGGAGCTAGGGGAGGTGGCGTCGCAACTCAGGGTGGCTCGAGGTGGTGGGGTGCACATGTGCAACGGCGGCAGCATGCGGGCCGACAGTGATGGCGGTTAACCAGTGGCTAAATGGGGAAGTTGGTGTGTGCACAAGCATCTATGGGTGATGGTGAGCTTGTCCGACTGGTTGGTGAAGACGATAATGGATCGAGGTGGCTCAGGAATGAGGACCCGAGGCAGCGCGGCTGAGCTCACGCAACGGCAGTGTTGTGGATGTGGGAGAGCCAGAGTGAGTGGAGGAGGAGGTCAGGGCAAGTGAGGGGATGTTCCTGGAGAAGGGAATCAGAGGGAAGCTCACTGGAGTAGAAGCGGTGATGGTGGCGGTGGTTTTCGGCCAGAGCGGGAGAAGATGATCGTGGCGTGAGATCCCATGGGGGATGCCCAAAATTGACCGGGGGAAACACTTGTGGTGTTCTAGAACACTGCATGACGTGGTCGGCCGTGTGTCGGGACCCAAAAATATGATTCAGGAACCTTTTGTGTATTCTGAACTAGTCCAAAATCAGTAGCTAGCTCACACAGAAAATAGTAATAAAATACCATCCATTTATTCGATTTAACTAAAAAGATCTCAAAGTAACAAATAGTAATAATAATTGGACCTTATGGTCAATGTTTACTTAACTTGCCACACAGAGCTAAAGAAACAAATAAACTCTTGCAGCGGAATAGGAAAACTTGGAAAGGCCAATCTACATGCCCACAGGCAATCGAGTGGAGAGCGCCTCCTAGTTCGCATAGCCTTCATGTAACTCCTGAGCGAAGAACTCTTGAGCAGCTTGATAATCTTCAACTGAATCATAGAAATTGAAGCCGTGAGCACATAAAGTACTCAACAAGTCATGGGGAAATGTATGCAAATAGTATTCATGCAAGGCTTGAACAAATGTTAGCTGTATGGTTCTTTTGTAGAAAGCAGCATTTACAATAAATAAGCTGAGATGCGTAATTGAGAAGAATAGTAAATAAATAAACAATTTCTTTGAGACAACTAGTGAACTTCCCATTCACTTCCCAAGACAAACCACCGAGTGAATTACCCATTCACCAACCAGCACAAACCACCACGTGAATTACCCATTCACTAAACGAACATTATATTCATCAAGTGAACTTCCCATTCACACTCTGACACATTTTATGAAGAAACTCTACCTCTCGTGTGAAATCCCCAATCACATCCATAGCTATGGACACGGCTATTCGAATAGTTTTTAACACTCTGCAGAGGTTTTACAGCTTTACCCACAAGAAATAATCATCTTATAACGTCCACTCACACACTTCCGTAAGTGTGCGACTAAGTGATTACCACAAGGCCTTTACAAAGCTCTATTTTGACTCTGTTTTGCTCGCTAAGGTTTCAACACTGAATGTCTCACCGACCAGACAGGGCCCCCCTCTTGCACCAAACACAACCCAAACAAAACCAAATCAAAACATTGCTAATTAGTTAGCCAGGTCCGTCCCATCAGACATGTGGTTGTACGGTTAAGGCCTAGTTTAATGGAACACAAGATTAAGTCCTTGATAAGTTACCTAGGCGAGTCTACCACATCTCACAATGTGCTCATTGCACCCCCTTTACTACACGATCGCTCGCCCGAGCGAAAATCATTTTTGTTTAACCAAGACCAATTACATATCCTATCATGGTACATAAATTTTATGAGTAGTGGCTAACCACCACAATTCTATATTTCATTAAGTCAAGATTAATCATTATAACACATGTGATAATGAACCCATCGTAACTAAGCATGACTAAGCATCTGTACAATACCCATGTTGGTGATACGAATATGTCCAACTAAAATTATCCATACTAGGGTGACAAAATATTCAAGGTATTCAAATATTCAATGGAGGCATAATGACAACAGGTGATAACTAATCTCAAAACAATTTGTATAAAGATAGCATGCAGTTGTATAAAACAATATACTTTTGAAATCATAGGTTTCATATGATCAAAGAACCATGACTTGCCTTGGAATATATCTTGGTACTGGTCTTGGTCTTGGTGCACTCCTCTTTGCTCAAAATTCCCCCGAAGTATCAACGTCTACTAGCAAATAAAATAAATAAACCAAATAAATACAAAATAGAGAGAAAACCAACTCCAAAAATTAAATAAAAATCTCAAAAAAATAGATCTTGAATTGATATGAATTTAGAAATTTGAATGGGCTCAAACGGAGTTCGGATGAAGAAGATATGGCTTTTGGAAGATTTAAATATCAAGAAATACCAAAATTGGACTTTCCAAATTTTCCTGAATTATTTCTCTACTGAAAATTCAGATTATGACGCCATGCTAACGTCAGCCCTCAAAATAAGAATTAAAATAAATCCAGAGAAAAATGGCTCAAAGGCTGACAAGTGGGCCCTCGATCCATGGACTGGGTCCACGAACTTGGTTCACAAGTCTACAGGTTCATGGGTTTACGAATTCAAATCTGACAATGGGGCCCCATAGGAATGGCTTATGGTGGAATAGATCTACCGAGAGTTTGGTTTAGGGTTTTGAATCGGCTGACACAAACGCGCATGCATGGCACTAACGGGGACGCCATGTAAGCTACACGTGAGCACGTAGGCCAACTTGGCAGGTGACATGGCACGCCACATCGATGAATCAATGGCGAGGGATCGGGTTCCTATGGCCTCCCACGAATGGCGGGGCTTCGTCGGTGGTGAGTGGTACCAGCGTGATGAGGACACTAATGCAAACCAAATGATACACTCACTGGTGGTCGAGAGTGACGGTGGCGGTCGGCGGCGAGCTTCGAGCATAGAAAAAGCTCGGCTATTGTCAGGAAATCCCTCCGGTGATGCTCTGGCGGCGGGGGTGGGTGCTGGAGGTAGCTTTGGCGATGGCGGACATGATGTTGCAGTTAATGTCGACGAGGCGACAAAGACGGCGGCGCAATTCAAAATCGAAGAGCTTCGGTGACAAAACCCTAAATCTCAAATTGAGGCAGCGCTAGGGTTTTCGGGGCTAGGGGGCTTGGGGTTTCGTGATTAGGGCGCAGAGGCGATCCTCGGGATCCCTTTTATAGGGCGCGAGCGAGATCAGGGAGGCGTTTTGGCAGCGGAGTTTGATTCGGACCCGAGAGGAAATCCCAGGATTTGGAAAGGGTTCGAAGGAGATAAGGAGCAGAATCGGTTGCGGAGATAGCAACGGATTCGAAAATCGTATCGCCGAAGGATTTTTTTGGTTGTAAACTCCGTTGTTGGATAAAGCTTCGAGAGCAACAACGATGGCAGCGGGCAAGGCTCACACGGAGACGACGACGAGAGGTGAGTGGAGATCGACAAGGTGGCCCACGGCCATCGATGAGGCAGAGAGGAAAACAAAGGTAAGCCGAGTGAAAGCACGCGATTGGGCATAAAGTGGGCCACACGCAAGGGAAAAGAAGTTGGGCTAGAGAGAGTTGGCCCAGTTGGATTTCTGAGATTTTATTTTATACATTTTCTATTTTAGAAATACCAAAAAATGCAAATAGCAATTAGAAAATAGCAAATAAACTCGAAAAAATTCTAGAAAAATCTAGAAATCGTATCCAAGCACATAGAATCCAAATAAAATAATTTTTACAATAGTTGATGTTGAGATTAATCATATTAAATTGTTTTTCTTTTGAAAGTCCATATTAAGCTTTATTAAAATTCAAATAAAACTTTGGTGAATTTTTCTACAGAGCTAAACTACTCAAAAAGATTTTTAAACTTCAGAAAATTGGGATGTTACACCATGGGGGAGAACTTTCGGGTTGGCCAGAGCGTTGGGACGAAGGTGGTGGCTGATGCGAGGAGCGTGATGGAGGCGCAACCATTCCAGGCAATTCCGAGCGAGGAAGGGGAGAAGACGATGACCGTGGGGCGGAGGGGATGTAGGCAGTGCTAGTGCGCATGGAGGGGACGGTCGGAGCATGCTAGGGTGGTGGCGTGGCTTGGCGAGGCGCATTGAGAATGAGAGAGCACGAGAAGGAGGTGAGCGTATGCAAGCCGGACGAGGTTGTATCGTGTGGTTCGGTTGATTTTGGCGAATGAGTTAGTTCAGCATCTTCGTGGAATATTCCCTAAACTTGAACTAACTCGTCCCGGATGGTTTCGTTCCATTCGTCCAACCAAACACACAAACTAGGACATATCTCGAATCATCCCATCCAGGTACCACCTCATACACCCATCCAAACACACCCTAAAATGACCGATTGGAATTAGTTCCAAAGTAGTGTAGCAACAAGTATGTGTTGGGATATCGATTCCATTCTTCATCCTTTTTGTGAGTTGAAAGTTGAAATAGTGCTCAATAGTGTTCAACATTTAGTAAAGAAAAGGAAAAGAAAGAACACTCAACAGGAAACCGGGCAACAATGCTGCCACATTACAATTGTAGATTTTGTGGAGATCATGTGGATATGATCCTAATATTACTGTGTTGAATAATTGGCAATAGCGCAGAGGTGTTTGGAGAAACCCTCCTTTTCGGCAAAGTCCTGCTGCTTGTCAGGCATAGGCGGTCTGACCAGTCTTGGCGGTGATATGACCAACCATTGTCGGCGATGTGACCGGTCATGGGTGATGCTCAGACCGGTCGGGAGCTTGGCAGTTAGACCGGCTGCCGATCTGATCAGCCAAAAGGTGAAAATGTGAATTTTGGCAATCGACCAGAAATCACGTATGAAGGGTTACTTGAGGATGTGTTTGCACTTGGTCTCAATGGAATTGGAGTTTCGAGCCGAACTATATAGAGTTTGAAAATTCTGGAGTGGGTGTAGATTTTTGGGGCTAGAAATTTGGCTAAGTGTTGGGGCGGTCTGATCGGCCATTTGCTGGTGGTTAGATTGGCGGGCGATGCTGGCAGTGTCAGGCCGATCGGCCATGGTGGTAGTCGGCCGCCGAAATGGTTCGTCTTGTGGGAAGGCAGTGAACTTTGAGGGTTAGGTCAAAGTCATCGGTTTCATTTCATAGATGTTGCATGATGCATGTTTTGGTTAACATGGGTCAGGTTGTGAGGAACTTATGCCCGAAAATGGTTGCTTGGTCTATTGTTGTGCAGGTGGTTTTGAGTCAACTGTAGTCAACAAGGAGGAGGACCGGGACTTGGTTAGGAGAACCAAGGTCCAGAACGGCCGTGGATGCCGGGTGAGATGGTTAGACTCAAGCAAGGCGCAAGATGGACAAGAACCATAGAAGACAAAGTTTGAGCAAAGGCCTTTGTGAAGGTATGTTCTGATGTGTCATCAATTATGTGAATTGATGATTGTGTGTATCATACGGTGCTACGTAATGATTTGCTTGTTTGTGATGGTTGTAGGACACCGTAGCTAGGTCATGGTGAGGCGGACTAGATCGGGACTAGGTTATGTGAACCGAGGTCGAGAATGATCGAGGTGGTGCTAGAAGATAACTGAGGCTAGCAGGGTGGTTACAAGCCGAGAAGACAAGGAACCAGAGTGGAAGCTAACAGTGATGAACATGACGGCAATAGCAAGTTGGACCGGGACTAGGCTCAGGGAGGAGTTGAGATCCGAACTAGGCTCACGGAGGAGCTGATGTCTTTTATGATCAAGGAAGCTGGGTGTATTTGTGGTGAGATATGTGATGCACCAAGTGACTTGGGCCTGTTTGAAAGCGAGGACAGTTCGGTGGGATCCTGACGCGTGAGAGGCTTGGTGGGAAGTCAATGGGGCCACATGGATGATGACGGAGCATGGGACATGTAACATTCCAAAAAATCCCCTTTTGGGTAAGTGTATTAAAATAAGTAAGGAAATAAAAATTTAAGCATGTTTGTTTGTGGAAAATTTATTTGAGCATGTTTTAAAAATTTTCATCCAAACAATTAAAGCAATAATATCTAAACAACATCTTAGAGGAAACTTCGAGAAAATCAAAGAATAAATAAAATCCTACAAAATTTACGCAAGAAAACATACTACAACATAAGCATCCACAAAAAAATTCATAAATTTTGGAGCCCATTTACTATGTTTAGAAATTCGAACAACGATCAGCCAGTTTGAAAATTTGAAAATTTAATTTGAATTCCCATCGGGCGACTAGGCCAAAATTGCCTGGCCCAACTTCTCTCACGTAGCGATTCAGCCCGGGCCAATCTTCCTCTCCTCCTCTGGCTGGCACGTTAGGCCCGCTCATCAGATAGTGTCTTCCACTTGGCGCCAGCGAACCAGAGCGCCTCAGCCGCTCCGCCACTCGCCCACTGTTCATGACTGACACCCATAGTTTTGTGCCCCAATTGCCTTCATCGCCTCCTCCTACCCTTACCCATGCTAGCTACCCCGTTGACACGCTGTTATCCTACGCGGACGATGAGACCGAAGATCGGCGCGAGAAAACCGTTCACAACACCATTTTCTCGCCGCTTCTCTCACACCATTCTCGGCCATGTGTTAAGCTCCTCCCTGTGTCACAAGTTCCTTAGCTCACCATTCTCGCTTCTCGCAAAGAATCATAGCATCTTGTGCTTTGCTTCGTCGGGAACGAGAGCGTCATTCTCGACGCCGGTGAGCATGCCTCCGTAGCTCCGCAACTCTGTTGAGCTTCCTCGCCCATGACGTTCACGTCATTTTGATCCTCATGCATCACTCATCCCTCTCCTTTGCTCAATACAGCTATGGGAGTCTCGTAGCTTGATCGCGTTCTTCTTCGTCTCCAACTCTGGCGTGCACCCGATCTGAGCCGCTGCATTCCCGCCACTCTAGAAGGTTTGAACCTCTCTCGAGTGCATCATCATGTGTTCCAACACTCCTTCATCTAATTCCCTCGCTCAACGTAGGCAGAATTGCAAAGAATCCGAGCTTTGCCATCATCTTTCTCTCTTACGGGTGCCGCTATCATTTTCGCTCTTCTTCGAAGTCCGGTGAGCCTCGGTCCGATTCCTTGCAGCTACATCATTAGTAGGATGTCAGTGAACTAATGCGACACTCCTTATAGCACCTCCGTCACTGTGGTGAGCTGTCACCGTGAGCCTTCTCTGCGCCGCCACTGTTCAACATCGCCAAGCCACTCCGGCCATCCCCCGATGCCGTCAACAACCTTGGTGATCTTCTAGTAGTCCCCTAATGCTTCTGTGCATTAGATCAGTAGATTAGCTAGTGTAGCCTAGGAATCGTCGTAGCGGTTAATGGCGCCGCTGCGGGAGACAGTGTCACTACTACTCTGGTGGCCATTGGTCCCCAAGCCACTGCCTACAGCATCATAGTTGTCCCGTAGAGATAGTGTGCGCCACAAATTGCTGTGTCTTAGCCTCTCACGTGAAAATCATCTCGGACCCGAGGTACCCCGCAGCTTCTCGCTGGTATAGCTCTGCCTCCATCGATCTCTCCGGCCTCCACCACCACCCGGTAGGATCGCCGTCGAGAGGGGAACCCATTTTGCCCATTCCCCGAGCCTTTCCGTGCGTGCCTCGCCGCCAATGAGCTTCTGCTCCTCTCGGCCGTGTGCAACTGTCTTGTTCCCTTCTCTCTTTGTGTGCTAGGTCATATTGTACAACCACATGTCCAGTATGGGATGGACCTGGCTAACTAATTAGTAATATCTTAATTTCAGTTCTTTCTTAGAAGCGTGAGTTATGGGATAGATGTATACTCACAATGGCGCAAGAGGGGGGCCTGTCTGGTTGGAAAGAAATTCAATGTTGAAATCTTAGTGATCAGAATTGGGTTAAGAAAGAGCTTTGTAAAGGCCTTGTGATGATCACTTAGTCACACACCTACGAAAGTGTGGTCAGACACTCTGAGTTGATTTATCTCTTGTGGGTAAAGCTGTACAACCTCTACAAAGTTAAAATTGTTTAAACAGCTGTGTCCGTGGTCATGGACATGCTTGGAGGTTTCACACGAGAGGTAGAGTTTCTTTATAAAAATGTGTCGGAGTGTGAATGAGAATTTCACTTAGTAAATATGATGTTCGCTTGGTAAATGGGGAATTCACTTGGTGGTTTGTGTCAGTTGGTGAATAGGGAGTTCACTTGGTGAATATAATATTCACTTAGTAGATGAGATGTTCACTAGGTGGCTTGGTTGGGAAGTGAATCGGAAGTTCACTAGTTGTTTTCAAAGTATTTTTTTACTTTATTTACTTATTATCTTTTAAATTACACATTGCAATCTATTTGTTGTATTTACTATCAATATTGCTTTCTACAAAAGAACCATACAACTATTCCTTTGTTCAAGCCTTGCATGAATATTAATTGCATATTGTTCCCTATGACTTGTAGAGTACTTTATATACTCATGGCTTTAAATTTTGCTGCTCAGTTTAAGAGTATCAAGTTGCTCAAGAGTTCTTCGAGAAGGAGTACTATGAAGACTTTGCGAATTAGGATGCGTTCTCCACTCGATTGCCTGTGGGCATGTTGATTGGCCTTTCCAAGTTTTCCCATTCCGCTGTAAAAGTTTATTTGTTTCTTTAGCCCTACGTGGCAAGTTAAGTAAATATTGACCATAAGGTCTGGTTACTATTACTATTTGTTATTTTGAGATCTTTTAGTTAAATTGATACATGGATGGTATTTCATCAATGATTTCTGTGTGAGCTAGGTACTGATCTGGGACTAGTTCATAATAAAAAGATTGTTTCAGATGTCTAAATCATGTTCCCAAAAATGTGGGACTGCCTCTATTTTGTAAATAAAATCAAGAAAATAAAAATATGTCACTGACAAGTAGACCCCACATGCAAGTTATTAAAATCCAGAAAAATGGAAAAAATGAGAAAAGTCATTTTCAACTCAGAGAAAAATAGGCTATCTTTGTTAGAAAGCGTAAAGCTCAGAGAATATGCTTTCGACGTCACTTTTTTATATATTAATTTATGGATTTTCAAAACTGAAGCAAATTCAAATCTTAATAAATTTTGCATATGAACTCCAAATTAAATGAATATTTTTCTAAATTCATCTAAAATCATGCTTTGTCTAGATTTTATTGCTGTTGAGATTATTTTTCTATAATTAATTTGCTATTAGCTCTTTTTGAATAGACATCAATCCCTCGAATGAAATTTATGACGATCCTCGATCCTTATACTCTGAGATCCCGGAGCAAGGCAAGCACCCTATTTGACCATGTTGACCCTAGTATTTCAATTATTGTACTTCTTTTTGCAAAAAAAACTATTATGCATGCATGTATGTTTGCTTAAAATTGCTATATTTGGGGACAACAGTTGTTATATTTATATTCAATTCATGATCCTCCTTGAAATATTTCTATCCTTACTGTTTTAGCCTTTAGGGTATGGTTTAGGCAATAAATAATGTCGAATTGGGTCTTTCGAATGCGAGCATCGTATAAATGCTTAGCTGGGCTCTAGTCTTTTACAAAAACCTAAAAGTGGATGAAATATTGAATATGATTTGGGAGATTTTGAAATGATGGTCCAGAGGGTTTACCTCTGTTAATTTTGTATAAAAATGAAAATGAAAAACCTAGATTACGACGCAGGCGATTTATAAAATGAACTGATGAAGGTGAGAGGGTTTCTCGCATGTAGATAGAAGGAGATCCTCGCCTGGGTCAATTAAGGACCAAACATCGGTGCCTCCAATCTAAGCCTAAATGTACAACCATATGTGCTGGTATGGGACGACCTTAGCTAATTAAGTCTTCGAAGACTAGCCTTGCATGTTGGTAGGCTGTAGTAATGCTAGCATGTGTGATTGCTCAAAGGGGTTCCCTTCACTGAGGCGTTGGGACCAAAGTCTTTCGACACAATGGTTCATGCCTCACTTTGATGGGAGGTACCCAGGATTGAAGTTAGGGTTGTCATTGTCGGGCTAGTGCAAGGTTACGTGCTCTAGACTGCTTACTAAAGATCGTGAGCAGTGGTCTCAACGGATGCCGAATAAACTAGAGAATTTGTATACTGTTGGTAAAGCTCTACACCTCTGTAGAGTGTAAATATATTTAAATAGTCGTGCTCACAGTCATGAGCATGCTTAGTGCAGTAACATCGGGTATAGTCTCTACTTTTGCAAAAACAGTCTTATTAGGAAATGTTGGGATGGATATTTTGATGTTGTTTAATCTGAGTACCATGTCTATGGATGATAATAAGAGTTTGATCATAGCCAAGTAGGGTTGTGATTCGTTATTTATCAAGTTACATACTTGTTGTTTCTTATTTATTTAACTACTCTTTAAGCTTCCGTTGCAAAATAGTATGTATTGATATAGTAAATAAAATTTGCTTAATGCTGAAAACAACTTATAGCATAGAGCCTTATCCCTTGTTAGCCAAGCATGTATATAAATTTTGCAATACACTACAAGTCTTGCTGAGTACGCAATGTACCCATGGCTTAGCAAAATACACTCGAAGACCAGTACTTAATTGACTTAGGCGATTTTTCATAAAACCCATGGGCCACGATCATAGAAATGACTCGATCCCGTGCATCAACATGCACCATCCAAACAACCATTTCGTCCAAGTAAAAATCATCATTTTATTTCATTTTTCAAAGTCATTTATAAACTTTCATAACACACCAATGCCATGGATACAATTTAAACAACATTTAATTTTTGACTGAAATTCCCCAAATCAAACATTTTTGGTCTAAGCGTGTCTTTGCATCATATTTTCAAATGGTCCTAGTTCATACTATCGTATCAACTAGGTTTTATCTAGGGTGACAATATATTCGATTCAAATGTCAATATTGGCCATACAAAGGATTTAGGCATATCTATAAGTTTAAAACGGAAATTTAAATTACTGAATATAAATGAGCATGCTGTAATAATTTAAAATAGAATTTAAATAATTTGAAATAATGGGTTCAAATATGATCGAAGATGTAACTTGCCTTGCTCAATTAGTTGTTCTCAAACGACGCCGAAATCTGACTCTCCAAAGTCGTCGAAATCTATACACGAAAATAAACCAAATTCAAACAGTATTCAAATTCAAATCAAATGAACTCCAAATTAAGAAATATTGGTTTTTTAGCCAGATCTTTAATTTAGATGAATTTAGAAATTTGAATCGTCGAAATCGGAGTTCGTATGAAGGAGAACGAACTCCTAAAAGTTTAAACCCTAAGGAAAACCCTAAAAAGGAATTTCTGGATTTTCCAGATTTAAATTTCTAAAGGAAAATCGATTAATGACATCAGGTTGACGTCATCAATTCATTTTTGATTTTCTAGAAAAAATAATTTTAAAAAAAGGAAAAGGCTTTCTTTCACTGACATGTGTGCCCGGGTCCGTGGACCGGGTCCACGAAATCGCACCTTGGTCCATGGTGGACCGGGTGTGCGGGATTGCGTGGCTTGCCACGCAAGCAGCCACGTAGGCTGCCATATGGCAGCCACGCATGCAAAGACGCCGAGGTGGCACTAACGTGGGTGAGACGTGGCACACATGTGTCATGGCCGGCGGCGGCGCGCTCGGGACCCGAGGGTCACCGGAGATGGTTGGCACGGTGGAGGGCGGTGAGGTGTGCTTTGGGTAGAGGAAGAGATGGGGAGTTTGGTGCTCTTACCTGGGCGGTCGGAGGAGAATGGAGGCGACCGGTAGCGAGGGAAGAGCGGCGGCTTATGGGTCGAGGCGTGCGATGGTTCAATGGCGCTCGCCCAAGAAGCGTCTTGCGACGAGGTCGGCGAAGTTGTGGCGAAGCCAACAAGCGGGTTGAGGTCGTCGGAGAAGCACAGTCCGCGCCGGAGAAGACAAGCGAAGAAGGTTCGGTGGCGTGGAGAAAAACTTGGATTCCGACCGATTGAGTGAGAGAGAGAAAGGTCTTTGAGGGGTTTTGGTGAGGAGGAACAGGGGCTCACCATGCTCCCTTTTATAGGGGCGGAGGGGGCCGAGAGGGGGAAATCGGGCGCGGAGGTCACGGCGATGATGGCGTGATCCGGTAAAAACACGCAAGAAAAAGGGAGATGAAGCCGAGAATGGAGGAGACGACGAATGGGGAATTGAATGCGTGTGATGATGCGAGAAATCGGGGCGAAAATGGCGGCGTTGACGGGCTCTACGCAAGTAGCCATGGTGGCGTCGGGCACAGCTGTGCGAGGAAGAAGAAGATAGGGAGGAAGAAGGCGTGCGGGCCCACTGTCGGTGGAAGAGAGGAAAACGTGTATGGGCGGCTATCTGATCCTGATCCAACGACCAAGACCGTTGGATGCGGGAGCGAGCGGGAAAGCGGGCCGTCGGGCCGTGCGCGTGTGTGGAAGGAGATGGGCCGAGATGGGCCAAAGGCGTGGTGGAGGGAAGTGGGTCGGACGAGCTTTCGGCCCAAAAAGGGTTTTGGTGTTTTTAATTGATTTTCCAATTTTAAATAATCAGTTAAATCATTTTTGCTTTAGAAAATAGCAAATAAAATCCAAAAATTCTAGAAAAAATCACAGAAATTCCTAGAGTTATTTTGAACTTAAATAAAATATTTCCAACTTATAATTGGTAATAGTTTTTGCACATAATTTATTTTGATTTTAAAATAATTACGAAAAAGCTTTTAAAATTTTAGAAAATTCTAGAAATTAATTAAATTTTTATTTTTCACTTCAAATCTAAGAAAACTTCAAAGACTTCAATAAATTTTATTTTTGACTTTTAAAACTTCAGAAATTCAAGAAAAGCAATAAAACTCTTTTAAATTTTAGAAAATACAATAAAATAATAACTTTATTAATTTTTATTTTGGTAACAGAACTTTGGGATGTTACAGTTTCCTATCAAACTTACTCAGGAAATGATATGAGAACGCTATAAAAAAGTAGACCTTTTATTGCTATGGACATACTAAGTGTTTGTATAAAAATACAAAGGATGTTACAGAATGATGATGACCGTGGCTAATAAATGATTGAACTTATTTTACAAAGTACGTGGGTTACCACCTTTATAGTATTAGAAACGGCAGCAGTTAATGCCGCTAAAGACGCCTCTAATCTTCATGCACGTTCGCCGAGAGAGTCTTGAACCGTCGCATCCTTTAGCCAACTACCGTAAGTTGCAAGATACGCCAATAGCCGCCTTGCCGCTAGTCACATGGATAATTGTCTGTCTCTCGACTAGCAAACTAGTCGGGGATTGTCCAAACTTGTATAACAGGTCGGACAATGTCCATAGCTGGTTATCTGTGACTTAAACTGGTCGTCAATCAATTTGGCCGTAATAAGGGAATTAGACTTCCTTTATAAACTAGTTGTAGGTTCATATCCCTATAATGTGGGCCTCTATTAAGTGGACATTCTTGGATAGGAACTCTGACTTTGACAAAAAAAAATGGTTGACCTGGTAAAAAATCCTCGTCATTTAGCCCCCAAGGCTTAAGAAAATAATATTTACTTGAGGCTTTCTTGCCTCAAAACGTGCATCAATAGGATTCAATCTGGCACAATCATTCCAATTATTTCATGAAAATGTGAGAGAAAGGAAAAGGTTATGATATTCTTGGAAATCGTGTTCGAAGGTTGCGGTAAGTGATCAGTTCATAGTAAAGGGGATAAAAGTATAGTCTTTTTTACCTTCACCATTGTTCGCTCTCATTGGTATCTCCATCTCTCGCCTTAGAGCCTTTTCGTCTCCAATTTGTCTTTTGCACTCAAACTATTTCTTCTTAAAATATCCTTGTTTGATCTTTGATCACGGGGATTCACAGAACTTCAACTCTTTCTAAGAGCAATATTGAAGAACTCGAGGATCAAGGGTACATTTCAACGCGATCTTTAGTCAAATGGAACCCTTGCGGTGATGATGATGCTCCAATTCCATAAGAAGGTCGAATCATACTTTTTTCTTCTTTTGTAAAACTAGGGTTTTGTCTACTTGAAAGCGAATTTTTAGCAGAAGTCCTAGATTATTTCAAGATAGAAAATTTCCACTTAGGACCGAATTATATCATAATCCTTAGTTTCTTTTCCTATTTTTGCGAAGCTTTCCTTGATATTCCCCCCTTCTGTTCGTCATTTTAGATACTTCTACCAGTTCAACCAAAACAATAGAGGTAAAGGGAACTATGGTTGTATCTATTTCAAACTCCGGGAACAGATGTCCAAGAAATATCCCCCACTTCATGTTAGGGATTCATGGCAAGATTATCAAAAGGAGTGGTTCTACTCCAAAATTTCTAGAGGTAGCCGCTTGAAGTACACTAGAGGTTCTCCACCGTCCTGGTCGTCTCAGGACTCAAGGAAAGAGAAGACCTCCTTGAGATTGACCTTCGAGGAGGAAAAAGTGGTCGACTCAGTCATCTACTTGGTTGCCGTCGGATTAACTAGTCGGTAGATCATCCATAACTTCCTCCATCACAAGACCAGCCCCTTGAAGAAAAGGGCCCACTTTGCTATGATGTTAGATGGGGAGAAAGACCCGACCAAGGATAGCCCTAGAGGTATGTTTCTCTTCTAAGTACTTTCTTGTTTAAGACTTTGTAATTTAAGTATTACTAAGTCTATAAATTTTTTTTTTTTAGTTTTGCCAGAGGAGGTGGTCAAGGAAAGGACCTCATTGATGCTGAAGAACATGATGGATGACTTAGAGCCTATCTCCTTTGACGACTAGCCTTCTAGCCTAATTGAGGCGTCTGTAGAATTCAAAAAAGGACTTATATAGGTATGTATAAGTTTTAATTTTAGTCTTGAATATTTTCTTAAGACTATAATTCGATATATTTTCTTTATTTCTTTTAGATGCATGGCAGGAAGAGGGGTGTCGACTAGTCAGGGTCTAGCAGTTAGGCTCCAACTGATAAGAAGACTAAGACTGTTGCTGCGACGCCTAACCAGGTCGTGGTCCAGAGACCGACGACCAGAGCGAAAGTTGCTGCAGCAGCCTCTACGAGTTTTCTGGTCACTGCTGAAAATACCAGTGCTACGACGACCAGTACAACACCAGTTGATGCTGTCCAATCAAGTAGCAAGGTGGTGGCGGAGACGACCAGCACCCCTTCTGCAATCCGATCAAAGTAGATTCACTATCGGCCCTTGGTGCAAGAGAAACTAGCAAAGATTGCCAAGGTTACTATCCAAGTGTGCAAGAAGAAGAAATGAAAAGTTATGATTTCGCAACAATCATATAATCATATTCCATTATTCCCGTGTGTTTAAAGTGAGGAAGATGAAATCGAGGAGGAAAAAGAAATTCCCCTCATCTTGGTGTGAAAACCTAGGACTACCAGTCCTAGTGTAAATATTACTAAGGTCGGCAGTAGCAAATTGGTTGCTGCTGACATCCTGTTTTCATTAGAGACCGATATTGGTCTTCACTTCAAGTTAGTGTCTTAACTTAAATTTGCTTTCTTTTGATTTTTGCAGTGTTTACATAGATAATTGTTTTTATCTGTATGTAGTCCCCTGACCACTTCTCTTACTCTAATTGCTGAAATTGAAAAATCTAGAGAGGAGCCACTGTCTTCTCCTCCTATGATTGGGTTAGTACATACCAATTTAGAGGAGGTGATAGTGCTTGAGGTGGTTGCTGAGGAAGTGATCGGATATGCTCTAACCTCCTTAGGATAGATTCCCACAGAAGTAGTCGAAAATGCTTTGACTTCTGTGGAAGTAGTGGTTGAGAAGATCCCACGAGTCCAAGAGGAAACCAGACAAACTAAAGTGGTCATCGAAGTGTGGATATCATGGGGATATGCTCATGATCTTTGGATGATGTTACAATTGGCAATGTCGTTAACGGTTTGTCGAAACACGCGTTTTCGTCGAAGTTTGGAATGCTGTCAGGATGAGTGCGGTCAGATCGGCGTTGGGTGCGCGGTCAAACCGGCCAGTGGTTAGACCGACTTGTAAATGGCGGTCAGACCGGTGAGAGGTTAGACCGGCCATTGAATGGCGGTCTGACCGATTTTGCTACTGTTCATCGGCCAAAAGTGGCGATGAGTGTTGGGTTAGGTCAAATTCATGGGTTTCAGTGCATATGTGTTGCATGATGCATATTTTGACTAACGTGGGTCAAGTTGTGAAGAACTTATTCCCGGAATCGATTTCTTTGTCTATTGTTGTGCAAGTTGCTTGGAGGTCAACGACGAGGATGATCGAGACTAAGCTTGGAGAGCTGAGGTCCAGAACGATCGGGGATGCCAAGTGAGGTCAATGGAGTCAAGCAAGGCGCAAGAGGGACAAAGGTGACCGAATGGGCAGTTTGGTGCAACGGGTTGGATCAAGCGGCGCGGGGGTCGGTGCAAGTGCCATGGTGGTTTCGGTGGGAGCCAGATGGAACAGACTTGCCGACATGATGAGAACCGTTGGATCAACCTACACGCGGCGAAGCATGGAAGTGCTTAACGAAGATGGGACTCGGTCTTTGCAAAAAGATCGAGAAGGGGTATTTTGGTAATGTTGGACCGAAAAGGCGACTAGAGGGGGGGTGAATAGGAGCACTATCTATTTTTTGCTTTAATCTGATTCAAACATGATATTGACTCCAATAGCTACGAGAACTATGAAGATCAATATATATAAGCGTAGCGGAAGACTTATACTTAATCCTTCAAATCCCCAAAAGAAAGCAAAAACGCAAAAATCAGCATGATGAGCAGTCTTGATGAACGAGAACGGTCGAACCGGATGAGCGATGGCGGTTGTACCGCAGTCCGGTCGAACCGGGTGAAACGATGTCGTCGTTCCGCATGAGCGATAAAATCGGGAGAATGAGCGAAACAGACTGAAAAACGAAAACAAAAATCGACGTAACTTTTGATCCGCTTGGCCAAACTCCACCAAATTTGAAACACATCTTCCTAATGATGTCAGGAACCTATTCCAAGTGATGATTGAGAAGATCCCCGTCAAAGTTTTGATCTTTTTGCATTTTACCGAAGGAGGGTTCAAAACCGAGCAAAAACGTAAAACTTGATCCAAAACTTGCTCGTGGGTGGATGATGATCAAGATGACCTTAGATGGGTTCCCACATATCCCAGCAAGCAAGATCAAGAAGAAAAACCAAGCAAAAACTCACGAATCAAAGAAAGACCTCAAATCACCAAATAGAGAGAAAGAAAACAAATGAACTCATCTTTGAGAGAACTTTCTTTGGATTGATTTGATGTGGTATTGGTTTACAGCCACTCCATCAAGGAGGACAAAGACTCAATACATGAGCACGAAATCAAATCCAACTCTCTAGAACCCTAACCTCCACTAATCCTCTCCCTAAGCAAACTAGGGTTTCAAACACAATGAAAGGGTTGGAGGAGGTGCAGCCACCTCCTTCCTATTTATAGTGGAGGCTTAGACCTTCTAGAAGAGTAACCCTAATGGGCTCCCGTTAAGGCCCAAAACAAACGGGTTACACACGCACGCATCTCAAAGCGCCGTCTTCAATTCTCTTGACCTAATCCACTTCTTGACGCACCGACTTGCACCGCCGGTTGGCATTAGGTCACAAAGGCGATGTTGGTAAAATTACCAAAATACCCCTTCTCGATCTTTTTGAAGACCGAGTCCCATCTTCGTGAAGCACCTCCATGCTTCGCCACGTGTAGGTTGATCAGTGGCTCTCTTCATGTCGGCAAGTCTCTCCCATCCGGCTCCCACCGAAACCACCATGGCACTTGCAGAGCCCGCGTCGCTTGATCGAACCGTCACCGAATCGCCGTTCGGTCACCTTTGTCCCTCTTGCGCAATGCTTGACTCTATTGACCTCACTGGCATCCCGATCGTTACGGACCTCGGCTCTCCAAGCTTAGTCCCGATCATCTCGCCGATTGACCGTCATTGACTTCCAAGCAACCTGCACATCAATAGACAAAGAAATCGAATCCGGGAACAAGTTCTTCACAACTTGACCCACGTTAGTCAAAACATGCATCATGCAACACATATGCCATGAAACCCATGAACTTGACCTAACCCAAAAGCAATTCTCCAATTGAAAAGAGATTCAGCACAAAATCGGTACTACCGCCGTGTTAGGGCGGTTCTCAGCCATCTTGGTCGCATCAGCTCAACAACGGCGGTACTACCGTTACCAAAGGAAATCCAAAACTTCCCAAAATACACTTGTTCTGGAAGAACCATACCGCTCACACGATGTCGTTAAAATCATCTTGGTACTACTCAAGCAACCATAGCGCGGTACTACCGCTCCTCGAGAAATCCAAAACACAAATTACACTCGTTCTAGAAAAACCATACCGCTTTGCTTGCGGTAATACCTCCCAGCGGTACTACCGCCAAACACCATCCGGTACTACCGATGATCCTGACACTTGCTGAAAACAGGATTTCAACAAAACCGAAAATGATCGTTTCGACAAACCCAAAGAGCTATTGCCAATTGTATCATCACATTAAGATCGTGAGCATATCCCCATGATATCCACAATCTCCCCCTTGATGAACACATTGGCAATTTCCCACAAATGCGAATTTTGAGGTTTGAAAAAGTAAAAACTCGACGTTTTCGCACAAAGGCACAACTTGGTCCAAATGCGAGAACAAGCAGAGGGAATGACCAAGATGGCTCCAGAATAGAATCAACAAGTGAGATACGGCAAAAGAAGGCGAGAAAGCTTCATTTTCCCGAAACGGGTCAAAATCTCACTTAAGGTCCAAATGAAAGAACAATTGTTCGATATGACCTTTGATCATGGTGAGGATCCAAGAATTGCACTTCAAGTTCAGAAAAAGGCAATAAGATCACAAGAAAGCAAATAAGAAACTCCCCCTCACTATGATCCTCAGAATTTCAAATTTTCTCCAAGTAGCTCCCCCTTTTTCAAAACACCTTCTCCCCAAACAACTTCTCCCCAAACAACTTCTCCCCTTTTTAACATTTTTATAATATCTTCTCCCCCTTTGACAATGGAGTCATCAAGAAATCACGCCTTCCTCTCGTCCAGAGATAACAAATGTAGAATGAGGAAAAAGCATAAGATGGAGCATGCATGAAATGCAATGGAGTGGCTTCAAAAAAAAATTGTATTTTTCAATTGTTGAGTACAAGAAGCTTTGGAGATTACCCAAAAGAACAAGCTAGCATTTCTAAAGTTGCACAAACAACATATCAAGCCTAACAGCGCTAGCAAAATCATAATAAGACATGTATAACAAAGCTAAGCAAGAAGGCTCAATATAAAGCAATGAATTTTAGCATTTTAAGCAAAGCTTCAAATCTAGCAAGTTCATCAACAGGGATCCTAAAATGATACTGGCCATGTCAAAATGTCAATGTGAGATCAAAAAGCTAACAGTGACCACATTAAGAGACAAATAGGTCCTGAAATGAATCGTTTTGCTCAATTTTCTCAAACGCCCATTTTTCAACTGTTTTTCATTTGCAATGAATATTGAAGTTGACTAATGGTCTAACTTAGTGACAAGATCCTGGACTAGGAGCCATCCACAAACTCATCCTAAGCTTCGACCAAAAGTTGATTAAAGGTATATCTTAGCGAAGAAGATCCTGGACTAGGAGCCATCCACAAACTCTTCCTAAGCTTCTACCAGGGCGACAAATCTTGAGGTTCATGTCAGTTGTGACAAGCAGTCCCTATGAGATCGTTTGGATCATCAAACTATCTCCAAGTTCATGTCTTTGACATGCAGTCTCGTAAGAGTAGTTTGGTACAATTGAAGCATAAGACAATCTTGAAGTTTGATTTTTCATTTTTCACAAGAGCAGTTTTAGATTCTTAAGAACACAAGAAGCTCAAGTAATGATCAAAGCTAGATTCAAGAGCTAACAAAGCAATTTTGACAGGCCAATGTCACAAAAGGAGCACTAATTAGCATGAATGGTGAACAATTCACAAATTGCTAATTTCTTAGTTCAAGTTGTTTTTCAAGTTCTAGCTCATACAAACAAAGACTTAGCTACACATGTGAAAGCATGATAATTCTAGCAAGTCAAAGAACTAGACATGGCATTGAGCAAGAATTTGAAACACTAAAGCTCCAAAGGGTAATAAGCAAAGCTTCATCAATTTTAAAAGATAAGCGAAAAGCTTATATTACAATGCAACTTTTTGGATTTTTCATATGAAATGCAATATGATACAATGAGATGCAAGAAAAGCTCATAAAGCCTAAAAGACCAAAAAGATCAACAAGTTCAAAAAGAAAAACAAGAAAAGATCAAATGAACAAAGAAAGATCAGAAAAGATCCAACTCCCCCTCAAACCAACCCATAAGGATAAATTACCCCTAACTCACTCCTCAAGGTGGCAAACCTTGTTGGGTCTAAAGGCTTGGTGAGGATATCGCTAAGCGAGCCTCGGACTCCACAAAATCTGACACAATATCACCCTTCTCAACGTGGTCTCTAAGGAAGTGATAGCGAATGTCTATGTGTTTGGTCCTAGAATGTTGCACTGGGTTTTTAGCAATGTTGATAGCAGAAGTGTTGTCACAGAAAAGAGGAACACTAGCAAAGGTTAACCCAAAATCCTTAAGAGTGGAGACCATCCACAAAATCTGACTACAGCAACTAGCAGCAGCTACATATTCAGCTTCAGCAGTGGATTGTGCAACAGAAGACTGCTTCCTAGAAGACCAAGAGACAAGAGAAGTGCCTAAGAAATGACATGTGCCAGATGTGCTCTTCCTATCTAGCCTCTGACCATAAAATCGAATCTGAAAACCCCGAATGGACAAATGAAGAAGAACAAGAATACCAAATGCCATACTGAAGGGTAGAGTGTAAATACCTGAAAATGCGCTTAACGGAAGGTAGTTAGGATCGCGATACAAGTCTTAAAGTCTTACGACTCTCTCGATCCAACCCGACGATCCTACTCAGGTAGGTAGGATCGCGATCCAAGTCTTACGTTCTATCACGACTGTCGATCCAAATCCTACTCGATCCTACTCGTAGAGACTTAGGGCAATTTTTTTAGAGGCCGGGCTTTTTTGATATTTTGTTTTAAAGCAAAATTTGTTGATATTAATTTTCGAGAATGAAACTATAAATAAACAAGGAGCATGCAAAATATTGTATCGATTGTGGTAATGCTAGTACAAATATCTATATTATGGCATGAGCAATCTTGAGCTTGATAATGATAAGCTATTTTTATTCCGGAGTATGTCTAGCTACTTTTAAGGAACATGCAAGTGGTAAACCATATAACAATCATACAAACTTATAGTATAGATGTTAAATATGTGTATTTTACAAACCAGTAGAATCGCCGATTCTACGATTCGATCTCGATTGATCCTAGGAGGCAAATCGATCCGACTGGGATCTCGACTCGACTACCTTGCTTAACGGCTTGCGATGTGAAGTCCTCGATGGCGCTGAAACCTCGCCTGAGCGAGGCCATCGAAGTGGATGTCGGTCTTGAGGCGTCAGTCTGAAGGGAGCCGATCATCTTTGCGGTACTCGCGTTGATCCACGGCTTCTCCTTCCTCATCTGGATCCAAAATAGTCGATGTCGCCATGGGAGTGGCGATCGGCTTGCAATCACCCATCTCGAAACGCTTGAGCAAATCCTTGGTGTACTTCGTTTGATGGATGAAGATCCCTTTCTTGCACTGCTTGATTTGTAGCCCCAGAAAGTAGTTGAGCTCTCCCATCATACTCATCTCAAATTCCCTGGACATAGTCTCAGAAAAACTGGAAACAAGAGCATGAGAGGAACCACCAAAGATAATATCATCTACATAAATCTGAACAAGCAAGAAGTCATTGCCATGCCTAAGAATGAAAAGAGTCTTATCAACTTTTCCCATTTTAAAATCATTCTTAAGCAAGAAGGTCTTAAGCCTATCATACCAAGCTCTAGGGGCTTGCTTAAGACCATACAAGGCTTTGGATAGCTTAAAAACACGATCAGGGTGCTTGGGATCCTCAAAGCCAGGGGGTTGCCTAACATACACTTCCTCCTCTATAAAACCATTCAGAAAGGCACTCTTAACATCCATTTGATGCAACCTAAAACCTTTAGATGCAGCAAATGCAAGCAAATCTGAATGGCTTCTAATCTAGCAACAGGAGCGAGGTCTCATCAAAATCTAACCCCTCAACCTGGCTAAAACCCTGAGCTACCAACCTAGCCTTGTTTCTAACCACAGAACCATCCTCATTTTGTTTATTTTTGAACACCCAACGGGTTCCTATAACATTATGACCACTAGGAGGATCTACAAGGTTCCAAACTTTATTTCTTTCAAAATTCTCTAACTCCTCATGCATGGCATTGACCCAACTAGCATCAGATAAAGCATGTGATATATCTTTGGGTTCAAAAGAAGCTACAAATGCAGAGTGAGAGAAAAGACTCGGATCATGATACTTGGAGCGAGTGACTCGCTCATGGAGATTACCAATCATCTGATCCGGAGGATGTTGCTTCTGAATGTGCAAAGGAGCTCTGGGGAGATAGCGTCTCCTCGACCTCATGATATCTGCTGATGAAGAAGATCTGAGAAGAGCCTCAATTGGAGGTGAAGCGATCGTGGTGAGTTCTGGAGTGAAGTAGGAGCATTAGCATCAGGTGAAGGAGCATCATCAATTTCATCCTCATCTTCCTCAACAAATATGCTCTTTGTCACCTGTAAGTCACCTGAAACATCGAATCTAGCTCCAGGGCTAGTCTCATCAAAAGTGACATTGCATGTCTCTGGACAATGTTAGTTTCAACATTAAAACCTTAAAACCCTCGAATGAGCGGGATAACCCGAAATAAACCATCACAAGTCCTTGATTCAAATTTATCTAGGTTCCTGTCTTGAGAATAAAACACTTGATCCAAAGACTCGAAAGTGAGAGCGAGAGGGTTTTTTCGCCAAAACGAAGCTCATATGAAGTCTTGCCCAAAGACGGTCTCAAAAAGACACGGTTTGAAATATGGCAAAATTTGTAGCAATAGCTTCGCCCAAAACCTCCTCGGTGTGCTATACTCATCGACATCGTTCTAGCCATCTCGACTAGAGTCTGTTCTTCCTTTCCACAAGCGCCATTTTGTTGAGGGATGTGTGGAGAAGAGAAGCGATGCTCAATCTGCGCTCGGACTGAAAAGAGGCGAAAGAAGCATTTTTGAACTCCGTGCCATTGTCACTGCGGATCGCTCTCAAGGCACCAGGAAGTTCAGAAGCCAAACGAAGAACAAGGTCATGAAAATGATCAAAAGCCTCATCCTTCGAAGCAAGAAAGAACACCCAAGAGTATCTCGAAAAATCATCGACTATGACAAGAATGTACCAATTGCCACCGACTGACTGAACCCTAGCAGGACCAACAGTATCCATATGAAGCAACTGTCCCGGTCCGTCGGTCATGACCATAGTCAATGGCGGGTGAGGCGGCAACTTGCTTGCCATGCCTCTGAGCGCATATCTGACATCCTTGGCGACTTTGAGTTTAGGCAAACCTCTCATGAGATCAAGGCCGCTAACTCGTGTCAGATGATCAAAACCAATGTGCCCCAACCGTCGGTGCCAAAGCCAGATATCAGAAGAGGAAGCAATTAAGCACTTAAGGGATCCAGCAAGAGACTCAGAAAAATCAGCTCCAAAAATTCTACCAACTCTAGAAATCCCAAAAACGAGCTCACCAAAAGAATCAAGCACACGACAGGCATTCTTCTTAAAACGAGTCTCATAGCCATCATCGAGAAGTCAGGAGACGAAAGGAGATTGTACCTTAGCTTAGACACAAGCGGCGTCCTTGAGAATGAACTTGTCGTTCACCCTAATCATTCCAGTTCCTTCAATGCGCCCTTGTGTATCATCTCCAAAGGTGATGAAGTCATCACCGGTTGATCGCGTGAAGGAGGTGAACCATCTTGAGTCTCCGGTCATGTGGCGTGAACACCCGGAGTCGACGAACCATGTGTTCTTCCCCTTAGCGCCAATCACGAAAATCAAGGAACAAAAAAGCGATGTGTCTCAACATGGGGTTAGTTAAAAGCGACTTGGGAATCGATCTTGAGACACTCGTCTGAAAGTAGTATGCAAAGCGGATGTGCTATCCTTGACTTTATTAGCGGTTCTATTATGAGCAATGGTAACAAGAACATGAGATGCATCTGTCTAGGAACATGGTGATGAGCATGTGCACCAAATCCTAGACTGGGTTTCTTCTTTTGGGCGTGACCATGTCTCATAAAAGCTCTAGGTTGATTAGATGACATTCTAGCAATATTTCTCTTAGCGTTCTTCAACCTCATGTGAGAACTCAACCAAATGTCTACTCTTCTTGCAATAGGTGCAATGGTATTTTGTACCACTAGGAGAAGCACATTTTGCCTCAAAAGAAGGTTGGACAAACCCTGCAGATTTAAAGACAGTTTTTGCAGGTTGGGTTTTGAATTCAACTAAGCCATTTTCCAAGACCTAAATGACATTAGACTTGGACATGTCCTGGGCAGAGTTGTATCCTAAACCTTGCTTCTTAAAAGGAGTTTTAGATTTATCTAGAATCATGTTCAACTGGTTTTCACCATTAGAGAATCTTTCTAAAGTATCCTTGAGATATGCATTCTCTTTTCCAATATTAGCACATGATTCACAAGTCTTGCCCTTAATGGCTCTAGCATGTTTCTCCTTAAGATGAGCAACTTCAAGCTTATAAGCAGCACAAGAAGCACAAGGTGTAGACTCAATTGTGTTCTTAAGCAGCAAATTTAGCTCTAATCGCTTCTAGAATATCCTTAACTTCATGTTAGCGTTCTAAGCGTAAAGAGCAAAAGCTAGATTTCACATTACGAAGCATCCAACTTGCTAGACTCTAAGCATTTTTCACATGGAGCAGATTTAACATCAATTAGCTCAGTTCTAGCATTTTCAAGTTGATGCAAAGCAATATCATGAGCAGATTGTAGTTTAGACAGTTCAGAGTGCAAAGCATGGCAGGATGAACATTCATCAACATCTAGACTCTTAGCATTCACAAGCTCTAATGTCAAATTCTCGACTTGTGATTCTAGATCCTTGTTCCTAGCCATGGTGAACTTTAAAGCTTTATCTTGACTAAGCAATTGCTCATACATGTTATCGCATCTAGCAGAAAGAACATCATAGGAGAGAGGTACCTCATCATCGTTATCGGCGTTTTGAGTCGGCCATGAAGCTTATCTTGGGTGAAATCCTTGGCCTTCCCTTCTTGTCTTGAGGAAACTCCTCCTCCTTGTCCTCCTCGCTCCCGGAGTCCACATCGCTCATGGATTGATCTCCAAAAGCGGCAATAACTCGGTGAGCAGCCTTCATGAGCTTGGCAGCATCATACTTGGGCTTGCCCCCATGAGGCTTCTTCTTGGCAACCTTCTCATGATTGCCCTTACCTTTCGACTTAGAGGCGGTTGGCTCGGATGTGATATAGCTCTCCACACTCATAGCATGTCACAGAGCCACCTCTCTTTGTTTCTCGACATTGTTATATGCCGTGTGACTTTCTTGGCTAAAAGAGCTAAATCGGCCTCGGGAAGACTCTCAAACTCTTCTTCTTGAATAGCGAGATAAACACGCAAGAGAAAAACCGAAGAAGACTCGGAAGAACCATCAGAGTCCTTTGAGAGGATCACCACCAAAGCCATGTTATCCTTCTTAGGATTACCGCCTCTCTTGATCTCATGAGTTTTTAGCTTGCTATAAAGCAGCTCCAAAGTGAGATTAGAGATCGGCGTTCTCCTCTATGGCGATTCGTTCATCTCCCACTCCTTGGTGTTGATTGCACCCAAGAGGTGGGTGGCATTCTCGATTGAGAGTACTCAATGTCAATGACTTTCATCGATTGATCACCTTGTTAAAAGCGAGTAAAGACGTCATCGATGCTCTCACGGGGCGCATCTCAAATTTGTTGTACTCTCGCTTGTAGACATTACGGCGACTTGCTTGATCCGGGGCGATCCTCATGGTAAGTTTCGAGGTGTGCCAAATCTCATGTCTTGTCGCAAGATTGCAAATCCTATCGTACTCTTGCCTACCAAGCCCGGCATATAGAAGGTTCTTTGCCTTGTTGTTGTTAGCCAAGAGGGTCTTGGCCAGAGTAACCGGGCAAAAGCAAAGAGGATCGAACAACCTCCCATATAGCTTGTCCGCCGCTCTCAAGGAAGACTCGCATGCGATTCTTCCAATAGGCATAGTCGAGCCCATCGAAGACATGCGGCTTGGTCGAGTACTTATCCATCGCCAAGTTCAGTGACCGGTTAAGATCAAGATTGAACTAACCGGGCTCTGATACCACTTGTTGGACCGAAAAGGCAACTAGAGGGGGGGTGAATAGGAGCACTATCTATTTTTTGCTTTAATCTGATTCAAACATGATATTGACTCCAATAGCTACGAGAACTATGAAGATCAATATATATAAGCGTAGCGGAAGACTTGTACTTAATCCCTCAAATCCCCAAAAGAAACGAAAAACGCATAAAAATCGGCTGATGAGCAGTCTTGATGAACAAGTCTGGTCGAACCGGATGAGCAGTGGCGGTTGTACCGCAGTCCGGTCGAACCGGGTGAACGATGTCGATCGTTCCGCATGAACAATAAAATCATGCGAATGAGCGAGAAATGACTGAAAAAGCGAAAACAAAAATCGGCGTAACTTTTGATCCGCTTGGCCAAACTCCACCAAATTTGAAACACATCTTCCTAATGATGTCGGGAACCTATTCAAGTGATGATCGAGAAGATCCACGTCAAAGTTTTGATCTTTTGCATTTTACCGAAGGAGGGTTCAAAACCAGAGCAAAACGTAAAACTTGATCCAAAACTTGCTCGTGGGTGGATGATGATCAAGATGACCTTAGATGGGTTCCCACATATCCCAGCAAGCAAGATCAAGAAGAAAAACCAAGCAAAAACTCACGGATCAAAGAAAGACCTCAAATCACTGTAACAGCCCAAATTTTCAAATTTCAGAGAAAATTAAAACCTAATTATTTTTGTGGATTTTCTGAAATCTTAAAAGCTTTTCCTTAATTATTTTAAAGCTAAAACAAAATTTATTGCAAAAACTATTACCAAGTTTAAATTGGAATTATTTTATTTAAATCCAAAATGCCCTTGAGAATTTCTGTGAATTTTCTCATAATTTTTGGATTTATTTTGCTATTTTCTAAAAACAAATCGAATTGTCTGAATTAAATCAAATAAGAAATCAAAAGAAATTCCAAACAGTCTATGGGCCAAATCCTCACCGGCCCAACTCCCTTCTCCCCCGCTCGGCCCAAGCCAGCCCGCACTACACAGCACCGCGCCAAATCATGGCCCTCGGATTCTAATCCAACGCCCCGGACACCACCCTTCACTTTCCTGTTTTCGCAGACGCCGACAGATGGGCCCGCCCGAGCGTCTCCTTCCCCCTTTCCTTCTTCAACCTCGCGCCCTTCCTTTCTCACCCCGACAAACCGCCATGGACACGTCCTCGGAGCTTTCCAAACTCGCCCAGATTCGGCCGCATCTCCTAATTAAGGCGCGCATTAAATTCCCTGATCCCCTCCGCCCCCGACACGGCTCTCCCTTTCCTTTCCCTCGCCGCGAATCCCGGAATTGCTCATTGTAGTCCGACGGACCTTCTTGGGTGGCACGGTGATTCAACCTCGCCCGCGCCCTATAAATAGGTGCCCCGGGTGCGCCTCCATCCTCACAGCACAGCGCCACCACCCACACCCCTCCTCTTCGCCCATAGCGCCCGGAATTTGAGTTAAATGCACGCAACAGCTCGGGTTTTTCGTCGATTCGGCGACCCGTTGACGCCGCGTCGCCGCCACCGCCACCTTCGTCATCGCGCGATCGCCGCGAACACGTGCGCCTAACCCTTCCTCGGAGAACCCACGAGCCCTTCGCCGTCGTTGAAACCGCGCCGCCCGCTAAAAGCTCGTCGCCGGCCACCCGCTCGCACCCGCCACCGTGAGGTATAGCATCAAGTCCCCATCACCCTCTACGCGTAGCACACCTCGTTTTGGCTCGCCGTGGCTAACGCCGCGAAATAGGCTAAGCGCTAGCGCCGCTTCGCGGTCCTATGTGGCTTGGCCACGTCGATGACACGCCAGCCGCCACCGCGACGCTCATGCCTACATGGCGCCCGTGGCGCCACGTCACTCGCCCAAAGCCGCGCAACACCCTTGTATTGATCTTTGTGCCACTGGGTGCACCGTGGGCGTTGAGCAAGCCATGGGCGTGGTCCATTGACCACGGGCCCACCGTCGATGGCAGCCTCCGAGATCTTGACATCAGCGATCTTGTGATAAATCAGAATTTCCTTCGGGAAAATAATTCCATAATTTAATTTAAAAACTGATTTAGGTTTAAAATTTGTAAAATTCATAACTTTCACATCCAACCTCCAAATTGGGTGTTCCAAATTTCTAAATTCATATAAAATCATTGTCTAGCCAACTAAACCAAAATTATTTAGTTTGAGGCTAATTTGAATCTGCAATTAAATTTAGAATCTCTTTTAAATTTCAAATTTAGGCTAAAAATTGTAAAATTCATATCTTTTGAATCACAACTCTAAATTAAGTGATTCAAATTGCTAAAATCTTATAAAATTATTATCTATCTAAATAAAATAATATTATTCTATTTGGAGTTAGTTTAATTTGCCTTTTTGAATTTATTGGATTTTCATTCGTTTTTGTCGTACTTTCGCCGTATAGACTTTGGCGATTCGAGAGAGGTAGATCATTACGAGGAATTAGAATTTCAAGACTTCAGCGAAGGCAAGTTATACCCTTGACCATATTGCCCCTAATATTTTAAGTTATTTAATTCAGTTTTTAAATTATTATTGCATGCATACTTTTAGTCAATTATTTCAATGCCTCGCTTTAATGCTTATTTATTCCAATTATCATTGTATGGCCCATCTTGAATAATTGAAATGTCATTCCTTTGTCACCATAGATAAAATGGTTTGGAAAATATCCTTGCTTAGCAAATGTTTAGACCATGATTTGATTTTGGGAGAATTTTAGCCAAATCTTTACAAAATTGTTTAAACTTGAAACTATGGTATTGTTTTACCATAGAGTTATCGTAAAATTGGTTTCCTTAAAATAAAATCAAAATGGTTTGGACTTGGTAAACGGATGAATGGTGGGTGCGAGTTTATGCGGGCTTAAACTGGTTAAGTTTAAGACCGAGGTTTGATTTTGAAAGACGCCCAAGTCGGTTAAGGACCGGTCTTTGGCGTATTTTGCTACGCATATCAGTACCACCACATGTCTTGTATGGGCAAGACACGGCTTAATAATTTGGGATACTTCATAGTTATTAGTGCCATGTTGTATGTGTGGGTGTCGGTTAGACCACGATCCCTTTGGCGCAAGAGGGGCTCGGGAGGGCAGTCACCCAATGGAAGCGAAACCTTAGCGGGTTTGAGTACTATGAGGTAAATCATTATAACGACCTTGTGATATTTGCTCTGTCACACGCCTTAGGAAGCGTGGATTGGCCGACACAAAGAGTATAACATCTCGTGTGGGTAAGCTGCACCAACTCTGCAGAGTAGAAACTATTGAATAATAGCGTCATGATCATGGACATGCTAGCAAAGCCACTCCAAGTTAGACTTGTTTTGGGTTTCAAAATGGTTTTGACAGATGATTTCAGGAGGATTTATCCTTGTGGTAAAAATTGGGCGGTTAGCCATTGTGATAGGAGGTTATCCTTCACCCTTTCAACATGGAGGTTATCCACACTATAAAATGTCATTTAAAACATGATTCTAGATATAGTATAAAAATGCCTTGGAAATTAGTATGATTATTTAAAATTGAAAATCTTTGCTTTATGCAAATAAACCCCGCCATTATCCCTTGTTTACCTTATGCATGCATTCAATACATTATTTGATGGGTGTAACTTGCAAGCACGGTAGTAGTGCTTACTCTTCTGTGAATAATCTTTATTCAGAGAAGACCTCTATCAAGACGGTGAGGACATCGATGCTTAGGCCACGCTCCCCAGACGATTGCCTGTGGCGAATCGTTGGGTCTACTACTACTGCTTTACTTTCCGCTGTGTTTGATTTGGCCTCAGGCCCTTTTGTAATAAACTCTGAATAATTATTAATAAATACGTGATATGTTTTTGTTATCACTTTTGTTGACTGTGTACATTAGAAATCCTGGACTAATGTATGAACACAGAGAATCCGGGATCCTTCGCTCCCGGGTTCGACAATCACCAAATAGAGAGAAAGAAAGCAAATGAACTCATCTTTGAGAGAACTTTCTTTGGATTGATTTGATGTGGTATTGGTTTACAGCCACTCCATCAAGGAGAACAAAGACTCAATACATGAGCATGAAATCAAATCCAACTCTCTAGAACCCTAACCTCCACTAATCCTCTCCCTAAGCAAACTAGGGTTTCAAACACAATGAAAGGGTTGGAGGAGGTGCAGCCACCTCCCTCCTATTTATATTGGAGGCTTAGACCTTCTAGAAGAGTAACCCTAATGGGCTCCCGTTAAGGCCCAAAACAAACGGGTTACACACGCACGCATCTCAAAGCGCTGTCTTCAATTCTCTTGACCTAATCCACTTCCTGACGCACCGACTTGTGCCGCCGGTTGGCATTAGGTCACCAAGGCAGTATTTGGTAAAATTACCAAAATACCCCTTCTCGATCTTTTTCAAGACCGAGTCCCATCTTCGTGAAGCACCTCCCATGCTTCGCCACGTAGGTTGATCCGGTGACTCTCTTCATGTCGGCAAGTCTCCCATCCGCTCCACCGAAACCACCATGGCACTTGCACCGACCTCGCCGCTTGATCGAACTCCGTCGCACCGAATCGCCCGATTCGGTCACCTTTGTCCTCTTGGCGCAATGCTTGACTCTATTGACCTCACCCAAAGATCCCTAATCGTTTCGGACCTCAGCTCTCCAAGCTTAGTCCCGATCATCTCGCATGGCTGACCGTCATTGACTTCCAAGCAACTCGCACATCAATAGACAAAGAAATCGAATCCGAACAAGTTCTTCACAACTTGACCCACGTTAGTCAAAACATGCATCATGCAACACATATGCCATGAAACCCATGAACTTGACCTAACCCAAAAGCAATTCTCCAATTGAAAAGAGATTCAAAGACAAAATCGGACTACATTGCAGTTAGGGCGGTTCTACTGTCATGCGCGATCGCATCGCTCCAACAACAGCGGTACTACCGTTACCAAAGGAAATCCAAAACTTCCCAAAATACACTTGTTCTGGAAGAACCATACCGCTCACACACGGTCGTTCCGTCATGCGGTACTACCGGCAACCATAGCGCGGTACTACCGCTCCTCGAGAAATCCAAAACAAAAATTACACTCGTTCTGGAAAAACCATACCGCTTTGCTTGCGGTAATACCTCCCAGCGGTACTACCACCAAACACCATCCGGTACTACCGATGATCCTGACACTTGCTGAAAACAGTATTTCAACAAAACCGAAAACGATCGTTTCGACAAACCCAAAGAGCTATTGCCAATTGTATCATCACATTAAGATCGTGAGCATATCCCCATGATATCCACAGGTAATTTTACCAAATACCGCCTTGGTGACCTTTTGCCAACCCGCGGCGCAAGACGGTGCGTGGAGAAGTGGATTAGGTCAAGAGGAGATGAAGACGGCGCTTTAAAATGCATGTGTGTCTGACCCGTTTGTGTGTGGGCTTAACGGGGGCCCATTAGGGTTTACTCTTCTGGAAGGTCTAAGCCTCCACTATAAATAGAGGAGGGAGGTGGCTGCACCCCCTTAAACCCTTTCATTATTGAAAACCCTAGTTTTGCTTTTGTGCTTAGGGAGAAGATAGTTGGAGGTTAGGGTTCTAGAGAGTTGGATTTGATTTTGTGCTCATGTATTGAGTCTTTGTCCTCCTTTGATGGAGTGGCTATAAACCAATACCATATCAAATCAATCCAAAGAAAGTTCTCTCAAAGATGAGTCTATTTGCTTTCTTTCTCTCTATTTGGTGATTTGGGGTCTTTCTTTGATCCGCGAGTTTTTCCTTAGTTTCTTGTCTTGATCTAACTTGCTGTGACATGTGGGAACCCATCTAGAATCATCTTGATCATCAATCACCCATGAGCAAGTCTCTAGATCATATTTCTATTTTAACTCGGTTTTGGAGCACACTTCGTTCAAATTGAAAAAGATAGGAACTTTGGCATGGATCTTTACGATCCTTGATTGGAATAGGTTCCTAATATCTTTTAGAAGGTGTGGTTCAAGTTTCGTGGAGTTTGGCCGTGTGAATCAAAAGTTAGATCGATTTGTGTTTTGAGCACGGGCTATTCTTCACTGTTCTATATCAGGCGCGGTCAGACCGCCCTCAGACCGCCGGTCAGGCCGTGCTTTTGCCGTCGGTCAGACTGCCCGTCAGTCCGACCGCGCAATCAACGCCGGTCAAACCGCCCCTTTAGGGTTTGAGCTTCGTGCTGGTCTTTTGCTTTGGGATTTTGGATTGGATTCAATACAAGTCTTCCACTGTACTTGTTGATTGATCTTCATAGCTTCCATAGCTATTGGAGTGAGATTCGTGTTGAATCCGTTCAAAGTGAAAAAGTGAGTGTGCTCCTATTCACCCCCCCCTCTAGTCGCCTTTTCGGTCCAACACGAAGAGACTCCGACCACTAAAGTTTCGCCTGTTATTGAAGAAAGGACTGATGTTAATTGCTTCCGATCAGGGTGCTAGCTAGGGTTTCATTCTTCAATCTACTGAACAAGTAAGTGGTCTTACTTCTTCGAATATATTTTGACTGAGCATTTGCCTTCTGCTTATTTAAGATTTTGTATCTTGGTCTACGAAACTATTCTTTCTTCTCCCCCTCAATTCTTTTACTGGTGCCATGGTGGCGTGGAAGCCACCCTTTGAACCAAGAGGTGCTCCAACCAGTTCAAGGGTCGACTAGTCTACTATACCAAAGGTCTTCGGATATAGTGAATTGGATGAACAAATCAAAGACTTGAACGACAAGGTAATAACCTCTTTCCATAAGTATTTTGATTTCTTGATTAAATATTAGAGAAATGACTTCATACTATTGTGTTTGTAGAAAACAACCGAAATGCTTGGTCTTTTTCAAGACCTTCATTAAGGTTGCGACCAGCAAACATATATCTAAGGATATAAAAATTACAAAGCTGAAAGAGTAAGTTGAAATTAACTCTTACCCTTATTATATGATAATTTTGTGAAATACTAACTTTGTTATTTCAGTCTTCTTAAGAAAGATAAGTATTCTACTCGTCAGCTGATCCATGACTATGAGAACAAGTTGATTCTACTAGTCGGCTGATCCATGACTATGAGAACAAGTTGGTGTTGGAAATATGCCCTAGAGGCAATCATAGAGATGATTATATTTCCTTATGTTCATAATATTGGATAAAATATTATCTTGTCCTAAGAATAATATTGTTAATATTGATTATCAAGTATGTGACTTGATTGTGAAACTCTATATTTTTGCGATAATTATTCTTATACGATCCCTGGTCGAAAACATATGAGGACACATATGAATAGACTAGCATATGTATTGGTTGATGACTATGTTTCACGGGTCATGAATATGGAGATATCAAACCAATAATATGGACACATGTTAGAGAACATGATGTTGGATTAGACCCACCTTGAGACACTATTGAGATTGTTATGATTCTATGTGTCGTTAGTTGGTCTCAAGCAATGTTGATGTATAATCCTTAGACACGAGATCAAGATAGTTTCCTACATATGTAATAGCACTCTTAGGGGTTGCCAAACGCTACACCGTGAATCGGGTAGTTATAAAGGTAGCTTTGGGTATGCTATAAAACATGCAGAGGAATGTGACTGGTGGGATATGGATTTGCCCTCCTAACATAACAGAGAGATGTCTCTGGGCCCCTCATTGTGGTCGATAAAGAAAGTGCATGGCCATGCCACTAGTAGTCGAAGTGTTCACCACGTGAAGTAATCCGACACTCGATCGAGAAAGTATTGAGCAGTCCATGGATGACACAACATCTCACCGGAGTTCAACCGCACATCATGAGGCAAAGGGAGTATACACGAGTAGGTCACTTAGTTCGAACGATTCTGATTTGGTCGTATGGAGATACGAGCTGGTCGTAGACTAGTCGAACGTAGTCACAGGGTGATCGTAACCTGGTCGTAAGGAATTATGAACTGGTCATGACCAAATACGAACTGGTCATATAGAGATAGGACCTGGTCGTAAGTGATGAGGACCTGGTCGTAGATCATATTGCATTAAGGTTCGTCCGATATAATTTGTGTGTATTCAGGAATCGTTATGTTCTGCTAGGAGCCACTATGACTCGTGATCGGAAAGAGTTTCCGCGTCACAACCGATTACGCATGAACCTATAGGGTCACACACTTAACGGGTTGGAACAAACCAGTACGAATACGATTCGACAAACGTGTTCGGATAGGATCCGTCATGAGCACTATAAAAGGAGATGCATGAGGCTGTTGGGAGGTACACGTGAATCACCACTGAAACCCTAGCCGCCATCTTCCTAAGAGCTCTACCGTGCGACTTGGTGCTAGCACACCTGTGCATGGTTGTTCCTTCCCTAGACGTGTGGATACCGTAGAGGCGCTACTGTGACTGTTGCGCTTGAGGACGATCCGCGATCTTCACAAGGAACTGCAGATGTTGCTGGAGGAGACGATCGACTCGTGAAGATGCTAGACGATCGACTACGACCACTACATCGACGCGCTCTACGTTGGACCAGGCCGCTCCAACCCTTCTTCCGCTGCTCTGCGCGTCTGGTGGTAACAATCTATGATCATCTACTTGCTTGACTTCCTAGTTTGCGTGGTAGAAATTTTGATTTATAGCTATCGTAGCCTACCCCGTGGCCCAACAGTTGGTCACTATTGACAATCAAGCCATAGAATTTAAATTCCAGCTTGTTCTCAAAGAAAGGATCCATAAAGAAAAGGTGGAGATCATCAAAGAAGTTTTCATTGAGCAAAAATATCTTGCTGGTCTTAATTTGAAGCTCATAGATGACTTGAAGGAGCATCCACTGGTCTGTGATCAGCTCAAGCAAGACCATGAAGCAGTTCTTCATAAATATGAAGAAGAGAAAGTAGGTAAACATTTTACTTTCTAAATTGATTTGTTTTTATGATTTTCTCAAGCTTATAAAAAAAATTCTACCTTTCTAAACAATTAGATTTGCAGAAAAATTGAAAGATAAAAGCACAATAACTTGGAAAACCAAAGTAGAGATGAAGTATGTCGATAAAACGCGACATGATCTGGGTTTGGAGAAAATAGATCTCCTTGAAGTAAAGGAAGCTCTTATCCAAGAGATCAAAAGTAGTAAAGAGTTTAATTCTATGACTTTGTCTTTTATGTTGGTTCAAATGCAAGCTATTGTTGTAAAGTTAAAGTATGTATAGATTAAACTCACAAAGGAGAAGCCATCGGTAGAAGAACTTGTCGAAGGTATCAAAACTCAAGTGAAGTTCATTATCAACCAACTTCCCAAGATGGTGCAATCCATGAAGATCTCCCTCCAGTCCATCATTGCATTTAATGTTGGAGCGTTGTTCATCAAGATGAAGCATTAATACAAAGATGCAGTGGAGTTGGAGAAACTTATCCCTAATTTGATTTTAAATTCTGCACAGGAAATCCAATAGAAGAGAGAAGAAGTAGCTTCTCTTGTTGTTGAGTACATGAAAAACAAAGTTTCAATTTTAACACTATTGAATGACTTTAATGCTATCAATGAATGAAAACATTTTTGACTTGTAATTCCATGAGTTTGTTTTTTGGTATATTACTAGCCGTCGATTATGACGTGTTCGACTAGTGATATGGTGAACGTATCAAATGGACTTATTATTTGTGAATAGAGGCCGACGACCAGTGTATCTTTCAAAGTATATGAAGTATTAACTAGCAGCAAGCCCTAGATAAAGTCCGTTGCGTGAGTTTCCTTGCAATGAGAATTGGCTTATAGGAAAAGTCTCTACTAAAAGTTATTTGAAGATCAGACCAGTGACCTTGTACATGTTAGGATACTGGTCGATAGTCATGAAGACCAGCCATAATCACATAACATAAAGCAATATAGAATCACATCATATAATTAGGAAGAAAAGACATCAAAGAATGGATGCAAAACATAAACTTTATTAATAGTCAAGAATACGTTACACATAATATTTGCGAAGATGTTCTATGTTCCAAGCATTAGATAGAATTCTACCGCCTTCCATAGCAAGTCGAACGGAACCAGGTCGAGTGACATAAACTACATTAAAAGAACCTTCCCATTTGGGAGAAAATTTGTTCATATTAGACTGATTCTAGATTCATTGTAGAACCAAGTCACCAATGTTTACTGTACACGGTTGAGCACTTCTATTGTAGTACTATCGTAAGCCTTGTGGATAGGCTGCCGACCTGATAAGTGCTTGATCATGTTTTTCTTCGAGAAGGTTGACATCATCTTCACATTGCTCGCCTTGATTAATGGTATCATGGAGAGTGACACATGTAGAAACCAAATTAATTTTATTAGGTAATACCGCTTCTGCTCCGTAGACCAGTTGAAATGGTGTTTCACCTGTAGCTCTACTGGTCGTAGTATGTAGGGTCCAAAGAACTGAATAAAGGTCATCTATTCAAGCCCCCGTGCATGTTTTGAGTCTATCAAAGACTTTTCTTCATGCGTTGCATGATTTGACCATTTGCACGCTCAACTACTCCATTGCTTTGTGGATGAATAACATAAGCTAAACAATTTTTTGTACCTATTTTATCATAGTAATATTGAAATAGACCACTAAAAAATTATGATCTGTTATTAGTAATTAAACGAGTGGGTACACCAAAATAGGTCACTATATTTTTCACAATGAATTTCTTTGCTGCAAATGCAGAAATTGTAGTGATTGGCTCAGCTTCAATCCACTTAATTAATGTATCAATGGCTACAAATAAGAATTTGTACCCATTAGTTGCTCTAGGTAAAGGTCCAATTTTGTCGATACCCCATGTCAAAAATGGCCATAACAATGGAATTGTCTGCAATTGATTTGCAGGTTGATGTACTTGTCGAGCATGAAATTGGCATTGCCCACAAGTCTTTACAAGATGTATTGCGTCTTGTAGCGTAGTGGGCCAATAAAAACCTTGTTGGAAAGCTTTGCCGACCAGCGTTTTATATGAAGTGTGTGCTCCACATAAACCCCCGTGTATTTCATGAAGTAATGTTTTATCATTCTCCTGAGAAATACATCGCATTAGAAGACCATGTGCTCCTTTTTTGTATGGAAAAAGATGTTACAGTGCTACAATATCCCAAGCTGCTATGGTAGGGGACCGCAGCAGCTTGCTCCTGCGGTACGGTGGCGTAGCAGATGCGTTCCTACGCTTCGGTGCTACTGCTGCGGTATGGCGGCACAGCAGACATGTTCCTGCGCTTCGTTGATGCAGCAAACGGATCCAGAAGGCTAAAAATGGAATTTCGAAGATAAAGAGACTAGATTTGGAAGTAAGGTGGTCTAGGAGCCAATAGTGTTCAAAATTCTTCGACTAATGCACTCGCACAAACTCACGCCTTTTTACATGCCCCCGATGGAAAGCAGCAATTAATGCACTCCACCGTTACTCCAGGAGTTCATACGTGGAATGGAAACAAATTGAGTTCATACGTGGAATGGAAACAAATTGAGTTCATACGTGGAATGGAAACAAATCGATCGATTTTTTTGCGGATACGGCATTTTTTCATCGCGTATTTGCGGATCTGACCACGGTCGTGGTGTATTTGCAAATATGGCACCGTTGGCGCCCGGCCACCGTGTGCCAACGCTGCCGCCGCCGACGCGTGGCCGCCACCTGAGCCACCCCCGCCACGTTAGCCGCTGGCGCATGGTGGCCATGCACCCACCCTTTGGCGCATGGCCGCCATGCGCCAGCCATTAGGGCTAATTAGTTAGGGTTAATTAGTTAGGGCTAATTAGATAATTAGGTTTGTTAATTAGTTAGGTTAGTTAGTGTTAGGCTAAAATTTGTAAGAATTTTAAAATATAGCAAATCAGTCCAAAAATTATGAAATTTTTTGTGGAGCCTTCCGACACCGTGTACTTGATTGTGTAAATTTTTCATAATTTTGTTCATTCAAAATTGTTATCGCTATTTCTTATAATTGTCATGTTCGTATGAATCAATAAATGTAGAGAATGAGCTCCAAAAATTATGAATTTTATTTTGAAGGGTCCTTACGCAGTGGACTTAATTGTGTAATATTTTGGTAATTTTATATGTATTCCGGTATTGTCTCAAAAATTTAGGATATAGGTCGCGAAAATTTTGATTTTAGGTTTCGGAAATTAGGGTTTCATGATTTCATGTGACTTGGAATGTATGGAGAAAAAAGCTGCATTGCAACTCCATTGGACATGTCGATATACAATATGGCGCTGGAGTACACACGTAACAACCAAAATGCGCGTACAAATATAGCAAAACAAAATATGAATACAAATATACCCAAACATAATTGCATAACACGGGATATACCAAAGTCTAGATAAGCTTGTGCATGAACCGGGATGAAGGAAGAGGGGTATTATCACATGTAACTCAATCAATTAGGATACTCTTTGTTTATTTATCGGTTTAGTGTGGATGATGTTCTTTAATACTGTATTGTACAATAGACTAGATAAGGTTGTGCATGAATCAACTGAGGAAAATGTGTGGCATGCAGATCATATAACGATGTACCGTAACCTCCGACTCTTGTGCATTTTGAAGGCTACGGTACATCGTTATATGATTTGTATGCCACACATTTCGCTTAGTTGGTTCATGCACAGTCTTATGTAGCATGTGGTACAATACAGATCATCTACAGCAAACTGATAATTTGACAAAGATTGTCCTATTTAACGATGTGTGCAACTAGTCTCCGCGGTGCCATAGCGAGTGCCCCTTATCTTGGGGCTGCCCACGGTGGCGGTGAATGTAGAAGTTGTCCATGTCCTGCGATATCATGATGTAAGTGGATCGTACAGTAAGAAATGTAACAAGCATGCAAATTGTATATAACTCACGTCTTAGATACGGAGTGCGCCCAGTCGGCTTGATACGCTTCGACGTCAGCTGGTCTCGGTCGAAGGAGCCTTCCCCTTCCCCTTGTCGCCGGACTCTCCACGTCGGGCTGGTGTGTCGAAGTTGTCCATGTCCTGCGATTCTGTGATGTAAGTGCATCGTACAGTGAAAATCGTAACAAGGATGTAAATTCTTCATAACTCACGTCGTCGATATGGATTACGCCTAGGCGACTGGATATGCTATGGCGGCCGGGCTCAGTCGCATGAGCCTTTCCCTTCCCCTCGTCGCGAGACTCTCCACGTCGGGCTGGTATGTCGAAGTCGTCCATGTCTTGCGATTCTATGATGTAAGTTCACCGTACAGTGAAAAATGTAACAAGGATGTAAATTATTCATAACTCACGTCGTCGATATGGATTACGCCTGGGCGAGTACTGGGCTCCTTCGGTGCCTCCTCCACAAGGTTCGGTACATAAGGTTTCCACCGCACGAAGGTCTCGACCCGCATCGAGTAGTTCAGCATGTACTTCTGCTGAATGAATGCCCTGTCGTACATCTCCGGGCTGTCGATCCACTGGAAGAAGTGGCAGCGCATCTCGGGCTGCCATTACGTGGGGATGAAGTTAAAAATTTAAGGAATTCAACGTAGGAAGAGGAAAATTGATACGTGTGAAAGAAACACTTACGAGGTGGTGCCCGCACTTGTAGTACGCCCTGGCGGCGGTGTCTAGGTGTGTGGACTGAATGATCTCTGCCGGCTCGCCACACACACACTACGGGATCGGAAAACGTGGTGGTACTCGAGCATCTTTTATTAAAAAAAAATCTGGATATTGTAGATGTTTCCTCTTCTATGCGAGTCAGTTGCGCTTCTACATCATCCTTGCATAGAAGTTTGCCGAAGAGTCCATAGCTAGGTATCGTAGAATTTTACGTTGTACATAACAAACAAGGCGGAAAAACATTACATTACGACACTGAATGACGACCAGACGAGCTGGGTCTGTTGGGACAATCCTTCATTGAGTGCCCAGGGGTCTTGTATATCATGCACTTGATTGTGCGGCTAATACTAGTACATTGACTAGCATCCATGTCATTCCGGAAGCGCCGCGTCTATCGTCGCCCCTTCCCTATTCTCTTTAAGTCCTTGTTGAGACCCCATTGCACCATGTCCGACCAAAGATCCTTGTAGTTCATTTCCAAGCCGTACAAGTGAAGCTCTCCACTCTATGTAACGAATAGGTGCTGCATGTCGTAGTACTCGAAGATGTATGGCGTAGACATCTGCCTCATTTGCGCACACGCCTTGTACACATGCGAGCATGGCTTATGGAGGAGCTTCGGCTTGTTGTAGGTGCATGTCGCCACATCACCCAGAGTGCATGACTGTTTCTTCCCCTCCCCCCCCCCGCCCCGGCATGACTGTTGACGTATTTATGTCGAAACCTGATCTCGTACTTCCGCCTGAGGCCGTCGATCACTCGGATGTCATGCATTCGGGCCTTCTCCATCTTCTGGTCTATGTGCCTCTGCATGTTCTCGGACCACTGCTTGTCTTTGTCCATTTGTCGCTTGGCTGTAGTGGCTCTATTGACGAAATAACCTACAGTGCGAGTCCATGTCTCCTGGATGATCGTGGTGGTAGGGAGGCACCACACACCTTTGAGGACGCTGTTGTAGACCTCGGACATGTTGGTCATCATAATCCCGTACCTCGCATCGTCTGTGTCATAAAGGAGGGACCATTTCTCCAATTCAGGAGCGTGGCCATTAATCCACTCGGAGAAGCTTATGGCACTACTGGCTTGCTCCCCCTCCGGAGTGGACTCACTTATATGCCTCGTAGTCTGGTGTTCGAGATCTCTCCAAATAGACTCAAACTTTCGTCTCTGGTTTTGCAGACACAATGCCTTGAACGTCTTCATGAGTTCCTGACTGCGGAATTGCGTGAACAAGTTAGATGCAAGATGCCTCATACACCACTTGGATTGCACGTCGTTCCACTGGTGAGATGGATCTGTTCCATGCTGCATGGTGTTGATTACCGCCAACAACCCAGGATTACGGTCTGTGATTAGGCAGACGTTGGGCCGGTCTCCCACCACCGCCCTCTTCATGTTCTCCAAGAACCACAGCCAGCTGGATGTGTTCTCGCTCTCTACAATGGCAAATGCCATCGGGAGAAGTTGGTCATTCGCATCGGCCGCCACCGCGGTGAGGATGGTGCCCTTATACCTCCCCGTGAGGAAAGTGCCATCCATCGTTAGCACGGGACGGCGGAACTTGAAGCCCCTGATGGCCTGAGTGAAAGCCCAAAACACCCGGTCTAGTATGAAGCGGTTGGGCCCTTTTCCAGCATCTTCACAGTCAAGCTTGTTTATGTACGTGTCGGGGTTTGATCCGGCAATCTGGTAAAGCAATCTCGGCACAAGATTGTACGCCTCTTCGTATGTCTTGTACATAGTCTCGATGACTTTCTGCTTGGCTCGTCGGACCTTACTGTAGCTAACTGGATAGCCAACCGGATTGACGACTTCCGACATCATCAGATTGGGGGAGATAGACACGTTCGTCTCAACTAGGTGCGTGATGAGGTTTGCAACATATGCGGAAGTCACGTTCCGATGCTGCTACAGGGGATCGCTGAGCTCGCAAGTGTGGTCGATTAGCTCCTTGACCTTGACCGAGTCAAAGATCTTTGCTCGGTGAGCGCTGACCTTGCTAGGGCAGCCTTCTACTACGCACTTCACTGCGTACTTTCTTGGGTTGGACCGGTGCACTCGGTACGCACGGCTGATGGACAAAGTGTACCGTGCTATAGCTTGTTACACGGCCACCTTGTCTGGGAAGCGCTGCCCAACTAAGAGGGTGTCGGCTTCAAACCCCCACTGGGAGCCTTCTTCTTGCGGTAGTATGTGCGAACGCACCGCGACTAATTACAACTAATTAATTACCTCTAAACTAACTAATTATGATTGATTAGTTATGTAACATCCCAAATCTGGGTGTGTGTTTCAAATGTAAGAAAATAGGTAGAAATTAAAACGTTTCTTGCATCTTGTAGTTTTTCAAATTTTCTTTAATTCTTGTAAAGGAATTGTGGAATTCAAAAACCTAAACCTCCAATTGACTAAAGTCAATCCTCTCTTTCAACTTTGTCAAGAATCTTGTGTTCAACCTTGGAAAATATTTTTCCTTGGTTCTAGTGATGCTGTGTGACCCCTCTGAAAAATTTCATAATTTTTAGAAATTATTTGATAATTTTTGGAGCCAAGTCAAACTAATTTGACCTTAGGTCAAACCCTAGAACAAACATTGAGGAATTTCTTGAGAAAAATGCAGTGCATGAAAATCTCTAGAAATTTTATGTAAGGTTAATCTTGGAGTGAGGAACCTCCTGTCACAATTTCAGAATTTTTGGAGTTAGTTTGCTACCTCTAAAAATCATTCCAAACTCAGCTTTCAAATTCAAATCCAAATCTGTTTGCACTGTTCCTCGGGCGTGGACCAGAGCCTGGCTCGAGCCACCGGTCTTGGTTGGATCGCCTAGTGCTCAGCCAGCCCTTTCCAATCACGCGTGAGTTTTGAGCCGTCCGATCTTGATCGTACCGCTCGTGTCGTGCGCAACCCGATCGGACCTCCCGATCCCGCCAGCCCCTATCCGTCGTTAGATCTTAATCCAACAGCCACGACCTCCCATCTCTTTTCAGCACCATCGGATCAAAATCTAGCGGTTGCGACCTCCCCTTTCCTTGTCGGACCTGTCCGATGCAAATCTAACGGTCGCGACCTCCCCTTTTCTTTACGACCACCCCGATCAAGATCCAATGGTCTACGACCACCCCGATCTTTATCTAACGGTCGAAATCATTTCACGACTGTTGGGCTCAAGCCACATGACTTGGTCGAACCACCTAGCTGTATTGACCGGGTCGCTTTGGCGCGCGCCTCATCAGTCGTTCGATGTCCATCGCACCACCCACGTTGGCGCGGAGCCGCGTTCGCCCGCATGCGTGTGGGCTGTTAGATCAAAATCCGACGCTGGGCGAGTCGTCCCCTTCCTCTTGCTCACGCACACGCGGTCGCCATGGCCTACGCAGCGGCAACGTGGGGGAGCAGCGCCTTGTCACCTCCCAATGGGTCCTTCTGCGAGCATTAAATGCGAGTCAGAGCCCCGCCCTCAAAGTCGCCTTGCTCACCTACTCCCGTCGCTCCGAGCGACCGTGCACCGCGGTGGACCGTGGGGCACTCATGAGCATGCGCCAGCTCCCTCCTTCACTCTCTCTGCTATTTAAGCCCCTCCACCTCTCCCTTGCCTTCCTTTCAACGCCCTTGAGCTTTGTCGAGCACCCTTGTTGCTTGGTTGAGCTCAATTCACTAGATGCCCAAATCACCATTATCGGTCGTGGAGCTCCCTCGTCGTCGTCGGCGCTCAGGGGTTCAATTGCAAAAACACTCGCGTCACTTCGCGCCCCTCTTCATCTTAAACATATCCCCTAATCCAATTTTGGTTTGCCTCAATAGGGAGCAACTAATTTTGGAGTTTCCCCTTTTCGGCCGAAGTTCATCGTTTTCACCCTCGCCGCCGGTAAGCTCCTCCCCTCTTCAATTCTTTGCTCATGGACCATCCTTGAGCCCTATTGAAGCGAATGTGATGACCCAGTCTTACTCATTTTGCTCAGGCCGTCGTCTCCTCGTTGTTGTCTCCGGCCCCGGTGCGGCTCAACGTCGCCGGAGCTGCTCTAACCTTCCCGGTTCCTCCGCATCCTTCAGGTAGCTTCTCCGCAGTCCCTAGATGCTCAGGCACCACTTACTTGAACTGTTGTGGAGCTCTATTGCTGTTTGTCATTTGGTCGTGCATGGCACCGCCGCTCCTCGCCGGCTCGCCACCGTTCTAGGCCGACTCAGCCGCAGTGAGTGGTACCATTGTGTGCGCAAGGCTATTGCCGACCTCAGACCACTCTTGGTTTGTGCCGCCATGGCTTGAATCGCCGGCGATTCGCCGTGGAGCGCGCTCGGGTTCGTTGTTGGACGCGAGCGACACTATTGCGGCGTCATTAACTGCTAATGATTGGTTAGCGCAGTTAATGGCTGTCTTAAGCGATCTAATGAGTCGCTGACAGTGGGTCCCACACGCTAAAACGCGCACTGTGTGCGTGCGCTTGGTTGATTCGCTGTGAGCCGTCCACCTCCAGATCTGCGGCTGCGATTCGCGCGGGCGTTCGCGCGCGCGAGATCCAAACGCGGCTGCGGTCGATTCAAGTTGGGCCGTTGGATTTGATCCCAACGGCCTACGACCAGGGTTTCCGCGCGTGCGCTGTTCCGTTCGTCTTGGGCCGTGCGATGCAAGATCAACGGCCCAGGTTTTTCCACATCGATTTGATTTCAAGATTTTCCCGAGACATTTAATTGTGAACTGAAAAAGGTATTAACTTAAAATTTTCATAACTATTTCATTTTAGCTCCTTTTGAGTTGATTCAAATTTTGTTAGCTCTGGTTTGAACTGAGCTTTAATCTAAAAATAGTTGGAAGCTTGGTTCGGCTCCAGAAAATGGATTGGTAAATTGATTTAGGAAAAGGCTTTAAATGTTGCTCTAAAAATTGCATTTAACTTGGAAATTGCATAAGTAATTCTCTATAGATCCTTTTTGAGTGAATCCAATTTTGTTGGCTTCCTCTGTTAGTGTACTAAATGGTAGAATAGGTTTTAGGCATGCCATTATTTATAAAATCTTTGTGAGTGTATTTTGTTTTGTGCTCTTTTGCATGTCTTTGAAAAATCATAGAAAATGCATTCTAGATCCAAATGAGGTGAATCCAATTGTGTTGTTCATCTCATGAGGTGCTATGTTTACCATAAAAATCCCAGGTGCAACACCTCTTTGGAAAATTGTGCTAAAGAATTTAATTCGTATGAACAGTAACCGGTTTGAATTTTTCAGCCTTTTTCCAGTTGAGCAGATTTGTTTTGACCATAACTTTTGCATTGAGAATCCAAATCAATTGGTTCTTGTTGCTAAATTCCTTAAAAATCATGCTCTTGCTTCTGTAAAAATTTTAATGCATTTGGAGAAAGTTGGATGTGGAGTCTTTTCGGTATTCTTCGTTCTTATCGGTTCTTTTTCGCTTTTTCGTTAGGTGCCGACGAGTGCGTTGATCTCGAGAGCGTGCCTCTGCAGCATAGTGAGCATATCCAGCAAGGCAAGCAGTTTTATCATGTTTAATCACATTAATTTCAAAGTCTAATATATTGTTTACAAAGTGTATGTATGCATGCTCTATTTTGTTGTTAAATTATTGTCGATTAGTTGATCCTATAGATGCATACTCTGTAGGTAAATGTTCAATCTCTACTACTAAGCCTAGGAATATCTTGCTGTGATTTAGAGTTCATTGGATGAGCTCTTGTCACTTAGTAGTTTACGTGTTGTTATTGCTTAGCCTTGCATAGATACCGGTAGCATTGGGCGGTTATCGACTTAGTCGATAACTTTGATCACACAAATCTATTTATTACTATATGTCCAGCATTTTTTGCTTTGTTACTTTGTAAATCTAAAACTGAAAATAAAATGTTTTGGACTTGGGCATATTGGTATGTTGGTGTGATTGTTTTGGGTGTGACTGGAATGATGCCCGAGTCAACAAGGACCGAATTACTTGCGCCATTGATCCAAGCACTTTTGCGTGCTAACCACACGAGGAGGATATGGAACCTCTCTTGGCTTAGTACTTTGGTGTGCGTTAATTCCGGGTCGCATGGTGGATGTGTGTGTTGTGTTGAAAACTAAACTTTGTGTTGTGTGTGTTTTTGGGTGAATAGTGGTGGAGCGTCATCCACTGCAAGGAGCATCATCCTTTTCTAAGGGTGATGAGCATTGGTCCTTTGTCTAAAGGTTCAATGACTCCGTATCAACGTATGGTTGTCTATCCATATGGGTGACTCGTAGTTAATGCATTCTATTGGAAAGTGTCATGTAAGACTAACCGTGCCGGCATACCAAAGGAAGTGTGCTAATAGCTTGGCAAAAAGGTGGTCTCACGTGTGGGTACATTGGTACACCCCTGCAGGGTTAAATCTATTCGAATAGCCTCGTCCTAGGTTATGGACAAGCTTGGTTATTTTCCGCAAGAATTAGACTATAACCTTTAATTAAAACTTGATGTGGGTGGTATGAATGGGTAATTCATTCTATTGTTGTGGTGACTATTGGGTTAGTCACTTCTAGGATTGTTGTTGTCATCTATCTATTGTTATTATGTTGTTGTCTCGCTGTTATTTGCAAATTAAAAACAGATTGCAAAACTGCTTTAAATCTATTAAATTATTGCAAATGAAAATTGCTTTATGCTGAAAACAACCTACAGCCTCCACTTAAATAAGATTGCATGTAGCATATGTATAGGTCTGTTACACTACACATAAGTCTTGCGAATATATTTTTGTACTCATTTGCTTTGCTTAATTAATTTGTTGCAGAGGAGGTTGATCCCCCTGGGATTCACTTTTGTGAGATGTGCGGTGGATTTGACGACTAGGTTGGCGGCCCGGTTGGTTGCCTTGTGGGTTAAAAGCACACTAATTGGCTCTTGTTTATCGCCATCTTATGGCTTTTGCTTCTGCTGTTTATTTAACTCTCTTAGTTATTATTTGGCTGGTCGGCCCCTTTTGTAATAACTCTATTATGTAGTCTTTGTTTAATCTAGTTCGTGCTTTGGTTCTATGTCTTGTATGGAATTGATGTATGATTTTGTAAAAGGGTGTGTATACTGTATTTCTGGGAAGTACACATATCTCGAAGACACGGATTATTTAGTTTGTGATGCTAGGGTCAATAGATAACTAAGCATTACAAGCCAAATAAGCTAGAGTCCTCATAAGTTACCACTAAAAAATTATCAGTACTTCATTTCTACTTACTTAATATGTTATACTGATGACTACTAAACTAATTATGACTAATTAATTTAGACCAAAAATTCCAAATCGATCTGACGTGGTGGATGGGGATTGTCCCGTCCGGCGTATCCAGCACATCGGCGTGACACGTGGCAGCGATCCAGCGCTGCACCCGGCTGTCCTCCACCTATACATCTGTCCCTCTTGCAACGAGGTTTCAGAGAGTTGAGCTTCTTTCTTGTCATAGGCTCATAGCAGCAGCAGCAGCAGCAGCTAGTACTTGAACCAAGATCAAGGTCTCGTCATGTGTCCCGGAAGACTCCTTTCCTCCGTGGAGGTCGCAGCAGCGGTGGCTCTCTTGCTGTGCGCGGCGGCGGCGGCGGGTGTGCGCGGTGCTCCGGCCGGGGCGGAGGTCACCGAGTTCCCGGGGTTCGACGGCGAGCTCCCCTCCAAGCACTACGCGGGGTAAGTTCAGATCAGATGCACACTTGTTGGACTTGTGCCGCTTTAGATTGTTTTCCCGCCTTCATGGATCATGATTGTGCGGTGTGGACAAAATACCGTTGGATTGATCTGATAGTCTGATATATTACCAGCTTCCTCGTCGTCGCTCTGTCCCTGTAAAATTTCGCAAAATTTTTACTCTTTTGATGATCTGGGAAATCCGAGACATATGGTGATATGCCGCTATACTCTTTGCCATCTAGCCACAGGCCAGATTCCCTCGCTCGGGTGATCTAAACCATCTAAATTTATAATCGTTCACGCTAATGTCATGTCTTCACCTAGCAACAGAGGTTGTAGAAGCTTCCTTACTGTTACTCCTAACAAAAATAAGAAATTTATTGTAGGATTATCTGTGTTAACTAAGCAATAGAGGCACTCTACTCTGTCTTTGTCTTCTCACGCGGCGGCATAATTTTGCAAACTCGTTTTATACATCTTGGTGTAGACTTCCATTGAAATCTGTCAATAAAAACCCTATGTTTAGTAGAATTTACAATCGCACATACATCAAATATATCATCTTTTGTTTCGTAGGTACATAACAGTCGGGCATGAACTACGAAAGAGACATATGCATTACTATTTTGCCACTTCTGAAAGGAACCCCTCCATGGACCCTGTCATCATCTGGATAAATGGTGGCCCAGCATGTTCAGGATTTAGTGCTTTTTTGCATTCAATTGGTAAGTTATCTTATTTTGAGTGTTTTTTGCGGTTATTATATCACTAGAAAATTTCCTACTAATGCAATATATGTTTTTTTTTGTGACACAATCTGCTAATGCTACATTAGTAGATGAAGTTAGATTTTCCAAGCTAGAAATAATAGTGTCATACAAAGCTTTTTCTCAAAAATTAAGATGTGTGAAACGTTGATCTGTTTCGCATAGCTTCAGCTTGAACTGAATGAGGCTGAGGTTTGGCCAAAATAGCTATCTCATTTTTGTAATAATACATATTATAGGTTCATTGCAGTAGAACCGGTAGGCCAACAATGCATACGTAGCTAGTAAGATATTGTGATTTGTGAAAGAAGATGCATACGTGTCTAAATCACTAGTTCACTTCTCTTATAGAATATTAAAAACAGAATATTTGTAAGCATGTATGTTTCCACAAATACTTATGTTCAATCTACAGAAAGACTATCTTTTATTTTGTGGTTGTTGTTTGTTGTTGTTTAATACTTCAATGCGATATACATGTTATTTTCGTATCACTAAATTTTGTACCACTAATTATTTTCTAGGACCATTCAAAATAGAGGCCCCCCTGATCCATGCCAGAGATGAGCCAAGAGTGAAGATAAATCATTTTTCATGGACTAAGGTATACCAAATTAAGTGTTTGGTTTGCGTTTACTATTAATTAAATATCTAGGTTCAGTCTGAAGCTTTATAAATTTAACTGGCTGAATTTCATCCGAGGTCCCTTACAAATTGTTTTTTTCCTTTTAACTTAGGTCCTCATATACTGATTGTTCTTGATAATTCACAATTCTTTCATAATATAGTACAAATGAGCCACCCATGACATAATTCACAGATGTAGCTGATAGAATAGGAATCCTTTTCTATTTCCTTATCTATATATAGCATATCCCCCTTATACTCCTTATATATATTGCCCACTGGGCCTCATGAATATACACTTAATATTCATAACATGGTATCAAAGCTAGAGAACTAACCTAGCAACTTCCGCTACCATCCCGACGACACCGTCGCCCGCACGGTCGCCATCCGCGCTCCACACCGTCGCTTCCCTTACGGTTGCCACCCACGCCTGAGCTCGTCCCCCGCTGCTTCTGCCGCCGCCAGCGCTCTAAATGGCCGGCCGACATTGCCGCTCGATGTCGCCGTTGGAGCCACCGCTGAGCCATCCCCATTGTCGAGCCTATGCCTTTGTGCTGCCGCCGCCACCACAGCGCTCGATCGGTCGGCGAGTTGATCTGTTCGCGCCGTCACCATCGCCATCCCTGGCTGCCGCCGCTGGAGCCGTCTCTGGCGCCAGCTGGACAAGCTGGCTTCTCCGCTCTGCCAAGAGTGTCATAAGGTGCAGAAGGCGGATCATGGCCACCTTCACCTTTATGACTTCGTCTGCCGTCTTCGCCCAGAGTTTTGAGCCTGTTAGGACTCAACTGCTGAGCCACTCACCACGACCGTCAGTCATCGAGGGTATTTCGATGCTTCGTGCTGAGGAGCTTCGCCGCGGGTTAGCAGCACAATTTGTTCCGGCTGTTCTTGCTGCCCCTTCTTCTTCGACTATAGTCCTTCCTCAGGTGTCTGTTTTCACTCCTGTTTTTGCACTAACTAGGGTTCAGTGCAATTATTGCAAGAACTTCGGGCACGACTAATAGAGTTGTGAGGTGCGAAAAAAGCGGAATAAGGTGCGTGGGACTGGACGATCCAAGGGGGGCAGGGAGGCCCTTCCTCGATGGGAGGACAGATCAGCACGTCAGGACCTTCTCAGCGAGGTGACTCTGTTCAGCAGTTCTGCCAGACTCTACTTCAGTAGCTCTCTCATAGCTCAGTAGTTTCTGCTAGTCTAGCTCAGATATCTCCTACAGGTACTTCTTGGGTTCTGGATTCTGATGCCTCTTTTCACATGACACCGGACTCTACATCTCTCACTTCAATAGGACCTCTTGTTTTGCTATCTCTATTCAGACAGCTGACGACACTTCTCTATCTGTTAGCTGTCAGGGCACTCTTTAGTCCACTGATTTTTTTTGTTCCAAATGTTTCCTATGTTCCCCAGCTTTCCATGCAATTTCTCTCGGTGGGTTAGCTTACCGATCTCAGCTGTAGGGTTGGTTTTGACTCTCACTCCTATTTCGTCCAGGACTGACAGATAGGGACGGTACTTAGGACTGGCTGGCACCGTAGGAGTCATCAGTGTCTCTACATCCTTGACTGCCTCCACCTTTCTTCTATCGAGATACGGCTCCTTGTCTTGTTTCCACATTTGAGTCGATTTCATGGTTGTCTCTTTCTGACTCTTCACCTATTTTTCCACTATCACAGTCTTTCTCTGGTCTGTCTCTAGTGGTTCCTTCTGTACCTCCGCCTCCGGTATTGCCTCCTGCAACACCGCCTCTTGTTCCTGCCGCACCACCGTCTCGTTTCTTTGATATTCACCTCTCCAAGCGTCTTCGTCCTTCACCAACCTCCTCTCCTAGTATCTTGCCGACTCCTACATCTGATCCTCCTGATGATGCTTCTCGTTACACCCTTCGTGACTAGACATCCTTTCGACCTCCTGATCGTCTTGTATTTGCTCTGATGCTTGTGCTATCTCTGTCACTGAGCCTAGTTCTTATCGTAAGGCTACTCCTCATTCTGAGTGATAGCTCGCTATGGCAGAAGAGCTTGATGCTCTTCGACGTACGGAGACTTGGGATATTGTATCGACACCTGTGCATGCTCGCCCTATCACGTGCAAATGGGTGTACAAGATTAAGACCTGGTCTGATGGTACTATTGAGCGCTACAAGGCTCGTCTTGTGGCTCGCGGCTTTCAGCAAGAGTACGGTCGTGACTACGATGAGAATTTTACCCCTGTTGCCCATATGACCACTGTTCACACTCTTGTTACGATTGCTTCTATTCGCCGGTGGTCTATCTCTCAGCTGGATCTTAAGAATGCATTTCTTAATGGTGTTTTGCATGAGGAGGTCTATATGCAGCCACCACCTGAGTATTCTGTTCCCGATGGGCACGTCTGTCACCTTCGTCATGCTCTTTATGACCTCAAACAGGCTCCTCATGCCTGGTTTGCGTGTTTTACCTCAGTGATTACTGCTATCAGTTTCATTGTCAGTTCCCACGATCCTGCTCTTTTGTCCATGTCTCATCTCGGGGTGGGACACTGCTTCTTCTGTATGTTGATGATATGCTCATCACTGATGATGATTCCTCATTCATCACGTATATGAAGTGTTAGGAATAGCAACTTGTATTCATCATGAGGCCAATGGGCCAATATATATACACAAAGTATAGGAGGTGAATATGCAAATAACCCCTCATAACAATGGGGAATAACACACTATACATATATCTCTAACACCCTCCCTCAAACTCATGGTAGATCAACAACACTGAGTTTGGAGAGGTAGAAGCCGTGTTGTGCTCGAGTCTGGGCCTTCATGAAGAAATCCGCTATCTGAAGTTCTGAAGGCACATACTGAAGGGCAATCACCTTATCATGCACACAAGACCTCATGAAGGAAGCATCAACACCAATATGCTTGGTGAGCTCATGCTTCACAGGGTCACGGACGATACTGATAGCACCTGTACTGTCTGACAAGAGAGGAGTCGGTGTAGTGACAGAAACACCAAAATCCTCAAGTAACCACCGTAGCCAGGTAATCTCTGCTGTCAAGAGAGCCATAGCTCGCAACTCGACCTCTCTGACTCGAGCGGGACACTGCGATCTGTTTCTTCATCTTCGAGCAAAGAGAGAACCACCAAGAAAAACACAGTAAGCAGAGATAGACCGGCGATCAGAGGGATCGCTGGTCCAAGTAGCATCCGAATAAGCCTGAAGCTGTAATGAGCTGGAGTATGGAATGAAGAGACGGCAAGAGATAGTCCCACGAAGATATCGCAGAACTCAAAGAAGGTGGCTGTAGTGGACCTGAGTGGGAGCAGAGACGAACTGACTCAAAATGTGGACTGGATAAGTGATATCCGGACGAGTAACAGCAAGGTAGACAAGACTCCCAACAAGATGACGATAGCGAGTCGGATCAGAAAGAGGCTCGCCATCAGAGGGTCGGAGGTGAACATTGAGCTCCATGGGAGTCTCAATAGTACGCTGATCAGTGACAGAGGCGCGATCAAGAAGATCCTGAATATACTTCTCTTGGAACATAAAGAAACCATCTGGAGTGGAAGTAACCTCAATCCCAAGGAAGTAACGAAGAGGACCAAGATTCGACATAAGGAATTGCTCACTAAGACGAGCCTTGACAAAGGCAATGTACTCAGAATCATCTCCGGTAATGATCATATCATCAACATACAGAAGAAGAAGAGTCCGACCACGAGACGAAGTGTGGACAAAGAGCGCAGGATCATAATCACTAGCTGAAAAGCCAACAGCAGTGACCACAGAGGAGAAGCGCTCAAACCAAGCACGAGGGGCTTGCTTAAGGCCATAGAGAGAGCGACAAAGGCGACAGACCATGCCCTCAGGAATAGAATACCCAGGTGGCGGATGCATGTAGACCTCCTCACGCAACTCGCCATTAAAAAGGCATTCTTGACATCAAGCTGAGAAACAGACTAGTGGCGAACAGACGCCACCAAAAGAAGAGTGCGGACAGTGGTCATGTGGGCTACAGGAGCAAAAGTCTCGTCGTAGTCACGACCATGCTCTTGCTGGAAGCCACGAGCAACAAGACGTGCCTTATAGCGCTCAAGAGAGCCATCAGAGCGAGTCTTAATTTTATAGACCCACTTACACGTGATGGGACGAGAGTGAGATGGAAAAGGAACAAGATCCCGACCAAGACGCTCGAGGCGATAATCTCTCGGCCATGGCATGTTACCACTCGGGGTGAGTAACAAAGATCCCTGAGGAGACAAAGCTCATGAGTAGTTGCACCAAAGAAAAGCAAAGCAGGCAGGGGGCCGAATCGACTGGCGATCGCGGAGAGCGTAGCGAGGAGAAGATGGCCCATCAGGGAAGATGGAGCATCAGGAGAAGATGGAACATTAGGAGAAGATGGCTCATCTGGAAGATCCTCAATACGAGGTCGACGAGTGTAGAAGAGAGGGGAAAAATATACTGTAGTGGAAGGAGCCTGAGGAGCCGCAGGAGACGAAGAAAGCGGCGACAACGGCGGAGAGGCCATAGGAGGAATATGTGGAGACTCAGTGGGATGGGTGGACGAGGGCAAGACAGATATAGGTGTATCTGGAAAGGTCAAAAAAGACAGAGACTCCACAGAGGAAGTCGAAGGAGAGACATGACGTGGGTAGAAGGGACGAGACTTGTCGAAAGTCACATCCCGAGAAATCCGCATTTGTCGACCAACAGATCCCAAGACGATAGCCCACGTGTTTCGACTCAGATCCCGTAAAGACACACTCAACAGACTAAGCGATCGGTTTGGTGCGTTCTCGAGGCGAGAGAACATAGCAAACGCACCAAGCGACGAAGGCGAGTAGTCGGAAGAAGACCACAGAGACGCCAACAGGATCGCACTCAAGAGCGAAGAGGGCTGGATGTTGACGAGATAGGTGGCAGTGGAAACAGCCTCGGCCCAAAAGTGAGGTGGAGTAGAGGCGGCAATCATCAGTGCACGAGCCGTCTCAAGGAGGTGGCGATGCTTGCGCTCAGTGACACCATTCTGAGCATAAGTACCAGGACAAGAGAACTGAGCGAGAGTGCCCTGCTCAGCAAGGAAGCTGCATAGGTACGAGAGAGGTACTCGCCAGCAGAATCAGCATGAAAGACACGAATAGGAGTGGAGAACTGTGTGCGAACCATAGTGGCAAATTGTTTATAGATAGACAAGGCCCGGCCGTCACATTTCTGACAGCGCGCGGGAACTAGGGTTCCCAAGCGAGGATACAATGGCGCGGCGGGCGGCGGAGTGACAGCGGCGGCGAAAGCGATGGCAAAGCGAGTGGCGGCGGTGGCAGCCCGGCGGCGGTGTGGCTCAGGTAAAGCGGCCGCGAGCGGCGGCGTCGATGGGTGAAGCGACCGGCGGCGGCGGCGGCGGTTGGAAGCGACCCTCGGCGGCAAGCGGCGTCGGTGGAAGCGACGGCGGCGGCGGCGGAGAGACCCGGAGACCATGGTGGATCTCGAGATGAGCGGCGGCCGACTCAAGCCGAGGCGGAGGCGGCATGGAAGCCGCGGACCCCGAGCCCCGGCGGTGGATCTGGAGACGAGTGGCGGCCGACTTCGTCAAGATGACGGCGAGGCAACCGTTGGATCCAAGAGGCGGCGGCGGGGAACCCTAGTTCCCGGTGCTTCTTGTGTGTGTTGTGGAGGGCGGCTCCCCTTCTCTCTTCCGGCGGCGGTGGCGCTGCCACAGCGAGGAGAGAAGAGGCGCGGCGAGCTTGAGGCGCGGCGATGGTCGCCCGAGAGCCGGCAGAGGCGCCGGCGCGATGGATCGGCAGGCGCGACGAGGCGGGCGCCGGCGATGGAGCGGCGGTTCGATCTGTGGAAGAGCGACCGGCGATGGGGAGGTAAAAGCCATGGCAATGGCTAGGAGGTGGCCGGTGGCGGCTAGGGCTGAGGACGAGTTGCACGTCCGGGTGAGGAAAACCTAATTGGCTCTGATACCATGTTAGGAATAGCAACTTGTATTCATCATAAGGCCAATGGGTCAATATATATACACAAAGTACAGGAGGTGAATATGCAAATAACCTCTTATAACAATGGGGAATAACACACTATACATATATCTCTAACATGAAGAAGCATCTCAGTGAGCAGTTTTTAATGACAGATCTTGGTTCTCTTACGTACTTCCTTGGGATTGAGGTCTCTTCCATGTCTAAGGGCTACTACCTCTCCCAGTAGAAGTATATGTCCAAGATTTTCTTGATCAGTCTGGTCTGACTGACACTCGCACTGCTGAGACTCCCATGGAGCTATCTCTACAGCTTCGTGTCACTGATGGTGATATTCGTGAGGATCCTACCTGATATCTACATCTTGTTGGGAGTTTGGTGTATCTTATGAGCATTTGTCCTGATATTGCCTATGTTGTTCATATCTTGAGTCAGTTCATGGCTTGTCCTACCCATCTTCACTACAGTCACTTTATTCATGTTCTTCGCTACTTGCGTGAAACTATCTCTTGTCGTTTGTTTTTCCCTAGCTCCATCTCGCTATAGTTTCAGGCGTACTCCGATAACAACCTGGGCTAGTGATCCTTCTGATTGTCATTCTCTTTCTACCAACTATAATTTTCTTGGCTCTTCCCTGATTGTTTGGAAGACAAGGAAGCAGACTATAGTTTTCCGTTCGAGTGCAGTGGCAGAGTTGAGAGCTATGGCAGCAGTGACAGCAGATGTTACTCTGTTGAGATGGCTACTTGCAGATTTTGCAGTGCCTGTGATAAGACCTACGACTTTTTTGTCTAACAATACATGTGCTATCAGTATTGTCCATGACCCAGTGAAGTATGACCTCACCAAGCACATTGGTGTGGATGCTTCATACACTTGCTCACAGGTGCAGGAGAAAGTACTTGATTTACAGTTTGTGCTCTCAGAGTTACAGATTGCTGATTTCTTCACGAAGCCACAGACTCGGGTACAACATTTATATTTTCTCTCCAAACTCAGTGTGTGTGATCCACTATGAGTTTGAGGGGTGTGTTAGAATAGGAATCCTTTTGTATTTCCTTATCTGTATATGGCATATCTGCTTGTACTCCCTATATATATTGCTCATTGAGCCTCATGAATATACACATAATATTCATAACAATAACTTTTTGGGTGGAAGCATTTGAACTGGGCAGATATGTACAAAATCTAGAGGGTGACCCTAGAGCCTGGATATCACCAAATTACTGAAGGTGGCGAATCTACCTCAATTTGGCAACATGTGGTACATACAATGCAGGCGTGCGCCTTAGCATGAAAATGACCAACTAATTGGATTACATGGCCAGTTTTTCTTTCAAAATCACAAACTGTCCTTCTAATACAGTACCATATGATTGTAAATATATTCACACTTTCGGGTATCTTATAATCATTATTGTAGTATACTCAAATTGATAAAGTGGTATCACCATACGAATTAAGTGGGAGTAGTAATCCCAAGAGTACCATACGTGAACAATTTATCAAATGTCTGCAGCTAATCAATCTTAGCAACCTTTTTCAACACATCTTGGTACATAATGATGCCACCACTCAATTTCGTCCTAGGCCCAGCTAACAAAGAAAATGTCCAAGCTGACTTGGTATGCCCTGGTAATGTGGCAATATATAAGTCATCTTTCGTATGACCTAGATAGCTTGGTGTGCTAGGTCGTACAACACTTAGGTCCCGTTTGGAACGCGGGAATTTCACAATAAACAGTTTAATCACCGCAATAAATCGGAAAAAATTATTCTGTTCCAAACAGGGCCTTAACTATATTGCCTACAAGGTATGACACATCTGTTTTGTGAGGCCAATCATGGCCTGGAACGTCTGTCACTTTTCCACTGACCCTTTGATAGTTTGATGGATCACGGATGGACAATATCTGAATCTTCGGTTCCTTTGCAACATCTCAAACTAACTTTTACTCTCATTCACATCACACTAGGGCACCTTAGACCTAACACCTTAACCTTTGCAATTCAATACTTTGCATGACAAACTAACTGCGTTTCATACTTAAATCCATCACCAATACCCAGGAAACTCGTTTCACAATAAAATATCTTGATTTTATTCTGAATTCACATCACACTAGGGCACCTTAGACCTAACACCTTAACCTTTGCGATTCAATACTTTGCATGACAAACTAACTCCGTTTCATACTTAAATCCATCACCAATACCCAGGAAACTCGTTTCACAATAAAATATCTTGATTTTATTCTGATAAAAAAATAAGCTCATTTGTCTATAAAATAAACAAATGAAGTCCTTCACCATAACATTTTTCTTACTTCTTGGAATTTTACTATCTTTTTACATTTCCATTTTTTCCCCAATTTCCTCTCTCTGTCATATGCAAGGACTTTTACACTAAAGCCATTATATGGCTAACAAATAGTTTGCCCCCTATACATTCCAAAAGCAACACTTTTGAGTTAATTAGCAAATTATTCCTCCATGGGCATGTTTTATGAGGGGAAAACCTCATTCTCAATGCCAAGATTTTTTTGCACTTAATCGGATAACCCCAATTGAAAGAACAGTTGCAATAAGTGGCTTGAGGGTGACTTCATAGTTTATTACTAGTAAAATTCAAGGATGGTGTCATGAAGCATCTAGAAAATGAGTGGTCTGTGATTAATTTTTTAGATAAAATAATGGTGAATGCATTTACTTCAATTTTCTGTTCAACTTTTATGATCATATGTCCACATACGTACAATGGTTTCAGTTCGCAGACATATTAATTACTGATGCGCTCTTGCTTGTACATCCAATCACAGATGTCTAGCCTCCTTTTGGTTGACTCACCAGCAGGTGTGGGCTATTCTTACGCTGATAATGAAGATGACTATGTAACAAATGATACAAGCAGAGTATTGGACCTGAATGATTTTTTATCAAAGGTCAGTGTGATTCATGTGCACTTTTTGTAACTATAGAAATTTCTCTCATACTAACGAGGTGGTTCTTTTCCCAGTGGTTTGCTGAATATCTTGAATTTTTATCGAATCCTTTTTACATAGCTGGTTGCTCTTATAGTGGAGTGATCGTGCCGGTACTTGCACAAGAAATTCTGAAGAGTAAGCGGCTAACACCAATTATTTTGATATATCATATTAGATATTAAAATGATGTGCACTCAAACTATAGATTTATCGATATTTTTAGATACATCCCGTAATTTGATAAAGTTCTCATTTAGTTATAGTTCTAACGTATTGCAATTTTAGGAAACGAAGAGGCCGATGGAATAAAGATAAATTTCAAGGTGATGTATCAAGAGATATTCTATTAACTTTTTAAAAATAACTACCACATTCCTTGTTATGTCACTTGAAACTCTAAGCATATATATTTATCTGTTTACATTGTAGTGTTCTTTTATTACTTTGATAAAAAAATTCCATGTGCAATTTTACATATGTAATTTATATTGTGTGTTTTATTCCAAATAAGTACACATGTACATCCTAATTAAAGATCATTGTGCTTTGCAGTTAATTCAATCTTTACTTTCTCTTCCAGGGTTACTCATTGTGTAATCCGGCTGTCGATGTAGACATTGAAAACAATGCATTTGTTCCTTACGCGTTTCGAATGGGGCTGATTTCAGATGAATTATTTCAGGTATAGTTATTTCAAACTATATGTTGTGCATGTTGGTTTTTATTGGTTCTTTCTTTTTGGAGATTCAGCCAATAATCCCCCTTTTTTTGTGGAAACAGAGTTTGGTCCGTACATGCAATGGAAAATATTGGAATAACAGTATTCCATCTTGCCTGGAGAACTTGAACCAGTTTTATAAGGTAAACCAGATCTTCAAATCTGCAATATATGTCACTTTCTGTCAAATGTTTGCTAACAAAATCAACATATGAGATGCAGCAAATCAGCGGTATTAACATGGAGCACATTCTCAACCCACCATGTCAATACCAGATGGGAATAGCCAAAGAAGTTGCTGAATATGATTTTGGTCAAATGTTTGAGCTCATTTCCGAAACCTCTGAGTATGGTTTAACATGCCATGTCAGTAACTAATCTATGACGAGATCATGGAGATGCTATACTCCCATTTTAAGATTTACTTGTATAGTATTTCATATATACCTTAGTTTGACAGCTAACATATATGTTTTGTGTTATAATGAAGTGACAAATCATATATATTGAATTTGCATTTCAGAATCAAGAGCTAGTCCTAGAGAAACTATTTGACACAAAATCGGCTAGAGAAAAACTGCATGCCAAACCGGTACGTATTATTCAATTATGTTAAAACTGAGTTTTCTTGAAGTACTAATTATTCTATCAAATATTACTTGACACGATGTCTCCATTTCCCTAGATCGAAGTATTCAAAGCATGGAAGAGATGCCCAGAGAATATCCGATACACAAGGGATATTATGACTTTAACAGATTATTACCTAAACATTACATCCAAAGGTTACAGAGTGTTCTTATACAGGTAAGAAATTTATCCTAAGATGGATTGGTCCATCATAGAATCACCACGCCAAATTTGTTGGGATGACCCAATCCCTTATTTTTATACTAGCCTTGTCCTTATAAGTGATGAGGTGGTGATGACCAACTCATTTCATTCCTCAAACCAAACTAGTGGTTTAGGTTCAAAGGTAGGATCGGATGGTCCACTCACCATCCGGTTCCTCAAACAAAACACCCCGAAATGGATGGCACTAATATGTCTTGGCAAAGTTTTTTAATTAATATTTAGATATACGTCATCACAAAAAATTAAGATATACTATTAAAAGAAAATGTGCGGTTCAAGGAAATTAAATGTCTATATTCTATATGCAAATGAATCTATTGCCATAAAACATTCCATGGAGAAACATCGAGTACTACTGGACAACGTACGCAACCTAACCAGTCCAATTGATAGAAAAAAAAAGCAAACATAACTAAGTTTTTTTTTTGTGTGCGTAATTTTTGTTATCGAACTTTTTTGTTGCTATTTCGTACCTAATGCATAAAGTGTAACAAACATTTACTTTTTTTTCTAAACTGACTCCTTCTACTAGTTTTATTAAATATTTTTAACTTGATAAATGTTCCAATGCAGCGGAGATCATTCCTTGCTTGTTCCTTTTTCTTCAACTTTAGAATGGCTGAAGACATTAAACTACAAGGAAATTGAGAAATGGCACCCTTGGTTTGTGGAGAAACAGATCGCAGGGTAAGTAAATATTTTAATTATTGAATAACAAATTAATGGTAAATATATTGGTCCCTGCGCTATAGAGTCGGAGTTCTTATTCTAGATCATGTTTCGGAAATATAAATCATACTTGGAATGGATTCATTTTAGTCCGTGTACTCTCAATACTCCATGCTTCCTTTGTTAAGTCAACACATTGATTCAGCAGTCACTTTTACAGTTCACTAATGTGTTTCAATATATATTGAACTAGTAAACAAATATTTTATACTTACATTATATATTTTTACAGTTCAGTTAAATTTTTAATAGCAAATGATCTACCATTATAAATGGTATGTTACGGGATTTCTAACTAGGTGCTACCTTAAAAATTGGCACTTCGGGCACGTTATACTCCCTCCGTTAGTAGATGTGGACAAAATGGTCCAAGATAGTTGGAAGAAATGAAAATAAGAGAAAACACAATAATTGCATTTTACTGATGAACCAAGCCTTTTTTTTTTGGAGGCGGCATCAACCAAGTCTTTTGATGGCATTAATCTATATACCCTAGTCTTTTTTCTTGCAATTACTAAGTACCAACTTTTAGGGTGGCACCCAGCTAAAATTCAGGCTGAAACCACTGATCAAGCGTACTAATTGGGTTGACTAAAATCAATCATAATGATAAAGAAAGCATTGATTAAAGCCTAATAGTTGATGTTGGGGATGAGCATTGGAGCATTACGCTGATAGTGCTAAAGTGAAAATAGTTCTGTAGTTGGTTATTACTTTCTCTTCAGGTAATAAGTCACCTCATAAGTGCTTAGGTACTAGTACATTTTTAAACAGCGAATTCTGATCTGATTAAACTAACTTTTTCACTTTGCTAATTTTAAATAGGTATTCAATTCGGTATGAAAACAAAATATTATTTGCAACAATCAAGGTAAGCATTTCTCCTCTTTCTGAAACAAAACCATAATCATGGAAATTTTGTGGTAGCATTGCATACTAATTTATTATAATTATTGTAGGGGGCTGGCCATGTTCCATCTGACTACTTGCCATTTGAAGTATTTGTTGCCCACCAAAGGTGGATAGACGGGGCTGAATCTTTGTAATAGCTTGACCCTTGCTGTATCGTTTACATAATAAATAATCTAAATTCAGTATCAGTGACAATTTTGAGAGCATCTCTATTTTGAGGCCTATTTGATATAGTTTAATTCTAAGCAAAAGTAAGATGAATGACATTAGTACGGAACATTTGACAAACCATCCTCGGAGTTGTACATGAAAGAAGCTTGCCAGTTCATGACATTTGTAAGTCGTGGTAGCAAAGGTCATGATTAAATCCATTGAACAAAGCTTAATTGTAAACTACTGTTCACCGAATTTGGCTCTATATGGAATGGAACAAACAAAGACCAAAAATAATGTCATTGCAAAAAGATAATGTGATGTCTACTGGAATTCTACACAAAACTAAACAAATGAAAGATAAAAAGGAGGTGTGTTGCGGCTTTGCGTCGGATACACGAGATAGATCGATTCGCCCTCACGTCAACAGGTTAGACCCTGGCGAACAATGGCCCTAAAACGATGAAACTTTCTGGAAACCAATTCTTTATTAGCTATTCAACCAAACAACACCCCTTTATAAATAGGGAGCTTCACGCCTTCACCTAACAAAACTTACTAAGTATAACGTATCATACTCGGAAATACAACTGTCAAACCAAAGCAAACTATCCATATAACCTATACTCAAAATACGATACGGACTCTACTATCGCTGCCTCTGAACAGAACTGCAACGCAGAGGCGTATGTGTATTGTAGCTTGTCTTGCCGTTGCCAATATTTACTCATCCTGGCGCTGCCGACTCGGAATCCATTGCGGACACTGCACGAGGAACAGTGGAACACCGCCGCAGTTCATAAGTTTGGCCCACAAATGCGTCCAAAACAGTTCCATCCTCATTGCGAAACAGCTCTGCCTCGAGCTGAAATGTAGGATAATGATCCTTGAATGACGTCAATGTCTCCCACGTAGCATCGGCCGCTGCACAACCCGTCCATTGGACCAATAGTTCCCAACTGCCACGATTAAGACGGGCACATACAATGTTGTTCGGTGTTGGAACCACACGACCATGAAGAATATCAGGAAGACTCACAATATCAGTAGGAGGCACGCCCTCGAATTTCTTAAGCAATGCAACATGAAAAACATCATGAATACAAGTCTGGGCAAGGAGCCAAAGACGATAAGCAACCAACCCAATTTTGTCCATCACCTTAAAAGACATGTAATAATATGGAGATAATTTAGTGGACCCTTCTTTTATAGCCGAAGCAATGCGATGGTGGAGATGAAGTCAAACCCAATCACCAACCTCATATGTCACATCACGCTGCAATTTGTCATGTTGTTGTTTCATGTAATCTTGAGCCTACAACAAACATTCCCGAATTCATCCAAGAACTCATCACGATCACGAAGCTATTTATCCACAGTGGCCACACGTGCGGTTCCTAGCTCATAGGACAAAAGAGTAGGAGGATCGTGACCATAAACCACCTGAAAAGGAGTAGTCTTCAAAGTGGTCTGAAATGACGAGTTTGGGTCGATCACACGAAAGACAATAGAGGTACATAACAATAATGTGGTTGACCACTTCTGTCTGACCATCACTTTGAGGATGAAAAGTCAAACTTAATTGCAATTTAACACCAACAAGACGAAAAAATTCAGTCTAGAAATTGCTAATGAATACTGGATTATGATCACTAACAATAGATGATGGAATACCATGTAAGCGAACAATCTCATCAAAGAATGCCCTAGCCACAGTACTAGCAGTGTAGGGATGACCCAAAGTAATGAAATGTGCATACTTTGAAAAGCGATCAATCACTGAGAGAATAACAGATCGACCACTTACTTTCAGAAGACCTTCCACAAAATCCATCGAAATATCTTGTCAAATAGAACAAGGAACGGCTAAGGGCTATAAAAGATTAGCAGGATGAAGATGTTCTGTCTTATTACGCTGACACACAGCACAACCTTTGACAAATTCACGTACCTTACAATTGGCTTAAGGATGATAAAAGGTGGAGCGTAAATGATGAAGAGTTTTCTGAACCCCTTCATACCCACTGCTATGAACTTCTGCAAGCAACTGAGACCATAACACTGATTCGGTGGGAACAAACACACCCTTCTTGCGGCAATAAACCATCTACTAACGACCAAGTCGGCGCTGCTGTTCCGACTAGTACTTGCGCTCGAAGCGATTGGAAAGTGACATTACTCAACATCTCGGTACGTAAGTCATCAAAGAGAGTGAATGTAGGTGAGGAAATTGCCAACAGAGCAGCAGTCGGAACTGAACCACTAGTGGCCGACGGTGCATGGCGCTGTGATAGAGCATCAGCTACGGTGTTTTGACGGCCAGCCTGAATTCAACCGCAAAATCATTGCCGAATAATTTACTAACCCAGGTATGTTGTAGAATTGTAGAAAGACGTTGATCAAGAAGATACTTCAAGCTATAATGGTTCATACATACCATGAATGCACTTCCCCACAAATACGGTCGTCAATGTCGTACTGCTTTAACAAGACCAATCAATTCACGTTCATAGGTCGCCAATTTGAGGTGATGAGGAGCCACTGCCCTGCTGAAAATGCAATTGGTCCCATACCTTGATGTAAGACAGCCCCAAATCCCGTGCTCGAGGCATCACAATCGACGAAGAAGGTCTTGGTGAAATCTGGAAGTTGCAGGATCGGACCAGTGATAAGAGTTGTGTTGAGAGCTAGAAAGGTTGTGTCAGCTTGCGCGGTCCATGCAAAGGCTTCCTTTTTAAGTAATCTTATCAATGTAGCTGCCACCTCGCCGTAGGATTGAATGAATTTACGATAATATCTTGTAATGCTGAGGAACCCTCACAAGGCACGGACTGTAGTAGGCGTAGGCCAGGTAGAAATAGCTTCAACTTCACTAAAATCCATGGAGACTCCTTAGCCCGAAATAACATGACCCAAGTATGCTATCGACTCAGCCCCAAAGGAACACTAACTGTTTGAGTGCTAACTGATTGTGGCACATTAATTGAAAGACTGCACAGACGTGTTGTAGATGTTTAGCCCAAGAGGCACTGTAAACCAAAATATCATCAAAAAATACTAGCACAAATCGACGAATATAAGGTTTGAGAACATCATTCATCAAGGCTTGAAATGTAGAAGGAGCATTGGTTAAACCAAAGGGCATGACAAGGAACTCGTAATGGCCATGATGAGTTCGAAACACTGTCTTCTTAATGTCGGTGTCATGCATGCGCACTTGGTGATACCCGCTCTGCAGATCAAGTTTGGTGAAGAAACGGGCACCCTTAAGTTCATCGACGAGTTCACCAACTACTGGGGTAGGAAATTTGTCTTTCACCATTTTGTCATTGAGTTGATGATAGTCGACACAAAAGCACCATGAGTTGTCCTTCTTACGGACCAATAACACCGACGACGAAAATGTGGATGTGCTATCCCTGATGATACCTTGTTTCTGCATCGTCTCGCATTGACTCTCAATTTCATCTTTCAACAATTGAGGGTAGCGATAGGGGCGAACTACCATGGGAGTCGTGTTGAGTAATAAATGTATGTGGTGGTCGTAGCGACGTTGGGGTGGCAAGCCATGAGCTCTTCGAAAATATCCGCGAACTTGGCCAGAAGTGTAGTCATCAAGGTGTCATTTGTTAATGCTGCCACTTGGGCGTGTCGTGCCAGGGCTTGCAAACTGTGCCAAATCACTTTATGATCATGCCGCCAAAAGGACATTGTAAGCTGCTCGAAATCCCACATAATAGGCCCCAATGTCCACAACCATTGGACGCTGAGGACGATATCAAATCCGGCAAGAGGGATAACATAGCAATCGAGAAAAAAATCCTCATGATCAATCTGAAGCCGCACCGCATGAAAAATTCCAGAACTGGCCACCTTGTCTCTATTAGCAACTGCTACCTTAATGGAGTTGCCGCTAGTTAGTGTGAGGCCTAGCCGCCATGCTGTTTCGGCCGTGATAAAATTATGTGTAGACCTAGAGTCAACTAGGGCGTGCATCTGCTCACCATTGACCGCCACTAGAAGTTGCATGGTCTTGCTCATTCGTATTCCCATGAGTGCGTGGAGGAAATTTCCACATCCTCTTCAGTTGAGTCCTTGCCGGTTCCTTCATCGGAAATTTCTAGTAAATAAATTCCTTTCATTGAGTACTTACTTTCATGTTTTCTAGAGAATTTTTCAGGACAATTGAAGCATAATCCCTTCATTCGACGTTCTGCCATCTCATCTGTTGTCAACCACCGGAATTTGGAGTTCGGTTGTTTGATGCTTGGCGAAGCTAGTGCTGCCACATGTGTGCCTACACCGACTGGAAGTACCTTTGGCACTGTGGAAGCTGAGCTGAACCCTAGGAGTGATCCACGGTTGGTATTGGCCGGCCAGCTAGTTCCTGGTAGTTTGGTCGTTGGACAGACGTCATCGTCGTCATCGAGCTCTAGACATTTTTCATATGCTCGGGCCAAACTCATGGCTGTCTCCAGGGTGGTAGGATTCTACAATTCAACATCGGTACGTAAAGGGTTGCGCAATCCGTTAGTGAATATTTGTACATGTTGTTTCTTTGTTATGTCATCGCAACGACACAAAAGGGCCAAGAACCGTTCTTGATAATCACCAACTGTGCCTGTGCGCCGAAGTTGAATGAGCTCACCCAAGGCATTGCTCCGGATTGGTGGTCCAAAACGAAGATTCACATGGTCTACAAAACATGGCCAGGAAGGAACTGTTTGAAATTTGGATAACATTTTAATTCTAGATTTTATTATGAGGCAAAGATCATAAATAACTAGTGATGCATAAAATGATACTAACAGCAGGCTACACAATGCACTTCTAAACATACTCAATATCATGATTATATCGAATATCTTGGTCGCATGCATGACTTACAAGATAGGTCGATGAAGAACAGAAGTGTGCAGACTCGATCACGATCTGATCGAAGACGTCATGATCTGACAAGCGGTCGCGCAGATGCGCTACCCAGAAACCTTATTGCCGCCCCGTGCAGGTGAACTCTGTGACAATGGTTCGGAGATACCACTCACCCTCCTTCTCGATGCATGCCGAGGAGAAGGGACGACTTGGTTTAAAACAGCACAACCCTCCAGCACAAGAAAATAGAGAGGAAGAAGCAGAATAATTGGAATGGAAAAAGATCTCATTTGGTCTGGACCTCTTGAAAACCTTTTAAGGGTCGAGTCAATTACTCTCTAGTAACTTCTCAATAAAGCACACATTAGAACACTAGTAACTACTAATTAAAAAACCAATTAATGGTAATTAAGCAGAATTTACCATATCCTGATTACACGTTGGTCTTCAGCTTTGACCACTGGTCTACAGCTTTGACCACATTCTCCAAGGGAGGTCCAAGAGGATCTCCCGAAGAGGTCCAAGAGAAACCTCCAAAGGAGTATGTTCTCTCCACGACCACCCAGAGGTCTTCCACGACCACCCTATGGTCTTCCACGACCACCCAGGAGGTCTTCCAGGACCTCCCCGGAGGTCTTCCGAATAGATATCAGCCGTACGACCTATTTGTGTATTATCCCTTTGCCTCACGAAATCTGGTTGTCGAAATCTCCATGGGAGGTCCAAGAGGAATGTTAGCAAAAGAAAGGTGGACTTGGTACATGACACATTCAAGGTCGCGACGTCACAAGTCACACGATTGCCACGTGAATAAACGTGCGTGCGTGCGTACGTGAGTGTGTGTGACTTTAGCTATAGTCCTCCTCATGTCACCCCATGACATGTATCACATGTATCAAGGGGTAGCAAGGACTCCACCTTATAAATTATTCTCCCACTAGTAGGCTAGGCAGTATGGGACTAAACCATGCATGCTTTGGAATTTAGGAATGAATGGGCCTTTACAAATAAGGGCCCAATTCTAACAATCCTCCACCAATTCCAAGGCAAGAAGCAAAGAGTAAGATAAAGACTTTTGTGCTGAAGAGTTGTTAATATACCAGTCTTTTCAAATGTAAGTCCTGCTGGTTGAACTTGCACCTAGAATAACAAGATTCATCTTCTCACAACTGATGAATGGACTATGCCTTGAATTCATAGTCTTTCGTGATTAGATTTCACTTGAAATCTCAACTTATACTAGACTGTCAAAGAACCAAGCCTAACCGGAGCTTTATATGGTCATGCTCCGTTATCTGCTTATGAGCTTTCTAGAGAATGCCCCTATTCTCATGAACTGCGACCTCAGTTAAGCTCAAGTAGGTGTATTCATTCTAGGTATCCTGTAGGCTAATACCTTTTTCCCTCATTAGACACTAGAATACATTAAGGCTTTAAGCCATCCTCTTCCATATAGTTGAGAATATTTTGTCTATTAGGACACGGGTACATATTTTATTAAAATGTACTCTCTTGTTCAAACATCAACTTATTTTTCCCATTGCCTAAGTTACAGGATCTCCAATCAAAAAGGTATGGGCTACTGTTGAGTTGTAACTCCAATGGGCCTCATTCCCATGTCCATAGACGCAACGGAAATCGCCTTCCGTGCTAGCCCTTTTGTGAAAGGGTCTGTCAGATTTTTCTCAGTTCGTATATAATTCACAATAATCACTCCGAAGTTCCTCAGTTTTCTGACAGATTTAAGCCTACGCTTCACATGTCTAGAGGACTTCATGTTATCCTTAGTACTTGTAACCTTAATCAACACTGTTTGATTATCACAGTACATTATGTCGGCCCCGGGAACGAAAGATCCCGAACCCTCTGTGTTCATACACCAGTCCAGGATTTCCGGTGTACACAGTTACAAAAATGATAACATAACCAATTCTCGTATTTCATTAATAGTAAATCAGAGTTCGATACAATTGGGCATTAAGCCAAATAAAGAAGTAAATAACACAGCGGAAATAAAAAGGTAGTAGTAGGCCAGAACGATCCGCCACAGGCAATCGTCTGGGGGCGTAGCCTAGGCGTCGGTGTCCTCACCGTCCTGATAGAAGTCTTCTCCTGAAATTTTGTTGCATAAAGCAAGCATGAGCACAACTACCGTGCTCGCAAGTTACACCCAATATGGAATTGTAATGCATGCATAAGGTAAACAAAGGACATTGGCAGGGTTATTTTGCGTAAAACAGCAGTTTAATTTAAATAATCATAATAGATTGCAAGGCCATTTTCATACAGTATTTAAAATCATAATTTAAATGACAATTGAATAATGTGGATAACCTCCAATGAAAGTGATGGATATCCTCCAATCACAATGGCTAACCGCCCAATTTGCCCACAGGACTAACCATCCTGAAAACATCTGTTGAAACCATTTTAAAACCAAAAACAAATCTAACTCAAAGTGGCTTTGCTAGCATGTCCATGATCATGACGCGCTATTCAATAGTTTTCTACTCTGCGAGTTTGTACAGCTTTACCCACACGAGATATTATACCCTTTGTGTCGGCCAATCCACGCTTCCTAAGGCGTGTGACAGAGCAAATATCACAAGGCCGTTACAATGATCTACCTCACAATACTCATGCCCGCTAAGGTTTCGCTTCCATTGGACTAACCATCCTCAGGAGCCCCTCTTGCGCCATGTGGGACTCTTGTCTAACCAACACCCACTCATACAACATGGCACGAATATCTATGAGGTATCCCAAATTATTAAGACAGGTCCTTCCCATACAGGACATGTGGTGGTACGTTTGGCATAGCAAAGGAACGCTCAAAGGCCGGTCCTTAATTGACTTGGGCGTCTTTCAAATTAAACCCTGGGCTTTAATCCTAACCAGATTAAACCCGTGCATAAACCTGCACCCACCTTTCATCCGTTACACCCAAGTCCAAACCATCTTTATTTTATTTAGTAAAACCACCTTTACAACAAATCTATGGTAAGACAATACCATAGGTTCAAGTTAAAACAAGTTTGTAAAGATTTGGCTAAATCCTCCCCAAAATCAAATCATGGTCTAAGTATTTGCTAAGCATTTCCAAACAATTTATCTATGGGGACAAGGGATGACATTTCAATATTCAATATTGGCCATACAAGGACAGTTGGAATATCTAATCATTTAAACAGGAATTTAAAATACTTGAATAAAAGTATGCATGCACTTAATAATTTGAAAACTGAATTTAAATAACTTTAAAATAGTAGGTGCAAGATGATCAAAGTATAACTTGCCTTCGCTGAAGTCTTGAAATTCTAATTCTTCGGAAGAATCAAATTCCCCTAATCGTAAGTAATCTAAACGTGAAAATACGACAAATCAATTGAAGTTCAAATAAAATCAAGACGACAGTTTAGACTAACTCTAAATAAAATAATTATATTTTATTTGACTAGATAATAATTTTATAAAACTTTATAAGTTTGAAACACTCAATTTGGAATTAGGAAATAAAAGATATGAATTTTACAAGTTTAAATCTACATTTGGATTTTAAATGAATTTCTAAATTCTAAAACAGAACTAAAATGATCTCCAAATTGAATAATTATATTTTATTTAGTTAGATCATAATTTTCTATGAATTTAGCAATTTGAATCATCTAATTTGGAGCTAAGATGAATAAGTTATGAATTTTACAATTTAAATCCTAAATCGCCATTTTAATCAATTTCCGAATTATTTTTCTAAAGGAAATTCTAATTATTGCGCATGGTGACGTCAGCCTGGGGTTTTCGGTAATTAAATCAATAAAATTAAAAATCGACGGTGGGACCCTCGTGTCGAGACACGATCCATGTGGACTTGGTCCACGGGCTTGGCTCACGGGTGGGGTGGAGCGTGTGTGTGGCGTGGGCGCCACGTGGCGCCCACGTGAGACTAGGTGCCGAGGTGGCGTTACTGGCGCCACGTAGTGAGCCACGTCGACTCGAGCCCGGCGACGCCCGGCGAGTGCTCGCGGCGGCCCCACGCCGGGCGAGGTCGCGGTGGCATCAACAGAGAGAGGGCGCCACGGGAATTCAATGGGCTACCTTGTGGCGAGCAAGCGGCGGTTTGGTCGTCGGCGAGGAGAAAGCGGCGGCTCGGGCGACAGTAAGTAGGAGACTCCGTGGTCCTCCGGCGACGAGAAGCGGGCGCACCAGATCGCGGACGATGGCGATGAAGATGGTGGTGGCGGCGATGACGCGAGGCAAGCGATGTGGCGCGCAATTGACGGCGGGTCGTCGCGGTGGTCGACGGCAACGATCGCAAATTCCGGTGAATATAGGGAGAGAGAGAGGAAAATGGTGGTGTTGGAGACGGTGAGTGAAGGGCTACCGGGGTGTTTTTATAGGGCAGGGGAGGTCGAGCGGCGAGGGGTTAGTGGAGGTCGTCTTGTGGGCGAGGTGGCGACGTGGCGAGAAAAAGGGGGAGCGGGCGTGGGAGACGTGCGGAGGTGGGCGCGGGTCGTGCGCGCTCAAGCGGAGGAAGCGGAGGCGGTTGGAGGCGTCCCGCTGCGAAGCTCCGTGCGAGCTTCAATGGCGGCGGCGCTGGGTGTCCACGCGGAGAAGAAGGCGGCGAGAACGAAGGGGGTGCGGGGCCACACGACAGTGGGAGGGCGAGAGGCTGGCAAGTGGGGCCAAAGGGAGAGAGAAAGGAGGCGCGGGTCAGCAGCGTCTTGGCCGATTGGATTTTGATCCAACGGTTGGCAGCGACGTGGGTTTGTCTTGAAACAAGCAGGAGATGGGCATGGAGACTTTCGCCCAATGACTGCTTTCCAAGTTTTGAATTGATTTTCTAATTTAAATATTTCGATTAATTCATTTAGGCTCTAGAAAATAATGTAAGTCCCAAAAATTCTAGGAAAATTCATGAATATCTCTAGGATTATTCGGACTCAAATAAAATAATTCTAACTTAAAGTTTATAATAGATTTTGAATTAGAATTTATTTTTGGTTTCCAACCATTTAAACAATAGTTTTTAAAATGCAGAAAATTCACAAATTCAAACAAGTTTTAAATTCTAACCAAATTCAAATTTTGGGCTGTTACACATTAGGATTGCCGGTATTGGTTTCTCAACTAGTGGTAAGTCCAATGAAGCTCTCTAAGCCATTCAAATTTTAATAAAGAGGCGTGTCTAGTGCTACGAGTTTTGCTTCCATGGTTGACCTTATCAATATGGTCTGTTTACACGACATCCATGAAACTGCAGCACCTGCAAGGGTAAACACATACCCACTTGTAGCTTTGATCTCATCTGCATCAGAGATCCAGTTTGAATCACTATATCCTTCTAATACAGATGGATACCTAGTATAGTGAATTCCATATGAGGTTGTGCCTCTCAAGTAGCCCAACACTCTCTCAAGTACCTCCTAGTGATCATCTCCTGGGTTAGAAGTAAATTGACTTAATTTGCTCACAACAAATGATATGTCAGGTCTTGTGTCACTAGATAGATACATAAGGGACCCAATTATTTGTGAATATCTCAATTGATCTCCGCCTAATCCCTTATTCTTTCGAAGCTTAACACTAGCATCATAAGGAGTTGGGGAAATCTTGCAGTTCTCAAAACCGAACCGACTTAAGATTTTTTCAACATAATGGGATTGGTTTAAAGTGATCCCATCCTCATTTCTGATCAATTTAATATTCAGAATAACATCTGCTTCTCCTAGGTCTTTCATATCAAAGCATCTAGATAAGAAAGATTTGACCTCGTCAATAACAGCAGTGTTTGTCCCAAATATAAGCATGTCATCGACATACAAACATAAAATCACTCCTTGACCCCCCACCATAACAATAATACATATACTTATCTGCCTCATTTACAGAAAAACTAGCAGATGTTAAAGTTTTATCAAATTTCTCGTGCCATTGTTTAGGTGCTTGCTTTAGACCATACAAGGATTTGATTAATTTGCATACCTTACTTTCCTGTCCAGAAATCACAAAACCACCCGGTTGCTCCATATAGATTTCTTCCTCTAACTCTCTATTAAGGAAAGTTGTGTTCACATCCATTTGATGCATGTGTAGACTATGGGAAGAAGCTAATGCAATAAGCACACGAATGGTGGTCAATCTGGCAACATGAGAGTAAGTATCAAAATAATCATCACCTTCTTTCTGGGTATAATCCTTGGCCACAAGTCTTGCCTTGTACTTATCAATAATACCGTTAGGCCTCATTTTCTTTTTAAAGATCCATTTGCATCCAACAGGTTTACACCCGATAGGACGTTTAATGATCTCCCAAGTCCCATTAGCCATGATGGAATCCATCTCGCTATGGACTGCCTCTTTCCAATACTCAGCATCAGGTAATGCATAAGCCTCTGAAAGAGTGTTTGGCACATCATCCATGAGATATACAATAAAGTCCTCACCAAAGGTTTTCTCAATCCTTTGTCGCTTGCTCCTGTGAGGAGCCTCTTGAACTAAATTGTTATCTTCTTCAGGATTTTCACTCATTAGTTCAGAGATGGTGGTAGGTTCAAGACTATTGTTCATAGTTTGATTATCCTCTGTTTGAGAAGTACTGCCTGTTGTTTTGCTTGCACACAAGTTTGGCACTTTAATCCTTTGACAATTTCACATTTTGGAATTAAATCTAATATGGACATTCTAGCAATACTATCAAAACCAACATAACAAAAACGAGAATGCCATATATTGGCATCACATTTATTCAAACCAGTTGCAACATTCAGATTATACTCTAAAGTACTCATGCGGAACAAGCCTCCGCTCTCATAGCCTTTACCAACAAAGTTACCAAACTTAGACAATACAATTTTATTTGACTCAAATACTAGTTTATACCCATCTCTGCATAGGAGGGAACCACTAACAAGATTCTTGTTTATGGTTGGCGCATGCTGCATTTTCTTCAAGTGGACAATCTTCCCTGAAGTAAGCCTCAGATCCACCGTGCCAACACCAAGAATAGAAGCATGTGACCCGTTCCCCATTAGGACGGAGGAAGCCCTGGCTGTCTGATAAGAAGAAAACAAGGAAATATCAGAACATATGTGAACATTAGCTCCAGTATCAACCCACCAATTAGTGGATTAACATGCTAAAAATACAACAGGTGGATTACCATACCCTCCTGTTGAGGCCTCACCTATGATCACGTTGACAACCTTTTTCTTTGGCTGTACACCATCCTTGCTCTTACGGAAATGACAGTCTTTCGCCATATGACCGTTTTTCCCACACACAAAGCAGGTGATGTTCCTCATATCCTTCTTTTTAGTTTTCTTCTTAAAGCTAGTTGTCTTTTTTTTAGTTTAAAGCCTTTGTTATTCTTGCCATATCTCTTCTCTATGACATTTGCATTGATCTGATTGTTCTGACTGGAAGTGCTTGGTGCATCTTTTGCTCTTGCCTTTTCTTCCACATCAAGGGCAGCAATGAGATCATCAATAGATATCTCTTCCCTTTTGTGCTTTAAGCCAGTGGCAAAACCCCGCCATGAAGCAGGAAGTTTGGCAACAATGCTCGCAGCCACAAACTTAGGAGGCAAAACACAACCTAGATGTGCAATCTCTCCGACCAGTAACTGTAGCTCATGAGCCTGTGCAACTATCTACTTAGCATCGTTCATGTTGTAGTCGAAGAATTGCTTGCACATATAGAGCCATCGACCAGCCTCAGCTTCGGCATATTTGTGCTCGAGTGCATCCCACAACTCTGTGGCGGACTTGAAGTCCATGTACACATCATAGAGCTAGTCGGATAGTATGGTCAGTATGCATCCAAGGGCTGTATTGTTATTTGTGTCAAAACGCCTGGTTTGTTCATCCGTAATTGGATACTGTGTATGGATCACCCACCACAGCCCCAAAGACATGAGCTAAAACTTGACCCTTGTCTGCCATCTACGAAAGTTCTGACTAAAAAACCTCTCAGGTTTCATAGCATCAGAAGCACCAGCCATTGCTAGATCACAAAAATATCCACAATAAGGTTTCTGGATTGTTTGAAATTTGGATAACATTTTAATTCCAGATTTTATTATGAGGCAAAGATCATAAATAAAATGCACTTCTAAACATACTCAATATCATGATTATATCAGAATATACTGGTCGTACAGACAACTTACAGTATAGGTCGATGAAGAACAGAAGTCGCGTGTTCGATGCAAGGCAGATCGAAGACGTCGCAGAAGTAAAGAAGCGATCGCAGCAGATGCGCTGCCCAGAAACCTTATTGCCACCCCGTGCAGGTGAATTCTACGACAATGGTTCAGAGATACCGCTCACCCTCCTCCTCGGTGCACGCCGAGGAGAAGGGACGGTATGGTTCAAAATAGCACAACCCTCCAGCACAAGAGAACAGAGAGGAAGAAGCAGAATAATTGGAATGGAAAAAGATCTCATTTGGTCTGGACCTCTCGAAAACCTTTTAAGGGTCGAGTCAATTACTCTCCAGTAACTGCTCAATAAAGCACACATTAGAACACTGGTAACTGCTAATTAAAAAACCAATTGATGGTAATTAAGCAGAATTTACCATATCCTGATTACACGTTGGTCTTCAGCTTTGACCACTGGTCTACAACTTTGACCACGTTCTCCAAAGGAGGTCCAAGAGGATCTCCCGAAGAGGTCCAAGAGAAACCTCCAAAGGAGTATGTTCTCTCCACGACCACCTAGGAGGTCTTCCAGGACCACCCCGGAGGTCTTCTAGGACTACTCGGAGGTCTTCCATGACCACCCAGGAGGTCTTCCAGGACCACCCCGAGATCTTCCACGATCACCCAAGAGGTCTTCTAGGACCACCCCGGGGGTCTTCTAAATGTGGAGAACAGATATCAGTCATATAACCTATTTGTGTATTATCCCTTTGCTTCACGACATCTGATTGTCGAAACTCCATGGGAGGTCCAAGAGGAATGCACGGTCAGCAAAAGAAAGGTGGACTTGGTTCACGACACATTCAAGGTCACGACGTCGCAAGTCACAAGTCACGCGATTTCCACGCGAATAAATGCGCGTGCATGCGTACGTGAGTGTGCGTGACTTTAGCTATAGTCCTCCTCATATCACCCCATGACATGTATCAAGGGGTAGCAAGGACTGCACCTTATAAATTGCTCTCCCACTATTAGGCTAGGAAGTATAGGACTAAACCATGCATGCTTTGGAATTTAGGAATGAATGGACCTTTACAAATAAGGGCCCAGTTCTAACAGGAACGTCTTGATTTCTCTCGAGTCGATAATACCATTGTTGTGCAACTCCTGTCATATGGTAGGAGGCTAATCATACTTTTTCTTCCTCCATTGTTCGTTGGCCTTGAAAAAATTACTCGTAACGATTTAGTCATGCTAACGGATCTTCTTTCCCATCGTTAGTTGGAAAGAGCAACTTATGGAATCGCAGTGCTACGCGGCTTCCAGAAGTTCCATCCTCCTCGTCATCCTTGGGTTGAACCTGACCGGTTCTTTTTCTTGCGCCGGAGATATCATCACGACCAGAAGCCTCTAGTGCCGCAATCCTGGTGTCCATAGCTTCCTTTGACACCGTGAGTTCCTGTAGCATGCGAAGCATAGTGTCCAATTGTTTCTTCATGTGATCGTCCATGGCAAGCGACAACGAGAAGACAAGCTCTGATACCAAAGATGTTGTGGCTTTGCGTTGGATATGTTATGAATAGTGCTTGTATTCATCATGAGGCCAATGGGCCAATATATATACACAAAGTACAGGAGGTGAATATGCAAATAACCCCTCATAACAATGGGGAATAACACATTATACATATATCTCTAACACCCCCCTCAAACTCATGGTGGATCAACAACACTGAGTTTGGAGAGGTAGAAGCCGTGCTGTGCTCGTGTCTGGGCCTTCGTGAAGAAATCCGCTATCTGAAGCTCTAAAGGCACATACTGAAGAGCAATCACCTGATCATGCACACAAGACCTCATGAAGGAAGCATCAACACCAATATGCTTGGTGAGCTCATGCTTCACAGGTCACGGAACATCTTGATAGCACTTTTGTCTTGTCGACAAGAGAGGAGTCGGTGTAGTGACAGAAACACCAAAATCCTCAAGTAACCACCGTAGCCAAGTAATCTCTGCTGTCAAGAGAGCCATAGCTCGCAACTTAGCCTCTGCACTCGAACGGGACACTGCAGTCTGTTTCTTTGTCTTCTAGGCAATGAGAGAACCACCAAGAAAAACACAGTAAGTAGAGATAGACCGGTGATCAAAGGGATTGTTTGCCCAAGTAGCATCCGAATAAGCCTGAAGCTGTAACGAGTTGGAGTCGAAGGTATCACAGAACTCGAAGAAGGTGGCTGTAGTGGACCTGAGTGGGAGCAGAGATGAACTGACTCAGAATGTGGACTAGATAAGTGATATCCGGACGAGTAACAGTAAGGTAGACAAGACTCCCAACAAGATGACGATAGCGAGTCAAATCAGAAAGATGCTCGTCATCAGAGGGTCGAAGGTGAACATTGAGCTCTATGGGAGTCTCAACAGTACGCTAATTAGTGAGAGAGGCGCGATCAAGAAGATCCTGAATATACTTCTCTTGGGACATAAAGAAACCATCTGGAGTGGAAGTAACCTCAATCCCAAGGAAGTAACGAAGAGGACCAAGATCCGACATAAGGAACTGCTCACTAAGACGAGCCTTGACAAAGGCAATGTATTCATAATCATCTCCAGTAATGATCATATCATCAACATACAGAAGAAGAAGAGTCCGACCACGAGACGAAGTGTGGACAAAGAGCACAGGATCATGATCACTAGCTGAAAAGCCAGCAGTAGTGACCACAGAGGAGAAGCGCTCAAACCAAGCACGAGGGGCTTGCTTAAGGCCATAGAGAGAGCGACGAAGGCGACAGATCATGCCCTCAGGAACAGAATACCCAGGTGGCGGATGCATGTAGACCTCCTCACGCAACTCACCATTAAGAAAGGCATTCTTGACATCAAGCTGAGAAATAGACCAGTGGTGAACAAACGCCACCGAAAGAAGAGTGCGGACAGTGGTCATGTGGGGCCACAGGAGCAAAAGTCTTGTCGTAGTCACGACCATGCTCTTGCTGGAAGCCACGAGCAACAAGACGTGCCTTATAGCGCTCAAGAGAGCCATTAGAGAGAGTCTTAATTTTATAGACCCACTTACATGTGATGGGACGAGAGTGAGATGGAAAAGGAACAAGATCCCAAGTACAAGTACGCTCGATGGCAGCAATCTCCTCGGCCATGGCATGTTGCCACTCAGGGTGACTAACAGCATCTCGGTAGGAGACAGGCTCATGAGTAGCTTCACCAGCAAAAGCAAAACGGGCAGGGGCTGAATCGACTGGCGATCGCGGAGAGCGTAGCAAAGAGAAGATGACCCATCAGGGGAAGATGGAGCATCAGGAGAAGATGGAACATCAAGAGAAGATGGCTCATCTGGAAGATCCTCAATACGAGGTCAACAAGTGTAGAAGAGAGGGGAAAATGGTACTGTAGTGGGAGGAGCCTGAGGAGCCGCAGGAGATGAAGCAGGCGGCGACAACAGCGGAGAAGCCACAAGAGGAATATGTGGAGACTCAGTGGGACGGGTGGACGAGGGCAAGACAGATATAGGTGTATCTAGAAAGGTCAAAAAAGACAGAGACTCCACAGAGGTAGTCGAAGGACAGACAGGACGTGGGTAGAAGGGACGAGACTCATCGAAAGTCACAACCCGAGAAATCCGCATCCGTCGACCAACAAGATCCTAGCACTGATAGCCCTTGTGCTTGGCACTGTATCCTAAAAAGACACACTCAACAGACTGAGCAGTCAGTTTGGTGCATTCTCGAGGGGCGAGGAGAACATAGCAAACGCAGCCAAACAGACGAAGGGCAGAGTAGTCAAGAAGAAGACCACAGAGACGCTCAACAGGGATCGCACCCTAAAGAGCAGAAGAGGGCTAGATGTTGACGAGATAGGTGGTAGTGGAAACAGCCTCGGCCCAAAAGTGAGGTGGAGTAGAGGTGGCAATCATCAGTGCACGAGCCGTCTCAAGGAGGTGACGATGCTTGCGCTCAACGACACCATTCTGAGCATGAGCACCAGGACAAGAGAACTGAGCGAGAGTGCCACCTTTCGACAAGGAAGCTGCTTGCAGTAACGAGAGACATACTTGCCAGCAGAATCAGCACGAAAGACACGAATAGGAGTGGAAAACTGTGTGCAAACCATAGTGGTAAATTGTTTATAGATAGACAAGGCCTCACTATGAGAAGACATGAAATATATCCAAGTGTGGCGAGAGAAATCATATATGAATATGATATAATATCGATGACCCCCTTTCAAAACGAAGGGAGCCAGACCCCAAACATCTGAATGAAAAATATCAAAAGGACGTTGAGACACTGACTCACTATGAGGATAAGGAAGCTGAATCTGTTTACCTAGCTTACAGCCCTGACAATCTAAAGACATGTCTCCTGAGACAGACCCCAGAAGGCCACGACGAACTAAAGACGACAGACGAGACCCACACAGATGACCAAGACAGTGATGCCACTACTGGAAAGAGCCGGTAGACGGGGTGGCAGAAGCGGAGAGACTAGCGGCGACAGTGATAGTGGAAGGAAGGTTAAGCCAGTCAAGCTCCCAGAGAAGCTGTGAGTCACGACGCCGAGGGCCGGAACCAACCAGAGCTCCCGTGTGGCGTTTCTGAACACAACAAGAGTCAAAGTCGAGAATGACCCGATAACCAAGGTCAGTAATCTGCCCAGCAGAAAGAAGCTGCATGGTAAGGTGAGGAACATGAGCAATAGAAGGAACATGAAAAGATGAGTTGCTAATTGGTCCTCGACCAGAGACAAAAAGAGAGGTACCATTAGCAGTAAGAACACTAACAGGAGAATCAAGAGGTGTAATGAAAAACAGAGTGGAAGAATCAGAAGTCATGTGAAAAGATGCTCCAGAATCAAGAATCCACGGGGAGGTGCCTGACTGTGGAGGTGGTGGTTTCAGAGTGCAGAAGAGTCGATGAGCGTAGCCGGAGAACCTGCCGAGGAGAAACTGCGGCAAGCGGTGTCAAAGTCCGCTATCTCTGCTTTCGGTGAGAAAGCGCTAAAAGAGTCAATGCAGACGTCGATGTAGAAGCACCAGTGCTAGTGCTAGTGCTAGTAGAAGAACGGCGTGAAAGATGCCGCTGCTTCTTATAGCACTGGAACTCAATGTGGCCAACCTTGTCGCAGTAGGAGCAGTGAGGACGGCCACTGCTAGAAGGAGGGCGGCCACCACCACCCATGGCAGCCGCTGGAGGAGACAGTGTGCTGAAGCGTGGAGCAGTCGGTGTAGCAGGTGGACGAGCGACGAGCACGAAGGGGAGTGGCAGCAGACCAACACCACTCAAGCGAATGGAAGCCATCGGTAGGCGGCGCTGGACGGCGCGGCGACCAAGGCAATGAAGTCTAATAGGCGGCACTGGACGGCGCGACGATTAGAGCTACTCTTTTTATAACAAAAAAATAGGCTAGGCTGGCTCGCACTAAAAAGGCCCAAGGCCGGCTACTCGCACTCGATGCGCACAGGGGGAACTAGGGTTCCCCCTGCTTCTACTCGTGCGGCGGCGGCGGCGGCCGGACCGGCTTCGGCGGGAGGCTCTCCGACGATGACGGAGGGCTAGGTTCGGCGGCGGTCGGCCGACCGCTTGTCGGCTCACCGGCAGTAGCCTCACGACGTCGGCTTGGTGCAAGCGGCGCTTCTTGGCGGGCGGCGGCCAACAAGCGGCAGCAATACGGGCGATCGATCAGCGGCGGCGGTGGCCACGAGGCCTTCGGCGACGGGTGACAACAATGGGCTTGACGCCGGCCAAGGCGGCGCGATCTGGCGAGCGGCGAGGAAGTCGATGGCGGTAGGCGCCGCAGCAAAGCGGTGGATCCTCCTCCTCGGTGGCAATGGCGGCGAGCGGATCCGGTCGATCCAGACCCTCGAAACCTGGCGACGGCGGATCCGATCAATCCGGGGCCCTCGAAGGCGCGGCGACGGTGTGGGAGGCCCGGAGCAGATGACGAAGATGCGGATCCGGTGGCGTCGGGGATGCCCGAGCGAAGGCGGCCTCGGCGGTTGGAGCGCCTAAGCGGCGGCGGTGGCGCGGTGGAGCGGCAGCGGCGGCGGTGGAAGCGGTGGCGTCTCGATGGCTACGGGGGAGATGAAGATGCTGGCGGAGCGGCTGTGGCATCGGCGCTTGCGGGGGAGGTGAAGATGTCGGCAGAGCGACTGGGGTCATCGGCACCTGCGGGGGAGGTGAAGATGGTGGCGTTGGTGGATCCGAGAGGCGGCGGCGGGGCGACTAGCGAAGCGACAGGAAAAAAAAATGCCTAGGTACGCTCTGATACCATGTTATGAATAGCGCTTGTATTCAGCATGAGGCCAATGGGCCAATATATATACACAAAGTACAAGAGGTGAATATGCAAATAACCCCTCATAACAATGAGGAATAACACACTATACATATATATCTAACAGGATACACGAGATAGTTAGATTCACCCTCACGTCAGCAGGTTAGACCCTGGCGAACAGCGGTAGGCGGGAGTAGGGATTGAGAGTAAGAATTCGGGAGGGGGTTAGGGATGGGGGAGGCCGTGAGGGGAGTTGGGCTAGGCCTAGGGGAGTTGGGGACGAGATTGGTTGGGCGGGCCGGGAGGATTGGGCTAGGCCAGGGTGGGATTAGGCTAGGATGGGAAAACTAGGTTTCTTTGATTTTTTAAATAATCCATTTTTATTAGAAATTACAACATTATACCTGTGATAATATTTTTTACAGAAATATACTCCTGTCGTCGAACCGTTGGGCGACTGGCCCCAATCGCCCAACGGACAAGCGACATCGAAGTTAGCGCCCAACGGTTCCGTGATATTATTGCAGTCGCCCAACGGATGGGCATTAGGGCATATCGCCTAACCGCACGACGACAGGGTCTTCTAGTCGCCCAATGGTTCAGCGACTGGATGGCTATATAAGCCCCATGAAGTCACCGCCCGAGCCGATGCGAAAGAAAAAGCGAGCATGAAGAGGAAGAAGAAGAGAGGGAGAGGAGAGGAAAGAAAGAGGAAAAAAAGAGAGGGAGAAGAAGAAGAGGAGAGGGAGAGGAAGAAGAAGAGGAAGGAAGATTCGTCCGTGAGGTAATTTTTTTACCTTGTAGTGTATTTTTTTGTAGTAAAATAGTTTGTGTAGATAAAATAATAGTGTAAGTAGCACCCGTAGAAAATTTTAGTTAGAGAAAAAAGTAAAAAATCGTAATGTTGTTAATTTATATGCAAGTAGCAGTGATAGAAAACATAAGTTAGAGAAAAAAATAGTTTGTGAGGGAGAATTAGTGGTGTTTGTGATAAGTATTGTAGTTGTGTCGGTGCATGCGTGACCGACTATTATTCGGTGAATAATTAGAAAGTTGGTAAGTAGTAGTGGGTACTTTGGCGGAGCGCATGAGGAGGATGAATTATTTGTATGGACTAATTAGTACAGGTTAATTAGTATGAACTAATTGACTTAGGTAATTGGTATAGCTCTGTAGAAGACTGAAACGCCACTTTGTAGCATTTTGGATTGCAAGTTAGCGTCAGAATCAGATAATGCCTGGTATGGAATAGCTCGGTTTTCAGGTTGAATCAAAATAGTGTATTGCACGTTCATTGTGCCCTCTGCCTGAGGGAACGAATGACGCCTTGGCCATGTTGTAGTGTAGTTGTTCACAATAGGCGAAGGGTCGTACAAATGTAAATTACAGTGTAGCAATACTTGCATATCGTGCGTTGCGATCTGACTAGTTGCAATATTAGAAATATTTGCAGGCAAACAATAAGTCATGCCTGTACCCACTACATTGAAAGTGCATTACGGTGTTGGCACCGTTCGTGAAGGTCTGTGCGGTGTTGACTTGAATAGTTTTTGACAAGCCACTCTGGTACACCCGGACAGCGAGAATGCACGAATCGTAGATGTGATGCACTGGCTCACCCGCAGCTTCTCCTTGGACCCTGAGGTGTGCAACGTCGTCATACAAAGGCTTTGGAGCCAGTCTCCCACGGACATTAGATGGGAGTTGAGAAGACTAATGCGCACGGCTGTGTGGAAGGGCTTTATAGAAGGCTATCAGCGCCGTGGATACGAGTGTGTGCTGCTTGTGCAAGCATGCCCAAAAGAAGCTATGTAGGGCCCCACCGCCGTAGATCATCCGGGTGGTAGGAGCAGCTCGGGTGCCCAGCATGTTGGTGAAGAAGAGGACCCAGAGGCCGGTGTTACGAAGGATTCGGAGGATGTTGCTCGTGACAAGCCTTACGCGGTAGATACCGGAGAGGAAGATTAGTCACCGTACGTTGAGCCTACAGGACAGGCTGATGAAGGAGAGCATAGGGAGTACATATTGCATCAAATGGATAGCGATGACTGGATAGCCATGGCTGAAGAGGAAGCTGTACAAGAGGACGACGAGGATAGTTCCGATGAGGACGGAGCTCCCATCCCCCAGGAATGGAATAGATTTGACGCTGAGGGTGTAGCTACGCATGACAAGCACGAATCGCCGTGGGAGTACCATGCCACGGAGGTTTGGTTGCACTCAATGTTTGCTGATAAGACATCCTTGCAGGATGCCATTAAGCTGTGGTCTATGTCCATGTAGCAGACGTTTTGGGTCGTGAAATCTAGCCAGGAGTAGTACACCGTCAAGTGCGAGCAGGTCGGTTTTCCTTGGAGAGTGCACACACACAGACCAAAGTATGAGACTCACTCGATTGTCTCGAAGGTGGAGCCACACTCCTGCATGCTCAGCAGTGTTTTGTCAAGGCATCGTAACCTAACGTCGACTTTCATAGCCAATTTGATGTATGGAGAGATAGTGCAGAAGAAGGATGTGGAGGTCAAGCACATTATGGTGGCTATTGAGAAGAAATTCAAGTACAAGATCAGCTACGCGAAGGCATGACGTGCGTAGCAGAAGGCTTTGGAAAGACGATTTGGGTCTTTTGAGACAGTGTACGACAACCTTCCTCGTATGCTTGGGGTCTTTGCAGAGAGAAACCGAGCACGTACACTCATCAGAAGGACAAGCCATCTAAAAATCCGCGAGGTTTTTTAATATTGCATAGGGCCTTCGTAGCCTTCGGTGCCTACATCGAGGCTTTTAGGCATATGCTGCCCGTAATCTTAGTTGACGGGACCTTTTTGACCGAGAAATACAAGGGACAGATCCTTATGGCCATTGGCGTTGACGGAAACAATCAAATTCTACCGTTGGCCATCGCATTCGTTGAAGGTGAGAATTACGACAGCTGGTTGTGGTTCCTTCGACATGTGAGGGTGGGAGTTGTTGGAGCTCGTCCTGGTGTGTGCATGATCCATGATCGCCACGCCGGGATGCTAAAGGCCATAAGAAAACTTCAGGAAGACCCCATGGGCGGATATGAGGAGTAGATGGTGCATTCGCCACTTGGGGGCCAACTTCTTCAAGAAGTTCTCGAAGCAACTATTGGTGAAGCTATTCAAGAGGCTGGCTATGTAGAACCAGCAGCGCAAATTTGATGCTTTATGGGCGCTGCTGGATAGCACAGCAGGAAACACGTGGACGAGAGGAACCAGGGACCAGAGTCTGAATCTGCTGGTCCGAGGAGGAGGACCTCGAGGAACATGGAGTGCTTCTCCCACTGGATCGAGGCCGAGCCATTGGACAAGTGGTCTCTGCTGCATGACACAGACGAGGCAAGGTACGGCATAATGACCACTAACCTTGCGGAGGTGTACAACTGGATTCTTAGGGGCCTTCGTTCTCAGCCCCTTGTCACCATCGTGGAAGGTGTTCTGTATAGCACAATCGGGTATTTCAGAGAGAGACATGCAAATGCTGCACTTCATGCCACCAACCCTCAAACACCGTACTGCTCAAAGATTACGGTATACATGCAAGCGAAGACAGAGAATGGCCAGTCGCATAAGGTGTATGTGATGGGCAATACGGAGCATCATTTCGATGTGTTCCTCCGGGATAGAGCCAGATTTGGGATGGCTCGTACTCTTGTGACCCACGAGGTATGCCTTGGAGATCATGTGAACGGACCTAGCTGTATGTGCAACAAACTAAAGCTCTTACACAAGCCATGCTCTCATGTCCTCTCCGCATGCGGGATTGTGCACATGGACCCTGCGAACTTTGTGTTTGAGTACTTCTTGAAGGATAGGGTGGTGCAGGCATGGACTGGCAAGCTTAGGGGGTTCAGGGTTGTGGATAACTTCGCCACCTTAGATATTGCAAACAGGATCTGGATTCCGGATATTAACATGTTGAAGGGTGGCAAGGGTCGTCGGCAGAGTCGTCGTATTACCAATGATATGGACGAAGTACAAGCCGGGGCATTGGGTAGACGCTGCAGGCGCTGTAGCCAGGAGGGCCACATAGCCAGATGATGCAAGGCACCAGCTGAGGAGTAGGCACTGGCATGGTTTGCGGTTGCACTTCTTCGAGTGTGCAAAGTGGGACCAAAATTGCAAATCAGTGTACATTGTCATATGTACTTCGTATTGTTTATGTAACTGTTTTGCTACTACCCAATTTTCATTTGATGTACGTACTGCCGTAGCACATGTATTGTATGTTGCACGTAATGTTTATGTAAGTGTTGTAGTACTATCCCTTTTTTTAATTACTTTTCAAAGTAAAAGTACTGTCCTGGTAGCCTAGTACTTTTTGGTTTGTTTGTTGACAAGTTAAATTTACTCCTACTTTACATTCGATGTTTTATTTGCGCATATTTGCTAACTTGAAGTTGTTTTGCAGGTATGTCTCATGACCCTCACGGATTCGATTGGAGTTTCGGCCTCCTGGAGGAGCGCATCGACCGGCTACATCGCGCGTCGCGTCGTGTCCCGCATCCTACGGGCGCTGCTGACACGACTATGTTGGGGGTGATCCGCATGCGGACACCTCGGGTGGCCTAGAGGCTAGACCCACGCCGGACAGATAGGTTAGCTTACGTCGACACTATCTTCTCGCCATACGTACCTTTCATACTGACTTTTTCTTGCTTCACAGGCTCAACGCTGCCAGTCTACTACCTCTCGCTCGAATGGTGCAGGCCACGGACGAGGATGAACCGGCAAAACCCGTGGTCAGCGACGACGGAGACGTCCATGTTGGGCCGGAGCAGTCACGACGCTTCCTGTTCGTCCGCTCCTTGCTGACAGCTCTCGTGGACCGATGACGGCCGGAGACTCACACTTTCCATCTCCCATTCGAGGAGATGGCCCCTACTCTGCAGGACGTTTCCCTACTGATTGGCCTCCCTATCGCGGGAGGTGTTGCCTTCCCGCAGGAGTCTCCGGCCGACTAGCACGAGGACCTTCTGGGCAGGTTTCAGGGAGTCCTTTCGCCTGTGGTCGCGGTCGGGTATTACGTCTTCCCGGAGGCACAGAGGCATGACCAGCCCTTGCGGTGGTTGTCGCAGTTCTGGGTACGTTTTCGACTACGTTCCCATTGGGAGCGCTGCACTCTCCTTTCCGTACTACGGTCTTACTATCTTTTCGTTGTATACAGGTCAAGCGGATGGATCCTGCCGTGGACGACCAATAGGTGTCACGCCACCTTGAGGTCTACTTGTTGTGGCTATTTGGTTGGGTCCTGTTCACCAGCAGCCACGACGACACCATCGACGCGCGGCTCATCATGTATGCTAGGGCCATCGCCGACGGGGAGGCCCCCCAGATCAGCTGGGGTTCGACCGCACTTGCCGCCACCTATCGTGGCTTGTGCGACGCAGCGTCTTTGCAGGCGAGGCCGAACTCGCCCTCGTGGTGTCCTCTCCTACCGCACTGCGGGTCGTCGAAAGTGCTTTAGCCTTGGGCGGTCCCTGTTGGACGAGAGCGGTCCGTACGGGTAGGAGATGTACAACGCAGATGAGGTGGACCAACCGACAATGGGCTCTCTTTGGTGCCGACGACGGGTACGTACTCTGTTGTGCGACTAATTTCTTCATATAACCGATCGTCCTATCTAATAGCTTGTGTTCCTTGCAGGTACAGTTCGTGCATATGCAGGTGACACGAGCGTACGAGCCGTTCGTGGAGTAATTCAATCGGCTCACGGCGGACGATGTTCATTGGGAGCCATACTCCCCTCAGGAGTTAGATGCCCGCGCTCCTCACGGCCTTTCCTCGCTGTGCCCGCACAACCAAGACTACTGGCTGACCCGCAGGACGCTTGTCTTCGATGTCTTCGTCGAGGACTACCAGGTGCATCGTGTCATACGCCAGTTCGGCCTACGGCAGGAGGTTCCAGTACCAGTCAGGTGGCCAGTGCCCGATAGCGTGCACGCGTGAGTAATCGGCATAGATGTCATGTTTTTGCTATCTTCTCGTACGCACGATTTCTAACTACATGTTACGTCTTGCAGCTTCAGTAGGAAGGGAGTCCATCGTGGCACGAACTGGGGGAGTATGATAGACAGGTGGGTAGAGCAGTGGGAAGGCGCGCTGCAGGACTGTGTGCAGGAGGACACCCCTTACGACCACAGCGTGTACGACGAGTACCTTCGCTGGTACGCTCCTCATACACGTACCAGGCTCGTGCTTGCTACAGACCAGCCCGTACCACTTGTCCTGACACCGACCGACACATACCATGTGCATTTCACGCAGGACGTGCACCGCGCGGTACGTTACATCCTACTTCGAAAACTTCGCTTGTGGCATCCCCAATTACAGTTTTCACCTTGTCTTGTTTTCATTGCAGGTGAGCATCGGTGCTGAGATTGCGAGGGACTGCCGCTCCTTGTTTCAGAGGTTCACCAACGATGTGGAGGGCACACGCGAGGAGGCGGCCCAGGCTTTCCGTCGTGTGGCTGTTCAAGCCACACGTATTGTCGGCCTTTTGTCGTGCACTATACGTGACAAGACATGACTTTTCTTTGTAAAGAAAGACATGACAACACTATACCTTCTCAGCTTTTCAGACCGAAAAGACACGACTCTGTAAAGAAAGACGTGACAACACTCTGCCTCGTCAGCTTTTCAGACCGAAAGGACATCACTCTACAAAGCAAGACATGACTTCTCTCTGCAAAGTTTGACGTGACAACACTATGCTTCGTCAGCTTTTCAGATCAACATGACAACACTCTACCTCCTCAGTTTTTCAGAACCAAAAGACAGGACTCTGCAGGAAATTTACCACACCATGCCAACCCTGTGTCTTATAAAAGGGGGTAGAAGAGATCTGGGATAGAACACTACACAACCAAACCCAACACTACACCAGAGCTTCCTTCACCACGCCAGGATGGACAACAGACAGAGGCAATGAGACCACATCCGCGAACTAGCAAGGGCTGCTGGGGCCCAGGAAGAGCAAGCAAGGGCTGCTGTGGCCCAGGTCGAACAAGAGACGCGTGTCAGGTTGGCAGCTCTTCGTAATGAAGCCCCCTGTAGCAGCAATGTCTTCTAGAACGTTCCAATCGAGCGTTCGCCGCAACACCCGCTAGAGGGGGAGACGCCGCCCCTCTGTTGGTGCAGGGACCCATGCAAGTTCTTCAAGTCCAAGCACCGGATTAGCCTGGGCATGCGTTACTGGGGTTGTGCGAACTACTCTAGTGACTATCCCGACCGACGTTGGGACACGAGCAGCTATTGGCAGCCGGTAAGGACTAGTTACAGTGTGTTCCCGTACTATTTCTCTTTCAAAGTACGCACTAACAACCTCTCCCATCTATCTGTAGTCCCTGGATCCGCTATGTGGCTACCGCAAGTGGATCGACCAAGAGATCCACCCACATGACCAGTGGTCTCTCGACTTCGACGAGTGAAATGATAAAAGAGACCGCGAGATCCGGGAGGAGCAATGCCGCAACGACGAGCAAAACAAGCGCATATGTCGGGAGACGAAAGCTCATCTCAAGGCGTGTAGGCGCAGAGAGCACGAGGCTCGCGAGAGGGAGCGCGAGAGAAAGAGGGAAATGGTGGCCGAGGCCAAGGCGGCTGGCGAGGAGTACAACATCGAGCTCGGAAGGAAGGGCAAATGGCCTCGGTTCACGCAGTAGGTCAGGTCATTCTGTAGTAGTCCTCCATCCTACCCACCATGTTTTTTACTATCCCCTAAAGGCACATGTACTTACATGGTCCAGATGCTTGTATCACAGTGTACCGTAGTAGTAGCGAGGATGACTAAAGCAATTAGCCGAACCATCATACCATGTGACTACGTGTAACATGCTTCTGTTCGTGGACTCTAATGTAGTTTTGGTTCCGTGCCTCCACTAAGCCATCAAAGCAAGTCTATATTGCAAGTATGCCTCTTCTAGTGGAATCCCAGAAAGAACCATTTGCACCGACATCGAATCCTCCATGTTTTAGGGCATCTTCATAATCACAACGAGCATTCTCAGCCCCTTCAATCATATTCTGTATAAGCTTCATAAAGTACTTCATTGACCGCCTGGCTGTATACGCGTATATGTTCAGACGACTTCATCGAGGAGAGACTCCAATAGTACTGGTGCCTTTTTATCCCACTTCTAAAAGACGCTAACCGCCACCCGAATGAAGCCCTAACCCTAACCGCCACCTGAACAAAACCCTAAACGGTGTGCCACGAACCCTAACCACCTTTCCACGGTCGGCCACCGCAGGATGTTGGCGCCCCTTCCGCGCTCCGCCACCACAAAGTGATGAAGAACACCATCTATCAATCCAAAAAAAGATTTTCAGACCATGTGTGTATTTACGCTCAGTTCAAAGGATGGTCTTATATATGGTTCACACATAGATTTTCTACTTTTAAGTTATGGATAGTTCGAGATTAACTTTCAAATATTTTTTAAAAAGAATTAACTAATAACCAACAAGCACGCAGCTTCCCTCCTGTCGCCGAACCATTGGGCGACAGGAATCCTATCGCCGTGCAGTTAGGCGATATGTCCAAACGCCATCCGTTAGGCGACCGCCATAACGTCGCTTGTCCATTGGGCGCTAACTTCAGTGTCGCTTGTCCGTTGGGCATCGGTTCGATAGGCGATTGAAACCGACGCATAACGGTTCAAATGATGACGAGTATATTTCGTAAAAATATTTCCGCATGTATAATGTTGTAATTAATAAAAAATAGATTATTTAAAAAAATTTCAGGTTTCTTTTATGCCGGGTCGGCCCAAACATAGTCCAACTGGCCCGTGCGTATCGTGCTGCCTAACGTACCACATCCTCAGATCAGTTCGGCCAACCATTCATATCGTGCTGTACCAATCGGACCTCGGCCCGGCAAAAAAAACATGGCCCAAGACTGAGGTCAGTCGGACACGTACAAAGAACAAAGCATTTGCCTTTCGAGGAAAGTAAGATAAACGAAGCATTTGCCTTCTGAGAAAAGCGTTAGAAACAAAGCACACGCGTCGCTACTACAGCAGTTGACGCCTCGGAGAGAAGCACACGTGTTACCCTGCTGCAGGAAGAAGAGTCCAGATGAGCACAGTCGCACAGGTTCTTTGGTATGCGGCGCATGCCGTGTCCACGAACTCCTCTGCACCTCACCTCGGTTCGCGAGCGCGGCCAGACCATCCATCCACCCAGCCACCGACCGAACCCATGGAGCAGCCTCACGCCGATCAAATGCAGTGCGCCATCCACGGCAGCGACTCGCCGGCGAGCGCCCAGCAGCAGGCCGGTTGTAACCAGCAGGATCAGCACCAGAAGCAGTCCCCTGACTGCCAGCAGCAGTCCACTAACGGAGTGGGGGATTTTTTGGGGGGAATTATTATGAATTTGAACTAAATCCCAAAAATACTCCCCTCATCCAAACACCCCCTTACAGTTATTATACACAGCCTGTTATTCTTGGAAACTTTTTATGAACTTTTGCATGAAGTTTACACGATTTTACTACACCGTATTAAGAGGTTGCACATGATATTTCCCTTGCATCTGTATTTAAACTACTATATAATATAAGAATTTCGAGTTTTGGGTCCACATTAGGTGTCTATCTTTGTCGTTAAAATTTGTTTACGTTCTTTCATGAAAACAGAATGCAAGTATATTTTTCCTATGATTTGCAGTTCTGGGCTACTGGGCCCTTAGTTTCATACCAGTACAGCTCAAAACAGGTGCTCTTAACCAGATAGTTACATAATGGCATGCACATCATCAAGGAGTCTTTTTCCATTACCAGAATATTGTGGAGTGGCACTGGGAACAATCTGACAACTTCTTTATGTTCCGTTGTCTAATGAGTAGTTACTTTATGTGTTACTGTATCCAAAACTGTTATCTGAATTTGGGTGCCTATTCTTCTTCTTAATGAAAAAGATACCTAGTTCCTTCTAGGTATTCTATAAAAAAAAACTGTTATCCGCTATCTTTATGAGATAAACAGTGACGATTTGAGTCCTTAGTTGTGTTTGTATATCAGGAACTGTGCATTTCAATTTATCTTTATTTATGTTTTGGGTATTGGCTCTGGATCCTTATTCTTGGAATCGTGCTAATAATTCATGTTCCCACCACCCGTGAGGCCGTGAATACCAGCTGTTCGATATAATGCCACTGACTAGCACCATGAGAGCATCACCCCAACCAAAGTCTGCAAGAATGTTTGGCAACAGCAGTAATACCATCGACAGGATCAGCAACCTCCCTGATGTGCTGCTCCACCACATCCTATCCTTCTTGCCAGCACAGGTGGTGGTGCGCACAAGCATGCTCTCACTCTCACATAAAGTGGCAACACCTCTGGACCTCTGCCCCATGCCTCAACCTCGACATAGAGGACTTTGGTTTGGATGAGTATAAGTTACTGTCGGTTTGTGGATCACTTGTTGCTGTTTTGTGATGCGAAGCCGTTGGATAAATTCTGTTCCCAGGGCATTAGTGATAATAATATATACGAGGCCAGCTTGTGGATCCCCCATGCTATCAAGTGCAATGTCCGTGAGCTTGAGTTTGCTTCATACGAAACTACCGAGCCCTGTATTCAGTTAGATGCTAATATTTCCTTTGCTTCGCAACACCTAAAACGCTTGGCGCTTACAAAAGTCTTATTGGATTATAATGTCTTTGGGCCGGCCAATGCATGCCCTGTGTTGGAAGATCTACAGTTGATAAATGTCGTCATTCAGGTGGCTGAGATCTCATTGAGGTCACTGATGAAATTGTGTGTCCAAAACTGTGATATCGCTGTCGGGGACTTTCTGATTTCTGCTCCTGGTCATGTCGAGTTTGTTTTTGACAGACCTAAGACCCAGACTGGTCCAGTACTCAAGAACCCTGAATGCGGCCTCGATCAACCTAAACAATGCAGATAACTCTGGTGGAACTCGAGTTAACTATTGTATGCTTAGTGGTCTCTCGCATGCAACAAGTTTGAAGCTGTTCGCTCCACTGGGAGAGGTATTTTCTGATGCTTTTGGTGGATTGATATTTGCGTTTTTAAAGCTAGAAATTTTCATGTGACTGCCTTGTAGCTAAGCTGTACTTCTTATGGAGGTGAACGTGGTCGATTCGTACATTAAAAGAAATATCAGGAGCTTATATACAAATTAATGTAGCTGAAGCATTCTTATCTATAAATTAATGTAGCTAAAGCATTTTATGTCCCCATATGGTCTAACAAAAATGCTCTTATTTGTTCATAATTTTAACTACTTTCTTCTTCTGCTGCCCAATGTTGATATTGAATCATTTTTTATTTTATTTTCAAACATATAGGCTACATTGGAGAGAGAATTACATAATTTCCTATCTGAAGAGATTATCTGTTGATGAATGGTGCACTCCTGATGACTTGCAGTGCTCTGCTTCCTTCGTCACTCGCCTATGTTACAGGAACTTACTCTTCAACTTCATGATACGGTTTGTTTCTTTTATCCCTACTTTGGATTTATTGTGCACCGTTGAACATCTTAAAGAATATTGATTCTTTAAATGCAGAAGTGTTAAACGCAAGGGAATAGAAGGGCGATCTTATTGGTTTAACCGATGGCGGTTTAAAGGATTTTGTTGATCTAGAACTTGTAATTGGGGTTGCATGACTGGTTTGTGAGCTAATGCTTTTCTTTCTTCTGTCCTATCTGAATTCCAGTAATGTACAAGGTTGCAGACAACAGATCTTGCCTCTATATTTTTGGTCTGTATCGTGCCACTGCCGCCGTAATCTACAAGATATTTCTCTTTATGTTGATGTTGGAGAAATAGCAGCCGAAGATTTCTGCTAGCCCTAAAGAAACCAGAAGTGTGGCACATGGAGATTGTATTTATTTCTTACTGGTGAAAAATCTGGCGTCTATTTTGTATCACTATCAATGTGGCTAGAAAACTTACTACCAATGTTGCTAGGGAAGTGATATAGGTGATAATTTTGCAAATAGTTCAGTGATATCCCCATATATGCGCACAGTTGTGTAGTAACAACGGAGTGAGTCATAAGCAAGATTTCCAACTACTGAGTGCTTCAGACATTTTTGTTGACAGGAGAATTCCTCAGGCACGCAAAGTGTTCTGATTTCCATACCAAAACATTCACACGATACATGGCAGTTCGACATCCAGGGACTGTTCAATCCAGCATCAAATAACAAAGTCTGCCTCAGCCCTCAGGCACAAATGCTTCTCACGCCATGATGCAGGAAGCTAACTGTAAACTCTTATGTTTATACATGAAACCGATTACAGTGAATCACTGCACCAATCTCAAAAGGGGCGAAAGCAAACTGTGCGGCATTATCAAATTCTAGCATCGCATCTGATCTAGAAATAAATTCTTAAGGCCAGAAACGACAACTTTTCACTGAACAGTCATTGAGAGAATCTGGCGTGCCATCCCAGGGTCCTGCTGAAGCAGCTCTCTTATGTTGTTCTCCACTTCTGCCAACTGTTTCTCAAGGTATTCTTTGGATGTCTGATCATACGATACACCATATGTAAGTGAGGAATCAAGCCTTGTACCCTTGGAATTTCAGCACAACCAGATAAGAAACGGAATTTGAGTCTCAGGCATACCTGCATCGATGTTATTGCACTCTCACTATCGTTTAGCTTTTGCTCTTGCTCATTCAGCAGGAGTGATTTTGGCTCCAAAATAAACCTAGAAGTAAATTGATGTTAAAAAAGCATCGTATTATAATTACAGTATACCATACAAGAGCATGAAAGCGACTCTCCATGGTAAAGGCTGATCTTCTTGATTTACTTACACTTTTCCTGCAAACAAAAGAAGGAGCCATCAAAACCTACAGAGAGCAAGATATATTCGGTATGGACTCAAATTTGGATGATTGCATTATTCAATGTGCAATGATGGAAGTCATCAAAATGTTTAGGATGGAAACCATATACACTAAATTTAGTCAACCAATTGGAAATTGTAATGTTCATTACACAAACACAAATGGCAACATTAAATCACTATAGCAATGGCTGGAAATCACACAAAGCAAGGCATGGAGCCAATGACAAACCTCCAGGATAAGTTTCCATGCCAAATCAATTAGGCTGCTTTCTTAAGAGTCAATCATCTGTGTGGCTGTTTTAAGATGTTAGGCTGCAGCCACAAGACCCATAAAGATCAGTATGACACTACCACTATTCACTTGCCACCACTGGTCTACTAAAAAGGTAACTATAAAAGGCACATGTTATGCAAGTAGGTCCGCATATTTCCTCTCCAACTACATAACAATAAAAAATAAACTGCAAACTACAATCATAATACAGGACGGATTTCCAAAACTTCTAGCTAACATAATAGTGTGCTAATTCCAAACATTTTTCAAAGCATATATTAGGATCAGTTAACTGAAGCACGACTTTTCAGAGTGCATTGCTTCATAAGTTCAGAAAGTAGATGATCAAAGCTTGAACCAACTTTAGATGAACGTAGTCAGTATTGCCACCTGATCAATGAGTTTCATCATTTGGTACTACACACATGTTTCGACATTACTTTTTGGCAGCATGTTAGCAAAGAAGGCATTGGTCTTCAACACATTTCCAGCCAAAAAAAATACAAGAAACATGTGCAATCTTTGCTTCAGATAGCAAAACAAGATTATCTAGTGAAAGAGAAGTCTTTATTACCAACGGTCTTGTAGGTGTTTGTATCATCCGGCAATTGGCGAAGTTCCTCCAGTGTAAGGTAAGCACGCTTCTTTTCACCCTCTTTAGAGTGCATCTGAGTGTGTAACTGATGAAGGAAAAATTCTGTTAAAATAGAGGTTCTATGTCAGGAAATCTTTGGCACCTATAGGCTAGAGTTACTAAAGGAATTTCCGGGGGAAAAAACTTCCATCATATGGATATCCATCACAAAGCTAGAATCCCAATAAGATAACAAAATTAAAATTATTAAATATTATTTACAACATCCCATATTGTACAAGGACCAAAACAATGTGATAACGTTACACACAGCAAACTACTCAAATCTATTTCAGCGATCTAAAAACTAAATTTCTTATTCAACTCATGTTTTGCACTAAGAAAAAACAAGCTAGAACATAGTGTAAAGCAAATATTTTAACTGTTAAAAGGCATCATTTATCGCTTGAATAAAGCCAAAGCTCTTTGACCTTGACACTGGCCTTTTCTATCTAGACATGAATTATTTGTAATGAACCTTAGATCATTACAGGGTAAACACTATCAGAAAGAAGGCCGGACGGCATCGGCTTCGTGGGATGAGAGATTAGACTATAGACTGGGATGATAGAACCTTGAAAGAGAGACTAGATTAATTCATCTTTCTTGCTTGATAATGGATATATGCTATCCCTTTTATAGGAACGACCTGACTTGACGTCTACGAAACAATCTCTATTTTTAAGAAAACTTATCTGTATTAGATAGAATACATCTCTAAGGAAGTAAACTCAACTAATAAGGAAACTAACCATTCTATCTCTATTTCCTAACTACTAATGCACCCGTGGGGGCCGGCATGAATAGTGCGCGGTGCTACAGTACGCATGTACTGTTCACGGATGAACAGTAGCCAGCCCATGACAATTACTCCCCTCCTTTCGCGACAGCTCATCCTCAAGCTGTGGTGGCGGCCATAGCTGAAGCCCTAGTAGACCCCATGTTAACGAGAAATTGCGATGGCGATATGAGTTCTTGGAGATCGTTGCCTCCACGCACGGTTGCGGCAAACTCACCGGTTGCTGCGACAGGCATGGTAGCAACCCTGGTAGCGTCACGGTGGCCACCGCGTACTTCGGTAGGGCCACGATAGGCTCTGGCAGCTTCGCGACAAGACGTGGCAGCACCGTTAAAGGTTTTAGCTCGCCACGGCGAAGCCAGCCGACGCCACGGCAAGCCTTGGCGAGTCAGAGTCGCCACGGCAGATGCGACAACGCCGACGACAGTTCCGGCAACGTCATTGTGGGTCTTGGAAATAACACTGCCGCCGCCTCTTGTTGCGCCTTCTTCTCCTTCTGATCTGCAATCATCTTTTCTAAAGTAGCATGCATGTCGAGGAAGATGGCCGCCATCTTCTTGTCATTGTCGTTAGTACTCATGGCCATCTTGTTGGCGTTAGCCTTTATCATAGCCAACAACTCGACGGCAGGTCTGATGGTTTGATCTGTTGCCATAACCATGGTAGCAGAAGTCGTGGGAAGGGATCGACTGCTCTGATACCAAATGTAATGAACCTTAGATCATTACGGGGTAAACACCGTTAGGAAGAAGGCCGGACAGCATCGGCTTGGTGGGATGAGAGATTAGACTATAGACTGGGATGATAGAACCTTGGAAGAGAGACTAGATTAATTCATCTTTTTTGCTTGATAATGGATACATGCTATCCTTTTTATAGGGACGATCCGACTTGACCTCTGAGAAACAATCTCTATTTTTAAGGAAACTTATCTGTATTAGATGGAATACATTTCTAAGAAAGTAAACTCAACTAATAAGGAAACTAACTATTATATTTCTATTTCCTAACTACTAATGCACCCGTAGGGCCCGGCATAAATAGTGCGCGGTGCTACAGTACCGCATGTACTGTTCTGGGTGAATAGTAGCTGGCCCATGACAATTGCTAGAAGCAATGCACCCATCAATATAGCCAAGCCTTTTTCCAAAAATAAAAGAGAGAGATTCAGTATAGCAATGTGTTGTAGGCGACCAAATAAACCCGTAATAGCAAACCCCAAAAACTATGGTTCTGGCATTAGAGCTACAAACAGAAGAATATCACACTAATTCATATATCAGTAAGGGCCAAAAGGATGATCCCCCGAATTAGTGGCCAATATATTTTACAGCTTTGGTTCTCTATTTCCAGTCAAGGGGCTGTATGAGTTATCATATGGTATACTAAGAAATATACCAGTAGTATAGCAAAATATACAATGTGTCAACTAGAGGACAATAAATAGATTACTGTAAATCATCATTAGTTTAACAAACCAGCTAAAAGTTTTTTTAATTAATCAAAAGATAGATGTGGTCCAGCAGAACTCCTCCAAATAAGCAACATAACCTTTTTATCTTCACTTGCAAAAGAACTCAAAATTTTCAGTCCCTTTCTCTGGAATGGTCATCTTGGAACAGTTATTTGTGAAATAAAATATCTGTTAACTCACAAAGTCACAACTCAACATATATTACCAACTAATTTTAATATAGGTATGGCTCGGATGCAAATCATGATTAGTTAGACATATATGAAACTACAATTCGGTAGCACACAGTGTTCCATCCTGCAAACCTAAATAATCAAATATGTTCCCAATAATCAACTATACCAAAACATTCAATTATTCCGTGTAATTTCAACTATGATCTTTATATCACACTTCATTATTCGGAGTGTTACGCACCTAATTTTGCAAGAACCAAAAGTTCACAAAAGTAATCACTCCTAATAGCTTGACAGCCACCTGAAAGGGTCTGGAAAATTTTGGACAGTTGCTGGCTAATGTAGTGCAGCAATATGGCTTCGAGCAAAGAAGCGCAAAACTTTATTATGAACTAAGCGTCAATTCGCAAAGTGCAGAGTCAGCTGAAAAATAATGAAACTTTTGAAGTAGAAACAAACTTTCAGGACGCATCGAAAAATGGACACCGAGACTATCAAAGCAACAACCTAAAACGCACCAGTCGCAAAGAGATTCCCGGAACTAATCTAGACAAAATGGGTTAGTTCGAACAGGTAGAAGAAGAAGGAAGGGCAGCGAGCTTGGACCTGCTTGATCTTCCCGGTGGTCTCGATCATCCGGCCCTGCAGCTCCACGAAAGCCTGCGGGCGCGCTCAACGCAAGCAAAGCAAGTTAGAAGCTAGCACCGAGAGATCGGACGAGGAAAAAAAAAACTAGCAAGAGCACGCGCCCCGCGGTGAGATTCGGGGGCACTTACCGCTCGGTTGGCTTCGTCCGCCATCGGAGGGGTGGACAGGGACCAGTCAAGAACCCTAATAGCAAGCTGGAATCGAATCGAGCGGAGAGGAGAGGAGACAACGGCGATGCCCAGGATCGGCCGGGCTAAGGAGACAGCCGCAGCTTAGCAATGGCTGGATGGATCGGGTTGGTTCATAAACCGGCCCAAATAAAGCCCGGCCTGACTTTTTCAAGTTTGGGCTCAGGGCCAACTTCTGAGCCTACATAAATCGATAATTTTCTTTTTAACGATAAATCGACAATTTGTAGAAATAGCTTAGGGGGAGGGACCGTCTGGAGTAAAGTGTTTTTTTTTTCAAAAGAGTGCACTTAGTTATTATTGCATCCTTAAGGCTCAACAACACAGGAGTGGCATTATATAAATATCGCTTTTGCTATATCAGTCATCAAAATTTTTCTTAAAACCTAATCACCTATAATTGGACAGTACTAAATCTAAAATTGTATTACCAAGTAACAAGTAATTTTAACACAGTTTTACTGTAACTTTTAGTTCTATTTGTTTTTGTATTTATAGGGTTCATCTAGATTTATTTTTGTCTAGTTTAGATTTTTTTTTAGGGTTCACCTAGATTTACTTTTGTTTAGTTTTTGTATTTGTAGGGTTCACCTAGATTTGCTTTTAACTAGTTTAGAATTTTTTAAACATAAAAATAAACAAAAACAATTGGATGGTGATTCAACGTACCGAAGAAAGTGATTGGGTTTTAAGAAAATTTCAGACGATTGTAGCTTAGTCGGCCCCTATAAATATATATACAATTGGATCCGTTCCTACTGTTTTCATTAAAAAAAACACACACTAAAGTGACGGGATCAAATCGTGAAAAATCCACAATAAACCACCTAGCGTGTAATTTGCCATTGAGGATATAACAGTTAGAGAGGTTACAATGAAGATGTGCCATTAAGGATATAACAGTGCTTGCATGCTCCGGTGCCAAACAGTACCGTGGCCATCAGTACTCCCTAGCTCCAATTGTAAATATAAGATGTTTTGGACACTGATATGGTCTCCAAGGTGATACTTCGACTATCATTTCTATGAAAAATATGTTGTTTCAAATAAAAATTATTATACACTATTGGGACATCTTTGGATTGGAGGAATTTCAAAGGTTCCCGTTCCTATAGAAATTTTCCCAATCTTGATGTTTGGAATGGAGGATTCCTCACTTTGCATTCCAAGGGATTGGTCCCCAATCTTATGATTTTGGAGAAATTTAAGGGCACGTTTTGAACGCAGAAATGGAGAAAAACATACGAAAGGTATAGGAATGTAGTGCCAAAATAGATGATTGGAAAACAAAGAAAAAAATATAGAAAGAGGCATTTGGAACGTAGTAATGAAAAACAGAGGAATATTAAAACATAGAATAATATAAAACATTAGTAAAAAAATCCATTCGACCTCACATACAGGTGGGCAACTAAAAAATTGAGATCCCACCGAACAGAATGACAAATTGGTTCTCATCCCCATTCGCCATCTCATGTCGCTCAGATCTCATCCTCTCTCTCTCTCATCTCTCTCATCCGCCAACGACAGTGGCGGCGGGCCGGCGAGGAGAGATCCGCGAGCTGGGGCAACGATGGCGGCGGGCCGGCGAGGAGAGCTCTGCGAGCTGGGGCAACGGCGACGATGTCTAGTGGGGATCTCCACACGATGCATCGTGCAGGGCGGCGGCGGCAACAATGGCGGGCCAGTGAGGAGGGCTCCGTGAGATGGGGCTACGCCGGCGGCGGGCTGGCGTGGAGGGACAAGCTGGGGCGACGGCGGCGGGGTTCTCCGCGAGCTGGGGCGACGACGGCGGAGGGCCGATAGAGGTCTCCACGCGGCGGCAGCTTCAGGTCTACAGCTGCACGGTGCATGTCTCACCTCGATCCTACGCAAAGGATTGGAAAAAAGACGTTCGAGCCAAAGTTTTTGCTTCCTGTGAAATCCGTAGGAAAGGAAAACATTCCAAAGGAATACTATTTACAATTCCTTTGTTCCAAACGGTAGTTTGGGGAAACTTTTCAAAGGAATCGATTCCCTCGAAATTGTTTTGATTTTCCCGATCCAAACAGGCCCCAAAAAAGAGCCCAGACCTCTTGGAAAAAGATTTTTTTTTTAAATAATATATTTTTTATTCAAAAATACAGAAATAATACCGTTTAATTTTTTTTTACAGAAATAATCTTGTATCGCCGTACGGTTGGGCGAGTCCTACAAGTCGCCCAACCGCAGTACGACACATATTCAAGTCGTCCAATAAAACAGCGATTTAAACGTTCAAGGCGTCGTCGCTTCATGGCATGGCGACTTAGATAGAGTCGCCATACGGTCGAGCGAATTGCTCGCAGCTCAATCTAAGTCGCCCAACAGTATGGTGACTTGGGGCGGCTATAAAATCCGCGCGCGACCGGGCCATCGCCATTTCATTGAGCGAACCGACGAATTCCAAATTGAATCGAGAGGAAAGGAAAAGAGGAGAAGGAGAGGGAAAAAAGAGGAGGGGAAGAAGAAGTGGAGGAAAAAGAGGTTCTTCGTTTCACATCGATAAATCAATGGAAGATACTCCAGTACCACCATATTTTTCGATCCCGCAGTGTGTGTAACGAACCGGTAGAGATCATTCAGTCCACACACCCAAACACCGCCGCCCGGGCGTACTACACGTGCGGACGCTACCTCGTAAGCGTTTCTTTCGCGCGCATCGATTTTCCTCTCCTAACGTTGAATTCCTTAAATTTTTAACTTCATCCCTACGTGATGGCAACCCGAGATGCGCTGCCACTTCTTCCAGTGGATCGACGGTCCGGATATGTACGACAGGGCATTCATCCAGCAGAAGTACATGCTGAACTACTCGGTGCGGGCCGAGAACTTCGTGTGGCGGAAACCTTATGTACCGGACCCTGTTGAGGAGGCACCGAAGGAGCCAAGTACTCGTCCGGGCGTAATCCATATCGACGATGTGAGTTATAATGAATTTACATCCTTATTACGTTTTTTACTGTACGGTGTACTTACATCATAGAATCACAGGACATAGACGACTTCGTCATACCAGCCCGACGTGGACAGTCCCGCGACAAGGGCAAGGGAAAGACTCATGCGATTGAGCCCGGCCGCTACAGTGTATCCGGTCGCCCGGGCATAATCCGTATCGACGACGTGAGTTATGAAGAATTTACATCCTTCTTACGATTTTCACTGTACGATGCACTTACATCGTGTAATCGCAGGACATGGACGACTTCGACAAACCAGCCCGACGTGGGCGATACCCCGCGACAAGGGCAAGAGAAAGGCTCATCTTGCCGAGAGCGGCCACAAACAGATCCGGCCGCCGGCGGCGTCTCAGATCCACGATATGAGTTATGAAGAATTTACATCATTCTTATGATTCTCACTATACGGTGCACTTACATCATGGAATCGCAGGATATGGACGACTTCGACATACCAGCCAGACATGGACAGTCCTGCGATAAGAGAAAGGGGAAGGCCGGCGAGGAGTTCAACGCCGAGTTAGCAAAGAAGGGAAAATGGCACCGGTCCACGCAGTAGGTCAGGTCATTACGTAGTAGTCCCCCGTCCTACCCCCCATGTTTTTTACTATCCCCTAAAGGCATGTATACTTATATGGTCCGGATGCTTATGTCGCAATGTACCGTAGTAGTAGCGAGGATGACTAAAGCAATTAGCCGAACCATTATGCCATGTGACTACGTGTAATGTGCTTCTGTTTGCGGACTTTAATGTACTTCTCGTTCCGTGTCTCCGCTAAGCCATCAAAGCAAGCCTATATTGCAAGTATGCCTCTTTTAGTGGAATCCCAGAAAGAACCATTCGCACCGCCATCAAATCATCCATGTTTTATGGCATCTTCATAAACACAACGAGCGTTCTCAACATCTTCATAACTTCATCAAGGAGAGACTCCCTCACGCATCGTAATATCACTTACCTTTCTACTTACCACTCATTACTATCTCAATCGTCCTCACAAAATTCTATAGAAATTTAGTGCACTACAACAATATACTGCATTTAAAAAAATGTTATTATGAGTCGACAAATTTCGTACCCTTCATATTCTACGAAAATAACAAACAGATCAACCAACGTTGTCACCACACTTTTATCTTTTAAAAAAATAACATCATATAATACGATTTGCTAAATACAATACCTAAAAAATGTAATATCTATTTTAACACAATTGTTCCAATTGGATTTGCATAATTCCATGTTTATGAGCTAAAATCGCCCACTAGTTGGACGACTTAAACTAAGTCGCCCAACCACTGCACGACTTCCTAAACTCACTCTACAAATGGGCGATTCCAACACATATCGCACATCCGTTTGGCGACTAGGTCCACTCAAGCTCTAGTCGCCGTTCCATTGGGCGACTTGAATATGTGTCGCACTTTGGTTGGGCGACTTGCAGGACTCGCCCAACTGTACGGCGACACGGGATTATTTCTGTTAAAAAAAATTAAGAGGTATTATTTCTGTATTTTCGAATAAAAAATAGATTATTTTAAAAAAATTCCTTGGAAAAATTCTCCTACATAAAGCAAGTCACTAACCAAATGGCCCCACAAGCAAGGGGTGCTATTCCTAAGTTTTTTCTTTCCTGCGGTCCAAAACAAGTTTTTCATGTGTTTTTCATTCCTCTTTTTTTACCACTGTTTTCATGTGCCATTGCTGTGTTTTTGCCGTTCCTATGTTTTTCTAATCATGATGGATCAAGAAATGCTAATTTCATATTGTCGTTTTAAGTAATTCTTTATGTATTAATGGTCAAGTTTGACCGGCACATATTCTAGAACTACTTATATTTGTAACAAGAGATATTAAAAAGGGGAATTTATTATTTACCCTCCGTCCTGACATAATTCATTTTTTACCCTCCACTTAGTGTGTTCCTTCATTAAATACCTTCTTTACATTATTTTATTAATATCTTACCGTTTTCCCCATTTTTGACTATGCGAAAATACAGTTTTGCCCTTACCCTTCGCTTTTGCCTCCCCATTCCATTCCCTAACCCACCGTACCCACCCACCGTGGAGCCGCGTCTCGGCGCCCCCGGAGGCGGGCTTGAGGAGCAGCGTGTCCTCGACTTCGTCGATGGACGAGATCTCCACCCGCATGTCCAGATCCACCGGGTCATCACCGGATCCAAAGGCGGCGGCAGCGGCGGTGGCGATCCTATACGGGGAGTCGAAGGCGGTAGTTCCGGCACTACCACAGCAGTACGACCGGAGGTCGGAAGTACCGAAATGGAGAAGGTAAAACCAGAGTAGAGTGTCGCAACTCGAACGGACGGTACGACCGCTAGAGGGATGGTGGTAGTACCGCAACCCAAACTGAACCATCCTTGAGGGAGGTCCAGAGGAAGTTAAACAAAGCCAAACTCGGCTTTGAGAAATTAAAGGGGTTTTAAAACACAAACCCGAGCTTGATCCTCAGTAGGAGGTCCCAAAACAAGGGAATGTCTAAACGAAGGATGAGATTTAAACGGAGAGGGAGGTTTTAATCTCAAAGAGATTCAAACCAACAAAGGAGGTTCAAAGAGAAAGGTTAAACCAAGAGGCACACAGAGAAGCTTAGGAGGAAACCAAACCAAGGAACACCATAGAACAACGAAGAGCCTCAACCAGCAGAGAACACCAACAAGGGACTTAGTTCAGGTTTGGTTAGGTCAAGTTAAACTCTCCAAATTCCAAAATACCAAGTAAACCAAATGGTTTCTTTTGATTTTGAAAACTGGCAAGAACTCTAGAATAAACGGGACGTTACAAGGAGGCAAGAACTCAACCCCCCCCCCTCTAGGGTGAGCTTCCTCCGCGTGGTTTCCCCTACTTCCTCTTCCTTCACCGCCTCTTTGTGTGCCGGTTTGAGCCCTTGTCTTCGTGTGTAGGCCCTGGAACACGAGAGCGTCACCATCTTCTCCGGAGCACGTCCAGAGCGCGCACCCAACGCCGCCGCCGTGCCATCTTCGTTTCCGGTGAGACTTATCCTACCATTTTCGCGTCATCTTGTGTCCCTTAGCTTATGAAGCTTTTCCCCTCAACTTATTTGCCCAATGGATCGCAGGGGCCCGTGGATTTTAAGCTTTTCCATTTTAGGTCACCAAGACTTCTTCTTCCCAAATGACGGCACGGTGAGGCATTGCCTAATTCCCTGCATTTACACCATTCCCGTAGCACCCTTTAGCTTTCCACTCATCTCCTTCTCTCTCACTTTGCTCAGGGCGAGCTCCCCTCGGTGACATCTTTGACGCCGCCGCTGTTCTTCGTCGCTGGCCCAGCTCCGGCAACCTCGTTGGCTCCGCGTCACACACGTGAGCTCAGTGAACTCCCCTGTTGATCATGCGCGCGTTGGATCGCCTCGGGCGCCATCGCTCTGCGCATTCGCTTGTAGCCCGAGCGCCACCACCGCCATGGCTCGTCGCGCCGCCGCATCGGACCACCGCTGGCTTCGCCGCTGGTGCCGCCGGGTGCGCGAGGGTGTGGGCTATCCATTTTGAGCACTCACCCGAGCCGCCCTAGCCTTCCTTGCTGGCGATTCGCCGGGAAAACTCCCGCAGCCGAGCGCGCCCTGCGTGGCGTTCTCGGACAATCACTGTAGCTCGTAATTAGCGATTAAGCATAATCACTAGCATTTAAATCATGATCTTTGTCAGAAATCTCATGATTAGCTGCGTTAATATTAGCTTTCAGAGTATGACACGCGGGCCCCGCACTTTAAGTGCATAGTAACCCGGTGGTGAACCCGGAAATTTTTACTGTTTTGGCCCTGTAGGAAAGTTTTTTTTCAAAAGTAGCCTTCGTTCGCCATAATTTACAAGTTTGGCCCCAAAGCGAGCTGCGCATCTGCGTCCACCGGGCGCAGGGGACTCGCCGCCCGGCAAGGCGAGGACTCGCCGACCGGGCGCAAGCAGTCACCTACCCGATGGCGGGCGGCAGGTGCCCTCCCCACGCAAGATTTCTTCATTTTTTTCTCGTCATCCGTTAAAATATTATTTCATTATATTTTGTAAAAATAAAATAAAATTCCATTATATTTGATTGAAAATGAATATCGGCACTGAGATTTATAAAAAAATTTCATTAAGAAATAAGGGCAAGGAGTAGGGTTTTTTTTATCCGAAATCAGGGTTTCGTCATAGTTTGAGCGCATATATATAAAAAGGTATCAGGACTATTGGAGTGTCTCCACGATGAAATCGTCTGAGCGTATACATGTATATAGACAGACAGTCGATGAGGTACTTTATGAAGCTTATACAGAATGTGATTGGAGGGTTGGGAGCAGTCGTTGTGATGATGAAGATGTCCGAAAATACGGAGTGTCTCCTCGATGAAGACATACTTGCAATATATGCTTAGCGGAGACACGGAACAAGAACTACATTAGAGTATGCGGACAGAAGCACGTTTCACGTAGTGACATGGCATGATGGTCCGGCTAATTGCTTTAGTCATCATCGCTACTACTACGATACACTACGACACAAGCATCCGGACCATATAAGTACACATGCCTTTAGGGATAGTAAAATACATGGGGTAGGACGGAGACTACTACGTAATGATCTCGACCTCATGCGTGGACCGGGCCATTTTCCTTCCTTGCTAGCTCGGCATTGAACTCCTCGCTGGCCTTCCCTTCCCTTCCCTTCCCTTGTCGCGGGAGTGTCCACGTCGGTGGTATGTCGAAGTCGTCCATGTCCTCGCGATTTCACGATGTAAGTTCATCGATAGTGGAAATCGGAAGAATGATGTAAATTCTTCATAACTCACGTCGTCGTACGGATTACGCCGGACGGCCGGATACATCTTGTCGCGGGCTCACCAAGATGAGCCTTTCCTTGCCCTTGTCGCGGATCGCCCACGTCGGTCGGTATGTCGAAGTCATCCATGTCCCGCGATTCCATGATGTTAGTACGCCCTATAGTGAAAATCGTAAGAATGATGTAAATTCTTCAGAACTCACGTCAGGATACGGAGTACGCCCGGCGGCATCGGAACGCTGGGGCGGGCTCACCAAGATGAGCCTTTCCTTGCCCTTGTCGCGGATCGCCCACGTGGGGCGGTATGTCAAGTCGCCCATGTCCCGTGATTGTATGATGTAAGTGAAAACGAAAAGGATGTAAATTCGTCATAACTCACGCCGTCTACATGGATTACGCCGGCGACTCATCGGGCTCGCCGGCGCGTCCTCAACAGGTCCCAGACGTAAGGTTTCCACCGCGACGAAGTTCTCGCCCGCACCGAGTAGTTCACAGATATACTGGTTGGATGAATGCCTGTCGTACATCTCCGCCGCCGATCCATTGGAAGAAGTGGCAACGATCTCTGGCCGCCATTTCATGGGGATGAAGTTAAAACTTTACGGAAGTCAACGTTGACGAAAATCAATGCGCGTGAAAGAAATGCTTATGAGGTGGTGCCCGTGCGACGTAGTACGCCCTGCCGCGGTGGTCGGTGTGTGGATCAATGATCTCGCTGGTTCGCCACACACACATTGCGGGATCGAAAACGTGGTGGTACCGAGCATCTTTCATTGATTTATCTGGGTATTGTAGCCGTTTCCTCTTCGCTTAAGCCAATTTTGCTTCTTCAATGACCTCGCGTAGAAGTTTGCCAAGAGTCCATAGCCGGGTATCTATTGTGTAGTGTTGTGTAGTGTTAGGTTTGGTTTAACCCCTTTATAAGCCCTATGGTTGGCATGGTGTGGTTAATTTCTTGTCCCGCGCAAAGTCGTCTCCTTTATGCGCTTTGGTCTAATCATCGGGCAAAGCCGCCGTGTGGTCTTGTCATCGCGCAAAGTCGTCTACTTTGTGCCGCTGGTCTTATCATCGGGCAAAGCTAGCCCGTGTGGTCTCTTCATCGCGCAAAGTCGTCTCCTTTGTCTCTTTGGTCTTATCATCGGGCAAAGCGCCCGTGTGGTCTTGTCATCGCGCAAAGTCGTCTCCTTTGGTCTTATCACCGCGAAAGTTGTCTCCTTTTGGTCTTATCATCGCGCAAAGCTTGCCCGTGTGGTCTTGTCCCGCGCAAAGCTTGTCTCCTTTGGTCTTATCATCGCGCAAAGCTACCCGGTGTGGTGTTGTCCCGCGCAAGAAAGTCGTCTCCTTTATGTCTTTGGTCTAATCATCGGGCAAAGTTGCCCGTGTGGTCTTGTCACTACGCAAAGCTGTCTACTTTGTCTGCTTTGGTCTTATCACTGGGCAAAGCTCGCCCGTATGGTCTCTTCTTCGCGCAAAGTCTCCTTTGTCTGCTTTGGTCTTATCACTGGGCAAAGCTGCCCCGTGTGGTCTTGTCCTTTGCGCAAAGTCGTCTCCTTTGGTCTTATCACTGCGAAAGTCTCCTTTTGGTCTTATCATCTGCGCAAAGCTTGCAGGTGTGGTCTTGTCATCACAAGAAAGCTGTCTCCTTTGGTCTTATCATTGCGGAAAGCTGTCTCCTTTTGGTCTTATCATTGGGCAAAGCCGCCTGTAGGACCTCCTCAGACCTCGTGGCAGACCTCCTCACGACCTCTTCCAAGACCTCCAGAACCTCCTCAGACCACGCCCAGACCTCCCCTAGGACCTCTTCGAGGACCTCCTCCAGACCTCCCTCAGACCTCGTGCAGGACCTCCTTACAACCTCTTCCAAGACCTCCAGAACCTCCTTCAAGACCTCCTCCGGGACCTTAGGACCTCCTCACGACCTCCCTTAAGACCTCCTCCACGACCTCCTCAGCACCTCCTCCAGGACCTCTGGACCTCTTCAACGACCTCCTCAGACCTCCTCAGACCTCCTCCAGACCCCCTCAGACCCCCCTCAGACCTCCTCCAGACCTCCCTTAGGACCTCCCTAGGACCTCCTTAAGACCTCCTCAGACCTCCCCAAGGACCTCCCTCAGACCTCCTCTAGGACCTCCCCAAGGACCTCCTCAGACCTCCCCAAGGACCTCCCTCAGACCTCCTCTAGGACCTCCTCTAGGACCTCCCTCAGACCTCCGTCAGACCTCCTCTAGGACCTCTTGAGGGACCTCCTCCAGACCTCCCTCAGACCTCCTCAGACCTCCTCAGACCTCCCTCAGACCTCCTGCGCAGACCTCCTTACAACCTCTTCCAAGACCTCCAGAACCTCCTCCAAGACCTCCTCCGGACCTTAGGACCTCCTCACGACCTCCCTTAAGACCTCCTCCACGACCTCCTCAAGACCTCCTCCAGACCTCTGGACCTCTTCCACGACCTCCTCAGACCTCCTCAGACCTCCTCCAGACCCCCTCAGACCCCTCAGACCTCTTCCCAGACCTCCTCAGACCTCCCCTAGGACCTCCTTAGGACCTCCCCTAGGACCTCCTTAGGACCTCCTCAGACCTCCCAAGGACCTCCCCCTCAGACCTCCTCTAGGACCTCCCTCTAGGACCTCCGTCAGACCTCCGTCAGACCTCCTCTAGGACCTCCCTCTAGGACCTCCCTAAGGACCTCCTCCAGACCTCCCTCACGACCTCTTCCAGACCACCTCCAGACGCCCTCGAGGACCTCCTCGATGACCTCCTCTAGGACCTCCCTCAGACCTCCTCCAGACCTCCCTCACGACCTCTTCCAGACCACCTCCAGACGTCCTCGAGGACCTCCTCGAGGACCTCCCTCAGGACCTCCCCTAGGACCTCCTCAGGACCTCCCCAAGGACCTCCCCAAGGACCTCTTCAAGGACCTCCGTCAGGACCTCCTCTAGGACCTCCCTAAGGACCTCCCTCAGACCTCCTCAGACCTCCTCCAAGACCTCCCTCACGACCTCTTCCAGACCACCTCCAGACGTCCTCGAGGACCTCCTCGAGGACCTCCTCAGACCTCCCCAGACGTCCTTATCATGCATAAAGTCTGTCCCCTTTGGTCTTATCACTTCGCAAAGTCGCCTGTGTGGTCTTGTCACTGTGGAAAGCTGCCCCGTGTGGTCTTGTCCCCTCCGCCAGCGCGCAGACCTGACCGCCTCCGCCACCATGGTAGGGACCTGCCTCACGCCACGCTACGTCTCCAAGGTGCTCGGCTATTTAAACGCGCGGCCACACACTCGCTCGATCGTTCCTCTCAGGAATCTCTCCCTCTTTGTGAGGTGCCTCCCTCTCCCGTACCTAACATTTTTCTATGTCCTTTGTCTAAATTCGTTAGTCGTTACTAATGCGATGCATGTTTGAATTTGCAGTCTTCCGTGTCTGAGGTTCAAGAGTTGGTAACGTCAGAACGGTAAGTTCATTTCAAAGAACGCACGATGGTTCTTATGTTGTGTGTTGGTTGAAATATTGTCTTATTTTATGTCGAAATGGAGACACCTTTGACGTGTTCCATGGTAACGTCGTGTCGGTCGAGACGGAGTTGATTTGTCGTTACCGTAGCGCCTTTGGTAAACGCTCCCAACCTAGCACGCGTCGATTTCTCGGAGCTACGACGGTGCATTCGGCGCTTGTTTGATAGCCACGCCGCTAGGAACAAGATAGTAATAGAGGCGTTCATCGCCACCATGGTCCCACAACACGGCGGATGTTGTGGGGCTCGTGAAGGTGACCAAGCGATGGCATGTGGGCAGAGTACATGGAGATCGTTAGCAATCCTCACGCTCGATCTATGGACGACCCATGGTGTACGCCAATTTTGTTTATCCCGCTCAATCCTCCGGGGCGCTGCTCAAGGAGCCAACGCTCTTGTCCCCTCTTTGGTTTAATGACGATGGAGAGATCTCGAGAGCGCCAGACGTCGTTACGCAGATGCTCCAGCTTGATGGAGATTACGGTACTTTCCAACCAAATGAAGGTGTGGATAGATGGCGGATGCTCGTGTTGATTGTCACGAGATTATCGATGGCATGTCCGAGGGCACCGCCATCGAAGATGAGGACGACTTTGACTCGCAATCCAAATGAGGACGGCCGATGATGAGGCGGGATCGCTTGTGGCATTGTTTCGATCGACACGGACTATGTTCCAAGTCGGTTGGATTGCTGCGGCCTCTTCCTTGTTCTCGCCCAGAGCACGAGTCGTCGTGGGCCTTCGATCGCGACACCCCGCTTGTGGGGCAACATTTCCCACACAAGGTCGCCGCCAGCAAGCTATCGTGAGTTTCAGCGGTGAAGACCGGTCGGACTTACCGAGTGTACAGGTGAGTTTGAACTTTGTTTGATGTATCTTCAACCATCTACAGTACGTTGTACTAACTAATATATGTCGTCCGTTATGTGCAGGTCTAATCCTGACACTTACATAGTTAAGTGCGTTCTTACCTTTTGCCCTAGCAAAGTCCATGCGCAGAGATTCCCTGGGGCGGGAACGGCCTTCCGTATCACAGTCGTGACGGATCACACATGTGAGCTTCAGAGCCATTGCAAACGATAAGAATGTAACCTCGGCCTACATCGCGAGCATTGTAAGCCATGCGCTTGTCGCCGATTTGACCATTTCGCCAAAGGTTCTCATGGCTAACGAGCTAATACAATAGGGTATGTCGTTAGCTACTGAAGGTCCGGCGAAGCGGTTTAAAGGTCCTTGAAGGGTTGTACGGTACCTACAAGGAGGCGCACGACCTAGTCCCCGCATCGTGAAGCAAATTGCGGATGCTAATCCGGGACATGCGTCAATAGGGACGATAGGTCCGACAGTCCAACAACCCAAATTCCCTAATCCTTGATCGAGTCTTCGGGCTTTTGGCCCGGCAGCCGTGGCTTCCACCATCGCTGCCCCGCCCCGAGTATGGACGGTACTTTCTTTGCGGAAATACAAGGGCACCATTCTCACCGCTATTGCCGCCGATGGCAACGACTAATTGCTCGAGCTGTTTTGCAATTGTGGAGAATGAGAACACTGCCAGTTGGCTATGGTTTCTAGCCAACATAAAGCAACATGTTGTAAGGGATCGGCCGAATGTGTGTGTCATAACCGACCGTCATGCCGGGTTGTTGTTCGCGCTGCGCACCATGCAGAACGGTACTAGGGCACCGTTCCAATGGAACGACATACACACACGTTGGTGCATGCGGCATCTAGCTGCCAACTTCCACACACGCTTCCGGAGCAAAGACCTCATGAAGAAGTTCAAGAAGCTCTGCCTACAGAACCAGAAGCGCAAGTTCGATGCTGTGTGGCGGGAGCTTGAGGTCGAAACCGAGCGTGCAAGTGGAGGTTCTGGCCCAGGCACACCGCAAAGCGAGTTCGCTGAGTGGATGAGCGAGCATGCCCCTGACTATGAGAAATGGTCCCTTCTTCACGACACCTATGGTGCTCGGTACGGCATCATGACAACCAACATGTCCGAGGTCTACAACGGTGTGTTGAAAGGGGTCCGTGCCCTCCCATCACCTTGTTGTAGACGAGACATGGAACCAGACGGCCGGTTACTTTCAGAATCGGGCAATGATGGCCAAGCAAAGATTTGGACGAAGGGAAGCAAGATCGGAGATTACCCTTGCGTATATGGAGAAGAAAATTACGGCGTCTGATCCCATGTAGCTATCACAATGGATGGCGGAGAAGGAAGTTCGAGATCCGCTATGGACAGTACGCTCATGCCACATGAGAGGTGACGGAAGCATGTTTGTACCATAGGCGATGTGGCGCTTGCACCGCAATAAGCCACAATCGCCGCACAAGCCTTGCTCCCACGATATATCTTTGATGTGTCAGATTTCACCAATCTTCTAGCATGTACATGTCGGAGTACTACGACATACGACACTGTATGATACTTGAACGGGAGTTCAACTCCTACGGAGTGGAAAGCCACCACAGGACCTATGGCCAGCGAGTGAAGTGGTCACCGAATGAAGCACTACGGCATCCGTGCCGTGGGAGGCGTCGATCAAGGCGCATCCGCAACGACATGGATGCGAGCCAACGTGGAGATCGCCAACACCAATAAGGTTTAGGCTATGTAAGACTCGTGGGCACTCATTCAGAACCGCCCGAGTAGACCTTCTTCCTCCGCGCCACTTAGTATCCGTAAGCTATCCGGTGTATTTGAGTCATGTCGGTGTTGTAGTGATGTGAGTGTTGTAATGATTTGCGTTGTAACTGCATCGCCGAGTTACTATTACCGCTTCGTTTGGGTTACGCTGCTTTGCGTAAAGTAGTCGCGCCCCGCTTTCAGAGAGTTGTCACTTCGCTTCCGAGAGTGGTCACGCCCGGCTTTCCGAGATAGTGCTCACTTCTCGCTTTCCACATCGCGCTGTCACGGCCTCCTTTCCGCAGAGTGGCCCTTCGTGCTCTAACGCTATATATGGATGCTTTGGCCGCCATTGACCCCACTCTTCTCTTCCTCTTCTCCTTTCTCGCTTTGTAAAACAAGATGTCTTCGCCTCATCGAATATTCGAGTGAGCAGAGAATTACAATCACTACGACAAAGTAGCTTGCTTTGCCCTCGTTGCGTGGATCCGGCTAATGTGTTTACCTCTCATACGCCAACTAATCCGCCCCGAAGTTTTCATGAAGTGTTCAAATCTTTGGTAACTTCGCAAACTCAAAGACGTAATGAATTGCGTTGTACATATCGGGTTTTCTTACTTTCATTTGAAACTTCAATTCTTTTGTAGAACACAACATGTCGATTTTGGCAATGGGTCGACGGTTGCCAGTGCTTCAAGATATTGCAATGCAAATTGTCGCCTTGCAAGAAGACTCCGTGGTGTTGCTTTGCAATTGCGGCAAAGGCCTCGGCGTCCGATGAACCAATGCAAGACTCCCATGATGTTACTACAATTCGTGCAATGCCTCGAAGCGCTCGATCAACCCATGCAAAGTGAAGAGAAAAGGCTTCAAACACCGCATGACAGATGGAAAGAGTTGAGAAGTCGCTTCACAAGTTACTTAAGTTAGTTACTTTTGCGGTCTTTCTTCTTTTGTATCTTGTTCTTGCCAAGTAGAACGTCGAGTGTAATGAGATTGTAATGTTCACTCGTTATCTATGCATCGCGATCCTTGATGAATGAGAATAAAATTGTTCTATCGACATAGATAACGTAAGTACAAGAGTCCAATTACATTCCAATTAGCACACTCGCTTGGATTACAAATCACTTAATGAAGCACAACTTACAACATACAATAGACTACTAATGCTACTATCGGTACTATCGCCACGCCGCTCCTCACTCATTGTCGGGCATAGTACCTGTCTTTCGCCTTCCGCGCGTGTTCCTCCCAAAGGTCTCCGCGAATATGTTCTGTGGAAACGTCAACCTATCAGTGACCGTGGGTTCGCCGCAGTCATACCGAGGTCCTCAACCGCCCGTTTCGGCGATACTGGGGCATCACATGTAGAAGCTGGCGCGACAATAAGTCTGTGACCCAAGCCGTAGTAGGATCCGTGGAGGGCACCAACTCGGCTCGTTGCGGAATGAATCTGGGTGAATTGCTCGTCTTTGCGGATGGATCGGGCGAATCGCCGTGGTACGGTTAGCCTTATGGGTGAACGCCGCAGGTACATTGTGTACCGGACTCATACCATGGCGCCAGATCACCCATTGGAAATTGTCCAACATGTGGGCTCGCAAGGAGAATGGGATAACATCCGCCATGTTCGGGTTGCACGTCCGCGTTTCTCCGGAATGTCCTCTTCATGCCTCTGCGGACGACGGCGGCACCGGCGAGGGTCCCTCCGAGACGAGGACGGCATCGGCGTAGGGTCCCTCCGAGACGAGGACGGCATCGCAGAGGGTCCCTCCGAGATGACGACGGCGAAGAACAGAGAGTCCTGCGCGGCAACCGCGGCGGACGATCCGCCGCCCATCTGCTGCCAAGGCCCGGGTCGACTTCGCTCGGACGGAAGATGGAGGGGCGAGGGTACGCGACGACGCTCCGTCCGATGCCTCGAGTCGACATCGCCGCCCTTCCGCAGCTCATGTTACGAACGACCGCTTGACATCATCAAGAACCGTCTTCAAGGCCGTAAAAGGCGCTCCTTTGTGTTGTCCGTACTTCGCCGAGTTCCCATGCCGCGCGATAGCGATATTCAAACGGCCGACCTGCATGGTTACTGTAACACACAAAATTTTGTTAGTTAACCCTATTTCGGAGGGTGGTTAATCTACTACATGCTCAACGCATCAATCGCGTCCGGCGTCGCGCGCAGACGGGTCCATCCCTAAGTCCAAGCGTTGGCGTGGCTAGGATCTCGCATGTCGGGCGGGGCGCTGTCAATCTCGTCCGCGTGTTCCAGACGCGTACCACTCCAAGCACGTGTCGTAAGTCCTCGCATCGTAAGGTCAGGCCTCTCGCAAAATGGAATCGGTGGCCGTCGCCATGCATTTACCCACGCTGCTGCGTCGAAGTTACCATCGCTCTATGCGACCCTTCTTCGTCTGCCTGCGGGTGGAACAAAATAAATAACTTATGGTGCCCAAGATAACGTATGTCTATAGGATCTACAACATTATTAAGTAATGCAATGTACTTACAAATGACTACGCCTTGCAAGCGGTCGCGCCCAGAAAGCGGGGGATCTCTGGTGCGGCTCGAATCGCCTCATCACCCGTTAGGGTTGTGCGGCTCAACCATGTGGGAGAACACCAAATGACAAGTTGTCCTCCAAGACGCAGATCCCGGTGGCATAGCAAGCTCAGTTGCCGGGCACCGTGTTCTCTGACGCGGCGATCCGCCCAAGGAGCCCATACTATGTCGCGTTAAATGCGAGGTCTCGAATTCATTGTGGAACTCGGGGTATATACGACGACTCTCTCCCTAGACCACCCTAGTATCGCCATTACCCATCGGGATCCCATGGTCGGGCCTTCCACGGATCCTCCTCCTCCGCCTCCACCTCACCATAGAAATGTTGTGTGTGCGGGTAAGGGTGGGTGGATCGGGCGGAACAACGGCCGTCCGGACCGCTGGTGCTCCCACGACCACAACAGAATAACGGCGTGTGGCAACCCGAGAGCACGTTCCGTCCCGTACAGCGAAGCGTCGCCAGACAAAGTCATGCGTCGCAAGACAAGGTGAACCCCAATCATCATCAAGGCACGTCCTCATCGTCGGCGCCCACGATAGACTCCGCAAGGTGAATATAACTGGTACACCATGTCCTGCGTGCTAGGGAACATGATCCACCCGAATATAAACAACAAATATGCAATAAGGTGGCATCGAACCACCTCCTCCGCTTCGTCAATTGGGCAATGCATGAATTGTCGCAGACCAACGTGTGGAATGCCCTTGACCTCTCGGGATAGGTGGTCAAACGATGATGGAGACGCGCCTTCCGGTCCGGCGACCTCGGAGGAACAAGCGACGGCCAAGAAGCGGAAGGCGGTAATAAAGCCGACATCTTGCGGTTGTCACCGTCATCTCCCCACCGGAAGTGGAACGTGGGTCTCCTACGCCAACAATCAACCAAAGGCGGAAAGAAGAGAGGCATCAATTAAGAAGTTTTGCCCGTGTTCAAGATGCGCGGCGAACATAATCGACCGATTGACGAAGTCTCGGAACATACCGCTCGTCCAAATGCGGGTCTCCCTCGGTCCCGTGTCACCGACTTGGCGGCCCATCGCCATCGATCCAAGCGTGATAATGATGCTTGCCATCCCATGCCGCTTCAAGTAGGGGTGGTATAGTACGTGTAGTACGTGCCATTCTTTGCAAATAGACAAAAACTAACGATTAGCAAAATCTAAGTACGCACTTAAGCGGTACAAAATGCAATAAGCAAAAAATTAAACACGAACTTACCTCACTAATCAAAACGCTACTGCGTTTCGAGCTCGTCTTCGCCGGCGCATTTATATAGAAATTTGGTTGTGAAGAGCAAGGAAAGACGCGACGCGATGTAAAGAAAGACAACGAAAGACAACGACGCGATGTAAAGAAAAGCAAATAGGAAAAACGATACGCCAAAACTTTTTCGTGCAAAGGAACGCGCGGCGATCGAGGACAAATTTTTCACGCGGCGCGCGAGCGAGGAGAAAAAAAATGCGACGCGTGAGGGCACTGCCAGCGCCCGCCACGGGGCAGGTGACTGTCGCGCCGGGTCGGGTAGGTCTCGCCGCGCCGGCCGGGCAGTCCTCGCCGCCCCGATGGACGCAGACGCAGACTGCTTTTGGGGCCAACCTTGTAAATGATGGCGAACGGAGGCTACTTTTGAAAAAAAAATTTGCTATAGGGTCAAAACAGTAAAAATCTTGTGAACCCGTGGACCAAGCTCTTGGCTTTCGGTCCATGCACCATGCATGTGGACCGAGTCTATGACAAATAGGTCCCACCTGTCAGTTTTAACCGGAAATTAAATTGAAAAATGAAAGATAACACTATACACTGGACCCCACCTGTCGTAGGCTTTGGCTAGCATAGGCCTCGGTAGAAAAAGTATTTAATCCTTAAGAAAATTCGGAATACATTAATTTGCTCTCTTAAAAATTGATTTAACTTTAAAAATGCATAACTAATTCATTTTAACTCCAAAAACAGTGAAACCAATTTTGATAATTTTCATTTTAAATGAAATTTATTTTAAAATAGGTTTCAATTTTGTCACTGTCCCAGAAAATATAGTTTTTGGAGATTGATCCAAAACCCATTTATTTATACACTAGAAAATGCTTTTAACTTTAAAAATTCATAACTATTTTACATTAACCCCAAAATGGATGAAACCAGTTTTGATAATTTTAATTTTAAGTGAACTTTATTTTAAAATAGGTTTCAAACATGTCTCTATAGCAGAGGATATAGTTTTATAAAATGATCCATAATTCTATTATTTTTACAATAGCAAAAGGTCGATAACTTTGGAAATTCATAACTAAATCATAAGACTCCAAAATTTATGATTCAAATTTTGTTAGTTTCCTTTTTAAATGTACTTTAATATAAAAATGGGCTGAACCATGTTACTGTTTCATAAATCACTTTTGGCAAAAATTACTTTAGGTTTAGTATTATTGTTGCACTAAAAATGGTTTTAACTTCAAAAATGCATAAGTATTTTTCTGTAACCCCAATTTGAGTGAAATCAATTTTGTTGGATTCATGTGCTACTGTATTTTAATGTAGAATAGGTTTTGAGCTTGTTACTATCCCTGAAAAATCTTTTTCTACGTATTATTTGTGCACTACTTTCTTGACTTTGAAAAATCATAGAAAATTCATCTTAGCTTCAAATGAGGTGAATCAAATTCCATTGTTCATCTCATGTGGTGCTATGTTTACCATAAAAATTTTATGTACACCACCTCTCTGGAAAATGTTACCAAAACAATTAATTCGGATGAACAGTAACAGATAGCAATTTTATTGGATTTTCTTGAAACCTGATTTTCAAACTGCAATAACTTTTGCATAGAACATCCAAATCAATTGATTTTTGTTGCTAAATTCATGTAAAATCATGCTCTACCTTCTATGAAAATTTCATGATTTTTGGTTGACTTTGAAATTTTGGGTATTTTGGTGTTATCCTTTCTTATTGGTTCTTTTCGATTCTTTCGATAGGTTCCAACAATTATATTGATCGCGAGAGTGATCCTCTGCAGTAAGTCGGATATCTCCAGCAAGGCAAGCAACCCCCCTTTGATCATATTGATCCTATTACTTTCGTTACAAAATATCTTGTTTGCAACTTGTATATATGCATGCTCTACTTGAATGATTATTTTTCGTTAGAGGTAGTTATTCCTAGTAGATGCATGAGCTGTAGCAAATGTTATCCCTTGCCACTGAACTTAGGTTAATAATTCCGCTGGTGAATTAGAGCCCGGTGGATGATATATGGTCTACTTATGTTTATGCGATGTCATGCTTAGCAATGCTTAGAATGGTAGAATGGGGATCATCGCCTCGGCGATGATCGTTACATCATCACTTTAAATTACTTGGGTCAGGGTACCCATGTATATGTTGTATTTGAGAAACTAAAACTGAAAATAAAATGTTTTAGACTTGGGAACATTGGTTTCATGGTGTGGTTATCGGGTGTGTGCTTGGTGCCCATGTCAACAAGGACCGAACATCTTGTGTCACACTATCCAAGCATTATTGCGTGCTAACCACATGAGGGTATTAGGAACTCCTCTTGACTTAGTACTTTGGCGTGTGTTAGTTCCGAGTCGCAGGAGGTTGTGTGTGTTGTGTTGAAAAAGGATTTATTCCATATGTGTGTTGGGCGTGACAGGATGGGTTTTGGTATTAAGTCCAAGTTCCCTACCCCAAGGAGCATGGGTAAGTTCTCTCTCTGTTGATGACTGCGACACAACGTGTGGTTTCCATCATACGGACGACTTGTAGTTAATACACAATATTGAAAATGTCTCGTAGGACTTAGCCGTGCCAGCATACCAAAGGAAGTGTGCTAAATAGCTTGGCGAAAAGGCGGTCTGACATGTGGGTACATTGGTATACCCCTGCAGGGTATAAACTATTCGAATAGCCTCGTCCTAGGTTATGGACACGCTTGATTAGGTTTTGCAAGAGTTAGACTATAACATTTTCAATAAAACTTAAAATCGGGTGGTACGAATGGGTAATTTGTGCTATGTTGTGGTGGTTGTTGGGAAGTCACCTCTAGGATGTTATTTATGCTTATAATTGTTGTCTCGCTGTTATTTAATCAAATAAAAACAGATTTGTCAAATTGCCTTTAATCTATTACCTTATTGCAAATGAAAGATTGCTTTACGCTGAAAACTGCTTAGTGTAGTAGCCTTCCTTCGACAGAAGAATGCATCTATATATTATTTTGCTTGTAAGTCTTGCGAGTACAACTTTGTACTCAGCTGCATTGATTTAACTGTTGCAGAGGAGGTTGATCCCCGAGGGATCGACTATTGTGAGACCGACTTCGTGCAGGACGACTAGCTTGGCGGCCCGGTCGGTTGCCTTGTGAGTAAGGGCAAACCTGTTGGCTTTTGTTTATCGCCATCTTATGGCCTTTGTTTCCGCTGCTACTTTGGTTATTTACCTTGTCATTTGGCCGGTCGGCCCTACTTTTGTAATGTGAACTTGTATGTCCTTTAAGTTGTACGCTTGTAATGACTTGTGTATGGAATGGATGCTTAATTTTTGTATGGGGTATGTGTACCGCAATTCTGAGAAGTACATATGCGCCGAGAATCGGGATATTTGATTTGTAATGCTAGGGCCAATTAGATGGTTAAGTATTATGAGTTAAATACCCCGGGTTCTCACAGGCTCCATGACCGTCACCGAGTACTAGCAAAAACTGAAGAACCTTGCTGATCAACTTCGTGATGTCGGCCGTCCAGTGTCCGAGGAGATGCTAGTGTTGAACACCCTTCGTGGCCTCAACAACAACCTCTCACACATGGCCATGACAGTGACCACGATGGAGCCGTTCCCTTCCTTTCTCAAGACTCGCTCGTTGCTCATGCTGGAAGAAATGCACATCCGCAACTCCATCCAAATGGCGGCCAACACCGCACTCCTGTCCGGCTATAAGCCTGACGCCTCAAGCGATCGTGGTGGTAGTGACCGTAGCGGCGCCAGTGGCGGCAACGGTAGCAGTGGCAACGGCGATACCAACTACAATTGGAAGAACAAGAAGGGAGGCGGCCAGGGCAACCACTACGACACCGAACGTTCTGGCCAGTTCCCCCCAAGCGGCTCACCATGGATGTGGGCTCCCTGGATGCCTCCACATGCTGGCTGGGCTCCGTCTCCTTATGCCAACCAATGGCGCCCCAACGGCGCCGGTGTTCTTGGTGCCCGCCCGGCCTCGCCCCAAGCATACACCAGCTTCGCACCAGTTCAGCCATCGTCCACGCCATCCCAGTCCGGTGCACTCCCTCCCTTCATTGCCCCACTGTCATGGGACCAAGCCGGATTTCTCAATGCCATGAACAATCTGACGCTGCACCCTCCCTCACACGGCGATTGGGTTCTTGACTCGGGGGCCACATCACACATGTCCTTCGACCTTGGTATCATTACTTCCCCTACCCCTTTCAAATCCATGAACATTGTCACTATCGGGGATGGCTCTCGCCTCCCCATCACTCACACTGGCAGTGCTTCCATTACCACCACAAATTCTCCCTTACATCTCAACAATATTCTAGTAGTTCCTACTCTTGTTAAAAATCTTATTTCCGTTCGTCAACTTACTCATGACAATTCTTGCACATTTGAGTTCGATTCCGCTGGTTTTTCTGTCAAGGATTCCCGAACCAAGAGTGTGATTCTTTGTTGCAATAGTGAAGGTGATCTCTACTCCATCCCCTCACCATCCGCCACAGCTGCTTCTCCTCGCGCTCTGCTCACCACGGCGGCTTCCTCCGAACTATGGCATCGTCGACTCGGTCATCCCGGACACGATGCTTCCTTCTTTTTTCCAGAAATTTCCAAAATATTATGTCATAAACAGGACCATGCTACTTGCCATGCCTGTCAACTTGGCAAGCACGTACGACTTCCTTTTTCACGTTCTAGTTCCTGTACCCGTACACCTTTTGAATTAATCCACTGCAATCTTTGGACCTCACCAGTGTTGAGCAATTCAGGATACCAATACTACCTAGTTGTACTAAATGATTATGTGCACAAACATTTTAATTTACACCTAAAATGCATCCAAACCGACAACGGTGGTGAATTTGTTAACAATGCTTCTACTCACTTTCTCTAGTCCAAGGGCATCCTTCTATGCCTTTCTTGCCCTCACACCAGCCCCCAGAACGCCAAAGCTGAGAGGTGCATCCACACCATCAACAATGTGTTGCGCACTCTACTGATCCAAGCTTCCATGCCCACATCTTACTGGGCTGAAGCACTATCCAGTGCCATTTATCTTCTCAACCGACGTCCATGTCAACATCTAAAATTCTCTACTCCATTCGAGATACTCTTTCGACAACAACCACAATACTCGCATCTCCATGTCTTTGGGTGTCTTTGTTACCCCAACATTAGTGCCACAATACTCGCATCTCCGTATCTTTGGGTGTCTTTGTTACCCCAACATCAGCGCCACTACACCCCACAAATTGGTGCCCTGTTCTGTTGTGTGCATGTTTCTTGGCTATCCAAGTGCACACAAAGGATACCGCTGCCTTGACATCACCACTGGACGCATCATTATTTCACGCCATGTTGTTTTTTATGCGCAGCAGTTCCTCTTCACAAAAAGATCGCTGGCTCCCTAATAGGACTCCTACGACTTCCTCCTTGACTTGACACTGGCGACGGCTCCCGTGCGGCACTGTGATGTCATCTTCGCGCCAACCACACAACCGCCATTGGTGTCATCAGCAGGTCCTCCTACCACCACCACGCCTACAACGTCGCCTCCCGCCCCACCGACATCTACATCGCCGACCGTCTCCGGATCATTGACGGGACTGTCTTCTGTGCCTGCATCCACTACGGCTATTTCACTAGCTTACTTTACAAAATCCACCTCAAGATCTTTGATTCACAAAATCAGCCTTAGCAAAAATCCTTCAAAGCTACCTAACTTGGCATCCAATGCACCGGTTAACTCACAAGGGCAGCTTCCAAGAGTTTTGCAGGGTTGAATCAGTTGCTCCAGTCTTCCCGGGGCACCCAGAGCTTGAACACGAGGGCTCGGTCCTATAGAGATTGTAAGGGAAACATGATCCATTTGACCTTGTAAAATGGTGACAAGAAGGAAAGCAAGGAAAGATAGAATTAAGATAAGAAAGGGTACCAGAAGGGAGGTAAGAATAGAAAGATGACCCAGATGAGAAGAGCACAAATTACTTTTCTTTGTTCTACAAAATAGGTTTTGAAACTCTACGGCCATTCTACTAGGTTACGACCTGCAGTCAAGATGCTCTGATACCACTTTGTAATGCCCTGACCCAAGGCCATCCGAGAGGTCCTCCCGAATTTCTCGGAGAGTCCATCAAGACCTCCCAGGAGGTTCGATAGTATCACTCGAGGGAACCTCCAAGACAAGCGAAAGGCACTGAGAGATCCCCCACTGCCACGAGCCAACTCAGGAGAGGTCGAGGGACCAATCCTGAGGAGGTCATGAGACGGGAGGTGGCCCGAGTCCTTCCACCACTGCACTCGGGAGGTCGTGGAGGCGGGACATCCTAGGACCTCCCACCCACTGCACCCGAGGGTGGTCGTGGTGGTCAGGGATCACTCCCAAGTCCTCCCTGTGTGAACTGAGCTAGTCCCAAGGATCAACAACTAGCTCTTCACAGCATACAAGAGTGGTAACATTCATCAATGAAAATTTTATTAATATCAACAAAGTTGCTTACAAGGGAGGCTCACAAGCCAAAAACAGAGCTCAGCGGAAGATAAACATAAAGGCCGTCCGATACACCACAGGCAATCGGCTGGAGGGCGCATCCTAATCGGCCAGGACCTCTAGGTCCACTGCGAAGACCTCCTCAAGCTTTCTTTCCTGCTCAAAACAGTTATTAAGCAAGAGTGAGCACAACAATCGTGCTCGCAAGTTACACCCGTCAAATAACAGAATGACATGCATAAATGGATATCTCAAAGGAATGCTTAATATGGTTGATTTGCATAAAGCCAAGTTTATTTCAAGTACAAGTACTAAGTTCCAAGGCAATTATAATAACTAAAATTCAGTTTCTAAATCTCAGTTTTCAGTTGGATAACATTCATCACAAGTGGTGAAGGATACCCTCCTGTCACAAGGCTCCCTGCCTAAAACCCAATTGGATAGAGATCCAGAACCAATTTATCAAGTCCTTTCGAAAACAAAACCAACATCTAATTGTGAGAGGCTTTGCCAGCACGTTCATGATCATGGACACAGCTATTCGAATAGTTTTACACTCTATAGAGCTGTACAGCTTTACCCACCTCTCTAGTTTGTTTGGCATTCGTCAACGCCACCTTACACTTCCTTTGGTGAGAGGTCTAGAGCATATGACAAGGCCTTTACAATGCATCATTCCACCGCAGTCCACCCTCATTAAGGTTTCGCAGATCTCCCCTTTGGATAGAAACCCGTCGGGTAAATGGGTGCCCCCTCTTATGCCAGGTGGAAACAATAGTCATGAAAGACTTTATCAAAAGAAATGGCCATAAAAGACCGCCCACGTACAAACAGGATCAACCGCTATGGAACTTTGCAAATTAGTTGGTTAGGTCCCTTTGCCCATTTCTCAGGACATGTGGTTGTACAGTAAGACATAGCCCATTATAGGCATAGCAAAGGATCGCTCGCAGATCGGTCCTTAACTGACTTGGGCAACAACCTCAACCCTAGGGCATCTGATAACATGACCCCCATGCATAGACATGCACCAGCCTAACAACCAAATTCGCCCAAGTCCAAATCCATTTTCCTTTTCTTTGCTTTTCCAACACATTTTCAAATCTCCATGACAACCCAATGTCATGGCTAAGCATTTAAAACAGCAGTTGGTCTAAGATGGTAAAATTTCCCCAAATCAAATACTTTTGGGTCTAAGCATGACTGAGCATAATATTTTTAAATGATCCTGGTTCACACTATGGCATCAACCAGGTTTTATCTAAGGTGACAACAGAGTGGGGTCAATGTCAACATGGGCCATACAAAGGATTCGGCATAGCTATGAATTTAAAACCAGTATTGAAATACTTAGCATAAATAAGCATGCAGTAATTTTGAAACAGAACTTAAATAATTTGAGATACTGGGCACAACATGATCAAGAGTGTAACTGGCCTGACTTGAAAGCTTGAGGAACTACTGGGAGATCTCGGGCTCCCCGGAGACGACGCGATTTAAACGAGAACAAAACAAAGCAGAATCAAATAACAGCCAAATAAGATCCAAAAAGAACTCCAAACAAACTAAGCCCGAAACAACAGCAAGTACAGAACAAAAAGAGCTAAGAAAGGGCTCTAGGAGGAGGTCCAACGGAAAGGAGGAGGTCCACGGGAGGGTGGTCTTTGCAACTGACCGAAAAGGGTGGTCTTTTGCACAGAAGCCAGCAAAGACCAAAAGGGTGGTCTTTGCAAAAGATCAAGGAAGGTGGTCTTTGCAAAAGACCAAAAGGGCAGCAAAGACTAAGAAGGTGGTCTTTGCAAAAAGGGAGGTCTTGAGAGGATCAAGAGACGTCGTGAGGAGGATGTCCCGAGGAGGTCAAGGAGGTCTTAGAGAAAGAGATCCTTATGAGGTCCTCAGAGGGTCGTCTTTGCAAAAAGACCAAGACGGTCATCTTTGCAAAGAGGAGATCCTCGGGAGATCCAAAGGAGGAGGTTCGGCAAGGCTACGACTACGTGAGGTGGTCATACAAGGAGTCAAGGGGAAGGGACAAAGCACAGGTATACTCACCAAGGTTGAGAGGGAGGTAGAAAAGGAGAGGGAGGAGGTGGAGGGCTCGGCGACGACGATTGAAGGTGACGCTGGCGCTCCAGTGAACTCCTTCGGCAGCGAAGTGGTGGCGCAAACTCCGGTGATCTCCTTGTCGATGAGGAGGCAACGTCACTACCTCAACCGACTCCTTGGCGAAGCTTCAAGCACTGAGCAAGATGGAAAGAGTTGGAGAGCTAAGTGGCCAGAGGTGAGGAAGGGAGGGCTGCTCAGGCTATTTATAGCCAGAGCTTCTGTGAGTTTCAAGGCACACGTGTGTCCCAAAAGTAAGTGGATGAAAAGATGGGAGCAGGTAAAGGAAAAGACAGAAAGGGGAACACACTCTGCACCACAAAGAAGGACCGTGATTCAATGCGCACAGACTTCTGTGGTGGGGAGAAGGAGGAAACGAGCTGAGCTAATAGGTGGGACCTGTCAACTACACAGATGAGGTGGTCAAACCAATGGGGTGGTTATGACCAAAGGAGGTCATGGTAAAATGACAAAAGAGGAGGAGGTCGTGGCCTCAAGGGGAGGTCGCAGCTAAAAGACAAAAGAGAGGAGGTCGCGGCTAAAGGACAAAAGGGAGGAGGTCACGGCCTCAAGGGGAGGTCGCAGCTAAAAGGCAAAAGAGAGGAGGTCGCGGCTAAAGGACAAAAGAGAGGAGGTCACAGCCTCAAGGGGAGGTCGCAGCTAAAAGACAAAAGAGAGGAGGTCGCGGCTAAAGGACAAAAGAGAGGAGGTCGCGGCTAAAGGACAAAAGAGAGGAGGTCGCGGCCAAGAGGGAGGTCCTGACCACAAGGGGTGGTCATGACCAGGAGGGTGGTCTTCGCAAAAAGACCACAAGGGTGGTATTTGCAAAAAGACCAGAGGTCGGGAGGACAAAGAGGTCCTAAGGAAATCCCACAAAGGTGGTCTTTACAAATAGACCATGAGGTCCTGTAGAGAAGGAGGTCAGAAGGGCAAGGGAAAGGCACAGTGCAACAGAGCCATTTGATTCAGATCGGGTGGCTCAAAAAGGATGGGATGTTCGGACTAGCCGAACGTGCCACAAGATGAGGCCGTCTGATACAGATCGGATGGTTTCAAATGAAGGCGCAGAGGTCTGGTCTATCAGATCCAAACGAAGGGAGGTCTGGACCATCAGATTCAAGCGAAGGGAGGTCTGGACCATCAGATCCGAACGAAGGGAAGTTTGGACCATCAGATCCGAACGAAGGGAGGTCCAGACGGAGGGGTTTTCAAAGGGAGAGGGATCCAACGGGGGAGATCCACAAAAAGTGGTCCAAAGGAGGTCTTGACGATCAGGATGCACTCAAAGGAGATCCCGACGGTCAAGATGGAATCAAAGGGAGGTCCCAATGGCCAGGATGAAGCCGATGGAGATCTCGACGGTCAAGACCAACACAAGGGAGGTCTCAACGGCCAAGATGAAGCCAAAGGAGATCTCGACGGTCAAGACCAACACGGGGGAGGTCTCAACGGTCAAGATGGAACCAAAGGAAATCTCGACGGTCAAGACCAACACAGAGGAGGTCTCAACGGTCAAGATGAAGCCAAAGGAAATCTCGACGGTCAAGACCAACACAAGGGAGGTCTCAACGGTCAAGATGAAGCCAAAGGAAATCTCGACGATCAAAACCAACACGGGGGAGGTCTCAACGGTCAAGATAGAACCAAAGGAGATCTCGACGGTCAAGACCAACACAGAGGAGGTCTCAACAGTCAAGATGAAGCCAAAGGAAATCTCGACGGTCAAGACCAACACACGGGAGGTCTCAACGGTCAAGATGAAGCCAAAGGAAATCTCGACGGTCAAGACCAACACAGAGGAGGTGGAGCAACAGAGAGGAAAGGCGCGGAGGAGCGGGGGCTGCCAGATTACAATCGGACGAAGCAAAGCGATGAGGATGTTCGGACCGGCCGATCGTGCCAACAAGATCGGGCCGTCCATTATGGATCGGATAGTCCACGAGAGATGAAGGTCTGGAACGAGCGGGAGGTCTGAACGAACGCGAGGGAGGTTCAAAGGAGGTTCCGATGGACACGGAGAGGTCCAAATGAACATGTGGAGGTCCAACTAAGCTTGAGGAAATTCAAATGAACATAAGGAGGTCCAAACGAAGGGGGAATTCAACCCAAAATTAGAATTTTGAAATTAAAGACATTTGAAACACACACCCGAGCTAAAACGCCCTGGGGTGGTCATGACCCAAAGGAGAGGTCAAAACTAAGGGAAGATTCAAACAGAGAAGGAGGTCTAAACAGAGAAGGTGGTTTAGATCAAAAGAAGGCTTAACTCCAAAAGGAGATTTAAGCCAACAAAGAGGCCTGAAGAGATTCAAACCAACAAAGTGGAGATTTAGACACAAGGGAAGTCTAGATACAAGGCAGGTCTAGACACACCGAGATCTGGACTCAAGGAGATGGCTGAACAAGAGGGAGGTCTGGCCACAAAGGAAGTCTGGACACGAGGAGAGGTCCAAACTCAAGGAATTCTGGACAGAAAGAGCTGGGCTAAGAGGAGAACAGAACTAACAGAGAAAGGGAGAGACTACTCCAGAGCTCGAACAATTCCAAATAAACCAAGCTTTAGGATTAGTTGAAGTTTGATTTAGTCATTTTAAACATCCAAATTATGAAAATCTCAAGTTAAGCTTTGAACTCTCATCAAAACCAAATGGTTCTTTTTATTTTGAAATTTTTTAAAAAGCTCAGAAAACCAAGGTGTTACAATGAAGCAGGAGTACACGGCTCTAATTGACAACAACACATGGTCCCTTGTACCTCCACCTCCAGGTGCCAACATCGTCACTAGCAAGTGGGTATTCAAGCACAAACACCACTCCAACGGCTCCTTGGCAAGGTACAAAGCTCGTTGGGTTGTTCGCGGCTACTCTCAATAGCCGGGGATCGACTTCGACGAGACGTTCAGCCCTGTGGTGAAACCCTCCACAATCCATGTGGTCCTCAGCATTGTAACTTCCTCCTCCTCGCCAATCCACCAATTGGACGTCAAGAACACATTTCTCCATGGAACGCTCAACGAGACCGTGTACTGTCAGCAACCTGTCGAGTTCATCGACACCTCTCACCTGCAGCATGTCTGTCGTCTTCACAAATCCCTGTATGGACTGAAACAAGCACCCCAGGCATCGTACCAGAGGTTCGCAACATTCATCCGCGGCATCGGCTTCGTTGCCTCACAATCGGACACCTCGTTGTTCATTCTTCGTCGTGGATCTACCTCAGCCTACCGGCTCCTGTATGTGGATGATGTCATCCTCACAACATCATCATCGCCCTTGCTATAGGATATCACTTCCTCCCTTCACCAAGAGTTTGCGATGACGGATCTCGGTGACCTACACTACTTCCTCGGCATCACCGTTACTGTGAACAAAAATGACCTTCTCCTTTCTCAAATATAGCACGCCTCGAGCTCCTTGGATGAGGTGGCATGCAGATCGCAACCCTACCGCGACTCCATTTGAACCACGGTGCAAGCTCTCGGCAACGGATGGCCTTCTCCTCGCCAACCCCACCGAGTTCCGGAGCCTCGTGGGTGCTCTGCAATATCTCACATTGACGCTCCCCGACATAGCATATGCAATCCAACAAGTTTGTTTATACATGCATGCTCCTCGCGAACCTCATCTTCATTCAGCTAGAAGAATCCTGCGCTACATCAAAGGGACTTTGGACTTTGGCCTCCAGATACACTCGTCGCCATCATGTACGCTAACCGCGTACTCGGATGCATACTGGGCTGGATGCCCGGATTCTCGACGCAGCACCTCCGGATATTGCGTATACTATGGTGACAATTTAGTATCATAGTCCTCCAAATGCCAAGCCACTATCTCAAGTTCTAGCGCTGAGGTTGAATACTGTGCTGTCGCCCATGCCGTGGCCGAGTGCTGTTGGTTGCGACAGCTCCTCTAGGAACTCAATCAACCTCTTCAGTCCGCCACAGTGGTGTATTGTGACAACATCAGCACCATATACATGTCATCCAACCCTGTGCAACACCGGCGGACAAAACACATCGAGATCGACATCCACTTTGTTTGTGAAAAAGTTTCAGTCGGACAGGTTCGTGTTCTTCATGTCCCTTCCGGTCATCAGTTTGCCGACATCATGACCAAAGGCTTGTCGACTCACATGTTTTGTGACTTTCGCTCTAGTCTCTGCGTTCAATTTCCCCACGATTCGATTGCGGGGGGATGTTAAAGGATAATGATCACCTGCGTGATCTTCTCACTAGCCTTTCCCTGTATAACTTCTCCTTCCTGGTTTAGCTCTCCCATGTTAGCTCCTTCCTTGTTTAGCTCTCCTAGATTAGCTCTTGCTGATTTTATGGATTGATGATTGTATCATGTACACTACATATTTCAATACAAGGCAACGCCCCAGTGTGTGGCGATTTTTGCTCTCTCTCTCTATATACTTTTACATGTAGCACCAGAACTAAGAAAAACATTAAAAGATTGTGTGTTGTCTACAATCCTGTAGCAGACTGTATCACCATAACCCATTATATGAGCTGTTTTTAGTGTTATCTATAGGTGATATAAATAGTTATTATAGACAACAGCTGTCTGTACTATTATATATACCTTTTACCATCGATCTTTACAGAGCTACCGGAGTTGCGGTCAGTAATGACCAAGGTAGTTTTATCACGGCGGCGCTGAGGTGGTTGGATCATTCGCCAAATGCATTAACTACAGAAGCTATTAATCTATGGAAAACTCCAAAGGAGAATAGGACAGAGATTGTCGGTATCTAAAGGACATCCAGGAGCTTAGTCTTGGGTTTGATAATTTTGAGTTAGTTTATGTGACGAGGGAGGCAAATTGTGCTGCACCATTCATGCGCTAAGTAAGCGTCTCGAGAATGTAGCTGGTGCGTTTACACGCTGATTGTACTCCTGTTTATGTTTAGTTATGTGTAGTTAGGTGCTAAAATTATATATAATAGGCTTACATCAGCCGTTTATAGTTTTTATCGTGTACGATTTAAGTTGATATAGATAAAAAAGAATAAAGAGAAAGAATGTATTGTTTACAATTACATGGAATTAATCAGATCATCGTAATCAAAAAGAAAATATTTTAGTTTCTTAAAAACATTAAAAGATTGTATTAACTATAAAAACAAATAAAGAGATAACTCATTATATAAATTATATATAGTGATATAGTTGTCTGTACTGTTGTACTGCCCTGACAAAGCTCGGGAAAGCAGGCCGATCGAGAAGTGAGAACGATCGAGAAGTGAGAACGATCGAAGACGGCAGCTGCCCAATTAATTTTTGCCCAATTATTACACACCCATGAAAACAGCGGTCAGCAAACGACCAGCACATCCCTGTCCCACTGGGCCCAGCCCCAACCGCCCCCTTTGACCCCTCACGCTTTCTGATCTTAGCTTTTCACCCGCGAGAATTTTTTTTGGGAGCAAATCACAACAGCTTTATTAACTCGTAGCAGGATTACAATCACGAGTGATCATATCTGTAATGAATTCGAAAATACAGTTCACTCAAATACATATCATTCTTCCCACCAAGGCTCTCTTTGTGCAACAATAAGCTGCCAAATTTGTCTCACGACGAGTATGAACACAGTAAAACGTGCTAAAAATCTTACTAAGCTCTTGGATTTCATGCCAAATACTCGTAATTTCTGATCTTGCGCCATCCAACGAGTTTATCATATTGACAAGAGTCAAATTTTCCGAGTCCAGAATCACCCACGAGAATTAACGCAGCAGTAGTATGTATATAACACGACATGTATCTTTGGCACTTTAATCTTTCAATAAATAAGACTCTGTGCATCTTGGATGCAGAGATCAAGAGAGTTTTTTTTTGCTCTTTCGTTATGTAAAAATATAACACGACACTGGTCAAGATTCCAGTCACCATGATCTCTCGCTTCCCTGATTTGAGTGCATTCCTCTACAAGCAACGTCGACGTAACACAACTTGTACTACAAGTCTGAAGACTAGAGCAAGCAATTGCTGAAACTACACAGAAAACACCAAGAAATTGTGAAACGGTCAGCTAATGAGAGAGGACTTCAAGTCGTCCTGTGCTCCGGCGTGCGGGCCGCGGTGCCGTCGTGGGCGTGGCGGTGGTCGCCCTCGTAGGTGACGATGAGCATGGTGGGCTCGCCGGGGTCGCGCTCCACGTGCTTCCGCGCCGGGCACCCGCGCTCCGTGCTGCACTTGTAGTACCCGCTGCATGCGCGCGTCACATATCCACACGATCACTAAGAAAAGAATGAGCGGTGGCCGTCGGATTCTGATCTGACGGAGAGGAGAGATGGCCTTGCAGTGTTTTGTTATTCATTACCGCGGGTAAGGCGAGCCTTTGATGGGCTTCTGGCCGTACTTGCGCCACGAGTAGTCGTCCGGCGGGATGTCGGCGTTCCTGGAGCTGATCGCCGGCACGCGGATGCTCCGCTTCAGGCGCGACTTCCTGCAGCGGTTCCAGATTAGGACAAAATGTAGTAAATCAACCGATCGTTTAATTGTTCGCCGTAGTATAATTCGTCGAGCAAACCGCGCGCAGGGTATGTTGCGTGCGTTTAGTTACCGTTTCTTGGAGCAGTGGCAGCGGGCGCCGCCGTGGGCGGCGCGCTTGGCGTTGTCGCGGAGTTCGTGGTTTTCGTCATCATAGCTGCGCTTGAGCCCGTGAGAGTAATCGGAAGCAGACTGCATCGGCGGCGGGCGCTTGCCGCCGGCGGAGTAGCCGACGCCTGCAGCCGAGAGCAGTGCGCGGCCGTTGGACACGCTCCCTTCGCCTGTAACACCGGTCACCGACGACGGGAACGACGAGCTGGCCGAGGCCGACGCGCTGAACCCGTCGCACCGCGCGAAATCCAGTGCTGCTGGCAGCCTAGCCGGCGCCGCCTCGGAAGGCGCCGAAGCCGGCGACGCGACGGGGCCGCGGCGGAAGCGCGCGTGGCCGGTGCGGTTGAGCATGGACAGCACCGCCGTCCGGTACTTGGACGCCTTCTGCTGGTGGGCGACCTCCCGGCGGTCGCCCATCGCCATCTGCCTCTGCCGCGTGACCAGCTCGTCTTCTGGTACGCCGCCACCATACTCCATCAGATCCACCATAGTGATCATGGCGAGAAGCGAAGAACGCCTGCGCGCAAGAGGAATGGGAAACGTAGAAGAAGGGGAGCGAGGAGGTTTATAGAACTAGGAGTGAGTCAGTCCGGTCAGAGAGTGGACTGGCTCGAGTCAAAGGCGAGGGAGACGCCTCGGATCGATCGGACGGACGAGAGTTGGCGCCGGGTGAACCGGGAGACGAGTTGGCGCCGACGATTAGCCTGCCGGTGGTGCGCTTCGGCCGAACTGGCGGGTTTTTGCCGTTCCTTAGCGTGGACGCGAAGTTCGACCGTGGAATGGACTGTACTACATAGTTACAGTGTGATAACGATTAGCCAAGGAGAGGTTGCCACGTGGAGAGTGTTGGAAATATAGATAATATTTTAATTCCAGATTTTATTACGAGACAAAGATCACATAAAATTAGAGGTGCATAAAATGATACTAACAACATGCAACTCATCGTACTTCTAAATATACACAATAATGGAATTATAACAGAATATTTTGGTTGCACAACCAACTTACAGTAAGACTTGATGAAAGAACACGAAGCAGCGCAGACTCAAAGCAGTGCAGAACGTAGACAAAGCAGTGAAGCGAGTGGTCGCATAGATGTACTGTCCAGAAACCTTATTGCCGCCCCGTGCAGGTGAACTCTGCGACAATGGCTCGAAGATACCCACTCATCATCCTTCCCGGTGCACGCCGAGGAGAAGGGATGGTTTGGTTCGACAGCACAACTCTCCAGCACAGTAGAACAGAGAGGAAGAAGGAGAAAAAGGAAGTGTTTCAAAATCGTATTAGGTCTGGACGTCTCTAGATCTTTTTTAAGGTTGATACAATTACTCTATATTAACTGCATAATAAAGCACATAATAAACTACTGATAACTATTAATTCAAAACCAAATAATGGTAATTAAGCAGTGCTTATTGATCCTGATTACACACTGGTCTACAACTTCGACCACTGATCTACAGTTTCGACCAGTGTATTTCGACCACACTGGTCTACGGATCTGATCACTATTTTTCGACCACTTTATTTCGACCATAGTGTTTCGACCTTTTTATTTCGACTACACTGGTCTATGGCTTAGATCACATTATTTCGACCACTGTGTTTCAACCACGTTATTTTGACCATTGTATTTTGACCATTGTATTTTGACCATATTATTTTGACCACACTGGTCTATGGTTTCGACCATATTATTTTGATCACTGTGTTTCAACCATACTGGTCTATGGCTTCGACCATATTATTTCGAGAGAGAAATACACGGTTAGCAAAATGAAGGTGGACTAGATTCATGAGCAAGTCACAAGTCACACGAATATATGTGCGTGTGTGTACATGCGTGTGTGTGACTTTAGCTATAGTCCTCCTCATCAGTGGTGGACCCAGGATTTCCACAATGGGTGTTCGAAGTTAGAAAAATATTGTTAAATATAAAACATAAATATACACCATAGTAAAAAAATCAAAGTACAAATTATTCGTACTAATGACAACATCTCAAATAATTTAGTAAAATTACAAAAATAATCAAAAAAATTACAATTTAACTCGATTTTCCTTCGTGCATTTCAAATCAACAAACTTCTTCATTTTGTTTAAGCTTTGATATCTACATTTCACAAAAAAAGACAAGATTTACCCATCACAATTCAAACTAACACAAATAAAATTGCTGATTTGGGCTTTTGGGTTTGCTTTTTACTGGTTTGGGAGTTGAGGATCTGGTAATTCAGACTGAACCCACATCTGAGTTGTTGAGAATTTGGGTACCGCCGTCTTCTCCGTGAGCCGCCGGGTCGTCGCCGCTAGTCAGAACCCACAGGCTCCCGGCCGCCTCCCGCTTGGTGGTCGCCCATCCCGCTCATTGCTCAATGCCCAATGGTAACGGCCCGCCTGGCGCCTGGTGTCCGACCTTACTCCTCCGACCTCTGATCTCCGACCTACCACCGCCGCGTTTGGCATTATCGTGGTCGCATTACGCGTCGATAAAGAGGGAGAGATGTGAGAGTTGGTTGTTGTTTGTTGATTGTTAGGGTTAGAAAGAGAGAGAGAGATGAGGGGGAATGATCTTGTTGTGGCTGGGTCGAATGGTTCAATGTCCAAAGGGCAAAGGCCGAAGGATGTGTGTGACCATGGGTTGACCATCACATGGGTTAGTTTGAGGTTGTGGGGTGTCGGAGGGAGATGTGGTTTGATGAGCAGAGAGGAAGTTGTGGTCTGGTTGATCCAATTAAGAGCATATTTCATTATATATGTAATACACATACTATACTGTGGATTTTTTTACAAAAATTAATGGGTGTTCAGTTGAACACCCATGACCCCAGGAGGGACCGCCCCTGCTCCTCATGTCACCCCATGTCATGTGTCACATGTATCAAGGGGTGGCATGGACTACACCTTATAAATTGCTCTCTCACTATTTGGCTAGGCAATATGGGACTAAATCATGCATGCTTTGAAATTTCATGAATGAATGAGCATTTACACTTATGAGCCCAATTCTAACAGAGAGAGCATAGCGCCCGTCCACTGTTCCATGGGATTCTTTCGACATGTGCAGCTTCCGTTGAGCAATTTTTCGGTCGCCCACACATCACACTTCTCGTGGTATGCACGTGTCGTTACAACATGTGGATAACAGGACACGTGGAGAGCGGAGATCAGGTCCTACCCCCACATGCTACTCTGCCCCACTGAGTCCCCACTTTCCCTACTCCTCACTCTCTAATCGCTTCACTTCCTCGATACTGTTGCCATGTTTCCTCCTCGTCGCGCTCGTCGCTGACGCCATAGTGCCTCTTCTTCGCCACTCCAATCCCCTATCACCCGCGTTTCTTCCTCATTGCTCCCAACACCTACGCAACGTGCTTCCTACACACCGCGAGTGGCCTGCAACACCGTCGCCGATGTATAGTCGTGGAGCTGTATAAGGTGCATGGGGTACAGCTATACCCCAAACTTTTTGGTAAAAAATCAAGTATATACCCCCCTTAATACACAAAGTATGTGCTACATACTCCTTCAATTGTAGCCCGCAGCCCAATAGGCCCAAGAAGCAATCCAGCAATAGCCACAGCAGAGCAACTCCATCACCCATTAGCAGCAATTCACCCATCGGTCTAGCCCTAGTCAATCGCCTTTACGTTAGGTCTCCCGGATCGAAGCGATCCTCAAATTCCCCATCCTTTGCCCTAGCAGCCACCCAACCCTAGCCCCTGTACCGCCATGGTCGTGCGCTCGTGTGGTGTTGTTTGGCGACACGTGTCTCTGTGACTCCATCTCCGACGACGATTTGCATGGGTGTGGTGAGCTACCGAGCTAGGAGATTGAGATTGGGAGCACATCAACCGAACTATTGTAAGTTCTGAAAATACCGAATCCTCAATTTTTTTTTAAATCTTGTGCAATGTTTAGTTGTTCTACTTCTTGTTCAATATAGTTAGTCACAATTTCAGAATTTCTATTTGTAAATGTAGATTTGTAGAGCACTAAAATATGAAGAATAATAAACATAAGGATAAAATTCTTAAACTTGATAAGTTTTATCCTAAGGATATCTCTTACACAGATTTGGTGCAACTTTCTTTGTAACTTAATATGTTTATTGCTGACATGCGCCAAGATACAAAGTTTCGAGAAGTGAAGAATCTCAATGAGCTCTCTATTAAACTTGTTGAGACAAAGAAGCTTGATCGCTATAAACTTGTTTATTTGCTGCTCAAATTAGTGTTGATCCTTTCTATGGCTAATGCAAGTGTAAAGATGGTATTTTCGTCAATGAACCATGTGAAGAACAAGCTAAGAAATAACATGGGTGAACAACACTTGAATGATTGCTTAGTTACATATATTGAGTGAGTTTTTTCTACAAGTTAGTGATGATGCACTCATCAATCGCTTTCAAAACATGAAGGTATGTTGTATCAAGTTATAATTTTTTTAAAAATATTTTGTGATATTGGTTGTAGTACAAACATGTAATTTATCATATTTGAACTTTTGTACTATGTCATTTGAACTTTTCTGTTAGAATGGACGTGTCTTAAGTTCACACCCCCATTGTCAAAATCCTGGCTCTGCCATTGCCGGTGTGCCGCCGGATTTGGTGGCAGTGGGTCTTCTCCTTCCCTGTCGCACGCTCCACCACGCCCACCAAAGAACTCAAGTCACCATGGATGCGCCAAGGAGAAGTATTTGAATAGAAAGTTTTCAAATCATTAGAAAGTTTTTGAATAGAAAGTTTCTGAATCGAAAGTTTCTTAATATAAAGTTTCAAACCGAAAGTTTTTGAATCATTTGAAACCTTTGAATCAAAAGATTTTTTTAATCTTTTTCGAGATTTTTAAATCGGGTTGAGAGGGCGTCCATGAGCACCCCTTAGGATAGAGTACTTTTTTTTATGATTTAATCCATTTTTAAAAATATTTTAAAGATAGCATCTCTCTAACATTATTTCCAATTCTAACCTCTTTGGCTACACTGACAAAAGCACGTTGTCACGCACGAACTTCGGCGTGGCAAACGAGTGCTGTTACGCTGCCCCTCTTAGCATGACAGGACTTCGCCCCAAAAACGAACGCGCGCTGGCTCAGTGGGTTATCGTGGCAGCTTTGGTCATGCCATGGTACGTGACGTGATATAGTGATTTTGTCACACCGCACATTATGCGTGATCAAAGGGGTCAGAATTAGAAATAAAGCTAGAGAGAGGTTATTTTTAAAATATTTTTTTTAAAAAAAATGAATTAAATCATAAGAAAAGCTCTAGGATAGATGTCCTCGTGCAGCTTCATTGGAACAATGAATTTCGTACGTGTGTCTAGTTAGCCACTGCTAGTGGGTCTGTGTGCACGCAGTGGCAATTCGTCGTTGGGACGAAGTGTCTTCAAGCTGGATTATAATTTCATGTCAATTACCATTACATTATAATAGTATTTACCACTACCATACTTTAACTTTCCGATGGGAAATCTACACCTCAGTTGAGTTGGGGACTATAGCAAAAATATTGTAGTGCATTTTTTGGGTACTGAAGTAATTAAATCATTGCAGTAATTGGCTTTACCCTTGCTTACAAGTCTAAAAACGACACAATGTTGTGATATTGCTCACCGCTGTTAAAATGTGCAATGCACAATACGCGGTGAACACCCTCCCGTGTGTGAAAGAGGGGTGGTGGCCCCATGCACAATTTCTTAACAGCTTTACTTTTGGGGTAAACAGGTTGAAAGATGAAACTCAACATAAAGGCTATGCGGAACCACCTCTTGATAGAGTTATAGGTGTATAACTACACTTATCAGGATTTAAATCCTAGTGCTCACCTCAACGTACACCTGAGTGCATCTCGATACAAACTTTGTGAAGTTGCAGGTTTATCCCCAACCCCCGTATTTCTGGTGTGTGCTTGTGTGATGTACGTGTACGTGGTGCTGTGTGCACGTCTAACTAACTTGTAATAGCAAAAGACACACACAAAGGCTCTACATTTAAAACTTGACTAATGCAATGTAACTTCAAGGATGATGTACTCCTGTGCTCTTATAAAAAGTGTAGTAGCAGGCGATTACAAATCAGGCTGCCGAGGAGTTTAAAGTTCGTGCTTTCCCATTTGGGGATAGCACAAAAGCATTACTCGTGTCTAATGGAAGGCTACAGTGATTGTACTGGCAAGGATTTTCACAGGAATGGCACGGAAGGATACCAACATTTTGTGGTACAAGAAATTTTCTGTACGGGATGCACCTTGATCCGAACACATGTTTAGTCGATGACATAGGCTATCTATGGCTGGATGATGCCGAGTGTTGAAGGACGAGTAGATTGCTTTTCTTTTTAAATGGTTTACAATTCATGTGTGTAACCATAAATTTACTTGTAAATTGGAAGTAGCGCAAGATAGACTGGCGCAAGACGTACATAACTCCCTATATCTGAGTTGTCCAGCTTAGTTAAATGTCAAAATTAACCTTTAGTACAAGATGGCAAAGAACACTTTCAAAGAGACGATGTGCTACTCCGTTGTCATCAGTTGTACCACCAGCACATCTCATGTCCCAATGCTCATCCCTAGTGCCCTGTGATTTGGCACAATGGTCATGGTTAATGTTGTTTGGAATGCATGAATTTTATATAAATTTCACAGATAAAATGCATGATTCCAAATTTCCAATAGGAATAATGTGAAATTCCCGAGTTCCAAACAGACCCTAAATGTGTCCTCTCCCAACAACTGTGCCCGCTTTAGATGAGGGCCCGAGTTCATAAAGTCTAGGTCCTTGTAAATCGAAGGCTTTGCGCAGGTATTTGACAAGACGAATACCGAAAGTAAACAAGGATTGTGGAATCATTTGGTTCCAGTAGTTCAATTAATCGAGAACGCAGCAAGCTATTAATGCATGAGTTGATATGTAAGAAGAAAATACGCCACTCCTGATTCTGTCACAGCGCATACATGTAAATATAGAATGCTTATCATACAAAAGACATAGTGAATCATGCACCAACGACTCTGACAGATCATATTCCGGCAACTGGCATGTTCTTGACTACTATCCAAATGTCGTCAGTACCATAAAACCAACTGAAACACTACATAATCTTCTACGAACAATGAACTACCTAAACTTTCCAAAGGTTAACATTTTCACTTTTGCAGCTCACAATTCGACCTGCAAGCATCAGAAAGTAGAATTAGTGACATAATAAAAAGGAGACTTTTTTAACACACAGAAAACGAAAGTAAAAAAATAAGAAAAGAAAAAGAAGAAACAACAAACCCAGTGAACAAAAACAAAAGGCACGCTGTGAAATAATTATTCATAAACAGCACATGCCACTAGGAATAGACCACAATTTTTTGAGTTGTCTGTCCCGTTGTGAATGTTGAAAGAACACAAACAAACATAGGATCACAATGACCAGTATGGTAGCATCTTTGGGTCTATGTACGTACTTTTAAATGCAACTATATATCTGCATGTCACGCTGAAAGAATAATCATGCAAAGTATCTGTCATGAGCCGGGGTACTATCCGCAAGTATTAGGAAAGCTTTATTATTTAGGAATCTATCCATTAGGTGTTTGATATTATCTATTAGTTAGACAAGTTATTATTAGATTGGATTGGATTGTTAGAGATATATTTCCCTAGATATTATTTATTAGGGGTCAAGCCGGGTCATCCCTATAAAAGGGGTAACATGTATTCATTATCAATCAAACAAAAAATATGAATTAATCTAATCTCCCTCCCAAGATTCTATCATCCTAGTCTATAGTCTAATATCTCATCCTACCAAACCGACGCCGCCCGACCTTCTTCTTGGCAGTGTTTGCCCCGTTATGAACTAAAGTTCATGATATTTGATATCAGAGCAGTTGATCCCTTTCTATGACTTCTGCTATTATGGTTATGACGACAAATCAAATCATCGGACTTGCCGTCGAGTCATTGGCCATGATAAAGGCTAACTTCAATAAGATGGTCATGAGTACCAACAAAAATGACAAGAAAATGGCGGTCATCTTCGTCGACATACATGCTACTTTAGAGAAGATGATTGCGGATTAGAAGGAGAAAAACATACAACAAGAGGCGGCGGCAGCAGCGTTTGTTAGAATAGGGTGCTAGAATAGGAACTCTTTTGTATTTCCTTATCTGTCTTTTGTATTGCCTTATCTGTATATGGCATACACCCCTTGTACTCCCTATATATATTGCCCATTGGAACTCTTCAATACATACACAATATTCATAGCATGGTATCAAAGCAAAGGTTAGGGTTAGGGTTTATTATAGCCGCCACAGCCGCATCCTAGCCTCCGCTCATCCTCCGCTACTCGCTGCCCCCGGGAGGAGCAATCTCCGCTCCCAAGGGCGACCTCTCGTCGCCATTCTTCTGCTCCGCCACCGCTCGTTTTTCACTCGCCGTCATGCCTTGTCTCGGCGTAAGATCTTCACCTTGGCCACGGCGTCGTCCCGATCGGCACCTTGATTCGTCACCTCGACCGGCGTTGCCTCGATCTAGAGTTGCCGCTTCGTCTTCCGCTGTGAGTTAGCCAAGGAAGGAGTCGCCGGCCAAGAACCTTCCGGATCCGCGACCGCCCGAGCCTCCGATCGCTACGCTTGTCGCCTCGAGAGCAATCTTCGTTCCTAGGGGTGGCCAATCGTAGTCTTTTCTTCGGCATTAGCAATCACCTCGTCCTCGAGTACGACCGCCTGCACCACACGCTCCTCGGTTCCTACCGTTGCCGTCTCCAGATCCATCCTCCCTAGCCTGGATTCGGGCTCCTGCCGCACCGGCTCGCCTCCCGACCGTCGCCGCTCCAGATCAAGCTCTCCCTCGGCCTCCTCGGCACTGACTCTACCCATTGCCGCTGCCGCCCGACGCCGGAGCCCAACTTGACGCTTGGCCGCCACCGCACCGCATGTTCTGCCGCCGCCAAGCGTCGCATCGGGCCCCTCCGTGCCCAGGGTACTCCTCCCGAGGTGGAGCCGACCCCGTGTCACCGCCGACTTGGCCTATCCGCCCTGGAGGGCAATTTGTATTTGGATAGGGGAAGGAGACGAGGATGCAGTCGGGGGAGATGGAGAAAAAGAGTTCGACGGGCCACTCCTACTGCTATTCTGCTTGGTGTGCTTTCTGATCCCGTGGATCTATGGGACGGGTGGTATATGTTGTTCTGAACTTTTGATTGGGGGTGTGCTGAGCAGTAGATTGATTTTTGCTGTTCTACGAGAGATAGAATGAGAAAATAGAGAACGGAGGCGTAGTGCACTTATGAGCTGCACTGGTGCTTGCTGGTTGGGTGAGGAGATGGGTCTTCTGCTCTGCCAGTATTTGTCGCTAACCATCGTTTGAGTCTTTTCTTTCTTTGTATCATTTTCTTCCATTGTGTCCATTCAAGTCCGTATCACTCAATCTTTCAGTTCGTCTAAGCCATACGAGTCCACAAATTTATTGTCAGTCATAGAAATATAGGAATTCCCTTTTGCATGACAGCAGCCGCCGCTCCCACTCTTTCTCTGAGCCGCGTGCAGATCGTAGAAGTCGTTATGATGCCGCCCCTAGCTTCTAAGGCCGCCGCGCTTTTTCTACGCCGGTCTTGAGCTTCGATCTGCGACTCCATGCTTCGATCTATTCCTTTTTGGTTTGATTTGACAACTTTCTCTATTTTTGTCGTTTTCATCTTCTTCTTCGTCGTGTTGCCGCAGTCGACTTTGCTCCCGCTTGCCTCTACTTACTTAGCCCCTGTGCTTTATAGGCTATCGCACGACCCTGGATGGGAGATCTTTTGATACTCGACATATTTTCCAAGAGCTGCAGGCTACAGCGACATCACCAAGACTCAGACTTCAGATTTTCCATATTTTAGTGTCAATCCTTTCAAAATGCAATGCTATTGCATATGCCTTGCATTTGAGGGAAGGGGAGGGCGGTTAGAATATGAACTCTTTTGTATTTCCTTATCTGTCTTTTGTATTGTCTTATCTGTATATGGCATACACCCCTTGTACTCCCTATATATATTGACCATTGGTCCTTTTCAGTTTTCAATACATACACAATATTCATAACAATTTCTAGTAGCCACAACGACGTTATCGGAACCTGTCGCGGCGATGCCGCATCCTGCAGCTGCTGAGCCAAAACCTTTAGCGGTGCTAACGAAGTCTATTGTGGCAACTGCTGCACTTCCAAGTCTTATCAGGACGCCATCGAGTCTGCCATGCCTTACCAAAGTCCGTCGTGGCCACCGTGGGCCGCCAGGTTTTCGCCATGCCACCGCAAAGAAGAAAGTGAGTTTGCGCGAACCACACGTGGAGGCAACGATCTCCAAGGACTCATGTAGCCATCGCAACCTCTCATCAACATAGGGTCTCCTAAGGCTTCAGCCATAGCCGCCACCACAGCTCGAGGACGAGCTGTCGTGAAAGGAGGGGAGTAGTTGTCATGGGCTAATATTACAGTAACTATCCACAATTATTAGGAAAGCTTTATTATTTAGGGATCTATCCATTAGGTGTTGGATATTATATATTTATTTAGGGATCTATCCATTAGGTGTTGGATATTATATATTGTTAGGCAGTTATTATTGGATTAGATTGTTAGATATAGATTTCCCTAGAGATTATTTTTTAGGGGTCAAGTCGGGTCATCCCTATAAAAGAGATTAACCTAATCTCCCTTCCAAGATGATAGAGATTAACCTAATCTCCCTTCCAAGATTCTATCATCCTAGTATATAGTATAATCTCTTATCCCACCAAGCCGACGCCGCCCGATCTTCTTCCTGACAGTGTTTACCCCGTTATGAACTAAGGTTCATGACATTATCAGTATCTTATTTAACGAATCCTCCTATTGGCAAAAAAAACTGACAAGAAAAAGGGCATGTAGCCTTTTCCAAATGAAGCACTTGTGGTTGTTAACCAACTTTGACAACTAGACTTGTAAATACTTCTATTATTAATCATGGAATATATGCGAGAGGACAGAGTAAGGGGTGGACCCAGGTCAAAAAATGAGTGGGGCACAAGTGGGCTGTCGAGGCACTTTTGCTGGGTTGGGCGGGGGGACAAGTGGTCAAACATTAGGCTACTCCACTAAAAACTAAAATTTGAGTGGGGGCCTTCTTTGGGTCTGTCCCTAGACAGAGTCCACTATATAGTATACTTGAGCACAAAAGATGGATGATTAGTTTGTGTTAAATCATTTGCTATAGAGATGATGGTTTTGTGTTTCATGACTTGAAACCACAGCAAGTATCATTTGCAGATCGGAACAAGAAATGGACAAAATAGAAGGGTATTTCACAAACGCTATCTATCCCAAAAATGTGCATAACAACATGAATAGTCATTTCAGCTGAAGCATCCAATATGTTAGCGTTTATATTCCGCCAGATGTGTGAACAATTCGGACATATTATTGATTATTCTAAGCTCATAGTTGGAGCAAAAAGTATCTGACAGACGAACAAAGTTGTTAGCTTCAACTTTCAACTAAAACATTCCATATCACAGAAAAATATGATGGGGTTGCAATAAAAAAATGTAACCAGTGAGTTACCGCCTTCGAGGAAGCCCCAAGAAGATCTTGTATTTTTGCAGGTTTAATATTAACATTATATTATCTACAAACTAGCTTTCCTTAAAAAAACTAGAAATTGACAGTTATAAGAAACACACATGGATCTAAGGATGCCCTTTTACAACAGCATCAAAGGTGTAGCTAGTTTGAGTAAGGCACCAACAACAAAATCCATTGCATTTTTTGAGAATGCCAAAGTCCAATCAGATCCTATAGATCATATGGAGGCTAGATTTTCACTTTGTACTACCATCTTAAGACCTTGTAGGCTGTTTTTCTTTAATCATTAAGGGAAGTTTTTTAAAAGGGCAATGTCTCTTAACATGTCATGTTGATATTGTTAACAATATCTGAGCCCAAGTTCTTTTCCCAATTGTTCCCCATCCCGAATACATGCACGTGACAATGTAACATGCCCAATCCAAAATCATTTTTAAGGCCCACCCCATACCCTGTTCCACTTCCACATATGCAACAGAGATTGGTCTCATATTCTTATTGGAAGTCAGAATACACCCACAAGTGCTGATTGTGGAATGCTCTTGTCTTATACTGACTACTCAACTAAGCATTTGGGAACTGAAAAGATACATGCTTGCACATTCTGTAATTTACATACCAATATTTTCTAGAGCATGCTTTTCACCTTGACTAGAAGATCAGAAATAGCAAACCTGGCAGATAAATTATCTGGACACTTGGCAAGATCACAAATGGCACCATGATTACATTGACATTTCAAGCATGGTTGAGCATACTAGCGTATGGGCCAAAAGAATTTCAACAATTCAAGTGGATATTACATTGACATTTCAAGCATGGTTGAGCATACTACCATATGGGCCAAAAGAATTCGAACAATTCAAGTGGATATTACATTGACATTTCAAGCATGGTTGAGCATACTAGCATATGGACCAAAAGAATTTGAACAATTCAAGTGGATATTCAGTCTACAGGGGGTGGGGGGGGGGGAACCTGAGCATATTATTATTATATTTATTAGGGGGTTGGTTTGCAGTAATGCTCGTAATCCAGGGCAAACTACTGGTTGGATGCTTTAGCAGGTTAATTATACAAGGTAGTCTAATAGGCATGCCACTTATTAATATCTTCAGATAAAATGGAATTACTTAGCAATGCTACATTGGTTTCAGTAGCAAGAGATTCTGACATACCATATACGAAGCTAGCTAAATTGGTTTCAGTGGCAAGAGGGATTCTGACATACCATATACGAAGCTAGCTAAATTGGTTTCAGTGGCAAGAGATTCTAACATAGCTATAAGAAGCTAATGGTCGATGTGAACCATTTTAGAGCTAGGTCTGGCACTTTTCAGTGGTATTATAAAGATAAGGATGCATGTTGGTGGTGTTGACAAAAATGGCAACATGTTTTTTTGCCTTGATGTTGTGTTGGTAATCTGACAAAACCTCATGTAAAAAGGTTATCAGTTAGCGGCTTAGAGCAGACCCAAAGGCTTAGTGGTAGGAATGCCACACATGCCATGCTTGTAAGTCGTCCTTCAGTTATTCAGTGGATCATTATTTCCACAATGCAGACAATTCAGTTTCTGACATACTCCAGGGAGCAGATCAGTGCTTACGATAGTGAGGCAATACAAGCGAAGCTAAGAACCTGAAATCAACGATTATTATTTTAGTACTGGAAAAGTATCATTGAACCAGTAGTGCCACCTTTTCTCTCTCCAAATGTTTATTTTTCTGTTTCCAATGCTTTAACCACTCTAGCAGAGTGCTTATAAGCAGCATTGCACTTCAATTGTGAATAAGCAATTCAATCCCCAGATTTGTGGCAATGGGTTCTTAATGACGAAATATTATTTGTGGGCTGTGGCCGATGTGATACTAATTGCTTCGCGCTGTCATGACTTGATCCGTAAACCTAGAAAACAATAACGAAATCCTGGTCACCTAGTTCCAGCAGTTTCTTCTATGGTCAAACCTAACCAAACAACAATCCTAGAATAGTAGAACCCTAAGAAAGTAAATCAATAAATCATATACGTCTTCAATCCTTCAACCTTCAATCCTTCAACTAGCTCAATGGCACATCATATCAAGGAGAAAACAAACAAAAGCCAGGTGATAATAGGAAAGAATCTTACCGACCAACGAAGCAACCAAGAAATCGTGGGGGCGCGGCCGCGGTGGGGTCACTGCGTCTTCCTCCGCGGCGGCTGCTTCTCGGAGGCCAACCTGTACATCCAGTAGACCTGCAGCAAGCGGGAAGAACGGGAAAATGAGGGATACGATTGGAAGGTCAGGCCAGCTGATGGATCGAGCGATTAACGGGGGAGGAAAGGAAACGAGATCGAATTGGGGCAAGGGAAGTGGATCGCGTACGAGGGCTAGGACGTGGGCGGCGAGCAGGACGACGACGAAGATCGGGACGGCATCCAGGACGAGGGAGCCGGCCGCCGGCTGTGGCTGCTGCTGCTGGTGCGGCATCGTCGGCGGCGTTGGGGTCAGGGAAGGTGGCTGCGCTGGGTTTTCTAGTTTCTACTCCTGTCCTTCGACACCCATGGAGACTGTAGGTGGGACCCCTACCTTGTTGGGAAAGAAGATCAAGAAGGAGAAGCTCGCTGCTCACTACCTAATTTCAAGTACGAAATATAACTCAGGAAGTGGCTGTAGTTTAGTGGTGAGAATTCCACGTTGTGGCCGTGGAGACCTGGGCTCGAATCCCAGCAGCCACACGTACTTTGTTTTTAATTGTTCACCTATTCTATTTTTTTTTAAGTTAGTGTTCCGTCTAGGAAAATATCCAAAACTTAGAATTATATAGAGCAATTAGGATTAATGTATCAACAAGCCACACGCACTTTGTTTTTAATTGTTCACCTATTCCATTTTTTTAAGTTAGTGTTCCGTCTTGGAAAATATCCAAAACTTATAATTGTATAGAGCAATTAGGATTAATGTATCAACAAGTCACTTCAGTTGATACTTTGTCGTCCATTGCAGAAGCAGGAATTCTCTAGGTGCACCTTTCACCAGCGCAAACAACTTTCACTCTCCCTGGATCACTCTTTTGTGTGTTATATTCAAACTCGTACTTTGTTTTTAATTGTTCACCTATTCCATTTTTTTAAGTTAGTGTTCCGTCTTGGAAAATATCCAAAACTTAGAATTGTATAGAGCAATTAGGATTAATGTATCAACAAGCCACACGCACTTTGTTTTTAATTGTTCACCTATTCCATTTTTTTAAGTTAGTGTTCCGTCTAGGAAAATATCCAAAACTTAGAATTATATAGAGCAATTAGGATTAATGTATCAACAAGCCACACGCACTTTGTTTTTAATTGTTCACCTATTCCATTTTTTTAAGTTAGTGTTCCGTCTTGGAAAATATCCAAAACTTATAATTGTATAGAGCAATTAGGATTAATGTATCAACAAGTCACTTGAGTTGATACTTTGTCGTCCATTGCAGAAGCAGGAATTCTCTAGGTGCACCTTTCACCAGCACAAACAGCTTTCACTCTCCCTGGATCACTCTTTTGTGTGTTATATTCAAACTCGTACTTTGTTTTTAATTGTTCACCTATTCCATTTTTTTAAGTTAGTGTTCCGTCTTGGAAAGTATCCAAAACTTAGAATTGTGTAGAGCAATTAGGATTAATGTATCAACAAGCCACACGCACTTTGTTTTTAATTGTTCACCTATTCCATTTTTTTAAGTTAGTGTTCCGTCTTGGAAAATATCCAAAACTTAGAATTGTATAGAGCAATTAGGATTAATGTATCAACAAGTCACTTGAGTTGATACTTTGTCGTCCATTGCAGAAGCAGGAATTCTCTAGGTGCACCTTTCACCAGCGCAAACAGCTCTCACTCTCCCTGGATCACTCTTTTGTGTGTTATATTCAAACTCGTATTTAATTGCATGATGAGCTAAAGCCACCCTAAACTGTTGAATGTTTGGGTATATACTGCCTTCTGATATTGGAGTGTCATCTCTATCGTAATGTACTTCAGGAATGGCTTCAGACACATGATCAGCAGCCACACACACTTTGTTTTTAATTGTTCACCTATTCCATTTTTTTAAGTTAGTGTTCCGTCTTGGAAAATATCCAAAACTTAGAATTGTATAGAGCAATTAGGATTAATGTATCAACAAGTCACTTGAATTGATACTTTGTCGTCCATTGCAGAAGCAGGAACTCTCTAGGTGCACCTTTCACCAGCGCAAACAGCTCTCACTCTCCCTGTATCACTCTTTTGTGTGTTATATTCAAACTCGTGTTTAATTGCATGATGAGCTAAAGCCACCCTAAACTGTTGAATGTTTGGGTATATACTGCCTTCTGATATTGGAGTGTCATCTCTATCGTAATGTACTTCAGGAATGGCTTCAGACACATGATCCTTTCCAACCCAGTTATCCTCCTCAGACTCATCCTCCTCCTCCTCCTCCTCCTCACCAACCCCAAGCACATAATCGGGGTCATTACCAGCTACAGTAGTAGCACCATTGCCCTCCTCTATGTCACTACGATCTGTGTACATACCCTCTTCATCCACACCAACATATTCATTAGCTAGTAATGGGTTGGCTAACTTTGTAACATCATGAGAATCTGGGTTTGCATTTTCCCAAGTATTATGTGTGCTACTGTTGGGTTGGCTAGGATCGACTTGACATGGGGTTGGAAGGGCAGGAGTGTGTCAGGACCCCGGATCACTAAATCCGAGCTCTCTATGCATTCTGAACTAGTCCTATGATCAGTAGCGAGTTCACACAGTTACAATATCGATGAATCATATCCATACAACAAGGTAGCTAAGAAGCAAGCAAATTAATATTACTTAGTAGCAAAAGAATCTTATGGTCAAGTCTTATAGAATTTGCCACACAGGGCTTAACGATAACAGAGTAAACTTGCAGCGGAACCAAAACATTTCGTGGTAGCCATCCGACATGCCCATAGGCAATCGAGTGGAGAATGTATCCTAGTTCGTATAGTCCTTGAAGTAATCTTCCTTGTAGAACTCGGTGTTCCCTAGTTCTTCTTCAGCGACTGATCAACAAATGGTGCAAAGCTATGAGTACATAAAGTACTCAGCAAGTCATAGGAAAATGTATGCAAATAGTATTAATGCAAGGTTTGAACAAGGATAGCTTTATGGCTATTATGCAAAAAGAAGTATTGACAGTAGATAAATTGACAAGCATAATTTAAAAGATTAAATACGTAAGTAAACAAGTTCTTTGAAACAACTAGTAAACACCCGTTCACTTCCCAACCAAACCAACATCCAGATCGCTTCCCAACCAAATCATTCCATCATTTTTATGAAAATCTACCCCTTGTGTGAAATCACTAGGCATTGTCCATAACTGGGATACATCTATTCGAATAGTTTTTTAACACTTTGCAGAGGTTGTATAACTTGACCCACAAGAGATAATCATCTTGATAAAAACACATGTTTCCTTAGACATGTGAATAAAGGAGAGACTATCACAAGGAATTTTCAAAGCACTGTTTTGATCCGGTTCTACTCGCTAAGAATTTGTCATTCTGGGCTCCCTCTTGTGCCGCTTATCAACCCAAACCGAACCAAATCAAAATATTGCTAATTAGTTGGCCAGGTCCACCCCACCCTGGACATGTAGTTGTACGGTATGGCCCAGATCAATAGCGCACAAAGTTAAGTTCTTAGTAGTTGCTCAGGCGAGACTACCGCATCCCATGTCACTACTACAAAAAGGCTAATAATGGACGCCTTATCATAAACGGTTGACCAAAATCATCTGTATTAAATGCAATCACAGACGGTTCATATTGAAAACTGTCTATGTTACTAGCTACGCTAAAAACCGTATATGAAGAGGTAGTATCATAGACGATTCATATTAAAAACCGTCTGTGAAGTATCACAGACGATTCTGAATACGAACCTTCTGTGATAATTGTACTTCACAGACGGTTTTTAATTATAACCGTTTGTGATAATATCGCTTCAGCAAGGTGCGTTTCGTCGTCACCCGATGAGTTTTTTCGTCGCCGATGCGTCTCTTTGTTGCATTAATGCCGCTTTGGCTCCGTTACGGACTGGTCGTATGGAGATACGAGCTGGTCATAGACTGGTCGAACATAATCATAGAGTGGTCATGACCTGATCGTAAGGAGTTACGAACTGGTCGTGACCAAATATAAACTGGTTGTATAGAGATAGGACCTGGTCGTAAGTGATGAGGACCTGGTCGTAGATCATATTGCAATAAAGTTCGTTCGAGATAATTTGTGTGTATTTCAGGAATTGTTATGTCCTGCTAAGTACCGCTAACGACTCGTGGTCAGAAAGGTGTTTCCGAGTCACAACTAAATATGCATAAACCTAACGGGTTACACACTTAACGGGTTGGAACAAACCAGTACGGATACGATTTGTAAAACGTGTTCGGATAGGATCCGTCATGGGCACTATATAAGGAGATGCTTGAGGCTATTGGGATGATGATGGGTTGCTCCACTGAAACCCTAGCCGCCATCTTCCTGAGAGCTCTGCCATGCGACTTGGTGCTAGCACATCGGCATACGGTTGTTCCTTCCCTGGACGTGTGGATACCGTAGAGGCGCTACTGCGATTGTTGTTGCGCTTGAGGACAATCCGCAATCTTTATAAGGAACTGCAGAGGACGCTGGCCGATCGACTACGACCACTGCATCGACGTGCTCGACGTTGGACGATCGATTACGAACACTACATCAACGCGCTCTACGTTGGACCAGGCTACTCCAACTCTTCTTCCGCTGCTCTGCGCGTCTGGTGGTAACGATTTGTGATCATCTTCTTGCTTGGCTTCCTGGTTTACGTGGTAGAAATTTTTGAATTGTTGCTATCGTAGCCTACTCGTACCCCAACACTCCTGTCTAGTCTTTTTCCCATGTGTAGTAGCATATCTAATTTTAAGCTGATATGCTGTCCGGGGATCCATCCTGTGCACCAACAAAGTAATAATTAGATCTAAGCGCATCGTTACGACAAAAACTCAATAGAAAGAGAGAAATCTAACCACAAAAAAGGAACATTCAAAGGTTTCAGTGCACATACCTGGCAGGAACCCAAGATTTTGTGGGGGATGGCGCCAGTTCCACCATTGTCGTGTTCTCCCTTCCTTGTGCTTCTGCCATTTCCATCTTGTCCCTTCCTTGTGCTTCTACCATTGCCATCTTCTCCCTTCCTTGTGCTTCCTCCATTAGCCTCCTCACTCAAGCTTCAGATTCCCTTCCTAGGGCTGCATTTGGGTGGCCTCAAGCTTTGGACTCCCCTTTTAGGGCTCCATTCAGGTGGGATTTGGGGCCAGCCCGATTCTAGGATTTTGGGTGAGGGAGAGATGAGAATGGGGAATGGCGGCATGACTGTGGTGGGCTTCTCACACGAAGACAACTTGCGTGGGCAAGATGGGCATTTACGAAATTTCTGTATGGGTTTTGGACGTTCAAGTGGCGTTGCCCTAATGCCAGCTGACGGGAGTGGCAAAAGGGGGATAGAAGTTGAGATCGAGTGGCAACGGAGGGAAAAGCAATTTGGCGATGGCATTTCAGGGAGCCAGCCAACTTCCAATGGCAAATAAGGAATTAACCCTAACATCTATTAATGCAACATCTCCATCATGTGAGCCAACGACTACCTCATGTAAAACAGAGGATGCAAGAGAGAAATATACAACACTTCCATCACGTGAACCAGTGGCTACTTCACGTAAACCAGATGATGCAAAAATGGAAACAATACTATGGAGCCATCACAATAAATCAAGCTAAACAAATACATGACTAGGTGAACGCTAACTTATGTTTCATTTATGATTTCAAAGACATTGATGTGCTTCCTATTTCTATTCCTTTGGTTGAACTTAGGTACAATGGAAAGGGTAGCATATAAGAATTGCACGCTTGAGGGTGGTTGATGTTGTTCAAGTCAACATTGTCCACCGAATTCCTTATTGTTTCTACATAGATATGGACAACTTAAATAGGCATGAGCCATACCATTAGAAAGCTTATCGAGTCTAGTTTCCAATGCTTCAATTGGTGCATCATTTTGACTTCTGTAACAAAAGTTATGGACATTTCTGTGCACCCTGTCCAGGTTGTCAAGTGCTATGCGAGAACTGAAGTCTCCTTAAATAAGTGCATCAAGAAAACCTTTTTGCTATCAAAGACAACCCTTTAGTAGGTAGGGGATGAAAGGGCATGTTCACACCTAACTAAGGAGGGTTGTTCCTAGTATAAGTACTCATGTACTCCAACCATTCTATATGTTTTGATCATTCTATTCGGATATTGAACTCAGTTCAGAATTTGGAGTGTTCTCCATGCCTTGCTCTTGCAATTGCTCACGGAGTTGCACCTAATCTTTGCTCTACACCATCGAGTGTACTTGTGTGGGTTTGTTCAATTAGAGAGTGGAGTGGTGATTGTCTCGTATTGTAGGCTACATTCAGCTTCATCATCGTTGGGTCAATATCCACTAATTTACCCAGCTGTTTCAGCTAGTTACCCTTCAATCCTACATCGTGACTATTGGGCCACAAACCTATGCATCTTCTTCGCACAAAGTTGGTGCATATCACCTCACCTCCACAGCTCCACTTCAGTCTTGTCGGGACCCAGATTTACATATCCAAATCTCTCTATGTATTCTGAACTACTCTCATGATTAGTAGTTGGCTCACATAGCGAAATATTGATGAAATACTATCCATTCAACAACTTAACTAAAAAGGTAGCAAAATAGTAATAAATAATAATAACTAGACCTTATGGTCAATGTTTACTTAACTTGCCATGCAGGTCTTAAGAAAGAAATGAAGCTCTTGTAGCAAAAATAAGATAACTTGGGTTGGCCATTCGATATGGCCACAGACAATCGAGTGGGGAGTGTATCTTAGTTCGCAAAGTCTTCAAAGAAATCCTCCTCGTAGAACTCTTGAGTAGCATGTCCTTCTTCAACTGAGCAGCAAAGTTTAAAGCCATGAGTACATAAAGTACTCAGTAAGTCGTATGGAACAATATGCAATTAATACTCATGCAAGGCTTGATCAAAGGAATAGCCATATGGTCCTTTTGCAGAGAGCAAGTATTGACAATAAATACAGTTAGTAGATTATAAAATGTAATTTAAAAGACAATAAATAAATAAAGTAAACAATTGCTTTGAAACAACCAGTAAACCTCCCGTTCACTTCCCAACCAAACCAAACCATCAAATGAATATCCCATCCACCAAGTGAACATCACATTTATCAAGTGAACATCTCATTCACCTTCCAATCATTTTTATAAAAACTCTACCTCTCGTGTGAAATTCCCGGGCGTTGTCAATAATTGGGGACATGGCTGTTTAAACAGTTTTAACTCTGTAAAGGTTATACAACTTTACCCACAAGAGATAAATCAACGTATAATATCCGTTCATACATTTCCGTAGGTGTGCGACTAAGTGATTATCACAAGGTCTTTACAAAGCTCATTCTCAACCCAGTTCTATCCGCTAAGGTTTCAACACTGAATGTTATCACGACCAGACAAGGCTATAACTCATTGTGAATATCAATCCCGTAACTCACACCACCAAAAACAGAACTAAAGTTGAGACATTACTAATTAATTAGCCAGGTACTGGATATGTAGTTGTACGATATAACTCAGTTCAATGATGCACAAGATTAAATCATTGACAATTCACCCAAGCAAGACTACCTCATCCAAAAAGTACTAACTGCACCCCCTTTACTGCACGATCACTCGCCTGAGAATAAAACCATTTTGTTTAACCAAACCAATAAAAAACCCTGCCATGACATACAACAGTAGTATCACACCATAGTTGCACAACAGTGGCATCGCACCACAATTCCATATCTCATTAAGTCAAATTAACATTATTGATTATGTGACATAAGCCCATCGTATAACTAAGCATGACTAAGCATCTCCATGATAACCCATGTTGGTGATACAAATATGTCCAACTAGTAATGACCATCCTATGGTGACAAAAGATTCATGGTATTCAAATAATCATTGGTGGCATAATGACGAATAGGTGATTAACTACTCTCAAAAGCAGTTGATATAAAAATAGTATGCAATTTGATATAAAACAATACTTTCAAAAACATAGGTTCAATATAATCAACGGATTATGACTTGCCTTGGCCATGCTCAGTTACCACACTTTGGTTTTCAAACCTTGCTCCTGCTCCTACTCCTGCTTATTGAAAAACGTCGTGTAAACGAGAAAGAGACAATGAACGAAACACAAATAAATCTAAAATAAATTCAAATAAAAAACCCAACTTTAAAATAAATAAAGAGCTCGATTTTAGATGAATTTAGGAACTTGAATGAACTAAATCGGAGTTCGGACAAAGGAGAACGGGTTCTCGAAAGATTTAAATCTAAGAAAAAGAGAGAAAAATACTATTTGAGGATTTTATTTCAAAAGAAAATTCTGGATTACTGCATCAGCATGATGTCAGCAAGGAAAAAGATTTTTGGTCGAAATTAAATTTCTAAAGGAAAAGAAATTTAATCACTAACACGTGGGCGCATGGTCTATAGACCAAGTCCACGGGAAAGGGTTCATGGCGCACGGTGCACCTGGTTCACAGAATAGGAATTGACGGCTGGAGTCCACGTATCAGTGACATGATCTACGGTGAACTAAGTCTATGGGTTAGGGTTCGGGATGGTGCCATGTCAGCGATGACGCGAGGCGACACGCGGGTGGCAAGGGCTGAGGTGGCAGACACGCAAGCGCAGGGTGCTGAGGTGGAAGATGACGCAGCATGCCACGTCGGCTCAACGGCGAGGGTGGTGATGCTGGGACCGAGGGACGACAGCGAACGACGGCGCAACTCCGGCGACGACGGAACTGGCGAGCGACAGCGACTCAGGGGGCACAGAGGGGCACAATGAAAGAGGAGGTGACATCGAACTCACCGGGACTGACGCCGAGGGCAAGGAATGATGGAGGTCACCGGCGACTTGAGCTTCAACTCGGCGGATTAGTGATGACTTCGAGGACGACAGCTAGGGCTATGGGTGCGGCGCAACGAGAGGGTGCAAAGACCGAGGGGAGGTGAGCTTTTAAAGGCGGCGACAAGGAGTTTGGAATGGACGCGACGGCAGCTTCGTATCGAAGATGGAGACAAGAACGGCACCAGGACGGACTCAGCTGATAGGTGGGGCCCACCGGCAACGACAGTGGGTGCGGGCACGGACGCAAACGAGACACATGGCAGTGACAGCAAGCGGACTGGGCTGGCGAGGTGAGCTGGGCTGCTGGCATGGAGATGGGCTCAATGTGGTCAGAGTCGAAATCCTAAGTTGGATCGATTTGCCTCCGATATGATCGAATCGTAGTATCGAATCGTAGAATCGGCGATTCTACGGAATTGTAAAAATACACATATTTAACATCTATACTATAAGTTTGTATGATTTTTATATGGTTTACCACTTACTTATAACCGAAAAAGGGACAAAGCACTCTTTATCGCACAACAGAAAAGCATAATGGTACTAACATGATGGGTGATATAGTTCTGAACTACAGGAGAACAGCCAATGACCATGACTAGTTTACTACAATTACATGAGAAATGTTCACAACTTTTGTAAATCAATATTTAATTGCAACACTTGCATGTTCCTTAAAAGCAGCTAGACATACTCTAGGAATAAAAATAGCTTATCATTATCAAGCTCAAGATTGCTCATGTCATAATATAGATATTTGTACTAGCATTACCACACTGATATTTATAGTTTCATTCTCAGAAATTAATATCAACAAATTTTTCTTTAAAACAAAATATCAGCAAACCCCGGCCCTTAAAAAATAAAAAAAATTGCAAAAAAATACAATTTTTTTTGCCCAAACGACTCTACCACGATTCTACTCTGTGATTCTACACGATTCTACGCGATTCTACTCTTTGGATCACGACTCTACCACGATTCTACCTGATTACGATTCACGGTGCGATTTGGATCGACAGGCTGTCGTGGGTTCATAGAATCGTAAGACTCTAAGAGTAGGATCGCGATTCTAACTACCTTGGATGGGCCAGGCGAGCGCAGGAAAGAATGTGCCGGAGGAAAAGGATCGAGCCCAAAGGAATTTCTGAAAATTAAAAAGAGAAAAGAAATTAAATAAAACCGAGCTCAAAGAAATAGCAAATAAACTCCAAAAATTCCAAGAAAATTCGAGAAAATACTCTGGAACTCAAGGAACCCAAATAAAAAGGTTTTGAATTTAATTAAGGATTATATTATTCACATTAAATAGTTTCAATTTCTGAATATCAATTTAAGCTTTAACTTAAGTAAGAAAATTCCAATGGTTATTTTTATTTTCGAAGGCTTCAAACGAGGATGTTACAAGTCCTATACTCAAGTGGACCCACTTGTCTTGGTCTGGTGGCTACATGCTTTGCTTCCATGCATTGTGTGCACTTTGCACTCCCGGAGGTAGACAGCGCGGTAATAGAATCCAACGGTTTTGAAGCGTTATGGTGACAATGCTACATTGTTTTCGTCCACTAATAAAATCGAGTATCGCTGCTACAACAAATGGCTACAATGAGATGCATTGAACATTGTAGCGCTGGTGCCTCTCTCTAGTGATGCAAAAGGATCAAGATCCCACGCCCCCTCTCTTCGCTCAAAAAGGCGAATTGTAGTGACTTTTGGGTGAAATGGCAGTATTTGCCGGCATATTAGCAAAAATAGCACTCGTTGTGTGGAATTTACAAAAATAGCGTCTCCCCCGGATGGTCACCGCGCGGGACGGTCGACGAGCCGACACGTATTCACTGCCACATGACCGCCGTGTGGATGAGCCAAAACTGCATGTTCACTGCGCGGTGGAGCACTGTGGTGCCCAAAACCGCACGACCACCGTGCGGTGGCCCCAAAACCGTGCGAAAAAAATTCATTTTAGTATACTTTTTGTAGGAATTTTTAAATGTAGAAAATGAGCTCCAACATTTTTTTTGCGGAGCTTCTTGACATAGTGTACTTGCTTTTGTCATTTTTTCATAATTTTATCCATTCTAAATTTTTATTGAAAATTCATTTAAATATACTATTTATAGGAAGTTTTTAATATAGAAATTGAGGTTCAAACATTATGAATTTTTTTAAGGCTTCATACATAGTGGACTTGATTGTGTCATTTTTACATAATTTTATATGTTCTCAAATTATCTAAAAATTTAAGGGTTTAGGTCTCGAAGATTAGGATTTTAGGTATTGGAAATTAGGGTTTCATGATTTCATGTGACTTGGAATGTGGGAAGTTTAGTACCATATGACTACTCTAGGTAAGAGATACTCTTGAGAGACATTCATTAAGGGTTTAGGCTACCGCCTGGCCTCCCTCCTCCACACATTTGTCGCCTGTCGTTGCTGTCCCCCCTTGCCCGCAGTGCTGCGCCTTGACAACACCTCCAAAATTCCTGGCACCAACGTAGCAGCTTCCCCTAGCTCTGGCATCGATGGAAGTTCCTTCTATTGGGTAGGACCACATGCAGAGAGGAAATATTTCAACTAGGTGGTGTACTTCCTCCGACCAGGTTAATCGATTGAGCATTTTTTAGAATAGTCGAACAAACTATAATTTTAAAAAGAGCTTGTTGTAAACTATTTCGACCACATTTTGTTGAACCTAGTTTCTTTATTCCCGGATGGGGTGCGAAGGGCCTAGTGAACCATTTGCTTAGCTCCTTGGTACAAGCCTAGTTCACCATGTAAGCCCTTAGTGAACCATTTGTTTAGTCCCTTGATACAAGCCTAGTTTCTTTGTTTTGGTAGCAAATGATAGAAAAAAAAGGGTTAATGTCACCAGGTGATCGCACACCATGATCCTCAGTGGCAGGTGGACCTGACCTACCATGCGATAGGACGGCACGGGACGCGTGACTCACGAGCCCCACAGTATAATTTGTTATCTAGAGAAAAAAGGTGTATCCTAGAAGATACCATAAAAGCGAGCAGGCCAAACAATGCATCACATCACACGCGACCACAGAGGCCCAATGCGTGGTGGAGCATCCTATGCTGCACACCAATATAATCAAGCATTTTATAGAAAGGAAAAGAAATAGCACCTTCACCATTCTTACACTGTAACATCTCATTGCTATCAAGATGCTGCCCAAGAGTAGTGGCCACCCAGAGTGCCTTGTAAGCTTCTTGAATCTATTCTTTATTGCAAAATACACCAATCTCAGTATTGTATGTGTAAATATTTGGCAGAAAGTTTTCATGCATCTTCTTACTCATTAGCTCAAAGGCATGATCAAAGTTGCCCCCTTTTACGCTGCCCATCCATCAGCATAGTGTACGTGCTGTGTTTGGCACCAGCCCTTGCTGAAGCATCCTAAACTTCATATTTGGTCATGCCATGACGTGCGGCATGGCAAAAACACTATGTCCTACCGCTGTCCCCAGTCCCCAGCATGGCCTAACCTACTAACACATCCCATCCCAATTGCATGTAAATGGAAATGCCCTCATTTAATCGTACCACACAGCGTGTCATATTTAATGGATTATTGTTTTGATTTTATTGTCAATCTTTTTAATACATTGTATTTTATTCCTTGCAGATATTGGCATCTACTTATCATCCGATGACTTCTAGTCTTGTGTAATCAATAACTAGGCTTGTACCAAGGAACTAAATAAATGGTTCACCAAGGGCTTGCGTGGTGAACTAGGCTTGTACCAAGTAAGTAGGCGAAGCCATTACATTGGCGCCGGGAATTCCAGAGGCGTTATCGACAAGGTAGTTAGAATCGTGATCCTACCCTTATAGTCTTATGATTCTATGAACCCACGACAGCCTGTCGATCCAAATCACACCGTGAATCGGAATCAGGTAGAATCGTGATAGAGTCACGATCCAAAGAGTAGAATCGCGTAGAATCGTGCAGAATCGCAGAGCAGAATCATGATAGAGTCATTTGGGCAAAAAAAAATTTGTAAATCAATATCTAGTATGATCTACGACCAGGTCCTCATCACTTACGACCAGGTCCTATCTTTATACGACCAGTTCATATTTGGTCACGACCATTCAGAATTCCTCACGACCATGTTACGACCACCTCGTGACTACGCTCGACCAGCTTCACGATCACCAGATTCCATACGACTAGTCCATAACTGTCGAACTAAGCTTACCTACTCGTGTATACTCCCTTTGCCTCACGATGTCCGGTTGAACTCTGTGAGATGTTGTGTCATCCATGGACTGTTCAATACTTTCTCAATCGAGTGTCGGATTACTTCACGTGGTCGAACACTTCGACTACTAGTGGCATGGCCATGCACTTTCTTTATCAGACTACAACGAGGGGCCCAGAGACATCTCTCCTGTTATGTTAGGAGGGGCAAATCCCATATCCGACTAGTCACATTCCTCTGCATGTTTCATAGCATACCCGAATGCTACCTTTATAACTACCCAGTTACGGTGTAGCATTTGGCAACACTTGCATGGATTATCATCTACTTGCTTGGCTTCCTGGTTTGCGTGGTAGAAATTTTGATATGTAGCTATCGTAGCCTACCCCGTGGCCCAACAGTATCTTGTGGGTAAAGTGTACAAACTTTGCATAGTGTTAAATCAATCTATTCGAATAGCCGCATCCGCGGTCATGGACATGCTCGGGGATTTCACACGAGGGGTAGATTTTCATAAAATAATTAGGAAGGGAGCTATGTGATCTAAGTCATATGGCTATGTGAATAACTTGTTTAGGTTATGTGTCTTTGTAAAACCAAACTGTCAAATTATTATTGTTTATTTGTTTTACTTTATGCTTTCAATCTATTATTCGTATTCAAATTGCAAATGTTGCATTTCTGCAGAAGAACCACAGAATACATTCCTTTGGAATAAGCTATCATGTATATTTGCATTCTGTGGTATGACTTGCGAGTACGATTGTGTACTCATGCTTGCTAAATCAAATCAACAGAAGAGGATGAGTCATCGCCTGCTTTCAAGGAGGAGTTCATCGCAGGTGCTTGATCGTAGGGTCTTGATCCCAGTCGGTTGCTTGTGGTGAATTGATGGGATTCCGTTGAAGTTTTTGTTTCGCTGCTATTTAATTCTCTGTCAGCCCTGCGTGGCTTAATAAGTGTAAACTCGACCATAAGGTCAAAACCCTTATTAGTTAACTAAATTACTCGTTTATGTTATTAATCGTCTTGTGTGGATCGATATTCATCTATGTTGACACTGTGTGCACTAGCGTAATCCTGGACTAGTGCATTATACACAGAGGGTCCATAATTGCATTTTTGGGCCCCGACACGTGCTCACGGCTTCAAATTTTGTTGCTCAGTTGAAGAATATCAAACTACTCAAGAGTTCTACGAATATGAGTTTTATGAAAACTTTGCGAATTAGAATGCATTCTCCACTCGATTGCCTGTGATCATATTAATTGGTCTTTCTAATTTTTTTCGTTCCGCCACAAAAGTTTATATGTTTTTTTAGCCATGCGCAAGTTAAGTAAAGATTAATCATAAGGTCCAATTATTATTACCATTTGTTATTTTTAGATCTTTTTAGTTAAATCGATAAATAGATGGTATATCATCGATGTTTTCTATGTGAGCTAGCTACTGGTTTAGGACTAGTTCAGAATACACAAAGGGCTTCAGATATATAAATTCAGGTCCCAACAAAAATCTAGTCATACCTACATAAATAGTTCGCCAAACATGCAACATGTAAAACAGGATACAACGGTCTTTATGACTACATTACATTAACAAAATTCAGAGAAACAGAGATACATGGAACGCGCCTACCGTTATTAGACAACATATATACTGGAGTGCGTCCCTAAAACACCCCATAAATGGAGGGGCCTCTCCAGCCTCCTCGCTATTTATGGAATGCCCGTCAAGGCCACAAGGCCACAACCCATGGAAGCACAAGAACCAAACAATCGTAGACTTGTCAGCCAGTACCATTCCTCAGACTATTTCAACACAGCAACCGTCCAAATCCTCTAGGGGTAGGCCATAAAATGTGGGCGGACCATGATAACTTCCTCTGTCTTCTCCATACCGACCGCTACCTAGCCCTCGTGATCCGGTCATGGATTGCACAGGATTGACCAATCTTTGAGACTCTTGTGAGTCGCTCCCGATCAGCCCTGTATGGCTTCTTCGCCTGCTCTTCCTTCGCCGAATGGCAGCATAATTTTGATCCCCATTGGCAAATGCCGCATCTTTCTTGATTGTTGTATCTGTGTAGGATCGTATACCGCAATGGGGGGTGGGGGTGGGGGGGAATGATTGTAGTGATTTCTTTTCAAATTACCGAGGATAGCCTACGTTGGATTGAACCGACGACTGAAGACACCGTACTCTTGCGTGTTGCCTTCTAGTTGCCCGTGCTCGACCGCTTTCGCCGACATCAAGCTGGTAACGATTAGGTGAACGACACGGCACGTGATCGACGAAAGTGAAGTCGACGAAGGGGCGATATCTCGCCACGCACTGCTTGGAACGAGAATGAGTCAAAGACGATGCCCAGAAAGACACGCCGCCAGCGATGACTAATTTATCTTGAAATAGATCTGATCTTTTATTTATGAATCATGTTATGTAGCTACAAAGTGCCCTAACAGCATCCCTCAAACCCTAGCATGAAAACTTCAAAAGCTTTCTCCTAAAAGCCGTCTAAAAATCTTCTCTTAACTCTTAACCTCTCCTTCCTTTTATATGCTAGAGCCCTAAACGGTGTCCTCAACAACACGGACACAGAATCCTATCTACTTCCGAAAATCAAAGGACCCGAAACCCTTCCAAACACAAGTTTCCCAAAATCTCTAAACCTTCCTGTTATAGACACTTTCCATAAATCCTCACGTGTCGAAGCCTCCAGGACCACACCTCCAGTAGCTTCTCCACGTATCATGCATCCACTTTTGATCTCCACGTGCACTAGCGTAACCCCGACCATCTCGTGACATCCTCGACTGCCTGAACCTTGGATTTTTCCATCCTAGTCCTGGTCCTCCTCATCATCAACCATGACCGTCTCCGCGCCCAACCAGCACATGCAAAGACCAAAGAACGTTCTCCCAGCACAAGTTCTCCAACTTGACCAATATTACTCCACACACGCATATCACACCCTCATCCATCAATAAACAAGAACCAGATCATCCACGATCTTAATTTCCATGCTTTCATAAAGAAAACCCGAGACCACTCTAAAAACGGTCTGACCGCTGTGCACAAGCCGGTCAGAACGCAGGCCGATCAAACACAAGTACTCGAGGTACTCGAAGATAACAAGAATTGAAGCACTCGAAGCCTACGACTACCTATCGTGAAACTTACGACAACCGATCGCAAAGCCTATGACTATCGATTGCCGACCAGGCACTATAGCTTTCGACCATCGACCAGACACTATACCTTCCGATCATCGACCAGGCACTGTAGCTTCGACCATCGACCAGGTACTGTAGCTACCGACCATCGACCAGGTACTATAGCTTCGACCATTGACCAGGTATTGTAGCTTTCGACTACCGACCAGTATATTCCAACGACCAAAACTTTCACAAATGCAAATTTTAATGCAACCCAAATATCAATTATTCATCATCGTAATATTCACGACCTATCCACATGGTCTAACAATCTCCCCCTTGATGAATACATTGACAACACTTTAAAATCGTGAGTTGAATTTTGAAAAGAAAAGTAAAATGCGAAAAGAAAGTTTCAAAGCTACAAAGCAAAGAATTTTGACAAACCACAACAGCAATTGAAATACTCAACCTCAACACAAAACCACAGCAAAAAAAACTCCCCCTGAACACAAGGGAGGCAAAATTCTCCATTTTTTTCCCATTTGTCCTATTTTTCTCCCCCTTTAACAATGTAATCATCAAGAACTTCAAAGAAGGAATAATTCAAAAAAAAAAAGAGCAAGGAGAGTAAAAATCAAGAAGCTTTGTAGATTATCCAAGTCACTTCGCATTGATTTAATAAATTAACCAAGCCATCTTTTTGAGTAAAGCTATCTGGATCATATAAAATCATATACCATATAGCAATGTCAAAACAAGCCTTTAGAATGATTAAGCAATTTAAATTAATGACAGGCATCTAAACAATGACCAAACCGATTATAAAGAGTACCATGAGATATCACAATGAAAAGTTAAAGCCTAAAAGTGAAGCAAACATTAAATCTAAACGAGCTAACAGTCTCATGTAACAACCTATTGCTCCACACTCAATTCTTAAGCATGTAGCATGCTTGTAGCATACTTCTTTTCAATGGTGGTATGCTTGAAGTGTACTTTTTCAATAGACTTGATGAATTATTTGACAAATATAATAAACAAAGCTTCTGAAATTTTAAACAACAAGCTCCCCCTCAGAATAATCCCATAGGATGCAACACAACCAACTCACTTCGCAAAAGAGCAAACCGTGCATAATCAAGCGGTTTTGTGAGAATATCAGTAACTTGAGAATTTGTATTAATAAAATGCAAAACAACATCTCCCTTTTCCACATGGTCTCTAAGAAAATGATACCGAATATCAATGTGTTTGGTTCTTGAATATTGCACAGGATTTTTAGCAATACTAATAGCACTAATGTTATCACAGAAAAGTGGTCCACTATCCAATTTTAAGAAAAAAAAATCCTTAAGCATTGCTATCATCCAAAGCAATTGTAAGCAACAAGAAGCGGTATCTACATATTCAGCCTCAGTAGTGGAAAGTGCAACAGACAACTGTTTCCTAGAAGCCCATGAAACAAGAGATATGACTAAAAAGTGACATGTACCAGAAATGCTCTTCCTATCAATTTTACAACCCCCAAAATCAGCATCTGAATAAGCTCTAAGGGTAAGGCATGATGAGGAAGAAAACCATAAACCAAATTCTAAAGTTGACTGAAGATACCTGAAAATTCGCTTAACTACCTGATGATGTGAAGCATGTGGGGAAGCTTGAAAACGAGCATACAGACATACAGCAAAGTGAATGTCTGACCTTGAAGCAATGAGATACAGAAGTGAACCAATCATGCTTCTGTATTCATTTTGATCAATAGGCTCTCCATCCTCATCAAGGTCTAACACTATAGTGGATCCCATTGGTATGGAGACTGGTTTGCTTGTCCCTATGTCGAAGCGACGAAGGAGATCCTTGGTGTACTTGGTTTGATGAATAAAAGTACCCAGGTTTGATTACTTGATCTGAAATCCTAGGACGAACGTGAGTTCTCCTATCATGCTCGTCTCAAATTTCCTGCTCATAGTATCTGAAAACTTGGAAACAAGTGCATGAGAGAGGAACCACCAAATATGATATCATCCATATAAATCTGAACGAGTAAAAGATCATTGCCATGCTTGAGAGTAAACAATGTTTTATCTACCTTGCCCATTTGAAATTCATTTTTAAGCAAAAAAGATTTAAGCCTATCATACCATACTCTAGGTGCTTGTTTTAAACCATATAAAGCTTTGGACAGTTTGTAGACATGATTAGGAAATTTAGGATTTTCAAAACCAGGTGGTTGTCTTACATAAACTTCTTCCTCAATATAGTCATTAAGAAAAACGCTCTTGACATCCATTTGATACAACCTGAAACTCTTAGATGCAACAAATGCTAAGAGGATTCTAATGGCTTCTGATCAAGTAACAGGTGTGAAAGTTTCACCAAAATCAAGACCTTCTACTTGGGTAAATCCCTGAGCCACAAGTATAGCCTTATTTTGAACAATAACACCATCCACACTTTGTTTATTCTTAAAAACCCATTTAGTTCCAATGACATTATGACTATGAGGAGGTGAAACTAAAGTCCAAACTTTATTATGCTCAAAATTTTCTAATTCCCCATGCATGACATTAATCCAAGACTCATCAGATAAAGTGTGACTTACATCTTAGGGTTCAAAAGAGGAAACAAAAGCAGCATGAACATATGAGGCATCGGAGTTATACCTGTTGCGAAGAACTCTCTTATCTAACTCACCAATCATTTGTTCAGAAGGATGACGTCGTTGAATATGCAGAGGAGCCTGTGGAGTTGTTGGTGACATAGTTGTAGCATTAGTGGCCTCTACCTCATTGGAGGTATAGGAGCAGAGCCACTAGTTGTAGGCTCCATCGGTGTAGATACGTGTGTCGAAGTGTGAATGGGAGTTACCCTTTCAATGTCGTCAGAATTATAGAAGATGTTTTTGGGTGTGTCATTTATCTGTATACCTGCATTGTCAGGTCTAGTACTAGGACTCTTGCAAGAACTCGTCATTGAGCATTGTCCCCAAAAGTAATCATCTCATCACCGGTGGCACGAGTGAGGGAGGAGAACCATCGTGAGTCTCCGATCATGTGGCGAGAGCAACCGGAGTCAATGAACCATATGTTCTCCTTCCGCTTGCGACGAGCCTACAGAGCATGAACAATCGTCGGTATCTTAGTACTAGGGTTAGAGAATAAAGATTTAGGTAACTAGTACTAAGATACGCGATGAACAGGAGTAACAACAGGCAAAGACAAAGAACTTTTAGCTTCTGGACACTGCCGGTCAGACCACCGTTGAAGTGCTGGTCTGACCGACGGCCGGTCTAACTGCATGAAAAATGCTGGTCTGACCGGTCCTGTCGCCAAAACTCCCAAACCTACAGAAAATTGTTTAGAGGGAGCAAAGCAATGATAAGGAGCTTGACCAAACTCCACTCCAGAACAAGAAATCTTTCTTAACCTGTCTTTCTTTTCTTTCTTTGCTTTTTGAAAGCAAAATTGAACCAAATGACCCTCTCTACCAAAATGAGTGCATTGATACTTGATTTGTTGAGAAGTCGTATCTATTGCCTTTACAACACCCACTTTGGTAGATAAGTCCTTTGCAATACCAACCGATTTAAAAACAATTTATTTTGGTTCAGATTTTACTTCAAATTTTCCAGGTTCAAGAAGTTTAACAACCTTAGGAGGATTATTCTTGGCATTCTCAACAAAATTAAATCCTAGACCATGATTTTTAACACTCACTTTTAACTTTGACTTGTTTAGGATCATATTCAAAAAAAAATTGCCAAAAGAAAATCTCTCTAAAGTGTCCTTAAAATACTCATTTTCTTTAGCTAAAGTGGACAAGTTGTGCATTTAACAGATTTATTCATAAGATTCTTAGAAGCACTAGACTAAGCCAATCTTTCTTTTTCAACAAAATCTTTAAGTTGTCTAGTCAAAGCTTCTATTTCTATATTAAGTTTAGGACAGTTAGAGCAAGAAGATATCTCATAAGAACACAACCGAGCCCTTGACGAGAAACATCGCAATAGATATCGAAGCTTCGGTGGACGTCGGGAAGAACAAGAACTGGAGCTGTGGTCAATCTCTTCTTGAGCTCTTGAAAACTCTTCTCACAATCAGCGGACCACACAAATTTCTTGTCTTTCTTGAGCAATTCTGTTATTGGCTTCGCAATCTTGGAGAAGTTCTCAATAAAGCGGCGATAGTATCCCGCTAAACCGAGAAAACTCCTCACGTCAGTCACTGACTTGGGCTGACCCCATGAGAGCACATCACTGACCTTGCTAGGATCAACGGCGATGCCTTCCGCTGAAAGAACATGGCCCAAGAATGCTACTTCCTTTAACCAAAACTCACACTTGCTGAACTTCGCATAGAGTTGATGTTCGCGAAGTTTTCCCAACACTAGCTTCAGATGTTCAGCATGCTCTTCATCATTCTTCGAGTAAATGAGAATATCATCAATAAAGACCAACACAAACTTGTCCAAATACTCTATGAACACCATATTCATCAGATTCATGAAAAGAGCAGGAGCATTCGTCAAGCCGAAAGACATGACTGTAAACTCGTACAACCTGTAGAGAGTAGAGAAAGCCGTCTTGGGAATATCTTCAGACCTGATTCGGACTTGATGGTAGCCCAATCTCAAATCAATCTTGGAGAATACCCGAGCGCTGGTCAATTGATCGAAGAGGTCGTCAATCGGAGGCAACGGGTACTTGTTCTTCACCGTCACAGCATTCAGTGGACGATAATCAACACACATGCGCAGAGTCTTGTCTTTCTTCTTTACAAAGATTACAGGACAGCCCCACGGTGATGAGCTTGGGCGAATGAAACCCTTCTCTTGAAGCTCACCAAGTTGCTTCTTCAACTCCTCCAATTCATTTGGAGGCATCCGATACGGCCTTTTTGAAATCGGGGCGGTACCGGGTAGCAACTCAATGACAAATTCAATGTCACGGACTGGAGGCATCCCTGGCAATTCTTCAGGAAAAACATCCACAAAGTCACACACCACAGGGACTTCATGAATCTCCAAAGTTGGCTTTGCTTCAAGTGCGTAAAGATGTAGTTCTTACAGCTTCGGAGAAATCCCAACTTGCTCGCCGGATGGACTTGTGAGGGTGATAAACTTTCTGGCACAATCAATTTGCCCCAAGTATTGGGACAGCCAATCCATGCCAAGAATCACATCCAAATTTGCTGAATCAATGAGGATGAGGTTTGCCAAAAATCCCACTCCTCCAATCTCAATAGAAACATCCCGACATTCATATTCAGCTCTCATTACCGACCCCGGAGAATGAACAATCAAAGGCACATGCATAAGTACAATAGGAAGATTACTAAGTGCAGCAAAGGACTTTGATATAAAAGAATGCGAAGCTCCGGAATCGAATAAAACTGTAGCTGGTTGAGAGTTGACAAGAAGCGTACCCAACACGACGTCGGGTGCCTCCTGAGCCTCCTCGGCTGAGATGTGGTTGACTCGACCGCTGCCCACATTCTGGGCCTTCTGATGGATCTTCTAATCATGGCCATTTCCTTGCCCGCGTCCTCCATTAGGACGAGGGGCCGCTCCAGCCTTCTTGGGGCAACGATTAGCATAATGCCCCTTGTTGTTGCAGAAGAAGCAGGTGACATCAGCAGCTGGATTGCGGGGACCTCCTTGCTGTCCCACAGGTGCACGTGACTGAGACACAGCCTGCGGTGGGCGTGGTACAAACGCCGGTGCCCTCGGTGGTGCCGAAGTATGAGAGTGATGCACCGGGGCTTGCCCGCCATAAGATCGAGGAGCATAGGCCTTTGCTGATTTGTGGGCCTCCCACTTGCGCTTGTGAGAGTCGCCAAGCGCCCTCGCCTTGTGCTCAGCAACAATGGCCTTGTCGACCAACGACTGGAAGTCGGGAAAGTCAACAATAGATAGCTTGTCCTGAAGCTCCTCAGACAAGCCATCCATAAACTTCTCCTGTTTCGCCTCATCAGTGGGCACCTCCTCAGGAGCGTACCGGGAGAGGTGGTTGAAGTCGTGGAGGTACTCGGTCACAGATCTGCGCCCTTGCTTGAGCACCGAGAATTCCTTCTTCTTAATCTTCATCACTCCAATGGAACATGAGCCCATTGGAATGTAATCTTGAAACTCGGCCAAGTAATGACCCGGCCCTCGGTGCATGGCGAGGAAGTTCTCTCACCATGAGAGAGCTTCCTCCACCGATGGGAGGCAAAGCGCCTTCTCATGCTCCGGCATGGCGACATCGAGCTTCCGCTCGACAAGACGCAGCCAATCATCCGCGTCAAGCGGATCCTCGGACCGCGAGAAGGTAGGTGGCTGTGTGCGAAGGAACTCTGAGAGTCCCCCCTCTGATGGTAGCCACCTCCCCCTCCTGATCCGGAGGCACCGGATAAGTGGGAGGTGTTCCGGGCGATCGCCTCCAGGACCCTCGTCTGATCCATACGATTCCGCTCGATCTGAGCGAGAACCAAAGCCATGGTCGGAGGAGGTGGAAGCTCCTCATCTCGACCATCAGGCTGACCCTGACTGCTGCGTGTTCGACCAGCCATCCTGTTTCATCAAGGTGGGTTAACAACAAAACCCGAAAACTAGAGACGAAAGGTAGCAAAAGGCAAGCTATCGACTAGGGAAATGATATATTACCCTAACCCAATTACAACCACATAACCAGCAAGGAAATGAACTCCAAACAATTGCAAAAAGGGCATAAGATCCAATGCAAAGCTCATAAGACACAAGATTCAATTTCTCGGTACGACTAACTTGTATTGAATGAACAAGCCATCGTTTTGAGAAGAAAATTTCAGAACGTGACTCAAGTCTTATTGCATCTAAGGATCATGGTAAAAACCATCTAATGGTGCGTTAGACACTAGCTATCTAATATCACATCTTACCCTTTTAAACCCCACAAGTTTTAGTTGGATTTTCCTCTCATTTTTAGCCCTAACAAAGAACTAGGTGCTTGTTGTCCAAAACTTGCACTTGCTGTCCGGATTTCATATCTAAGCCCCAAGCTGAATTTTACATCTTCAAAAGCTTCAAATCTTCATCAAAGGACAGCCAACACTTCAATTTTTACAACACTCATTGAATTCCCAAAACCGGATTTAAACGGTAACAACTATCCTTTGAAAGAAGATGAGAGGAAACAACCTTTTAAAACTTAATCAAGAATAAGGTGAGATGAGCAATCTAAGATAGGTAAGGAGTAAAATCTGATAACTTACTTAAGTTTTTATAAACCATTTGACATTTTGAAACTAAGTTTTTCAAAATATCCTAAGGATGACCAAGCTAGTGGCATCTATGGTTAGGATGGCTCTGATACCAACTTTTGTGAGAACCCGGGGTATTTAACTTGTAATACTTAACCATAAAAATGATTCAAGCATTACAAATCAAATATCACGACTCTCGGCGTATATGTACTTCCCGGAGTGCAGTACATGTACTCCATACAAAAATTAAGCATCAACTCCATTCAATCACATAGAATCCAAAGTACGACATAAACGATCCAAAAGGCATACAGCATAAAGTTATTACAAACGGGCTGACCGGCCAAATTCAACTAAAGAGTCTAACATAACAGCAGAAGCAAATGGCCATAAGATGGCGATAACAAAAGCCGATTAGTGTGCCTTAACCCACAAGGCAACCAACCAAGCAAACCACCGACCTAGTCCTCGAAGCCGAAGCACATCTCACAAAAGTGCAACCCTTGGGGTTCCACTTCCTCCTCTACAACAATTTAATTAAAGCATAGCAAATGAGTACAAAAATGTACTTGCAAGACTTACGTGTAAGGTAACAGGCCTAATAAATAGCTACATGCAAGCTTATTTAAGTGGAGCAGGCTCTAGACTCAATTTTCAGCATAAAGCAAGTTTTCATTTGCAATAATGTAATAGATTGAAAGCAATTTTACAATCTGAATTTATTTGATAAAAACAGCGATATACAAGTAACAAGGAACAACAAGATATCCTGGAAGTGACTAACCCAATAGCCACCACAACAATAGCATGAACTCCCCATTCATACCACCCACATCAAGTTTTAATTAAGAATTCCAAAATGTTGAGTCTGACTCCTGCAAATCCAATCCCAAGCGTGTCCATAACCTAGGACGAGGCTATTCGAATAGTTTATACCCTGCAGGGGTGTACCAATGTACTCACACGTCAGACCGCCTCTTTTGCCACTAGATTTAGCACACTTCCTTTGGTATGCCGGCAAGGCTAAGTCCTACGAGACGTTTCCAATATTGTATATTAACTACGAGTCGCCCATATGGGAGGAAGCCCCATATGTTGATGCGGAGTCATCAAAGATACCCATCTCCTTATAAAGGACGATGCTCCTTGCAGTGGATAACCTCCACCACTACTCACCCAAACACACACAAGTTTCTTTTTCAACACAACACACACATCCACCATGCGACCCGGAGCTAACACACGCCAAAGTACTAAGTCAAGAGAGATCCCATATCCCTCCCATGTGGTTAGCACGCAAATTATGCTTGGTTTTGGTGAAACAAGATGTTCGGTCCTTGTTGACCTGGGCAAAACATTCACAAACCCAATATACCACCATCCAACCACTTGCCCAAGTTTGAATCATTTTATTTGCACTTTTAGTTTTTAAAGCAATTTAGCACAAGGTGCTGATCAAAGAGTAATAAAATGATTTGTGTGATCAAGGTTACCGACTAAGTCGATAACCGCCCAATTCTACCGGTAGCTAAGCATTTCTAAGCATGACACCGTAAGGACAATAAAAGAGCATAATTAAATCACCGGGCTCTAATTCACCAGCGATATTAATAACTTATGTTTTGTGGCAGGGAATAACAATTTAAGGGCAACCATGCAATAGGAATAGCTACCTCTAATCGGGAAAATTACTTTGACACAAAAGCATGCATACATACAATTTGTAAACAAAGTAATAGACTTGAAAATAATAGGACATTTATGATCAAACTGCTTGCCTTGCTGTGGATTACCCTCTTGCTGTAGAGGAGCGCTCTCGCAATCAATATTATCATTTGAACCTAGCGAAAAAAGTCGAAAGCACAATAAGAACGAATAACACCAAAAAGACCCAAAAATTCAAAGTCATCCAAAAATTATGAAAAATTCACAGAAGGTAGAGCATGATTTTAGATGAATTTAGCAACAAGAATCAATTTATTTGGATGTTCTATGCAGAAGTTATGGCAGTTAGAAGATCAGATTTCCTGAAAATTCAATTTAATTGAGATCTGTTACTGTTCATCCGAATTAATTCTTTTGGTGAAAATTTCCAGAACAGTGGTGCACTTGAAATTTTTATGCTATGAAGAGCACCACATGAGATGAACAATGGAATTTGATTCACCTCATTTGGAGCTAGGATGAATTTTCTATGATTTTTCTAAGTTATGAAAGTAGCACTCAAGTTACATGCAAAATAAGATTTTCAGTAACAGTACCATGCTCATAACCTATTTTACAATAAACTACACTAACAGAGGATTCTAACAAAATTGAGTTTACTCTTTTAGGAGTTACAGAGAAATACTTATGCATTTTTGAAGTTAAAGCAATTTTTAGTGCAACAATAATACTAAACAATAAAGTAATTTTCCCAAATGTATTTTCTGTAACAGCAACATGGTTCAAACTATTTTTATATTAAAGTACATTTAAATATGAAACTAATAAAATTTGAATCATCAATTTTGGGGCTAAAATGAATTACTTATGCTATTTTGAAGTTTAACTAATTTCCAGTTCATAAATAATTCATTTCAGATTTTATAAAAGCATTAAAGACTTTTCTTACCGAGGCCTATGCTAGCCATAGACACTGACCAGTGGGGTCCAGTGCATAGTGCCAATTTTCAATTTCCAATTCATTTTCGGTTAACACTGACATGTGGGGCCCGCCTGCCATACTCTCGGTTCACGCAATAGTGCATGGACCGAGGGCCTACGGGCGGTCCACTGGTCTACACCGTGCACTAAAGCCCTTAGGCCCACTTTTCATTGAGACACTAGAGTACTAAAAGGTCATTTGATCCCGGAAGCATTGATTAACCTAATGATTATCATTTACTCTGTCCTAATGACAGAGATTACGCTTTAATGACCCGCTACAGTGCGTGCCGCTCCTTCCGACAACAGAGCAGCTCCGGCTCGAGCTCGCCCGGCGCGGCGCCGGCGATGTGGTTCACTGCAGTGCGAGCTGAGGGCAGAAATGGAACACTAGTGCCTAGGCGATCCTAAGAGTAGTGGGTACATGGCCGGAGCTGGCTTGGTGTGGTGGCGCGGCGAGGAGAGGCAGAGGAGAGCTCCGGCCGAAATGGCAACTACGCCACTGACCACATTCTCAACAATCTAGTGTGCGCATGAGCTACCCTAAGGTCCAAGGAACTCACCGGGACGACGCGGTGAGGACGAGTTCGCCGGAGATGGGCGGTCGGCGACGAACAGCGGCTGTGGAGGAGGTGCTTCCGAGGGGAGAGCAGCCTGAGTCAAAAGGAAAGGGGTGAATGGTCGGAGGAGCTTCAGTGAGTGAAAGAGGTGCTCTAAGGGAAGGTAATTAGAGTATAGCTCACCGGAGGTATTTGCGGCGGTGAAGAAGAGTTTACTGCCGGAGATGGGGCAGAACACGAATGGTGGTTTCTCCTGTGAACCAATTACCAAATCAATTTAGGGGAAATAGTGAGGATGCTCTAAGGCACGGGATGACACACTTTAGAGAGGATAATACCTATTGAGAATGAAGTTGGCACGGCGGTGGCTCAGGTGCGCGCTCCAGGGCTAGCGAGAGCACGACGGCGGTCCGAGAGCTACAGACCAGTACAAAGGCTCGAGTTAGCTCAAATGGGAAAGGTAATGAGGGTAGAGGAGAGGGGAAGCATTGGACTATGGCTTACCCAAGTATAGAGCATGCACCAGCGTCCTCCTCCTCTCGGCTGCGAGGAGAAGTGAGGCAAAAGGAGGAGCAGGAACGGGGTTTAAGCCCGGGTGTTGACAGAGACGAAGGCGACGTTAGGCGGGGATGCTCGGGGATTGGCCAACGAGGGCGGTGCGGTCACGGAGGTGACAGAGCGCGGCAGAGCAGGAGCGCCGCGTGGAGCTCGGCGTCTGAGCTCGAGCTGACTCGAGGTAGACGACGATCGCTTACATGTGGGCCCACCGGCGGCGATCGTGAAGGAGTGCAGGCGGAGCAGAAGGGGTGTGGTGTGGGCCGTTCGATCGCGATCGGACGACACAGATCCAGTGAGACATTCGGAGTGTGTGGAACAGTCAAGAAATCTGGGCGCTAGATCGAAGATCGAACGGTTCACGCTCAGCATGGTTAGTTGGCTTGGGTAAGCCCATTCGTCGAGTCGGAACAGTAGAATGGCTCGGCCCAATGAACAGTATTGAGCCCGAGTTACAAACTGTTTTGACCAACAAATGACAGGTTTGACTAGGGCTTTAAAATTAGAAATAAATTTTTAAAATTTTTGAAATAAATCAGGGGACTTCCTGGGACAACCTAGTCTCCAAATAAAATTTGAAACCTACTGCTCAATACTTAATTTGTGTAATTTAAATTCAAACTAAGAATAGGGCTTTGACTTGTGTTTGAATTTTCTAGTGGTTGAATTTGGTTCCAAAAATTTGGAAAAAATTATATTAATTCATGATAATTATTCTAGTATTTGAATCAATTATTTCCAGAGGATCAACATAAGTTTTTGCTCTTTCTTTCTTTTGGAACACTAATTTGAGTTGTATGTTTCCTTTGTTTTTAATACTTTCAAGTCCAACTATTTATGCAAGAACTCCATAAAACCAATGCATGTCCAAAAGTTTTAATTTCTCCTCATTTTTATTACATTTGAAACACACACCAATGTTTGGGATGTTACAGTTAGTCACAAGTGCTAAAGATGAAGGTTTATCAATCTTAGATGGCAAAACTTCCATCTCTTAGGTTTTCAATCTAGAGTAAAGATCATCCATGATTAAAGTATCTAGATCGACAGTTGATTGATAGTTGTGACAACCATCAACCACTCAGAAACTAAAGATCTCAAAATTTTAGTTGCATTATCTTCATCAACAGGAATAACTTTAACATTGCGCAAATTACTCAATATTTTCTCAAAACGAGCAAAAAGTTCATCAATAGATTCACCAGGCTTCATAGCAAAATCAGAATATTCTTTTTAATAAAGATTTTTACGCACTCTCTTAATTTTAGTGGTTCCTTCATGATAATCGCAAAGAGTTTTCCATATTAAATGGGCAAAATTAATATGAGCTATACGATCAAATTCTTCACGAGAAAACCCTTGAAACAGCAAGTTACGAGCTTGAGTATTTAAATCAACATCTGTTTTATTTATATTAGTAACAGTAATAGGAACCTCATAAGGTCTAGAAACCTTATTCCAAACATCATTACCTTGAGCCTCAATATAAGCTTGCATACGACACTTCCAAAAAGCAAAATCAGTACCAAGAAAGCGCTAGGCGCTAGGCGGGCGGTGGCCCGGGGCCTAGCGCCTAGGCGGACTAGGCGGCGCCTAGGCGGTGACTAGGCGGGCGGCTTGGCTACGGTGCATATAAGCACAGAACACGAATAATATGATGAACTGAGCAAACATCAGGCATCAAATTGAGCATAATAGAAGGAAAATTACCTGAAGAAGCAAAACATGAGTAATTTGATGTAGTCATGTATATTATCTCCCCTCCAAGAGCTTGATGTAAACATGTATGTAATCAAATAATGATGTAAACCTGCATATTTAATCGATGATGAGTTATTTTGCTATTGTGTGAGAAAGAATGTATCAATAGCCCATAGTTCACTACGCAAGTTTGCACTAATAAGTAATAACAGACACCTAACTCCTAAATCTTAAAGTCTACATGCAATGATTCCACCCAAGCTTCATGGAAAAGTTTCCAGCAAAGTTGGATTGTGTCAAATCTAATTTCTAACTCCAGACAAAGAAATATTACAGACCACACGGGCACACAATTATGTAAGCATATGCTCCCAAGACCCAACATATGTAAACTGAGCCAGAACATGCAAGCATATGTTCAGACATTCAGATTCAGACACTCAGCAATCAGTACAACCATTCAAAGAATCAAAGCATATTAGCACAACTTCTGAATTCAGCAGCAACTTCTCAAAGCATAAGCTCCCAAGAGTTGTCACACACCTGACCACACATTCAGACATTCATTGCCAGCATAATAAAAACCGAATATTGTCCTTCGGTCCCACCAAAGAAAACGAATATAAGAGCTTTTCCTTTCTTGTTGTAGCGAGAACATGAGGACCAACTCGTGGATGTACAAAGGCAATGCTTTACGGGCAATCAACCTACAAAAGCGATAAATAGGTTACAACATGAGAAGTTCAAGCAAAATGTAGGTGCTTGGAATAAAAACTTACTTGCACCACCCAATCCACATTCCCTATATCCAGTCCTCTAGCAAATATATCAGTTGAAAACAGAACTGAAGTAGCTCCAGAGCATATTTAGATTCTGTGTTAGCCTCCTCATGCACACTTATATATTCAGGATCCTTCAAGCTAACCCTTGCAAGGTCCTTCACCGACTTCGTTTGTGTAGCAGAAAACAATAATGTTTGTCTAATTTTGGGAATCTGAGAAATGAGAGCGTCAATTTGATTTTGGAAATCTTGAGCAAGAATTTGATCTACTTCATCAAGCACCAACATCTATTTCCTACCAAAAGGACAACATTTTAGATTATCTACATCTCAACATTTCAATTCGCTATAATCACGTAACAAGATGTCTAGTGACTCGAGCCGTGAGCAATCGAAGTAAGTAGTCTCATTGAAGTCTTTGGACTAACCGCCCAGGAGTGCACACTAAGATATTCAAGCTGTTCACATGTGCTTTTTCTTCCTCGATACCTTTGCGTTTACCAACAAGAACACCACCACTCAAGTTAGCAACATGAGCTTACCGGGATGACGAAGGCGAGGGTCTTGCGGAGCCGGTCTTGGCCGCGCCGAGGATGTCGCGGCCGCAGAGCGCGTGGGGCAGGGCGGCGCGCTGGATCTTGCTCATCTCCGTGTACCCCGCCTTCCGCAGCACGTCCTTGGTCTTCTTCAACAGCGGCAGCTCATCGAACCGTGCACGCTGCCAGACTCGAGTGCTCGCGTTTGCCGCCGCTGCTTCGCCGCCGACGCCTCCTCGGCGGCATGCAAGTGAGGACTCCGAGAGGGGAGGGGGCTTGGTGCCCCGGAGGGGCTTGCCAGTGTCGATCCAGGCCTCAAGGTGGCGGATCTCGTCGGCCTCCGGGAGCAGAGGGGAGCGGCGACGGCGTACCTCGATTCGGTGGTGGAGATGGCGGGACGACCGCGATTCGGAGGCAACGAGGTTGAATCGGTGGCGCAAGATGGCTGGAACCCGCGGCGAGCTCGATTCCGCTGCTGGGAGGCGCGATGTGGGAGGAGCTCGAACCCTAGCGGCTGCGACGAAACGATGTGCTCGGGGAGTCCGACGCAAAAATCTTATACCCCGCCTCGGCGCCCCGCCTCAAGCTGTCGCGCCTAGCACCGCCGAGCGCCGGCTTGGACTGCCGAGCCGGTCCAAGGCGGCTCGCCCGCCTAGCCCACCGCCTGGAAGGAAATCGCAGCGCCAGCACACAGCCGAACGCCTAGGCGCCGCCTCGCTAGCGTCTGAAGCCGATTTTTAGAACCTTACTTTCAAGTCCAACTATTTATGCAAGAACTCCATAAAACCAATGCATGTCCGAAAGTTTTAATTTCTCCTCATTTTTATTACATTTGAAACACACACCAATGTTTGGGATGTTACAGTTAGTCACAAGTGCTAAAGATGAAGGTTTATCAATCTTAGATGGCAAAGCTTCCATCTCATAGGTTTTCAATCTAGAGTAAAGATCATCTATGATTAAAGTATCTAGATCGACAATTGATTGACAGTTGTGACAACCATCAACCACTCAGAAACTAAAGATCTCAAAATTTTAGTTGCATTATCTTCATCAACAAGAATAACATTAACATTGAGCAAATTACTCAATATTTTCTCAAAACGAGCAAAAAGTTCATCGATAGATTCACCAGGCTTCATAGCAAAATCAGAATATTCTTTTTAATAAAGATTTTTATGCACTCTCTTAATTTTAGTGGTTCCTTCATGATAATCGCAAAGAGTTTTCCATATTAAGTGGGCAAAATTAATATGAGCTATACGATCAAATTCTTCACGAGAAAACCCTTGAAACAGCAAGTTACGAGCTTGAGCATTTAAATCAATATCTGTTTTATTTATATTAGTAACAGTAATAGGAACCTCATAAGGTCTAGAAACCTTATTCCAAACATCATTACCTTGAGCCTCAATATAAGCTTGCATACGACACTTCCAAAAAGCAAAATCAGTACCATCTAATATGGGGGGACGATTCACATACCTCTCTAACACCATAGCAACCTTGTTCTGATACCACTTGTTGGATCATATACTGCAATCAGAGGGGGGTGAATGATTGTAGTGATTTCTTTTCGAATTACCAAGGCTGGCCTGCATTGGATTGAATCGACGACTGAAGACACTGTACTCGTGCGTGTTGCCTTCTAGTTGCTATGCTCTGATCTACTCTGCTTGCCGATGCTATTGGCAACGATCGGGTAAACGACACAGCACATGATTGACGAAAGTGAGGTTGACGGAGGAGCGCTATCTCGCCACGCACTGCTTGGAACGAGAACGAGTCGAAGATGATGCCCAGAAAGACACGTCGCTAGCGATGACTAATTTATCTTGGAATAGATCTGATCTTTTATTTCTGAATCATGTTCTACGGCTACAAAGTGCCCTAACAGCACTCTCAAACCCTAGCATGAAAACTCCAAAAGCTTTCTCCCAAAAGCCATCTGAAAATATTCTCTTAACCTCTCCCTCCTTTTATATGCTAGAGCCCTAAACCGTGTCCTCATCAACACGGATACAGAATCCTATCTGCTTCCGAAAATCAAGGGACCCAAAACCCTTCCGAATACAGGTTTTCCAAAATCTCTAAACCTTCCAGTTATGAACACTTTCCATAACTCCTCATGCGTCGAAGCCTCCAGGACCGCACCTCCCGTAGCTTTTCCATGCATCATGCATCCACTTTTGATCTCCATGTGCACCAGCGTAAGCCCAAACCACCTCGTGACGTCCTCGACCGCCTGAACCATGGATTTCCCATCCTAGTCTCGGTCCTCCTCATCATCGACCATAACCATCTCCACGCCCAACCTGCACATGCAAAGACCAAAGAACGTTCTCCTGGCACAAGTTCTCCAACTTGACCAATATCAGTCCACACACGCATATCACACCATCATCCATCAATAAACACAAACTAGATCATCCACGATCTTAATTTCCATGCTTTTAGAAAGACAACCCAAGACCACTCTGAAAAACCGATCTGACCGCTGTGCACAAGCCGGTCAGAACGCTGGCCGATCAGACACGAGTACTCGAGATACTCGAAGATAACAAGAATTGAAGAACTCGAAGCCTACAACTACCTACTGTGAAGCTTATGACAACCAATTGCAAAACCTACAACTACCGATCACCGACCAGGCACTGTAGCTTTCGACCATTGATCAAACACCGTAGCTTCCGACCATCAACAAGTACTGTAGCTTTGACCAACGACCAGGTACTGTAGCTTCCGACCAGCGACCAGGTACTGTAGCTTCCGACCACCGACCAGTATATTCCAACAACCGAAACTTTCATAAACGCAAATTTCAATGCAACCCAAATGTCAATTATTCATCGTAACAATATTCACAATCTTTCCACATGGTCTAACAATCTGGGAAGCACAAAATGATAGGTATGAATAGGGCACTCATTGGTTAATGTGTGATTTATCAAACGCAAATAAGTCCAAGTAATAACAGACGGCCGCATTCTGAAAAGTATTATATTGTTTTATCCAATTGTCGGTGTAATTACCTTGAGCCATGTAATTTCATTTCTATCTCCTGCTACACCGGATTAATCCATTCCATTTCATCTTGTTCTCAGTTTTCCAATTGTTTGACTGCTCTCTTAGACGAAACTGCACACAAGAAGATACGAGTTTCTTACCAGTTGAATTGCTAGTCATCTAGCTGAATTATTGTACATTATGCACCATGGATCGAACATCTAGTTCATTTTTCTCATGATGACGTCAAAATAATTGCGCTTCATAACTAAAAGCCAGTAACCAATTAAAGAGACGGTCTCAAAAGCTTCATTAATTTGTGGATTTTTACTTGTTGGCAGAAGAGTCCGTGCGCAATGGCAACATCAAGGAGGGAACCTCATTCGGATGCTAGGATCAACATGACTGCTCGGAATATGTCCCCAGTGCTCAAAGCCACTGAGCCTGGCCAGGGGCTTCGGCGGGCCAGGTCTGTCCCAAGCTCTCCCGATCGAAAATTATACCCATCCCCAGCCTCGAGCTTGCCCAAACCCAGTCGACCATCCTCATCATCGTTCAATGCCCGCATCGCATCATCCCGGTCCACGTTTGGCTCAGCCACTTCATCCATTTATGGCAAGACACTCCACCATCCATCCTCCATGGCCACTACAAAGCCCGCCAACACAATGAGAGGAAAAGCTGACAAGTCCGGTGGCACATCCCTGTGGCCTCCAGCCCTTGCAACACATAGTCCTTCATCTAGGGATATCAACAGGGCAGCAAAATCACCATCCACTCTGCAGAAGAGTAAGCTCTCTCCAAGGCCTTGTGTCGAGAAAATGGCAGTGTCATCTCCAAAGCTGAGAACCCAGAAAGGAATGTCAGGAGCTCTGGCAGGTGGAAAAACTCAAGCTGTTTCTTCGGCGCGAGCTCCTGGCGCCACAGTAATGGAAAAAATCGGGGCAGCAAATTCTGTTCCTTCTATCCAAAGGACAAGAAGTGTGCCTGCAAGGCCAATAGAGGCACCCAAAATCGAGGAGCAAGAAATCGAGCTGTTGATGGACTTTGATGAGATGGAGAGCATAAGCACCCCTTCCATAGAAGAGCACTTGCAAGAAAGGCTCCCTGACCCCGTCGAGCTGAAACATGTGGATGTCATTGCTCATGTTACATCTCAATATGATTCAAGCGAGCCATCCTCTAATCAACAGGAAGAAAAGAATAAGGAAGTCACGGAGCTCATTTCAGAAGTGAAACATGAAGCAAAGGACAATGAAGATTTGAATGAAGGAGATAATGCTAATGTCGACATCAACAGCGAAGTACATGTCGTGAAGGAAGTGACCGATGAAACTGAGTTAAAGGAAGCTGTCGAAGAAACCGAGGTAAATGAAGTTGTCAGTGAAACTGGGTTAAAGGAAGCTGTCAATGAAACTGAGTTAAAGGAAGCTGTCGTTGAACCTGAGTTAATAGTGAAGGAAGAGGCTAAAGAGAAGGCAGAGAATGTAATGCCACCAAAGAAGACCCTGGAGTTGGTACAGGGGTGGAAGGACGATGGAAGGAGCAATGAAGTGAAAGAGGAGGGTAGGAGCAAGCCTATGGAGGAGAGGAAGAGAAAGGTCATGGCCTTGATCGGGAAATTTGAGACGGCCATGTCAGGCCGAGAGTGAGAAGAGATAAGGCACTGGCAGAGCAGTCGCAACCAACCTTCTTTTCATCTTTTGCAAAGTACATGCAATCCTGATTCCTGAATATATGTATGCAATCATGAAGAGTGGAGTGTTTATATGTTTCGCTCCATTCTTTGTTGTTATGGAATTGGGTGAAATTATTGGTGCATATTGAGAACTCTTCTGTAAGCTCAAAGTCAATGTACATGCGCATGCAAAAGAAAAGGGCAGCTTCCTGAACAACTCTATCTGAGCTAAACCCCAGCTTATTCAATAAGGACCTTTTCTGACATATATATTCATTAACTTTGTTAAGAGACAATTTTCATAATATGAATTCTGTACAGATGTTAACCATAAGTTTGGATAAATAACTAAGTTATCTAATTCTCCGAGCAAGGGGAACCCTAGACCACTAACCCAAGATGATTTTCATTTCCATCGTCGGCGAGGTCGATCCGGGCCAAATCTGTCGCTGTTGTGCCTTCTTCGTTGCCAGATCCGCCGTCGCTTCTTCGCCCTCTTTGGCTTGATCCGTCCGCTGGCACAACGGGATCCGGTGGATCGAGCCCGGATCCATCGCCGGCGCCGACGTCCTCCTCACCCGATGCGGAGCCCTCCTCGTCGCCAAGTTCCCAAGCCGTCGTCTTCTTCAAGGCCGCCAGCCCTGCACCGCTGTATCAAATTCCTTGTTAGTTCGCCGATTGCTTTTCTAGCCACGGTGCGTCCTTTGGATCCAATGTAGCCCACTCCTTCCCTTCCGCATGACAGTAGTCGCCACTCTTCTCTCTGAGCCGCTCCAGATCGTAGTAGTCGTTATGATGCCACCGCTTTTCTCTTAGCTACCGTCCCGAGCTTCTAAGGCAGCTGCACTTCTTCCGCACCGCGCCACCACCGTCCCGGGCTTCGATCTGCGTCACCATGCTTCTATCTATTCCTTTTCGGCTAGATTCGACAGCCCTCTCCATTCCTGTCGGCTTCATCATCTTATTCGTCGTGTTGCCGCGGTCGACTTTGCTCCCGTTTGCCTCTGCTTTCTTAGCCCCTACACCTTGTGCTTTATGGTTGTCGCACGACTCCGAATGGGAGGAGATCTTTTGATACTGACATATTTTCCCAGAGTTGCATGCTACGATGACAACTTCAGGACTAGGATTTTGGATTTTCCCTATTTTAGTGTCAACCCTTTCAAATGCAATGTTATTGCATATGCCTTACATTTGAGCAGGGTGTTAAGGGTATTTGTGGTATTCCACTCCTAGTCTAAAGTTCACTCTTGTGTATGTCCTTGTATTATATATTGCCCTTTGGGTTGTGTTCAATACAACTAACATTTGAGTCTCTCACACTTCATAACAAATGCTATCTATATGTTTAAAGATTTTTCGTACTTTGCATATTCTCTCATCTCCAATTTTATCAATACAATATATATGTTCATTAACATGTCATTGGATGATATTTGGACACATTAGAATTAAATAGACTTCATGTGGCGGGATACTGGGATCACTCATCAATGATTTTTCAATCTGTGGGGTTATTTGTAAAATGATCATCCATATCGTCCTCAACTCCACTTAATTCTAATCCATTTAAATATAATACAATGGCCCACAGTGAAAGTTTGCATAATAGCACCTAGACATGGGTTTGCACTAGATATGTCAATATGTCCCCTAATCTATGATGCACCGATACGCGATATCGGTATGGATACGGCGATACGCGATACCTCATTTCTCAAAAAAAAAAAAAAACGATATATATATATATATATATATATATATATATATATATATATATATATATATATATATATATATATATATATATATATATATATAGTAAAAATATAAAATACGATACTTGATAAGTCACAAACTGATACAACCATAAGGGTCCATACCTCATAAAATAGTCAAAGGGTCACAGAGTCAGAGCACTGCCCTACTGGCTACTACAACTAGCCTCTATCAGTTTTAGTAGCAAGTAGCAAATGGATGTATGTGTGTGCAATGTGCACAATTGAAATGAAAATGTATGTGTCCAATGGTCAGAAGACTGAATTTTTTCTATTGAGGATGCAATTGCAAATTTCAATGATGGTTGAATGCAAAACCCAGTGTTAGATTTATTGCATGCAATTACAAATGTCATTGTGTTCCCACTTCCTAGTGGAGAGGACTAATGGAAAGAACCAAAGTGGAGAGGAGGGAAACATGCCTGGCTGCTGGATGCAGAGGATGGAGGCGCACAGCGATGGAGGAGGAGGGCGACCGAGACATTAGATGCAGAGGAGGGCGCAAAGGATGGAGTTACACGGCGACGACGACCGAGGATGGATGCAGAGGAGGAGGACACGCAGAGGAGGGAGGCGCATGGTGATGGTGACTGAGGCGCAGAGGAGGGAGGCGCACGGCGAAAGAGGAGGAGGGCGATAGAGGCGACGGATGCAGAGGAGGGCGCAGAGGATGGAGGCGCACAACGACGGCGACGACGACCGAGGATGGATGCAGAGGAGGAGGGCGTGCGGAGGAGGGAGATGCACGGCGACGGCGACCGAGGCACGGAGGAGGGAGGCGCACGGTGACGGACGAGGAGGACGACAACCTCTAACTGGAGGAGGCGCAGCGTAGGCAACCTCAGGGACAAGGTTAGGGTTTGCAGTTAAGCTGGGACAGTGATTTTTTTGGTTGGGCTGCGTTTCAGTTGGGTCGTATCGGCGTATCCAGCCGTATCGATATGTATCGGAAATGTATTTTTTTTAAAAGGCAATTATTACCGATACTTCCCGATACATGTCAGAGCTGTACCCGTACTCGATACGTATTGGGATACTGGTACACGGCCAGACTGCCGTATCGGCGCTTCAGAGCCCCTAATATGTTTACCCTCATTCAGCAAGTGCGTGTTAGTATAAATAATCCTACTTCCATATTAAGGTTATCTACTCCAAGGGTCCAACCTATTTGTATGAACATTATAATCTTTATTTTATTGTTTGATCACATTAATCTCAGTCTGAATTCAGCCCCTAGACATCCTCATGCTCGTCCTAGAGTCTGAGGCGAATCAACTGAGCTGAAAGCACTCAAAATTTGTCATAACATAACAAGCTTGTCACCATAGTTTATTTACAAACACAGTGCTGATAAAAAAAAAGCATGAGATGAACTGGCAATGAAACCTCCAAAGAATACTAGCACTAGAACTGAACTGAGCACCATATCCAATATGTCATGAGCTGCTAAGTTCTATTACATGAGCCACAAGAACAAAGAGAAACTGGAAATGATACATTAAAATGTAAGTCTCAGAATAAGTGGCATGACTCTATTACTAGATCTGTTCATGGGCAATGCACTGTCGACCGGCCTAAGCCCGATCTTTGTCGGGCAGGCTTGGGATGAAAAATTCGGCTCGACGAAGCTGGCTCTACCAAATTCGGTCAAAACAATTAAAAAAGCGAAAATCTATTTATTTAATGCTGGAAATGAATTAAATATTAGTTTTTTATTCCAAAAAATGATTAAAATAATACTTTTAAATTGAAAATTCAGTTTGGTAGGTAGTAGCTCGAACTCTTGATTTTTGGCTAGACTTTTCAAGCTCTGGCGGTCCGGTCCGACCAACATTTGAACAGGTCTATCTATTACTTAATACCAGGTATTAACTAGGATCCTCGGATATAAAGTTTGTTAGATATGTCTCTTGTATAGGGTGTTATTTGCCTATTTACCTTCACATGTAATTTGTATAGTTTGGCATTTGACCCATTGGAATAGATCAAGGGGTTCATTCCAATATGATATCAGAGCCATGGAAACCCTAACCTAGTCCTTCCTCCCATGTCACCGCCGCGTGCTCTCTGTTTCTCGCGCCGCTCCTCTGTTTCTCGCGTCGCTCCTCTGTTTTTCGCGTTGCTCGAGCTCCCTGATCTGCGCACCACCTGAGCTCACCGCCTCCCACGAGCCTTCCTCTGCTCCAGAGAGCCGCTCCCGAGCGCCCCTGCTCCCGGCCACCAGATCCCGCGCTGCCCGAGCCACTCCGCCCCGGATCCGCACCGCCGAGCTCCAGATCTATGTCTCTTCTATAGGGTGCTCTTTACATATTTACCTACACATGTAACTTCTATATTTTGGCCTTTGGCTTATTGGAATAGATCAAGGGGTTCATTCCAACAAAGTTCAATTTTCAAGATTTGAAACAAGGGTATATTCTAGATATAAAAGCAATAACTTTATACCATATCAAAGCTTCCAATATTGGTGCAATGATAAAAGAAGGATTCTATTTGTATAATCAGCACCAGCATCAAGTTTATTTACCTAAAATTTGAAGTGTAACTTAAAATGCACCATTGTATAATCAGCACCAGCATCAAGTTTATTTACCTAAAATTTGAAGTGTAACTTAAAATGCACCATTGGTCTGTCTACTCACTGGCTCTAATTTGGTCACTCTACTTTGATGTCGTGCAAATTAGTCCATCAACTTTTAGACTTGTATCAAATTGGTTCATCTGCTAAAGGAGGTAGATAGAATGTTGAATTTCCATAGCAGTACAGTGCATGTTTGGGTGGAGATAACACATAATGTATGGTTTGTTAATGTCTTCTATTGTTAATGCATGCAGGTGTATATTCATATTTGCGCAAAACATATTAAAGCCAAGTAAACAACAACAGTAACAAGATATTTTTACACAATATATCCATTATGTGCCATCTCCATCAAAATAAACAACTTTAGGTTGTGCCAATTCAATTCTCAACTATCAATTTAACAAAGATGACAAACAACAAACAAGCTTTGGGAGTAGAGGAGCAAATATGGGCAACTTGAAGTAGAGGGACCAAATTGAACCTCAAGCAAAGTAAAGGAACAAAAATATATTTGTTGTGGACGTGGGTCAAAGCAGCAGAGCACCGTGCACAGCGGCAGCATAGATGGGCAGGTGCAGGACGCAGCTGGACTCAGCTTGGACTTGGTTAGGAGTCCAGTTACCAATTGAGTTTAGTAAGCTGCATGTCTTTTAGTTGCATGTTTCCTTGTTGCATACTTACATGCATATCGTATCTGGTTGATTAGTTCAAATTGTAAGGACTCTAGTCTATCTGTTAGGCTCGGCTCTATTTAAGAGGAGATGAGATGTTCACAAAATAAATACTTAAAAATAGTAGAAAAAACCATGAATGAAGAAATAGCTCTGTTTAGTTTTAGAAGATAAGCAAGAAGGTATGAAGTTTCAGACCAAACACCGAAATATTTTCCTACAAAAAATAACTTATTGTCATGATCATTATGAGGAACCAGGAAATCTTATTTTATAAAAATAATACACCAAATTCATATCATCCTGTTCCTATACATATATGCCATCATACATAAACAATTATGCAGTTCAGTGTTATTCATGGTTAGCTGCCTAAAATTCATACAGTGATACTTCGGTTCACCAACACACGGTCTGCTCCATTGCATTTCCAGAACCAGAATCTTAGTATGGAACATAACAAAATTAAGAATTGATGAAAGCAGGAAAAGAGAACCGCTAATCCAATTGTTGATAATGTTGTTTCCCTTTGTTTCTATCAGTATCGCGTTTATACAAGATTTGTAATCCTTTCTGGGTGGTAATTTACTGGTTGCAGGAATAATATTTGATGTTCAGGTTCAGGAACTTCTAAGATAATGTAAAATGGCGAAAAAATACTGGATTTTGGTATAACATAATAGCATATAAATGAACTCAAGATATGAGTAAGGCCATAGTTACCGGATTCGCTATAAAACCCTGCGAATCGCGAGCCGGATTCATTGAACCCAAAGCGGTTTAGGGTACAGGGTTCGTGTTCGCAGTGAAAATTGGAAGAAAAAATGGCGAACCGAATCCCGTACCACGACTCGGACGAACCGCGTTTCTAGTAACCATGAGTATGACCATGTGAATTTTCATTAAGATTAAAAAAAGTAGGCAGTATAACAAGATTTACTCTCATCTGCAAACTTCAGCAAACTTCACATAGCCATTCATACATTTATATTTGGTACCATGTTGGATCAGTCTAGCACCACAGATCCAGGGGATAAGAGACCTGAATTATTGTAAAATACAACAATATCAGTGAGCCATGAGATTCCTAATGTATTTTTTACCTTCAAATAATTTGACACTACACATCCTATTCACTAGGAGTGAATGCCACAAAACAAAAGTACGAGAAACAGCAGGGGCAAATAATTAATTGAAGAAACACTAGTTTTCACCATATTTCTATTCAGTAAGTGGTTTGGGCCTTTGGGGTACCCTGTGTAAAAAGAATGTCTTTGTAAATTACAAAACTGAAACAGATGTTTTCACCTTAATAAAAAATAACTCAGACCATTTTGGATTAAGATGGGGATAGGGCCAAAATTGAACTTATCTAGCCGAAGAGATTATATTTGTCAAGAATAGAAAGCCTTACAATGTTGTACAACTTAAACAATTTTGTCTCTTGAAACCTAGGGTAATACGTTTTTCATGTTGACCTCACTCTTATTGCAAAGGTGGATAATTTTTCCTAGTCATTATGTTGGTTTGTCATTGCAAATATGGGCTATGTTTAAGTTCTTCAGATTCTGTACAAAGGCCTCGTAATAAATAATAAATTCTTAGGAGCAACCATCCCAGCATGCCACACTGACAAAGTAATTGACTATCATTGATATTCCCTTCTGATTACAATAAAAAATGCAAGAGAAGAATTAGAAAACATCACGATCTCAAAATGTAAAATGATCATGTAAAATGATCATACAGGATAGCATGTAGCACAGAGCGACATGCATGGTGAGATGTATATTGGGTCTCTACATTGATTTTTTACGTGCCATTTCTCCTTTTTATGTGCCACATCAATTCATCATGTGCACAACAGAACATTATTTATTTATGCATCATGTGCACAACAGAACATTATTTATTTATTTCAATACATAGGTCATATTATACGAGGAAAAAAAGATGGTACTTCATGAAATAGTACAGGGCTACAGGATACATGCCATCTCCAAAGGACACATATACATGCATGAATTGGGTATTTTTCCTTGATATTCATAGCATGCTGAACAAATGTATCTGGCATTTAAATAAAGCTTAACTATAGTTAGCAAGCACAACCAATCATGCTCGCAAAGTTCTATGTACAAGTGAAAATGAGGCCTTTATTCGTAAAAAAAATGAGGCCTTTCAGCAAAACATGAATGCATGGACTTCCTGTGCTGGGTAGCGCAATGTAAAGCGCGAAAATAGAACCCCATATTATTTATGATGAAAGGATTGTGTTCTACTTACATAAGATAAAAGAGACTACAACTCAATAGTCAGACAAACTAATCCCCGCATATGGCTTACCATACTGAATTTTGTGATTTCAAGAGTTCTGAAAGAAAAAAAAAAAAGAAATCTACTCAGAGATAAGAACATAACAAAGGTCCTCAACTAACACTAAAACAAACTTGATTGCACCATATTCATCAATTTCTGTAGTATCTATGCTATAAATATAACAATTAAATAGCACATGCTAGTGAAGTAGACTTACAGATCACTTCTCTGTACGCTAGAAAACCACTGTTCTAAATATGTTTCACGTCCTGCTGCAGCACAGTTGTGTGCACAGTCCTGCCGCCTCAAGGGTGCATAGATGCACAAAATGGATGACTTCACATACTCTACAGCCTCCAGAAGATATGCAGATCTTCATTTACTTTGACAAAATAGTCTTAAAAATGAGCTGTGGAGATCACCAGAAGCAGGGTACTGTACAAAGTTCATCTGTATGTGCACTGTCCATCAATAACTTATGACACATACACTAGCCATCTTACAAGACACACCAAGTGAGCAGCAGATTAGGCGTCTACTATGAAAGAGACAATGCACTTCACAGTTCAGAGATATCAATAGGAAGCCGTGCCAAGACGTTGATGCCTGCCCTCAGCTATATGCAAGCCAGAACTTATCTGTGAAAAGAAAATCCAACTTATTCGAATTGATTAGTCACATGAATTATTTTTTTCACGTAGCAGTGAAGCGTTAACACCAAGCAGTTGAGGATTCAGCTCTGACGCTGCCTTCAAGTCTTGCAATGACACCGAACTAATCTGTGGAGATGTACCACCGTTTTGACCATGCACCTGATTTTGCAGCTGTACACCATTTATTAGTTTCCGACTCAACTGTTGTTGTACTGCCATTAGATTTAGTCGATCATTTTGAGCTCTTGCTCTAACCAGCTCAACACAAGATCCAATAAGCTGCTTCAAGAAAATATCGATTCCATTATTCAACAAATTAGCACACTCTATTGACACTCCATCCAACCCTTCTGTTTCTGCTATTTTCTCTATCCGCTTTCTCAGTGATGAACTATCACACAACTGACCAAGCTCATAACAGCCAACAGAGTTATCACTGCCAGCGCTAGAGGTAAGCATCAGAGGTTTCCAACTCCCGCCAAAACGACCAGAACAGAATGGAATTCCTAGTGGAGCAGTTACTGGATCTCGAACATGTTGTGCAATATCTTCCAAATTTTCTCTATCAACAACCCCAACAGGACCATCGCTATGTGGAGAGTCAGATACATTCAAAGATGTCCTTTCCACACGTAATCGCTTCGCCAGTGGCTCCGCAAGCTCACTGTGTTGAAGCTGTGAAAGTCTCTTCAGGTCAGTCAAATGTGGAACACCATTATCCCGAACAACATCCTCACCATAAACCAATGATGGCTGCACCTTAAATGCATCTGCCTTTCCGATTGGTGGATGATGGTCCTTGACATGTTGACGTGGAATGTCACCATTGTCATAGACTGAAACTGGTGGAATCAGCAAATGAGTTGAATTCTTGGCAACACCAATAGATTTAGGTGCATTTACTGTTGGTGGCTCACTAGCTCGACAGGCATTATGGAGGATAGAGCAGATGAGGTGGTTGTGAAGCCTGAGGTTCTCATGACCAAGTACTGTGAGGCAGAGCTTGTCAAATACGGTCTTGCTCAGCTTTAATGATAAAAACCTCTGCAGGTGCCCAAAGTACTTCTTTGTTCGCTCTGGTCCAATCCTCTTAGCTATTTTTGACTTGATCACCCCAAGGTTAACACGAGTACCCTGCCCAGCCACTGGTGATGGTAGTGGGTGCAAGCTTTGTGGTTGTGGTGGCACCGGTGGTGGTGTAGATGACGGCATCTCTCAGAGAAGGTATTCCATACAATTGGATCACAAAGTTAAGATGAAAGGATATCCCGTGTTCAAGTGTTATGCCTCATCCAATCCAATATGTCCCAGTACACAATTCAACCAACAGGACAGTTAACTGCAACGAAAAATACAATGCTTTAGAAATGAAGAACAAAAACAGGATGAAAGACATGCCATTTGGGGCCAGTTGGATCAATTAAAATTTAAGAACCGTTAGAACAGTGTTAAATTCAAACTGCGATAAGTTCAATCTGGGCCATCTAAAGTTAAGTGCTCACTTCCAAGCAGAAGATCAACAAACAGCAAAACTAAACCTATGGAGAGCGGAGAGAAATAGTGTGGTATTTGGGTTCACTGAAAGTCAGCCTGGGAAAACGCTTCTAGGTGTTAAAATTCAAAATAAACCTCCAGTACACAATCAAGCTTATCAACATATCTAGGCCCTCTAAATTATATTCGCAAGTTGGATTTAGTTCCAAAGATTCCAAGTTTCCAGGCCACTTTGGTCGAGGATAATTTGATGAAACATAAAAAATACACGTGAAAACCTGGATTTGAACTATGTTGCATTGGAATTGGATCAACTGTTAACTGAAACAACAGTGCGAATTCAAACTAGAACCTACAATCAAGACCGTAAGAAGCTTCTTTGATCCAATTCTGCAGCCCTAATTCATAGCAAATCAAGCGACTTCCGAGCATAATCCATACCCTTACTTGTGAGCTAAGCAAAACGGAACCAATCAGTGACAAAATCAAGAACCTACAGAGAACCCACGAACTAAACGTGAAGGAAAACACAGAAAGGTGGGACCTCTTGCAGTCCGAAGCGAGATCAAGGACCGCCTACAGGAGCAAAAGAATTCAAACCAATATCACCAAATAAGACGCCCCAAGCTCCACTGAATCCGATACGAGCAAAACGAAGGAAAGCTAGGATTTTGCACCGAATTCAAACTTGAGAGCTCAACCCAATTCGCAGCACAAAATTCAATTGAATGCGAGAAAAATGAAGAGCCCAAATAAGAAAAGGCCGCCCAATAAGCATGTTGCGCCACCGCAACAGTACGCGATTCAAACTAAATCCCCAGCTCGGGGCGCACTCGAGGCGCCCCTGATCCGACCAGCGCCGCCCCAATTCGGGCCAGAAGCTAGGGTTTCGCGCCGAATTCCGAGCTCCCCGAGGTCGTTCCCACCCACCACCCGACCCGCGAGACGGGGGACCGAAGAGCCCAGCCGCGCTGCGCCACGCCGGCGGTGCGCCCGTGGCGGCGCGAGAAGAGCGCCATTGGGCCCCCGTAACTCGGGTAGGGGGAGCTCCAAGTCCCACTCCCATTGCCGCCCGCGGCGGGGATCGACGCGCGAGGGAATTGGGGAGGGGGAGAGCGAGCGGAGGGGCGGTTCGGGGAGGGAGCTCACCTTGCTGCCGCTCTCTCTCTCGCGCGCGCGCGCGAGGAGAGGGGAGGCGAGGCGATCGGCGGAAGAGACGACGAGCACGAGCGGCTGCTTCCCCCGCCGCTCGAGCGACAGCGGCTGGATGCTGCTGCTATGGTGGGTGGATGCTGCTGCCTTGCTGGTGGTGTGAGTGCTGCTCTGCTTAGCTAGTATTTTGCTTCGCTCGTGTTCTCGTTTGGTTTCTTCCGCTTGTCGGTGTGTACTTGCTCTCCGCCTCCGGCTTCGGCCTCGGCTCGGTGGTGATGTAGGTGCTCTTTCTTTTTCCTCTCCTCTCCCTCTGCCTCTCTCTCTTCCGGTTGGTTTTTCTAGTTGCGTTGGCCCGTTGAGCGGTTGAAGGCCGCTCAAGTGGATTTTGGAGAGAATTTTTTAAAAGAACATTATTTTAATAAATAATTACAAAAATAAATAGTCGAAAAAAAATTACAAACATGGACCATCGCCATTAAAACAGTTCAATTGCCCAACTGACGACATGGATAATTCAAATGGCCACAAGGGCCCATTTTTGAAATTAAATTATATTTATAATATTGATAATATCTTTAAGTGTCCACGCAACCGAAAATTTTCGAAAAGATAAAATATGAAGTAGAGAACAATCTAAGAGTTTTGGTGTGACCAAATATATTTGGAATGCGATTTCGTCGGCGCAATTACCAAAAATAACCTCCTTCGATGGCGCAATATAAAAAAATAACCTCCTTCGACGACGCAATATGAAAAATAGCCCTCTTCGACGGCGCAATAACAAAAATAACCCCTTCGGTGGCGCGATAACAAAAATAGCCCTCTTGTGCAGCGCAATAACAAAAGTATTGAAGTGTTATTTTCTAATGCAATTGTCCCTTTGCTGAATTGATTTATTTGAGAGCACTGAACGAAATTTTAGAGAGATAATAACTTGGGAATGACGGCGTGGTCATTTCGTGTACAAAAAGGCTAGAACTAGGGTGGTGTGGGATGTCGCGATGTTGACTCCCTCACATGGTTACCTGTACACAAAATAGTATTGAAACATGAGACTAGCATAATCTAAGTTGTACACAGATTAATATTTACATAGCATAACTGATACATCTACTCACGGGCCCTCTTGGGGCGTACCCCACATATGGTACCTAGCCTTGTCCGGGGAGGATGCGGGCGCTGGTGCGAGTGCGTCAAATGCTCTAGCTGTCGAGGTACCCTACCAACGCGAGTAGCCTGCACTGGTGTCATGAGAGGGGGCTACGTCAGCTGGCTCGCTCCGGGCGCACCATGCAGCTGTGAAACCCCAACAGAGACCTGGCTACTCTCACCATGCGAAGGCCCACCGCCTTCTCGCTGCGGCGCCCAATCCTTGCCAAAGTCAAAATCTAAGGTGCGTGCTCCCTCATGCGACACCAGCACCTCGTCTCAAATGGGGTGTACGACCTGTGGAACAATACGTTATGCATGTAAAGAAGATGAAAATGCCGAAATAGTACGTTATGCATGTAAACAAGATAAACATACCTTATCACTACATAACAGCGGACGGCTCCACGTAGTCCTGTCCCGTGTATGGATGGTACAGAGGACCTGTCAGACGAAATTGCCGTTAGTAACTAGTGGAGTACGAAATAAACAAGCAGACATGAGTGTTTCAGGTGTACCTGCAAACTATGCCGGGATACTCCTGGCACGGTACCACGAGGACCCGCTCGCCACGTCCGGGTGAGAAGTCGAGGGGCGTGAAGAACCGTGGCTCACCCCCCTCCACGCACAAGTGGGTCCACCATGTACCTTGGCCTCCGACATGACGTAAGCTAGGTGCCTCGCTTCGTCTTCTCTATGATCCGGTCCATGGCCTCTTTGAGCTCCTATGTTGTCATGCTAATGTGCTCCCCAAGCGTCAGACTATGCACGGAGGTTGCCAACGCGTGCATTTCCCATTGTAGATCATTATATACATAGAATTAACAAGTTAGAAACTAAAAACATGAGAAGTAAATAAGAAGTATGGACTGTTCAATACGTACCACATGATGGAATGAGGAGTTAGGCTGGGTGTGGTACGTGTCAGTCGTCGCGGCTTCATGTCGTGGTGGGTCGTCCACAGCCCTGATGCAACTAACCCTGTCCGAGTGGAGTACCACTCGATGTACTCCTCATACGTCCCGGGGTCGTAGGGAGCATCCCCCTGGACTACGTCCTCCAAGGCGTGGAGCCACCGCTCAACCGAATGGGCCATCTTGTCCGCCCAGGAAGTCCTACCAGGTACTCCCTTCCTGGTATACCTGTGGAAGGCAAAACAATAAATTCGTAAGTACGCAAGGGAAAGGCTACGACAGGAATAAAATGTGAACTTACGCATGGACGTTCGATGGCAATCGCTCCCCCAGGGCACTAGGACCTACTGTTGTAGTCCGAACTAGCGCATCACCTGGTGCCCGTGGTCCTCCTCCACGAAGAAGTCACACACTAAGTTCCTCCGCGTCATCCAGTACCCGTAGTCTCGCGTGCACAAGCTCGACAGGCCTCGGGGTGCACGCGCATACACCCTCTCAGGAGTGTACGGTATCTAGATGATGCGATCATCCATCAACTGATCAAACATCGCAACGTAGTCCAGGTAAGACGCGTGCGTAGTGATCATAGTGAAGGTGATATGTGGAATAGAACAACAAAACCCGAGCACATACGATTAAATTACATTATGAAAAAGACTAAAGGTTCAAAAAACTTACCCATCGGCGACACCACACTGTACCAATGGTCGGGCGGTCCACGTCATCGGCGGCGACGTACATGGCGTCGGTGTAGGCTCCCAGGTCCAACTGTGGTCGTCCGATCTAGAAACACTCGAAGGACCACAGTTGAAGAAGCAGCGGGCATCCGGAGAGGATGAGGCTATCTTGAACCCGGTGGCACGCGTTGCACAGGGCGTGGTACATCGCGCATAGCACCACTGGGCCACAGGCGTACGGCTGAATCTCGTCCATCTCCATCTCCGCTAGCTTCCATGCTGTAACAACCCAAAATTTCATAAAGGCAAAAAGATGGGATTTTTAAAACTTTTTGTATAACAACTATTGTTGCGTGTCTTGATCACCCCTTTTCAATTCATGTTGGACTTTATTGTGTTTTCTCATTTGGACTGCATCTTCTCAATTCTTATTTTTTGATGTCATTCGGCATTTAATGCCCGTCACCCAAGCCGCACGACCTCTACACTATGTTGGTCATATCATCAACAACCCCACCCACTCTGACCACTCACCCTAGTCAGGTCATTCATATACATATATGGGGCACAAGACCTTGGGACCTCCTTGTTACTTTTCTTTGCCAATTCCAGTGCTAGCCCCATTCTCTTCTTTCTCCAGGAGAGTTCGAGCTCTAATCCAGCTCGAGCCCTTGTCTCATCAACGCCCCCATACCACCACCTTGTCGTAGGCAACCATCGCCTTGGAGACTCCTTTCCTCTCACCTCAGACCAGGACATTCCAAGACATCCGAGTAGGCCAAGCACCAGCTTCCAGTGAGCAACCTTGAAGACCAAGACCACCTCATCTCCCTCAAGCTACTTGCGACCTGAGCTTCTTCCATTCTTTGTGATCCATCGTCACCAGCTCAGCTTCGACTAACCATCCCCCAGATTCCATACCGGTAAGTTCTTAGCAGCCAAATACTCTTCCTAGTTTTGAGCCACCTTGTTCCTTCTTTGTTGTTTCTCTGGTTCTTCCTCTGGCTATTTCACTAGTCGATCGATCGCGTAAAGAAGTCGAACCTGGCTTTCTTCAATCATCGTTGTGTAGTCGAAGACCTCTCTCATTTGACTACGCACGGTTAAAAGCTCTTTCCGTGACCCCCTCGGGTCGTAACACTTTCACGACCTCCCTTGGTCGTAGCGTCTTCCGCGACCTCCCAGTAGCATCTCCATTTCCTTGAATTCTCAAATAAACAGAAACATTTTGTTTTGATGAGAGTTCAAAGCTTATTTGGAAATTCTATACGAAACCTCCCTCGGCGCTCATCTTGACCGTCGGGACCTCCCTTGCATTCATCTTGACTATCGAGACCTCCCTTGGTCCCATCGTAACCATCGGGACCTCCTTTGCGTACATATAACGGTCCAGACTTCCCCCTCACTTAGATCTAAGGGCCTAGACCTCTCCTTGTTTAGATCCAAGGGCTCAGACCTCTCCTCGCTTAGATCTAAAGGCTCAGACCTCTCCTCGTTTAGATCCAAGGGCTCAGACCTCTCCTCGCTTAAATCTAAAGGCTCAGACCTCCCCTCGTTTAAATCTAAGGGCTCATACCTCTCCTCGCTTGAATCTAAGGGCTCAGACATCCCCTCTTTTAGATCTAAGGGCTCAGACCTCCCCTCGCTAAGATCTAAGGGCTCAGACTTCCCCTCTCTTAAATCTAAAGAACCAGACCTCCCTTAGTTTAGATCTAACGTTCCAGACCTCCTTTTGTTTGGACCTAATGGTCTAGACCTCCCTTCGGTTAGATCGAATGGTCCAAACCTCTTTTCGTTGGATCTAACGGACCAGACCTCCTTCTGTTTGGATCTAACAGTACAGACCTCCCTTCATTTAAATCTAACAGCCCAGACTTCCCCTTCACTTAGATTTAAAGGTACATACCTCCCTTCATTTAGATCTCACGGCCTAGACCTCCCCTCGCTTGGATCTAACGGTCCAGACCTCGCCTTGATTGGATCTAGCGATCCAGACCTCCCATCGCTTGGATCTAACAGTCCAGACCTCCCCTTAATTGGATCTAGCGATCTAGACCTCCCCTCGCTTGGATCTAACGGTCCAGACCTCGGCTTGATTGGATCTAGCGATCCAGACCTCCCCTCGCTTGGATCTAACGGTCCAGACCTCACCTTAATTGGATCTAGCGATCTAGACCTCCCCTTGCTTGGATCTAACGGTTCAGACCTCCCCTTGATTGGATCTAGCGATCCAGACCTCCCCTTGCTTGGATCTAACGGTCCCGACCTCCCCTCATTTAGATCTAAGGGCCTAGATCTCTCTTCGTTTAGATCTAAGGTTCCAGACCTCCTTTCATTTAGATCTAAGGGTCCAGATCTCTCTTCGTTTAGATCTAAGGGTCCAGACCTCCTTTCGTTGATCTGAGGGTCAAGATCTCCCTTCGTATTGATTTAACGGTACAGATCTCTCCTTGATTAGATCTGATAGTTCAGACCTCCCTCTCGTTAGATCTTCCTCTTGATCTTTTTGCAAAGACCACCCTCTTGATCTGTTTGCGAAGACCACCCTCATGGTCCACGACCTTTCTTAGTCTTAGCACTCTCACAACCTCTTCTGGCTACAGGGATTCCAGGACCTCCCTCGGTACAGTAATTCTAGGACCACCTCAAATCATAATACATCCACGACCTCCTTGTCGTTTCTTTCTTGAAACAAAGTAGTTTCTACGACCACCATAGATCCGTCAATTACTGAGTTTTTCAACTATGTTGGTCTCGTATTTCTAAAGCTACGCTTTTGCATTATTTGGAGTTCTTTGCACATTTGAAAGCAATTTGAGTTGGAGTATCTGCTTATTTACCTTTTCGATTGTTTTGCGATTATAGAAGCGAGGCTAATAGAAGAACCGATTAGTTGATCGGGATCATGATCGCGACACTCTGAACAAAGCGAGTCAATCCTTTGACCATGTTGCACCACTTTTTGCAAATTATGTTGCTTAGAATTATGAAACTGCATTGCTATGTTTTATCAAATTAAATTGGTCTAGATCATAGTTAATGCCTTAACCCATACTTGTGTATAAATTTCCAATCTTTGAACTTGGACATTATCCTTTGCCGCCCTAGATTTAATGGATTACCCACTAGTTAATAAGTCTGTATCTAAGTGTCATGCTTAGCCTTGCTTAGATACAATGTCATATGGGCATTAAGTTGCCCAACCACAACCCTTAAAAGCTTTGGAAAATGATTTGGGTAGTAAGGCTGGGAGCCTGACTGGTATGTCGAGGTAAATGATATTTTCAAAACAATAAAACTTGAAAAACTGTTTTCGACCGGGGCGGCTGGAAAGAGGGGCTGGTGCCTGGGGCACGAGACTATGCTGGTATGTGGGTGTACCGCCCTGGTCATGTAAGGACCGAATCTTGTGATGACCTCTCATGCAAAAATAGTGCAACCATAAGTCCATAATGGGTACAACCTGGCCAACTAATTTGCTCGCCTCAGCGTAGATCCACCGTTGGGATGATTGCGGGTGGATAGCCGGGGGAGAACGAAGCCACAAAAAAAAACCACATTGGCACAAGAGGGGGCCTCCCGGAGAGCCTCGGCAGTGGGTTCAGGGCGGTGGAAACCTTAGTGTGGCGGATGGAGTGCATTGAGGTTGAGCATTGTAAAGGCCATGTGGAAATCTCCCCTTGATTCGCATGTCCAAGGAAACATGTGTATATATCAAGGCGATTACCTCTTGTGGGTAAAGTGTGCGAACTCTACTGAGTAAGAAAACTATCATGATAGCCGTGCTCACGGTCAAGAGCGGTGCTGAGAACTTGCTGGATATAGCTTTCGTTTTCACAAAAACCATTTGTGATGAAAAGGGAAGGCTAGGGTGAGACCCTAGGGATTTGAGAAAGGCCTGGTCGGAGACCAGTGGTATATACGGGATAACCCGAGTATAGGAGGTGAGACCTCCACTAGTACTTTTCAAAAAGAAAACTCATTTATGAAAATATTTTTGTTAAAATACTAAGTCTTAGGATTTACTACTAGTCATCTATTTCAAATCTTGCTTTGTGCAAATAAAAGAACTCTAAAGCTTCCCTTGATTAGCCTTGCATCTATAAGAACTGCATTGCGGGTTGGCTCGCGAGTACGGTTGTGTACTCAGGCTCTGCCAATATATTCTTTTCTGACTTGAATAATCAAGACCCCTACCAGTACTTCACGGAGGATGAACCAGATGGTGGTGAAGATAACGAAGCTTAGGTTGGGACCCCCAGTCGCTTGCTTGTGGGCAAAGTGAATGGATCCACTATGATATATTTTGCTTCCGTACCTGTTTAGCTTCCGCATTCTGGCTTTTGTAAAACTCACACCTAAGTGGCGCTTTTGTAAACAATTAGCCACACGGCCAGATAATTATGTAATATATTATGGGCTTGCACTGTTCATATCAAGTATTGCTCATATTTAGTAAGGTTCACGATCAGTTTGTGCCTAATCGCTAGTTAGATGTCTCACGACCACCCTTAGGTGATCTAAGACCACTACGGGGAGACCCACGACCACCCCCATATGGTATCAAGATCACCTCCAGATATCCCAAGACCTCCAGGACCTCCTCGGGAACTCCTAGGACTCCCTTAGGACCTCCTCAGGATTTCCTCCTCTGGACCTCCTCGAGGCGTCCTGTATTCTTCTGTCGCAACCCAGGGCCTCCTTCTCTGGACCTCCGCAGGACCTTCTATACCTCTATTGTCGCATTATCACAACCTCCCTGGGACATCTCTACAGTGTCCCTCAGGACCTCCCCAAGATGTCTCTACAGGACACCTCGGGACCTCCCAGGATGTCTCTACCGTACTTCTCAGGATCTCCCTAGGACGCCTCTACAGCATTCCACCAAACCTCCCCAAGACCACTATAAGACTTCCTGAGGACCTCTTCAGGATCTTCACAGGATCTCCTACGGCCCCAAGACCCCGTTTAGATCTCTCGGGACCTCCCCATGAACTACAGGGCTTCCTAGGGCCTCCCCTAGTCTTTCCAGGATCTCCCCGGACTTGCTTATAAGCTACAGGACCCCCGAGGGACCTCTCTCGACCACCTCAGGACCTCCCCTTAGGACCTCCTCGCAGGACCACCATAGGACCTCCTTCGGGTCACTCAAGACCTCCCTGGGATCACTATAAAACTGTACTAGGACCTCCTTAAGACTCTTCTAAATTGATATTTTGACCAAATGTGGCCGTTTCTACAAACCAACACGTGCGTCCGCGTGGAGCTTCTGTAGTTAAATGCTTGAGCAAACATGGCATTTTGTGTGTGTCAGCTACTGATCCAGGGAATGACACAAGTATACACAGGAGATCCCAATTTCCAAAATTGGGGTCTAACACATGCGTAGCAGATCATATGCTTGTTGACGCTATTGCAGTGGGACTTGAGGAACATGACCCACCTGAACAGCCACAACAGGTAGGCCTCGAAGTGCCTCCTCACTGTGTGCTCAGGTGCGTCCTATGCCATACGCTCCGGCTGCAAGATGACAGAGAGTCATTACTAAGTTGAACAAAGCAATTGAACCAGAAACACAAGAGTTATAAATACTTACGTAGAACTGGCAGATCCACTTGACATTGGCACATGCATTACTCTGAAATCCTCAGGCTGGCGTTGGCGGCGACATCCTCGAACCTCACGAGGAAGCCCGTGCGCCATGTGTCTGAGACATCGTATGCCGCCAGGGGGAAGCCCGCGTAGGGCAACCCGGTCAGGAAGCTCACATCCTGAAGCGTCAACGCCATCTTCCCGCACAGATGGTGGAACATGTGCGTCTCTAGCCTCCAATAGTCAACCAGCACCATCAGGAGGCATCGGTCGTACGAAAACCACCTCGACGTACGATCACTTCCCGCGACATCCTGGTCATCCTCCCACGTCGCCTCCACCATCCTCGCTAGTGGAAGGAGATCTGTCGCTCTCAACCTGCATCGAAAGGATTAAGAACATACGTGAGTCCACCCACACAAGTCAGACTAAAATTGAGTACACGAAGGTCACAACTACACGTACCTCGGAACCCAACATGGGGCGACCCTCCATGCCCTCATGGGTGTGCGCAATCGTAATGCGCCAAGCTCAATGGGCGCCTCTCTCTACTGAGGAAGGATGGTACTAAGGCGGCTACAGTGACCTGTGTCAACGGTCGGGTCAAGCAACTCGTACGACCACTACTCAATGTCTCTTGGGGCCGCCAAACCTTAAAATTCAGTGCATACATTGTAAATACTATGGAACATACACAAAAAGTAATAAGAAGCGATATATCTAATTAATTCAATTATTGCACCAAAAAAATTATTGCACAATTAGCGACATATCCGGAATTGATCTACACAACTATAATTACGTACTACACGACACTACACGACATAGTAATACATTCCAGCTAAGAATATGTAATTAACTCAATAATTGCACAAAAAAAACTAAAATATTTTAGCTACTCTACATACCCTACTTAGCTACTCTAGAATATCTTAAAATTATTTTTAGCATTTGAGAATATTTCTAGTGTAAAATGAAAACCAAATTTAAGTTGAGATTATTATTTTTAATTAAGCTCTAACATACCCTATTTATTGACTCTAGAATTTTTATAGAATTTTTAGAGGTATCTTGCTATTTTCTAGTTTAAAAGTATTTTCAAGCATTTACAAAATATTTACCGTGTAAAAATGAAAACTAAATTTAAGTTGAGAATATTTTAATTAAGCTCTAGCATACCCTATTTAGCTACTCTGGAATTTTTATATAATTTTTAGAGGTATCTTGCTATTTTCTTAGTTTTAAAAGTATTTTATAGCATTTACAAAAAAAAATTACCGTGTAAAAATGAAAACCAAATTTAATTTAAGAATATTTTAATTAATCTCTACAAATTTAATTTAAGAATATTTTAATTTAATTCTAGAATTTTTAGAGGTATAGTGTTATTTTCCTAGTTTAAAAAGTATTTTGACATTTACAAATTATTTACTATGTAAAAATGAAAACCTTGAATTTTTAGATTTGTTTGGTATTTTTGCAGATTTAATCTAAATCTTTCTCGTATTGCACCATAAATAATATATGTACGATACACTAAACTATACACAGCTAAAATGATGTACCACAACAAACTATACTACAACTAAAATTATCTAATCCATTCAATTATATATCGCTAGTTTTATTTGTTAACCTACCAGGGTTTCAAATTTATATACAAAGTTGCAAGAACATTTACATGCAAAGTGGGCGACTGGATCTGCTTCCCCCCCCTCTCTCTCTCTGCTATGTACGAGCAGTGCTTCGCTAGGTCTCTTTTCCCCTCTCCTCCTCTCCCTCTTCTCTTTTTATCCGAATTAAAATGAGTTTTTGGCCAATTTTGGGGGTTTATATAGTGTGTCCTCTGTCACCAGATGGAGTGGCTATATGAAGGTGTGGGTTCCTATCACCATTTTAACTGGCGATTAGCACACAATTCAAAGCCAATCGTCAGTTGAAATGGTGATAGGAGGTTGAACCAGCGACTCGGCAGTAAATGCCATCTTGTCGCCATTTCAACTAGTGATAGGAGCCCAATTTTGTTAAAAAATCAACTATTTTATTTTTGTGATTATTTTATTCAAATAATATTATTTTTAAAAAAAATCGGGGAGGCTGACTTATACTGAGTAAATAAAAAAGGGAGAAATTTGATCATTTGTCCTAAAGTTATAGTGGCTTTAACAAGTTGCCATCCTATCCATTCTAACAGATCATATGTTGATATGCACCAAAGTTCATGAGCCAATTAATTATTTGCCCATTTAGACAATTTTACACCTATCTTCTCCCCTTTCTTCTTCCTCCTCATCTCTTCTTCTTGCTCCGACCATGGCAGACCTGGTGAGTCAGTGATTTTCCTCCAGCTCCACTACGGTCCGCCACACCCACTGTCACACTTGCTATGAGTCATCGCTAGCTCGCTCACCATCGTCGCCGTCCCCCTCCTCGCTCGCTCACCGCCGCCATCGTCCTCGTCCTCCCCCGTCGCTATCGTGTCGTCCTTGCCCCTTCATCCCCGGTGAAGGGGCCACCATCGGGCACACAGCGGGATGAGGCAGTGCCCTCAGCCAGTCTTTGTCGCAGCATGTCTGGCGGCCGTGACGTCTGCGATTGTGGTAGGGCCAGCGTACCTGCAGCAGCGAGTTGCGGGCGAGGTGCATTGATGGCAGTGAGGTACTATGCAACATTGTCCTTGGGGGCCTTGAAGACGAGGCCCTTCATGGTGGTGTGCCATAGCAGGATGAGCTGCTCGGCGGCGTTGAAGGCGGAGGCTGGTCGGCCATGGCCGGAGCAAAGAGAAAAGAAGAGAAGAAGAGGAGGAAGGGGAAGAAGACATGAGCAAAATTGGCATTTATTCTAAAAAAGGCAAATAATAAATTGGCTCATGAAGTTTGGTGCATATGATCCATTACCATGGATAGCATGGCAAATTGTTGAAGCCACTGTAACTTTGGGGCAAAATATCAATTCCCTCGAAAAAAAGCGCGCCTCGCCCACGTCCTGGGCCCGAGATCAACCCAATTTTGGCCCAAACTGATAGCCTTAACAGGCTAAGATTGGGTAGGGATTTAAAGCAGAAAATCAAAGAGAAAGGCTAGAAAGCGCTATAGTGTTACATTCTTTCCAACAGGATAAACCATTGAATCCAATGCATCGGACGACATCAGGCACTCCCACCTCTCTTTCCCTATTTGCATCTCGCGCTTGCTCTTCAGGTAGTCGGACAACTACCCACCTTCTTTCCCCTTTTCTCTCCCCATCGGCAATCCACCGCCAATAGTGATAGATCTCACCATCGACGGCCATAATATGAACATGGATCTCCCCGTGTTCGATTCCCCTTGATTTTAGCAATCAATTTTGCCCCTAGCATGGTGGTGGCAAGCGAGCATCGCCTGCAAGTGTCAAGCAACTATGGTGGCTATGCACAAGCTAGTGTGGCGATGAGCAAATGAAGTTGATATGGGCAGTAGGCGAGCGAGCTTTATGGCCATGGGCGAGCACCTCTGCGAGCGGGTGCAATGGTGCTAGGCATGAACACAGTGAGCGAGTGCGGTGGACGTGGGTGAGCGAGCACGGCCCACTACCACAATAGGCCACCTACGCAACATCGAGCAAGCGTACTTCATGAGACTTGCTTTCCATCTATGTTTCATCTGATTTTTTATGAATCTTGCCATAACATTGATGAAACCTTCTTAAACTTCTTGAAACCCACTCGGAACTTCTTCAAAACTCTTGAAACATGCTGAATTGTTTTTTATGAAATGCATTGAAACCTTCTTGAAACTTCAAACTTGAAAACCTGAAACATTCATGATAGTTTTTATGCAACTGAAAACTCATGGAACTCCATGAAGTTGCTACAGCATTAGAAATACATTCCAACAGTATAGCTTGGGCTAGCAGCTCCCAAAATCAAAAGACCTGGCCCGCCCAAAAAATATGAGCTATGGCCCGATAAAAGCCAAGCCCAGTCTCAGGCAGCGAGTTTAGACCTAAAATAAACCAGGCTTTTCTTAGGCTCAGCCTGAGCTGACCCATCTCAAGAATGCTTAGGTCTAGCTGGACACTTTATTTAGGGGTGGAAACATATCAAACATTTGCCATACCACAGTGGCATCTATATTTCCAAGTTGAATACGAATTCAGATACTGGTCGAATTTGAGATCGAATCATATATGTATCCCATTCGGTCAAAATTCAGACAACCACATAATTTATACACTACAAAGATAATAAGATGCTTATATTCCCGTATGCAACACAATAAACCATTGTGGTATATAATGCATTAAGCTCAAGGAACTTTAATAGGCACTAAATAAAATAGACAATTCGAACATTGGCTTCCTAACATGACTCCTTGATTGATCACTTAGGAGCAGGAAGCCAGGGCAAATTGTATTTTAGACCTCCTTTAGTCTAATTGAATTGTTTCCATGTCTGGCCAAAATTGTAATCTAGTCATATTAGGTCGGACTCTATTTCGTACCAACTTCAGGATACAAGTGAATTGGAGAAATCGGGGACTGGGAATGGAGAAATTAAGGCTGAGAAGTAGAGGAACTTAGATAGGGAAGAAGAGCTAGAGTTTGGGGGAGGAGCAGAACGGGAGGAGGAAGAAGCAGCCTGTGGTTTGTTCTTTTATGTTCTGTCCTCTCTTTGCCAACACTTCAATATTTGTACTGCTTGCTAGTGTCTTGGGCTTGGCCCATTCCATCAAGCCCATTGAGTCTGGGTGACACTCGATAGCACCAAGCTTGTCCCCCAGCCGATGCAAAGTAGCATCCCATATTCCCATGGTACTTGTAGTTCCGTGACGCCGAAGGTGAATCGGCTAGCACCAAGTTCGCATTTTATTGTGTACTACACCATCTTGGAATTAGGCCGGCCACCTTGTTCAGTGCTCCTCAACTTGCAGTAGCATACATCAGAGAATGTTGCTGCCAACTGCAAACAAGCATTGAGAATCCTCCCGTAGCACTTACACAGCTCACAGACCATGGAATAAGAATAATGCTCAGCCTTAGCCATGGTAATGTATGTTGCCACCAATAAAAACCTCTTCCTAAATTTTTGTTTCCAGTGACTCCACCTTCTCATCGAGTATTTTGGTATCCTGATGTGTAGAGTCTAGAGCTTCCAACTGAATGTAGAGCTCTTTAGAAAATTCCTTCTCTGCCTTCTCGTACTCGAGCGTAGTCACCATTCCATGGAATTTGACAACTACTAATAGCAAGTTTGTGTGATCTGAGTTAGACAAAGCAGCTAACCTTTGTAGATCATTCTCAATGAAACTATGCACAAGATCTCTCTCCCCAGCCCTGCCAACAATCTCAGCAATCAGATCAAATAACCAAAGTATGCACATGGCCTTCTTAGCAACAAGCCCTTGCATATCCTTCTCAGTAACAAGGCTTCTCCGTACAGAATAGGACCCTTGTGACACCACATGAATAATAGCCCCAAGCAATTTTTGCATAAATGACTCCACCATATTCAGTTCAACCTCAGCGAGTTTTCTCCTCCTCGTTTTGAATCTTGCCAAGGTGATAAAAAACTAAAATATTGTCGCACTTTCGAGAGGTGGTGGCCATGGCTTCAGCTCAACCAATCTTATCGACAATATCGCCATGTATTCAAGAAACTTCCCCACAAGTACACATCCTAAAGTCACTTGAGCAGGAGGTAGCCAAAGTTGAAACCTCACCACCACACCCCCGCTGCTCTACTACTTTTGTTGATCAGGCCATATGTCGAACACTTGGTGGACGTCGCGAAGTTGGTGCCAGTAGTGAAGGCGTTGATGGCAGAAATGACCTCTGGTGGCAATGGTAGGGTCATGATGCTGACGCTATTGGTGTCATGGCAGGGGCTCGACATCGACACCCTGTGGGCATCGATGTATGGGGCTCGCGACGGCATCCACCAGAGATGAATCCGATGAGGTCTTCATTGCCTCCACCAAGATGGCCAGCTTGTCCACTAGCTCCTTGTAACGACCCAACCCTAGGGCACCCGAGAGGTCCTCCAAGAACCCCTGGAAAGTCCGTCAGGACCTCCTAGGAGGTCCAAAAAGGACCTCTCGGATAGTCCTCCAAGACCTCCCAGGAGTTCCAGCAGGACCTCCTGGAAGTCCGGGAGAACATAACCCGAGAGGGTCTTGGAGCCAGGGAGCACCCGAAGATCAACCACGGCCAGGCCAGGGAAAAACGTGGAGGTCTGAGGACACCCCAGGACCACCCGCGACCCTCCAGAGGAGGTCGTGGAGGTCTGAGACCACTCCAGAGCCTCACGCGTTCATTCCATGGAGTGGACTTGGAGGTCTGGGCTTGCTCCAAGGTTCCCTGTGAAACCCGAGCTAGTCCCAAGGATCATGGCTAGCTCTTCACGATAATAATACAGCGGTGGTGACATCGAACGCATATTTATTATAGCAAAATATCAACAGAGTTGTTACAAGGTGGCCTTGGGCCAAGCATATCTACAAAAGAGCAAAAGATCAAAAGGTCCATCGGACGCCACGAGCTGGTATTTGGAAGGCACAACCTATTCGCTTTGGACTTCATCACTGCCAAGGTCCTCTCCTGGCAAAAATCATAATGAGCAAGAGTGAGCACACAACCGTGCTCGCAAGTTACATCCGTGGATTAGCAAAATGACATGCATATATGGATAATCAATGGATAGCATAATATGGTTAATTTGCACAAAGCCAAGTTTCTTTCATTTTCTAAACTTGATTTTCAGTTGGATAACATTCATCAACAAGTTGGTGAAGGATACCCTCCTGACACTAGGCTCCCTGCCCATACCCATGGGATAGAAAATCCCAAAACAGATTTGAAAACATTTCTGGAATCCCAAAACCAACATCTAACTCTGAGTAGCCTTTGCCAGCACGTCCATGACCGCGGACACGGCTATTCGAATAGATTTAACTCTGTAGAGGTTGTGCACTTTACCCACACGACATGAATTCTCTAGTTTGTCCGGCATTCGTCAATGCCACCTCTCACTACCAAAGGTAAGAGGTCTAGAGTTCATGACAAGGCCTTTACAATGCATTGCTCCACCACAGCCTTTCCTTGCTAAGGTTTCACTTTCCTATGGATAGCAATCCGTGGAAAGCCCCTCTTACACCGATGGGAGCGATGGGTTATAAAGACCATTGGCCCTAAAGACCTCCCACACCTCCAATGGGCGACTTATGGTAGAACTTTGCAAATTACTCGGCCGGGTCCCACGCCCCATGCAGAGACATGTGGTTGCACGATTGTGGCATAGCCCATTATAGGCATGGCATTGGTCGCTCAAAGACCGGACCTCAAATGACTAGGGCGACTTTCACAAACCCCTGGATCTCTACCTTACCCAGGATAGAGTCCGTGCACAAATATTGCACCAGTCAAGCAAACCATTTCGCCCAGTCCAAATCCATTTTCATTTTACGTGCTTCTGACAATACTTTCATATTCCCATGACAACCCAATGTCATGGTCAAAACATTTTAAACAATAGTTGGTCATATTGGTAAAGATTTCCCCAAATCAATACTTTTGGTCTAAGCATGACTAATCATATGTTTTTCAAATGGTCGTGGCTCACACTATTGCATGACCCAAGTTTGACCTAGTGGTGACAACATGCTCAGTCCAAAGTCAACAGTGGCCATACAAAGGAAGTAGGCATAACTATGAATTTAAAACAGGTATTGAAATAACTTGGTAAAACTAGGCATGCAGTATACATTAAAACAGGACATAATTAATTTGAATTATTGGGTGCAATATGATCAAAAGTGTAACTTGCCTTGCTCACTATCCTGAGAATCTTCCTCTTCAGTACACTCAGACTCCTTGGAGTCTTCGCAATCTACACGGGTAAAGGAGCAAGTTCAAACAAAGCTCAAATAAAGAATCAACTGAGATCAACAAGAAAACCAAGCGAATCCCAGAGGGGACCCAAAACTCAACCAACCTGAGAGATCTATATTTTAGAATAGGTTCTTGTGGAAGAGGTCTAAGCTTACCAGGAGGAGGTGGTCTTTAGCAAAAGACCCCAAGGGAGTGATTTAAGCAACAGAACAGGGAGGTCCTGAGAAATGGTCCTTGCGCAAAAACCAGGGAAGAGCTCCTCATATAAAGGCCATAGAAATCCAAAAGGAGCCCACAAGGGGAGGTCCTGAGAAGGACACAACCAGCTCAAAGCGATGGCAAGAATAAGAGTGGAAGCGAGATCACCAAGTGACTTACCAGGGACAAGAAGGAACCAACGGATGGAGGGGAGGTCGTGGGCAACAAGGTCTTCCCTGGGAGCCACTGAGCGAGAGCCAAGATGATGAGTGTGGGGAAGGTAATGTGGTAGAGTTCCCTGGACTAATTATAGCCCAAGTGGGTGAAGAAAACTAGAAACATATGTACCAAGGATAAGTATAGAAATGGGTCAAAGGTAGGTGAGTGGCAGGGCAGGTGTCACCACCACCCTGGGTAAAAGGTACGAGGAAGGACAACGTATGTTGCTATGGGAAGGAACAAGGAAGGATGTCAAAGCACAGCTAAGTGACCAAATTCAGAGTAAACGCCACGTATATGGATGCATTTAATGTGACATGACCCGCATTAAATGCCTAAGACATTAACGTGAGGAAATGAGAATGACCTAGGCCGGCAAGTGGGGTCGATCAATTTAAAGCAGTCGGGTCAAAGGGAGGTCTTGCCCATGAAGGTCCTCGAGGAGGTCCGAGAGGCTTAGGAGGTGCTAAGATCCAGGAGAGGTGCAGGCGGTAGGATCAAATCCAGGCGGAGGTCAGCTGTTAGGATTCCCAAGGGAGGTCCTAACAATCGGACTGCCAAGAAGGAGGTCTAGCGAGAAGGTCGAGTCATGTTTAAAGGACCGAGAGAGACCTTGGGCGGGGAGGTCTAGAGGACTACCAAGAGGTCCCGTGGTTGGGATCAAGAGCGAGTTGAGGTCGAGGCGGTTGGATCTCGAGAGGAGGTCAACGGCCAAGATCAAATGTGAAGGTGAGGTCCCCGAGAGAAATATTGCACGGGAGTGCGGACCTTTAGATTGAAGTGAGGGAGGTCCGAACCGTTAGATCCAAACAAAGGAAAGGTCCAGGCGGTGGGGTTCCAAGAAAGAGGATCCCACGGAGGAGATCCTTTGGAATACAAGGAGGTCTAGACTTAAAAGGGTGCAGATAAAGAAGAAGGTCTGAACCAAAGAGATTCAAACCAACAAAGAGATCCAAAGTGATCAAACTCAAAGAAAAAGGCATGGACATAATGATGTGTCCATGTAAGAAAAGATCTGAGCCCCAAGGGAGGTCTAACCTCAAGAACCCATGGGGAGGTCTAGGCCACAGAGAAGGTTTAAACCTTACATAACCCAAAAGAGTTAGGCTAAAGGAGGACCTGCCGAGCATACCAGAAAGGAGGTATCAACAACTTAAACCTCTCCAACTGAACCAGACTTTGAATTCTCATCAAAACAAAATAGTTTTAATTTGTTTTACACATTTAAAAGTGTAGGACCGGAAAGGCGACTAGAGGGGGTGAATAGGAGCACTATCTATTTTTCGCTTTTTGATCAGTTCAAACATGATATTGACTCCAATAGCTATGAGAACTATGAAGATCAATATATATAAGCGTAGCGGAAGACTTATACTTAAACCCTTCAAATCCCCAAAAGCGACCAAAAACACAAAAATCGGCCTTATGAGCAGTCTTGATGAGCGATATGATCGAACCGGATGAGCGATGGCGGTTGTACCGCGAGTCCGGTTGAACCGGATGAATAGTGCCGGTCGTTCGCGTGAACGATAAAATCGGCGAATGAGCGATGAAATGACTGAAAAAGCGAAATCAAAAATCGGCGTAACTTTTGATCCGCTTGGCCAAACTCCACCAAATTTGAAACACAACTTTCTAATGATGTCAGGAACCTATTCAAGCAACCATTGCAAAGATCCATGCCAAAGTTCCTATCTTTTTCAATTTTACGAAGGAGGGTTCAAAAGCAGAGCAAAATGAAAAACTTGATCCAAAACTTGCTCGTGGGTGGATGATGATCAAGATGACCTTAGATGGATTCCCACATATCCCGAGCAAGCAAGATCAAGAAGAAAAACCAAGCAAAACTTCATGGATCAAAGAAAGCCCCAAAATCATCAATTAAAGAGGATGAACACATAAGCGAAATAGAGACTCATCTCAAGAAATTTGGATGGATTGATTTGAGATGAATGATTGTTGCTTACAGCCACTCCACATGGAGGGCAAAGCTCACCACGTGAGCACACACTCTCAATCAAACCCTAGAACCTAGCTCTCATCTTTCTCCTCAAAACCCTAAACCAAAATAGGGCAACCACAAGGGTTTTGGGCTGGCTATCTCCTTGGTTTCCGGCAAACCCTAAACAGCCACCAACACCCCTATTTATAGTGGAGACTAAGCATCTAGGGTATATTCCATTAGGGCACCCATTAAACCCTAACACACAATGGGTTACACATACGCACACATCTCAAAGCGTCGTCTTCATCATCGATTGACCTAAACCGCTTCACCATCGACCACGGCGCGCGGTTTAGCCAAAGGTCACCAAGGTGGTATTTGGTGAAATTACCAAAATACCCATTCTCGATCCTTCTCCAAAAGACCGAGTCCACAGATTGTGAAGCAATCCCATGCCGCCACGTGTAGGTTGATCAACGGCTCTCATCATGTCGGCAAGTCTCTCCGTCCGAATCCCATCGGAACCTCCAAGGCACTTGCAAACCCCGCGCCGCTTGATCCAACCGGTACCCGAATCGCCTGATTCGATCCACCTCGTCCATTACATGCCATGCTTGAGTCACGACCTCACCCGGCATCCATGATGGATTCGGACCTCGGCTCTCCAAGCTTAGTCGATCCACCTCGCCGTGACCGTCATAGACACGCAAGCCACACTGCGACAATAGACCAAGAAACCATTTAGGAACAAGTTCTTCACAACTTGACCCACGTTAGCCAAAACATGCATCATGCAACACATAAGCAATGATCAACATGAACTTGACCAAACCCAAAACCATTTCTCCAAATGAAACAACATTCACTCAGATCAATCCTCAAGCGGTACTCGCCACAAATCCATCGGTACTACCGCGCCAGCGATTGTACTCTCTAACTTCTTGATCGTCTGCACCACGGAGAATTCAAAATCTCCTCTCTGGAAATTCCATACCGCTCTCAAGCGGTCACACGCTCATCTTGGTACTACAAACAACAAAAGCACGGTCGCATCAGCTCAAGAAAAACGAGCACAAATACACCTTCTCTGGAATTTTGCAACCGCCATGTCTGTCGGTGCTCTGGAGTCACAGTACAACCGTCACTACCCAAACGGTACTACCGCTCTAGGAGAAAACCAAAGTCTCCAAAACATGCCTTGGAATTCTTCAACCGCCACACAAAACCGGTATCAACGCATCGCGGTTCTCCGCCAACAAACTTCTTGGTCGAACAGGCCTACGGTAATCTGCGACTTCAACTCGGTACTACCGATTTCCACGACACTTCTTTGAAAACTCCAGAATTCAACAAACTCTGAAAGCAATTGCCAATTGTTTCATCACCTAAGATCATGAGCATGTCCCCATGACATCCACAATGTCCTCATGACATCCACAATCTCCCCCTTGATGAACACATTGGCAATTTCTCAAAAATGTAAGTTTGATGGTTTGAAAAGAAGAAAAAAAAACTTCACATTTTCGCGCAAAGACTCAACTTGGCTCAAATACAAGAGAATGCAATGAGAAAGACCAAGTTGGCTTCAAAATAGTTTCAGCAAGTGAGACACGGCAGAAGAAGCAAGAAAAGCTTCAAAATCCAGAGAAGTGACAAAATCTCACTTATGGTCCATATGAAAGAACAATTGTTCTATTTGACCTTTGATCATTGTGAGTCTTTAGGAATTGCAATTCAGATTCAGAAATGACCATGAGATCAAAAGAATGCAATTGAAATGCTCCCCCTCACTATGATCACCATTTTGCAAGAGAGAAATTTCTGAAATTTCATTTTTCTCCAAATCTCTCCAAAAAGCTCCTAACTCCTCATTCTTACAAAACTTCTCCCCTTAACTTGAAAAGCTCTTTTTCACATTTTTGCCAAAACTTCTCCCCTTTGACAATGGATTCATCAAGGAGTCAAGCCTTCCTCTCATCCGGAGATAACAAGTGCAATGAAAGGAAGAAGTAAAAGAAAGAGCATGCATGAAGTGCAATGGGGTGGCTTCATTTTTGTTTTGATTTTCAATTTTAAGTAAAAGAAGCTTTGGAGATTACTCAATTGAACAGGCTAGCATTTCTACCATTACTCAAGATACAACAAGCGACAAAGCTAGCAAGATCATGTTAAGACATATATAGCAAAGCTAGGCTAATGAGTGAAGATACCACATGTTGTTGGATTAAATTAAGCAGCGCTTCAAAATTAACAAGTTCAACAACGGTATCCTAAAGTGATAATGGCCATGTCGAGAATGTCATTGTGAGAACGAGAAGCTAGCAAAGGCCATCTAGGAGACAAAAATCACTGAAATGAACCATTTTGCACAAGTTTTTGTCAAAAGCCCAATTCTCAACTTTTTCTCATTTGCAATGAATGTTCAAGTTGATAAAAGGTCTATCTCGATAAAGAAGATCTGGACTAGGAGCCATCCACAATCTCTTCCTAAGCTTCAACCAATTTGACAATTTGCATTTTTAGCATTGTGCTAGATCTCAAGCCTCACTCGACCATCCCAAGCAACAAAAGCTTAAGAGAGTGGTCTAGGTCATCCAAAGCTCCCCCGAGTTCATGCCTAGTGCAATGGCAAGCCGTCTCATGAGAAAGGATTGGTGAGATCGGTTTTTCGCACAAAAAAAATCATTTTCATTTTGCACAAGGGTTGTTTTGATTCTTTAAAGAACTAAAGGCTCAAAGATGTTCAATACTAGATTCGAGCTAACAAAGCAATTTTGACAGGGGCCAATGTCACAAAAGGATCACTAATAGTGCAACTAGCTAAAAGATCCACAAATTGCAGTTTTCAATTCAAGTTGTTTAAAGTGCTAGCTCATTTTAGCAAAGACTTTGCTACACATGTAAAAGCATGATAATTCTAGCAAGTTAAAGAACTAGACACGATCTTTGAGCGAGAATTGAAATACAAAAGCTCAAGAGGGTAATAAGCAAAGCTTCATCAATTTAAAAAGCGAAGCGATAAAAGCTTATATAACAATGCATCTTTTGGATTTTCCATATGTATGCAATATGATACAATGAGATGCACAAAAGACTTAAAAGCCTAAAAAGATCACAAGGATCAAAAGATCCAAAGAAGATACCACTTGAATAAGGTATCGGAAAAGATCCACAAAAGTTCAAATGAATAAGGAAAGTTAGGATGAGCGAGAAAAAGGTTCGAAAAAAGAACTAAGAAAGTTCCAAAAGAACCAACTCCCCTCAAACCAACCCATAGGGATAAATTATCCCTTCCTCGCATCTCAAGGTGGCAAACCTTGTTGGGTCAAAAAGCTTTGAGGGAGATCGCCAAAAAGCCTTGGACTCCACAAAACTAGCACAAATACTTCAAACACCACAAGATCTCTAGGGATGACAACTCGAAAAGCTAGGGAGGCGAAACACCAACACTAAAAAGCTTACAGGTAACTCAAAAACACGCTAACACTAGTGATTGGAAGACAAGCTCAACCTAGGTTTGTGAGAAGAATGCATCCTAGCAAATCATGGGATAAGGAGAGTGTCTAGAAGGGACACGTGCTAGAACAGAGCCTCCTATCTACCAGAACCCAACACGACACGAACCAGATGCAATGCAAGGTAGACTAGGGATACCATATACAAATGTAGGGTATAGAAGCTCGAACACAGAGTCCCTTTGCTTGGCGGTGAGATGTAATTATGATGGATGACGATCCATTTCTTGAAGCTTTAGAGGTAGTTGCGCTCACCCATCATCCTCATCTCAAATTCGTTCGTCTCCAGAAGTGATAGTCATCATTGAAGGCACAAATGAAGAAGAACCAACGACTTGAGGTGATAACACTTGTTGAACCACATGTTCTTCTTCTCGGTGAAAGACTACACCAAGGAGACAGAACAAGTCTATGCCTTAGTCTTGGGTTAGTGAAACAATATCTAGGGAAACAATACCAAGACACATGACTAACAAGGATAGCGACAAATGATCCAAAACTCATAAAAGCAAATAATCAATAATTTAGGACATGAGTATGGAGATAGACAAGACAATTTCAGCACATGCTATCCAAGATATGATAAAGCTCAAACTATCCTAATCACAATAAGGCATAGGAGCAAGCAAACAAGCACATAGCATATCACCCATCATATACACAGTCAAAAGCAAGCTAGTGAAAGCTATGGCAAGACTCATGCATCTACAATTAACGAGAAGGCACAATACCATGTAAGCATAAGGCAAGTTATAGAACAAATCATGGATAAAGTATGCTAACATGGATATCAAGTGAACAAGTGGATACATAAGACAAAAATCAACAAGAGCAATATGATAAATGTATGAAAAGCAGTACAAGCTCTTGAAGACACAACCAAGCTTATACATCCATAGAAATTAAGAACTACAAAATGATACATGGATATATAAGCAAGAATCAATCATGAGCAAGATAATAAAGGAACAAGACAACACAAGCTCATGTTGACAAAACCAAGCTCATATAACCATGGAAGTAATGAATAACAATCTAATACATGGATACATAAACAAGGTAAAGGCATGATAAAGAATATCAAAGAAGTAACACATGCCAAAAAGTGCAGTGAGCACAAAGACAAGCACAACATGCCAAGTATGAATAATCATGAAGATAAAAGCATGAAGGTATAAGATAGCTCACCAAACATGTGAAAGCACCAATCATGAAAGCACATGCCTCTTGGAGGCCATCGTTGAGGTGGAGAACCATCAAGTGTCCCGATCATGTGATGAAGCAAAAGATCAGAATCTTTAAGTCCATGTTCTCCAACCCGCGTTCTTGGTACCTACACATGAGAAAGGCAAAGTGTCCGAGTCTTGGGTCCAGAAGGGTTAGAGAAGCGAATGCTTGGGAACCCAAACCTTGGACACACCACCACCAAAGGCAATCGAACCATTATGTGAGTTAGCATGATGCAAATGATGGTCCATGTAAGAAGATCCAATCTCATCCTTGGAGGCCGCCATGAGTGGACAACTTCGAAGAGAAAGCGAGATCCATCTCTAGAAAAGCGGTGATAGCCTTGCTTGAAAGCACCATGATGAGAACCAACAGAAGCATCAAATGAACTCACACATCCTCGCCGTGGGTGTGTACCTCGATGAACAAAACGAGGTCCACCTCTTGGACAACGGCGGAAATCCTGCCTCGGGGCAGCTCGTGGACCAAAATCAAAATTATGCAAACCATGTCCACGGTGCTGTCCGACACTACTAGAAAAGGTGTCAAAGAAGCTATCAACAAATCGAGTCTTAGTGCTTGGCTCTTTAGTATGCATGTCATGAGAAAGACTATGCCCACTAGGAGACTTAGAAGCATGAGCTCGGCATAAATATTTTGCCTGTAGGAAACAAAAGTCTACATGATGTCCATTCTTCCCACAAAATGAGCAATGGTGTAAGGTCTACTAGTAGACACGATCGAGAAGGACAAAACACCATTATCGCAAAGAAGAAGTCTGGAAGAACTAGCATCATGACTCGTCCTCGTATCGACACTAGACCCACACATGCCATGAGAAAGGCTATGTGTGTTCCTAGAAAATGCGATGGCGCACTCGGCGCTCATGTTTCAAGCGGCGAAAGCAAAACCCAATAGTGTGTCCATTCTTCTTACAAAATGTGCAATGGTACTTGTCTTTTGAAGATTTAGTACCATTTGAGAAAAAGCACATTTATCTTTTGAAATCCGTTGGACAACACAAGAAGAGTCGAAGAGTCGAACTCACCAAGAAGAGCTATCCAAAGCGATGCCACAAAACCAACACCAAATGACTCACGTTTAGCATAAAGGACTCCAACTCCAAATGCAAAGATGCAAGAGAAATCTTAAAAACATCAATCTCGGAGTGAAGGCAAATACAAGAGTCACATGATTTGGCGCTCATATCATCGCATAAAAACTCAACCTCGCTCTTCAATGAAATACAAGATGTGCAAGAAATTAATGATGCATTTGAATTAAGCTTGCAGTTCAAAGCATCAATTTCAGTTTCTAAACAAGCACAATTCTTGCAAGAGACTAAACCATTCTTAAGCAATTTTTCATATTCAAAGCACATGCTACAAGGCCTAGCTTCAATTTCAATAATCTCAGCCCTAGCATTTTCTAATTGCTCAAGATGAAAGGTATTAGTCAATTTCAACTTCTCAAAATCAGCAAACATGCCTACACAAGATTCACAATCATTTCTAGCCATAGATCTAAAATTGCCTATTTCTAACTTAGCATTATCAAGCTCATGATGTAAGGCAACACAAGAATCACATGGCATAGAAGCATTTAATTTCAACAATTTATTTTCAGATTTTAGGCATGCAAAGCAGGTTATTCGGAGTTCTCCATGTCTACAAGCAATGAATCATAAGCATTCATGGAGGTTTTCAATTCGGAGAGCTCATGAGACAAATCATTCTTTTCTCTTTTCAGCAATTTCATTTTCTCCCTAAGAGCATGTAATTTGTATTCATATGAAATCAAGTCATCAATGAGTTTTTCTTTGCTCACCATGCTTAGCTTGAGTAGGGGATCGTCCTCGAAAGACTCATCATTATCATCCTCAATCGCTGCTGCACATACGTCACTGGGCTTCTTCTTCGCGGGCTCTAAAAGTGACTTATCCCTGAAACTAGGACAATCAAAACAAAAGGATTTGCCACAGATATCACAGGAGACTTCCTCCTCCATCGCCATTACACTTATCATATATTCAAATATCTTGTTACGACCAACACCATGGGTAAAAGAACCACGACAAGATGCAAAGAAAGCGCTCACAAGTCCTCATATTTGTCGCCATGCTCAAAGATCGGTTAAGATCACAAAAGAGCAAACTTAGCTCGATACCAATTGTAGGACCAGGAAAGGCGACTAGAGGGGGTGAATAGGAGCACTATCTATTTTTAAACTTTGCTGATCGGATTCAAACATGATATTGACTCCAATAGCTATGAGAACTATGAAGATCAATATATATAAGCGTGGCGGAAGACTTATACTTAAACCCTTCAAATCCCCAAAAGCGACCAAAAACACAAAAATCAGCCTTATGAGCAGTCTTGATGAGCGATATGATCGAACCGGATGAGCGATGGCGGTTGTACCGCAGATCGGTTGAACCGGATGAATAGTGCCGGTCGTTCGCGTGAACGATAAAATCGAGGCGAATGAGCGATAAATGACTGAAAAGCGAAATCAAAAATCGGCGTAACTTTTGATCCGCTTGGCCAAACTCCACCAAATTTGAAACACAACTTTCTAATGATGTCGGGAACCTATTCAAGCAACCATTGCAAAGATCCATGCCAAAGTTCCTATCTTTTTCAATTTTACGAAGGAGGGTTCAAAAGCAGAGCAAAAATGAAAAACTTGATCCAAAACTTGCTCGTGGGTGGATGATGATCAAGATGACCTTAGATGGATTCCCACATATCCCAGCAAGCAAGATCAAGAAGAAAAACCAAGCAAAAACTTCGCGGATCAAAGAAAGCCCCAAAATCATCAATTAAAGAGGATGAACACATAAGCGAAATAGAGACTCATCTCAAGAAATTTGGATGGATTGATTTGAGATGAATGATTGTTGCTTACTGACCACTCCACATGGAGGCAAAGCTCACCACGTGAGCACACACTCTCAATCAAACCCTAGAACCTAGCTCTCATCTTTCTCCTCAAAACCCTAAACCAAAATAGGGCAACCACAAGGGTTTTGGGCTGGCTATCTCCTTGGTTTCCGGCAAACCCTAAACAGACCACCAACACCCCTATTTATAGTGGAGACTAAGCATCTAGGGTATATTCCATTAGGGCACCCATTAAACCCTAACACACAATGGGTTACACATACGCACACATCTCAAAGCGTCGTCTTCATCATCGATTGACCTAAACCGCTTCACCATGCGCCCGACAGCGCGTGGTTTTAAAAGGTCACCAAGGTGGTATTTGGTGAAATTACCAAAATACCCATTCTCGATCCTTCTCCAAAAGACCGAGTCCACAGTTGTGAAGCAATCCCATGCCATCACGTGTAGGTTGATCAACGGCTCTCATCATGTCGGCAAGTCTCTCCGTCCGAATCCCGCCGGAACCTCCAAGGCACTTGCACCGACCCGCGCCGCTTGATCCAACCATTACTGCGAAGCGCCGATTCGATCCACCTCGTCCATACATGCCATGCTTGAGTCACGACCTCACCGGCATCCATGATGGATTACGGACCTCGGCTCTCCAAGCTTAGTCGATCCACCTCGCCGTGACCGTCATAGACACGCAAGCCACTGCGCGACAATAGACCAAGAAACCATTTAGGAACAAGTTCTTCACAACTTGACCCACGTTAGCCAAAACATGCATCATGCAACACATAAGCAATGATCAACATGAACTTGACCAAACCCAAAACCATTTCTCCAAATGAAACAACATTATTTCAGATCAATCCTCAAGCGGTACTCATACAAATCCATCGGTACTACCGCATCGCGGTTGTACACTCCTTCTTCTTGATCGTCTGCTTACGGAGAATTCAAAATCTCCTCTCGGAAATTCCATACCGCTCTCAGCGGTCACACACTCATCTTGGTACTACCAAACAACCAAAGCACGGTCGTCTCGCTCCTCAAAAACGAGCACAAATACACCTTCTCTGGAATTTTGCAACCGCCATGTCTGTCGGTGCTCACAGGAGTCACGGTACAACCGTCACTACCCAAGCAGTACTACCGCTCTAGGAGAAAACCAAAGTCTCCAAAACATGCCTTGAGAATTCTTCAACCGCCACACAAAAACCGGTATCAACGCATCGCGGTTCTACCGCCAACAAACTTTTGGTCGAACAGGACCTACGGTAATCTGCATGACTTCAACTCGGTACTACCGATTTCCACGACACTTCTTTGAAAACTCGAGAATTCAACAAACTCGAAAGCAATTGCCAATTGTTTCATCACCTAAGATCATGAGCATGTCCCCATGACATCCACAATGTCCTCATGACATCCACAAAAAGGATTTAGAAAATCAGGATGTTACACTCCTTGCACCGATTCAACTCATATCCGAACCAATCCAGAGACGCCATGGCCACGTCGGTATGAGGAAGCTCCAGGATCGAATGCTCGGATGGCTGCACATGTTGTATGTCGAGGTAGCAACAACCGGCGTAGTTGCACCGGCCATGCAGTGCGTCTCGAGCTTGCGTTGCCTCATGCTAGGATTGAAATTCGACAAGGGCCTCCACACGAGCTTCCCTCTCCATCACTTGCATCTTCTCACCAACTCCATAAGGGTCAAGGATTTGATGGAGCATGCCCTCAGTCACCAGATAGAGCACATGGCTCACGATGACGCGTACAGCGCCACCCATAGTTGCCTCCTGGTGGCTCGACATTCCGTCGAACACGTGGTGGACAAATGGCTCTAATACCATATTGTTGCGTACCAACTTCAGGATACAAGTGAATTGGAGAAATCGGGGACTGGGAAATGGAGAAATCAAGATCGGGAAGTAGAAGAACTGAAATAGTCTAAAAATTCAGAATTTCAAAACTTTTTGAAGTTTTAGGCTTGAATTTGGTTTCTTTCCCAATTCAAAATTCTTCTCTCCATTTTGGCTTTCCCTTTTCGACCATTCCGTTTTTCTCACCCAAAAGCGCATTCTTCCCAAGCGTTTTCCTCCTTCGTTCGCCCGTGCGTCATCGCCCTCATGCCATCTTCATCGTTGCCACCTCCGTCAGCACCCCGCCAGCATGCCGCGCCACCTTGCTCTGCCTTCATTGTAGGCACGCACCCCCACCCCGCCCATGACGCCACCTCGCCCTGCCTAGCACCGTTCGCGCCTGCTTGTCGCTACGTTGTGCGCGCCAGCGCCAATCCTGCTCCTCTCGCCTTCCCTATTACTATAAAAGGGCACCCAGGGCACGCTCTCTCCTCCACACCCAACCACACCACCACCCCATTGTCCGTTCTCCCTCCAGTGCCGGCGAATTTTGAAGAATGGCCGCTGCCCTGTGCTTCTTCTTTGACGAGCTAGGGTAAAATCTGCCGCCTCCTTTGCTCCCCTTCCCTCCCAACTCCGGCTATAGCCTCACCACTCTACACCTCAACTTTCCCCTAGCTTCCCCATCCCTGTCCTCGCCAGAGTCTTGGCGGCACCGTGCACCACCACCTCTCCGCCCACGGTACACGTGGGCAGAGCACCTCCACCCTCGCCGCCACCACCTTTGAACTCCCCTCCGCTCACTGGTGCTCGAGCCCCGGCCAATTTGGTCGGAGCACCACTGTAGTGCTGCCACCTCCTTCCTCTTCTCCAGCCGTGTGCCTCCATCGCCGCGTGCCCCTCACCGAACCACCTCTAGCCGGGCAAAATCCCAAAATGGGTTGTCCGCGCCTCCATGAATCTCCTTACACAACTCACTCCCGCCACCGGCCACCGCTGCCGCCGCAATCACCGCTGTCGCGCATTTCTCTGCTTGGGCGCACTGTAGCGAGTGAGCTTTAGCTCGCTCAGAAATGAGCCAAGCCACGCACAGTAACAGGCCAAAATAGCCTTTGGGCCTAATAAGTCAAGTGGGTCGGCCTATTTACTGTTCATTCTTTCCTAGCCCAACATCGTTTGCCACTATTCATTTCAAGCCCATCACTATTCACAAATCAAAAACTCAATTACTGTTCAATTTCAGAAACAGTAAGCCCCGATTACTATTCACTAAACAAAAATAGTAACCTCAATTGCTGTTCACCAACCATTTTTTGACCACAAATGGTAAAATCAACACTATTCATCATCCAATACTATTCACCCCCAAACCCCTAATTCGACATTATATGTCCTTTTTGACCGCTTCGAGCCCGTAAATCCATTTCTCAACTCCGTTTTGCCGAATTATGCACCAAATAAATCACCACCATCACACACCACATTTCTTTATGTTTCTTTATGAAATTCTTTACTTCCATGTTGTTCCCAGCTCATTCCTCGTCGAGTTGGACATTTTATTCGGTTTATTTTATTTTATTTTGCGCTAGGTCACGACTTCGACAACCAAGCTACGAAAGCGCTAGACAATGCAATTAATAGAAGACTTTGTGCAAGGAGGCAAGTTGCATTCATTTGATCAATTTGAACCTATATTTTCATGTATTTATACTATTACTTTCATTATTGTATTTGTACCAATTACTTTATATATTAAAATAATACTTTTGAATGCCATGATAAATAGATAAATTCTGTTACCCACAAGCGAACCCACCTATTCCTTGTAGGCCATATATATTCACCTTGATAAGTTTACATAAAATAATAGCTATATAAGTAGCATTGTCACACAATGTGTTTATAAAATCCTCAAAAGAGTATTGGCTAGTCGTCAATGGTTTTGGTGGAGAGTTGAGGGTTGAGACCAGGAAGTTGGACAACCCAATAGACTTGTGTTGAAAGTGAGTCGAAGGTGAGATCAAGCAGGTGGACAGCCACGAGTTGGTGTTGGTCCATTTCCTCACTGGAGACAAATAAGGACAAGAACTTTGTGCTAAGTAATAGACACGGAAATTGCTTGTGGTCATTCCAACCTGGCTTAGTACACTGCTCTTCCGATTGAATATCTACAGGATGTCAACTGCTCTTGTGTGTTAGAGCAGTTGTCGAATTGGGGTGGGATAAGAGTGGGTCTAAAGGGACACTCGCTGGTCTACACAACGGTAGGCACCGTCAGCATCAAGCTGCGAGATCCACTGTTGGCTGGTGGTTTCCCGAGGGCTTTATGGTCCAAGGTCCTACCGGGTAGAGGTTAAAAAAGTTAGGCAGTGAAAAGGTTTTGTTATCTCGGCTCAGTCGCACGCTAATGTGTTGCGTGTTTATGATCTGACAGTATGAGTATGAGGTATCTTGTGGCACTACTACAAAAAGGCTAATATTGGACGCCTCATCACAGACGGTTGACCAAAACCGTCGGTATTACATTCAATCACGAGCGGTTTTGGTTTAGAGGCAAATGCGTACTCTCGGGCGCGCGCTAAAAACCGTGCGTGAAGAGGCAATATCACGAGCGGTTCATGTTGAAAACCGTCGTGAAGTATCACACGGTTACGAACAAACAACCGTCGTGATATTGTCGATATCCGAGCGGTTTTAAAACACAACCGTCTGTGAAGTATCACGAGGCGGTTACAACAAGAAAATGCTGTGATATTAATAATATCCTGAGCGGTTCTTAACAATAACCGTCTGTGATAATATCGCTCAGCGTGAGTTTCTTCATCGCCGTCGTCGTTACGTCGCCATCGCCCGGCTCCCGATGCATCTCTTCATCGCATCGATCGCCGGCTCCCGTCGTCTCTTTATCTCCGCTCGAATTTATTCCTTGTTTTATAAAAGGATCATCGCCATCAAGATGATCATCCCCACATACTTATAAAAAAGCGAAATGGTGTCTCTTCCTTGTCGCCGCAGCGATGGCCTTCTGGCGCCTTTGTCTGAGCACCTCTCTCGGTGTAAGTTGAGCCGTCTTTTGAGAAGAACCTTGTTTGATCAGCGGTGTCTTCACTCCTCTGCCCGTAGAATTTGCGGGCGGTGGCGGCCACCTTCCGCCGTCTTGACATTCTCCTCATTGTGTCTTAGGGTGATCTCCACTTCGGCGAGTTTACTGCGTCATCGGCGTAGTCCTCCAAAACGGCGTTCCACGTCTCCGGGAGGCTTGCCGTCACTTGGCTATATGTCGAGGCGGCGGCCAAAAGTCGACGGTGCCGAGACCCCTCAAGCAAGGAAGAGAGCCTATGGGCTCAATTCTTCTTAGTTCAACGATCGAGGTCTTGGGAGACACTTTCGAGCAGCAGCGTCAGCGGGTGGGCGCATTTGAGCTTCGTTCGTGATGATCGAGGCCGTCCGATCTGGGCACACCGTCGCTTATGAAGTATTGCGAGATGGAGATAGCGACCTACCTTCGCCACTAGAAAAACCTTGTTTAATTATAGGTTTACGCTTTTTAATATAAACATGTAATTTCTTCATGTCATGTAAGTGTATATACTTGAGAAAAAACCATTTCACGAGACGGTTCCATTATGGGCAAATGCGTGATAATTATCAGCAGCGGTTCCATAATAGAAGCGAGTCTCGATAAATCTCTTTATAAGTAGGAGCTAGCCCGACTTGCGCTAGGGTTTGCGCTCTAACAAATCACTCCCAGTGACCTTACTCTCGTCCGTTCCCTCCCGTCATTTCTTGGCCGCCGCCATTCTTCCGTTCTTAAGCGATTGTGGCATCTGGTGACCTTTGCAAAAGACACTCGTGCGATAAGAGTGTCTTTTTCGTCACCGTTAATGCCTAACTCTGATGACGCCAAACTCTCGTCACTCTGACTCCGTAGCTAGGGTTTGCGCGCCCTAACTCCGTTCCTCCTCACCTTTCGGCCTTGCCGCTCGACCTCGTCATTTGTCGCCGCCCGACCCTTTGCGCCCGCTAAGCTTCTGGCCGACTTTGCTTTCCCCATCCTCCTCTATTCTCCTCTAGATCTATTAGCTTAATGTCTTTTGTTGAGTTTGATTTTTATGCATGAGCCTTAAGTTGTGTCTGATGTTTGTGTGATTTATGCAAGGTAAAGGAAATGGATGAGGTTGTCTTTGGTGGTGGGAGTCGCCACCAAGTGGTTCTTGTTGTACTAAGGTCCCTCTCTGTCTCTACCCTCCTTGCTCTGTGATGAAAATGGCTAGCTAGTGCTCTGCGATGGATCTGAGGGCTACTCTTGGTGTGGTGGGTTTGGACACCCTTGGTCTTGTTCTCTTCTGCGATGAAGCTGCTCAATGATGTTAATAGTCTTATCTTTGAAATTGAATTGATAATTAGTTCATATTAATAGTCCCTTGCTCGTGATGTAATGATGTAAATAGTCTTATCTTTGAAATTGAATTGATAATTAGTTCATATTAATGGTCCTCTTTTTGTGTGATGTAATGATGTCAATAGTCTTATCTTTGAAATTGAATTGATAATTAGTTCATATTAATAGTCCCTTGCTCTGTGATGTAATGATGTAAATAGTCTTATCTTTGAAATTGAATTGATAATTAGTTCATATTAATAGTCCTCTTCTTTGTGTGATGTAATGATGTCAATAGTCTTATCTTTGAAATTGAATTGATAATTAGTTCATATTAATAGTCCCCTTGCTCTGTGATGTAATGGTGTCAATAGTCTTATGCTGAAATTGAATTGATAATTAGTTCATATTAATAGTCCTCTTGTTCATGCCGGTCAAGTTCTCCTACCTCTTGCGTACCAGGTACGTCCTACCATTCCATTCATAATCTCTTCTCTATAAAGTCTCCAAGCAATGGCTGCTTGTGCCATTAAAACCGGCATCGTATATATATTATATATATATATATTATTAAATGATCTCGGCCACTTTAGGAAATTAGTCACATGACATGAGAAGAATGAGGCGGTATCCACGGGCAACCTCATTGAGCCCTGTAAGTTTAAAAAGTATGGATGCAAAGAAGCGTTAGGACATCCAATTACAGGATTGGGCGTCGTTATGTTGAAAGTGGCGTTGATCTTAACTTCTCCGGTGGGAAGTGGCATCATGTATTAGCAACCAACAATTCTTGAGCATGTAATTGTCTTTAAAGCCAACAAGAACACCAAGCAACAAGTTGAGAATTCTTTTGAAATATGAGAATGGTTGCTTGGTGTTCTTGTTGAGTTTAAAACGATTATCATAAATGAATATATATATATATAATATGAAGCAAATGATGCTGGGCCTATATAGAAAAGTCATCCTGAGCGGTTCCGGCCTGGCAAATGCGTGATATGTGCTTATCACGAGCGGTTTGTGGATGAAACCGTGCGTGATATTACTATCATGAGCGGTTTGAACCACAAACCAAATGCGTGAAAAATATACATCACGAGCGGTTCAAAACCGTGCGTGATGACCTCATGTCATCAGCGACCCATAAACTCGAGGCGGCTCACGAAACCGTGCGTGATGGCGTTACGAACCGTCTGTGAAAGCCTTTTCTGTAGTAGTGTGGGTAAAGTTGGGCAACTCTGCAGAGTATAATCAAAGGTAGTCAAATACGTCGTGCTTCCAGTTAATGAAGCTGTGTTCATAGGTGATTCCAGTACATGAGGCATAAGTAGAGATTTTGAGATGTTAATATGGTAATTGCAAGTGTTGAGAAATCTCTGATGTTATATTTATTATTGTTTTACTGTTTTAAATTCAAAATGCATCCTCATATACCTGTTATGGTAAACCCTAAACAATCCATTGAATTCCTAGCATTTAATTAATTAGTTTTTCCATGTGGCTTGCTGAGTACGGTTGTGTACTCATTCTTGCAATATCATCTACAGAGAAAACCTGGAAAAATGATGAGGATCTTTATGGGGAAGATTTTCGTGGACCTTCGGATGACAGTGATTACTGTTACTAGGCCTCGACCGCGCTCAAGCGTGCTTGTGGTTTGGAGGTTCTTTTGTCTTGTAATATATTAACTTTGGGCTTAGATGCTCGTGTTAGTGTTAAAACCGGCTGTTAAGCTTTAACTTTATGTAATAAGAGTCTGGTTTTTGTTGTAATCGGAAGCTTGCTTGAAATGCTACTATTTCACAACTACACATCTTGGACGGTTGTAAAAGATTTAACGGTCCCAATTTTAGATGTGTTACATTAGATTAGGAAGAAGAGCTAGAGTTTGGAGGAGGAGTAGAACATGAGGAAGAAGCAGCATGTGGTTTGTTCATTTCGATCCTCTCTTTCAATATTTGTACTGCTTGCCAGTGTCTTAGGCCTGGCCCAATCCCATCTGGCCCATACCATCAAGCCCATTGAGCCTGCGTGAGGCCCGTCCGTGACAGACTACAACCTATCTGGACCATTCCATCAAACCCATTGAGCCTGCGTGAGGCCCGTCCGTGACGGACTCCAGCCTAGCTGGATGCAGTTGGACAGGAACCAAGCCATCCCCACCTCTATTTCAACGAGGCCAAGCTATATTTCAACAACATCAGGGAGTAGTGAGAACAGGCGTAGAAGGGGTATTTGGACCTTGGAGATTGCAACCTCATTTTGCTACTGTTCGAGGTGCTACTAACCTAGTTTTTAGGAGTGGATATCGAGTTAGATACTCGTTTTATCGAGGTTTTCTTGAAATTGACATAGTTTGATTTAGTATTATTTTATTTATAGTTTAGAAGTATTTTTGGAACCGAGTTAACGAGCCGAGCCAAGTTAGAACGAAATCCAATTTCATTTGAAATCAATTTATTTTAATAATTAACCAATTAACAAGTATAATTAAAATAATTTTAAACAGGGCCAACAAGCCCACTGAGGAGCTTTTTTTTTTCACGCCTGTTCTCACTGCTAACACGCTAACTCCATCGTAAGCTGTCCAATCAAGGTAAGGATGGACTGTGTCCATTCGATTTTTTATTTATCTCGAGGCACTATCCAGGTGCCAACATGACGCTAACATTGTCATCTTTCTAAGATCAAACAAATAATAATCCTTCTTACAATGATAGAATTGAGATGAATGTAGCACAGAACACATCCCCATGGGCCATGGCCAGGGCATAACATAATATGTCAGTGGTTAAGGCTCCTCCACCGCGCGGGCTCCGCGAGCCGCCGCGTGCTGCGCCCCAGGACAAGATCGTCTTCAAGGCTCCTCCAGCTCTGGATTAGTGGACACCCGGCCCCTTCTTAAGTCTTCTGCTCTGCATGCAGTTATCTTCATTGCATTGATCACTGTACTTTGCTATCTTGATTTCAGTGATCTGGAACTGTTGCTGCGCAAGGTTGCAGCAAGCTAACAAGATGGTGCGAGTTGCTGGCATAGGGTTCTAATACATGCAAGGGAAATTTCCTAAACTAGCACTTTCAGTTTCGTTGCAGGGGCCATTGAGTATTTGGAATTTGGTCGTGCTAGAATTAACCTCGAAAGGTTATCTCTCCATGGCCATTGGTCCTAATTCCAGCGTTGCTCAGAGTGCCGATCCGCCATGCCTTATTGTGTTGATGGGAATCAATTGGGAGCCCTGTTGGTCAGCACCCTTAATTCTGTTTATCTTCTTCGGAAGGTGCTATGCTGATCAAAGCTCAGGAGAGCCTTACATCAACTGGTGCTATGTTGATCAAGCTCCTTGAACTCTTTGTTCAGCTCCATGTTGTGATGCATGTGTACAGCTGTATGTAAACAACTTAGGCTTAGTTCATTTCTCTCTTTTTTCAAGACTTCCATTTCGTTTCTTGTAAACATCACCATACCTGCTGCATTTTTAGTTCGTTCTGTTCCCCGTAATAATGAACGCCCAGCGTGCAGCTCAATAAAACAACATTGGTACAAGGTTAGTTAACGCCCACTTACTTTATAGCATTTTGAAGGGAGAGGAGAGGGACTTTAATGCTCATGATTCTAATTCCTTAAGAGCATCTCTAATAGTTAGAGATAACCTTGTCTCTAACATATGCTACATCAGATTTAGAGACAACATCTCCGATAAATAGTCTCTAGCACACTTTCTAACATTTATATTTATAATTTTTCTTTGAAACGGTCTTACATGTTAACTAGAGTATATTAATGTATCATGTCTTGTTTTGCGTACACAACAGTCTCTTCAGGAAGAGACGACCTGTGCTCTCTCTCTCCTCATCTCTCTCCTCCACGTAGTATTTTGTTAACGTGGTATGGCTAAGAGACGACAATAGATACACTGTGACACGGGATCATTTTTATTAGAATCATTATGTTTGATTGCGTCACTCTTGATCATAAAATAATCTTACACTGTCTTGACGGAAAGATGCATCACTACTTCAATTGTATCTCTCAAGCCAGCCTTACAACGGGATGTAAATATCAAACAACAAAGGTTATTACTTTGGAGTTATGGTAATCTTCACCTGATGTTCTGTCTACTACTTGTTAATGTCATGTGTGCTTTTATTGAGCTGCACCGAATAAACGCTTTCTACCTTTTGTGAAACTTTTTGGTGTTTTAAACCATCACCTTATATGCCATGAATGTGCAAGGGTAGAGGAAGAGTCATCAAATCCTTGCTGCTCCTCTTAGGCCTTGTGTTGGATGGGCATTGATCGGCCGGGATCCCGGCCCAATTCAGGCCTTGTTTGGCGACGCCAGGATCGGCCGGGACTTCTCTCCAATCCCGACCGTTCCAGGGGAGAAACACACGGGGTTAGGATCCTCGGCCCATCAAGAAACGCGTTTTGGATAGGCTAGGGCTTGAGATTTTCCTGGCCCAATCCCGTTCGTTCCATGGGTAGGAAAAAATTGTCTCCAACTCCGGAATTCCTTTCACGGTCGCAACGAGCTCCTCGCAACCTCGCCCCGCGTCGTGCGACGACCTCCTCGCCCTGTGCCGCACGTCCTAGCTCCACGACGAGCTCCACGCCTCGCCTCCACCATCAAGTTCTCCTTCCCCTAGCTATGCATCTGCCATCGACGAGCTCCCATCTTCCTTCGGGCTGTAGACGACCCACTGCCGCCACCTTCGTCCGCTGTTGAAGTCGCCCTCTCCGTTCTGATCGAAGCCGCACCGCTGCCTTCGTGCGCAGGGTTGCCGCTGGGCTCATGCGGTGTGCTCAGGCGCCGCTACCGCCCACTCACATGCTGCATCCCTTACCACCGGTCTCAGCTACAAAAGGCACGCGAAATGGCCGGAGTGCGCAGCAGCACCGCCATCCACCGGGCTCACGCAGGCACCACAGGGTCGTCGCCGAGCTCGCACACGGTCGCCTCAACTGGTCAGCATCGGTCATGCCCTCTTTTTTTGTTTCATAGAATTTCGTCGAACTGGGTGGTGGGGAACGAGATTGGGGGATTGGGTGGTTGGAGCGGGATCAACCCAATCCAAGGATGGGTCAAATTTCCCTGGATAATCTTCCATTATTGCCAAACAAGCCCTCACGAGGAAGATCCCCACCAGGGGAAGCATTCCCGGCCTAGCCCGATGTCAGGACCCGAATTTGTAATTCGGAACCCTCTGTGTAAACAACACTATTCACTAGATCAGTAGATAGCATACATATGTACATGGTTGAATCATCCACATACGTCACACATCATCATACCATAGTTAATATTACATCACGTAAATCGACCATACGGTCACTTGTTTTTACCATACGGACGCGTAAATAAATAATACACATAGTGTTTAGTACGAGAAGATAGATCTGTGGCGAAGCGAAAGAAAAAGGTGGATCCATCCACTCTATCCACAGACAAGCGACTAGGAGTCCCAGCCTATGCTTCTCCATCATCTTCACCATCTGGTACAGACGCCGCAAAGTAGGCGTAAGGGTCTTGGTCAAATGGTTCTAAGTTTTGTTATAATTAAGCGAGTGTGTGTGTGTATGTGTATTGACCAAAGAAAGCTTGAGGTTCTTTTATTTGCACAAAGCTACAATTGAAATAGATATTAAGTAGTGAGCAAGTCCTGAGACCTAGCATTTTGACTAAACCAATTTTTAATGAAATTGAGTTTTGTTATGAAATATTAGGGGAAGCTCCAACCTCCTTATAGCATTGAGTAACTCCATTCACCCAATGAGGTGTTTTTCCTCGGGCTACAACCTATACTTTTCACTGGCTCCAACTAGGACAAATCAGGCCACGGGGCTCCTACTTGTGCCTTCCACTTGCTCCAACCAGGACAAATCAAATCTTTGGGCTCCAACCCGTCATTTCATCCAACCCATAAATTGTTTTATAAAAAAATGATTCTACATCAAGTAAGTTCTCAGCACCACCCATGATTGTGAGCACGGCTATCTGGACAGTTTTCACTCTGCAGAGGTCCCACAACTTTACCCACAAGAGACAATCATCTTATACTGTCAACACGCGACCGTAGGTGTGAGACTAGGATAATCATCACAAGCCCTTTACAATACCCCACCCCTAGGCAGCCCCACCCGCTAAGGTTTCACCTCTGTGGGTCACGCCCTCACAAAAGCCCCCACCCCTTGCGTCGTGTGGTTTTCCTATGGCTTCTTTACCCTTTACCCTTGCCACATTCCACGTGATGGTGAAGCTAACGTTGTGGCAGATAAATTAATCAGTCAAGTCGTACATATTATAGACTTACGGTTGCGCTATTTTTACACGAGAAGGTGCTACAAGAACCGGGTCCTTAACTAACTTGGGCATTACTTCCCCACACCCATCTCGCGTTCTCTTATCCGCACCTGCCTGGCTTACCATCCGGCCAAGTCGAAATCAGTTTTTGATTTTTTGATTTTGAAGTTCCTTTTTAGTTTCAACATATCAGCTAGGCTCCAACCTAGACTGCCCAAATCTAATTTTGAAATTTGAATGTTGTGAGGGCAAATTAATACCCACATATCAATGTATCTAAGTAAGGCTAAATATAACACTTAAATATGGACTTAATAACTAATCATGTATAACTTATCCCTAGGGTGACAAAGGATGGTGTCCAAGTTCAAAGATTGGGAGTTTATACTCAACTAATGTTAAGGTATTAACTATAAGCTATGTCAACATAATTGTATAAAGCATAGTGATGCAATTTCCTATTTTAAAAAATATAATTGCATTTCAAATGTAGGTGCAAAATGATCAAAGTGTTGACTCGCATTGCTCGATGTCTTGGTGGTCTTGCTCAATCTGCTGCTCTTCCCGAGCTTCGGTATCTATATACAAAAAAACGACCAAGTTCGAATAAACACGAATAAATTCAAATTGCATTCAAAATTCCAAATGAACTCCAAAATTCATGTTTTCAGTTTGACTGGGTAGGGTTTGAATTTATATGAATTTCGAAATAAGAATCATTAAATCCAAACAATTCTTGAATTTAAGAGAGGAGAGAGAATTCTCTCACTGACAGGTGGGGTCCATCGCATTTTATTTATTTTGATTTATTTCTTAATTATAAAAATCCTACTATGACTAAGAGGTGGGACCCTGGTATTTTAATTTCTATGCTCGATTTATTTTCTAATTAAAATAGCTACAGTCACTCACAAGTGGAGCCCTTCCTGTATGGACTCAGTTCACGGAAACAGTGTGTGGACCGAGGGCCCATGGGTCATCGAAGCTGGTCTATAGATGGGGTCTACATTGTACTCTTAAAGGGTAGGGCCCACAAGTCATAGACGTAGGACCGATTTAGGTTTTAATTACGCATACTAATCGATTCAGGCCTACATGTCATACTAGTATTACCCTAATTAACATGTACTAATAGCGTCATTAAGGGCTAATGGTGAGCTCTGAGAGCTACAATGCTCCTCACTAATTCGCCTTTGGAGCATGGGAGGCGCCAGAAACGCGCTCTGGCCATGCTCGTTGTCGGCTAAGCCAGGAGCCTTGGGAGTGACACAGGTTGCCCAAAATGGGACCCTATGTCTGACCGACCCGGCGATGTCGAAGCAAGGCGGCAGCGATGTGGCTATCTTGGCGGTGATGAAGAATCTAGACCCACCATTATGTGATTATAGAGTATTTTGATAATTAATGACAATCGTTTTGTGGACTAATATTTCTATTAGTTGGTGAAATAGGTTAAGTCTCATGATGATGAAGACTTTGGGTGACATCGTGAGTTAATTATCATCAAGTCATAATTCGGGATGAAGGATATCATCATGTATTAATGAGCATCAAGACAAGATCCCGAAGTAAAGAAAATTATCATGTGTTGATGATATTCAAGACAAGATTCCGAAGTGAAGAAGATCATCATGTGTTGATGATATTCAAGTCAAGAATTTGGAGTAAAAGAAACCATCATGTGTTGATGATTATCAAGTCAAGAATCCGGACTTGGAGTGGAGATGTTCGTCATTAAGTGATCACTCCAAGATGGAAGCTCAAGGCAAAGGTATGACTAGCATAGGCTATGGATGTGTTCCTAGTCTTTTACTGGTTTCGGTATTTGGTTAGAAGACCGAATTGCTCGTATAGGTTGCCGTACTATTAAGAGGAGTCTTGATTAGTAGCTTGAGTAAGATATGAATTCTTGACATTGATTGCTCAGGCAATAGGTTAGGCTATATGAAAAGGGTGGAGGTGTGTGCTACCATATAGTCGTATTGCGGGACGGTTCGCCGCTTCCCTGTCCAACGGTGTGTGTCGTACCATCCACTGTGTATAGTTTGGTATGACGTAAGCACATCAGGAGTGTCAATGTTAAGATGAAGTTTCTGAACCGTTTTGTTATGATTAGTGCTTGCTACACTAGTTGTATCTTGTGGGTAAAGTGTACAACCTCTGTAGAGTATTAATTAATTTATTCGAATAGCCGCGTCCGTGGTTATGGACATGCTCAGGGATTTCACACGAGGGGTAGCTTTCATAAAATATTTGGGAAGGGAGCTGTGTGATCTAAATCATATGACTGTGTGAATGACCTATTTAGGCTATGTGTCTTTGTGAAATCAAACTGTTAAAACTAAATATTGTTTATTTGTTTTACTTTATTGCTTTTAATCTATTATTCGTATTCAAATTGCAAATGTTGCATTTACGCAAAATAACCACGAAGCCATTCCTTTGGAATAAGCCGGCATGTATATTTGCATTTACGTGGTATGGTTTGCGAAATGCGGTTGTGTACTCATGCTTGTTGTAAAACATGCAATGAAGAGGAGAGTCTTCACCAGCATTCGAGGAGGAGTTCATCGAAGGTGCTTGATCGTAGGGTCTTGATCCCAATCGGTTGCCTATGGTGAATTGATGGGATGCCGCTGCCGTTTCTATTTCCGCTGCTATTTACTCTCTGTTAGCCCTGCGTGGCTTAATAAATGTAAACTCGACTGTAAGGTCAAAACCCTTATTTGTTAATCAAATTATTCGTTTATGTTGTTAATCGCTTGTGTGGATCGATATCCATCTTTGTTGACACTGTGTGCACTAGCGTGATTCTGGACTAGTGCATTATACACAGAGGGTTTAGAATTGTATTTTTGGGTCCCGACAGAGGTGGTATCAGAGCCATACTAACTGTAGGTCTAGACCTTAGTTAGATCGGCCGTTTGAGTGTCCAAATTATTTTGTAAAGAAAATTTTAACTTGCAAGACTAAATGAATTGCTTAACTCCTCTCACATCTTTCTTGACTCATCTCTTGCTAGAATTTTTTTCCTCTCCCCGCTGTTTTAACTTGGTTCTCGCCTCTTGTCTATCTTGTGGATGCCTTACCTTGAGACCTTGGAGATCGCATTGGAGGACTTCTTGCAGAGTGTGGAGGTCATTACAAGCGCTGGAGGCCGACTACCCAATGTCTAGTGGCGGTGAGCACATAGTCAGCAGGCGAGATCGTGGTGTGATCTGCCGTCTGACGATCTCGCCAGAGGAACACTAGAGCCGACCAGTAGTTGGACATCTCAGTCAGGAGGATCACCTTTACGCAAGGAATCCAGGAATCGTCACGCCTGGCCATCCTCCGAGTCTGCAACATCTACGCGCAAGAGCTGCAGAACACCGCCTTCCGCTACCATCCCAGATCTTCTTAAGTGGCCCATAATGGGCCAAGGCTATAGGCCTTTAGCCCAAAATTTAATCTCCCTTCAAGAGAAATTCTAAAATCCCTTTTTAATTCCTAATAAAACAGTTCAAATTCAAATATAGTTCTAAAGATTGAACGAGGTATTACAATTAATATCCACTAAGATAATAATCTAACATCTTCTGAATTTAACCATCTCAAATGGTTAGGTTAATCCGTCGAGACCCGTTAATCCACTTTACCCAGGAAGTTTACCAAATTTATCACTCTTAGTGATCAAACTAGTTCATCAACATCTCACAATTCTTAATAAATCTCATATTCTTATTCGGTATAAACATACCTTTAATCACAATTCATCAAGAACTACTAGAAAACAACATCAACTTAATCGATTTCACTTCCAATGATACTAGTTACGATTAATTACGTACTACGCCATTGACCCAACTTGATAACTCATACCATAACAATTAATTCATTTAATTAAAACCTCTTAGTCAAGTATGACAAGACATCACTAAAAGGTTTTAACACCTCTTTTCATAAAAGAGAGGCATTAAACTTCAACATTCGAAATAATCCAAAAGAAATACATGAAGACAAAGCTCTCACATTTTAACGAACTTGCAACTGAAAACATTCTTTATCCAAAACATCAAACGAATAAACAAGTCGTGTTTTCCAATAAGAAAAATGGAACAACCATAGAAATATCAATCTCGCCAATGAATAATGTTCACAAGTAGCAAAAGCAACTCAACAGCCGGAAGAGTCAATAATTGCTCCATAACACAAACGGACACGAAGTGAAATCCCAACAACTGCCTTGTAACCAATGTCCCAAGAAAATTCATCAACCGTAACTATACCCAGAATTGGCATAAATCAAGCTCAAGAAGAGAACAACTTTTCTAAAAAAAACTCACCCTCAACACCTATAACTATGGTACTCGGGGTAACCACTTCACTAGGTGTAACCTAGCAAAGCCCAGGGCCACAACTACGACCTCAACCTCTCAACAACAACTATCATCACACATAACCATCATAATAATGAAATCATAAGCATTCATAATCAATTCATAACAGAAATGATCAATGCGACATAACAAAAACGTAAATGCAATGCTTAACCCATTCCCATCTTACTGTGCACAGTGTGTCAATTTAATAGTTCAATTACCACGCATCTAATGCCCGCTCTGATACCAACTATAACACCCAAGCTCAACATCAGCCTGGAATGCTGCTAAAGGAAACATAGCAAAATTATAAACTAAGATTTTCCACAATTAGGTAGCATCTTATTTGTATCTTTTAACATTGAGGAGATTAATAAGCATCTAACAGCAATTCTAAATACGATAATACAGTAACAGTCTTAAAGATAACAATCATAAGGATTACCATGGAGTCCATCTGACTCTTATTACAATTAATCGAAAACACCTCGAAGGGTGGACATAAAAAAATAGAAAAAAATTATGTTATAGGAATCTCCAAATTTAACTTAAGTTGTTGATTTATTAAGACTAGTGTTTAATAAAGTGAAGAGTGCATTTGTCGATTCTAGCCCTTCGCATGCAAGACATCCCCACAAAGGGTACCTACAAATAAATAAATAGGCAACAAGTGTGAGTCCAAGACTCAACAAAGTACAGCTAAGACAATAGACCAAATCTCATAAACAAACTTTACTTCTATCTCAATTAATCATCCACAATAAAATCACAACATTTCAACTAAATATGTCATGCAATGCAAATGCCACAAATGCACATACTTTTCTCTTTTGCATATACCGGTAATGCGGAGTATGCATCTGTCGATGCATACCCATGCATGTGCCTTCTAGCACAGGGACCTCAAGCCCACACTCCATGAGTGTGGGGACCTCTTGCCCGTCTAATACATGACGGGGACCTCAAATATATCAATGCTTGGCTACCACGTAGTCCAAGACTCAAGTATAGTGTAATGATGCACATGAGCCACTACACTTAATCAGCATATGCATATAACAACAACTGTAGGGCTATGAATAACAATTCACATTTGCAAGCATTAACATTCCATGAATACTAACAAACATATGCATCTAACATCAACAATAATGCTATGAATAAGAATTCACAATCGCAAAGCATTAACATTCCAGGAATACCAATCATTATATTCTACCCATTGTTGTACTTGCTTCAGCCAGGTGTGGAGTAGGATGATGGGAAGAGGATGCTATCCGGGTTCACACCCCTACGAACAATTTAATAACCACACTAAGGGGACATTTTAGAGCATACAACATTATATAAAAAATTATATAATTATCTATCCTCCTAAGCGCAACCCAAAACATCGTTTCCCATGAGCATCATTCTATCCCAAAACAGGGTAGTCCTTTTTAAAAAATCGTATCTTTTCTTATGTTTACTCAAAAATGGTGTTCTTAGACTTTCTGGAAAGCTTACAGAATTACCCACATTAATCTAGTTGGTCAGCTTCCCCAATTTTGTCATTTACTATTTTTACTAAATAGCTTATTATGACTGCCAGAATCTGGCAGATATTCTGGACAGCAGAACTAAAATATTCATAATTTTCAGTATGTTTATCCAACAATTATGTTCTTTACCTCTCTGGAAACCTTGTGAAATCACCTACAGTATTCATGTTGGTGATATCCTCTAATTCTTTCGTTAACTAATTCTTATCATCCAATAAATACAACCTACCAGAACCTTGATAGAACTCCTAGACAGCCGTGTGGTAAAATCCATAACTCAAGATCTGTTCATCCAAACGGCGTGATCTAGGATTCTATGGAAAGCTAAAGATGTTACCCACAAATCTTTAAGAGGTGACCAGAGCAAAATTCGCATTTACCAACCCTAAATCTACAGCGCACTACAATTTGTCTACCCCTAATCTGCTACCCGAAATCAAACGTATAGACAAGAATTACTCTAAATCATGAAAAAAATGAAAACACCCATAAATACCTCGCTGAAACCCGCTGAACTCCCCGTGAGAACCTCCTCTTCTTCCCTTTTCTCCTTTCTTCCTCTCCCTTCCTCTTCTTCTCTTTAATGTGGTCGGCAGCACCAAGGGCAAGGAGAGGCACCAAGGGGCACAAGGGGGGAGAGACACTATAGCAACAGTGGTACTGTAGTAGTGGAGGTGGTACTGTAGCAAGCTAGGGTTTTGGTGACTTGATTCCCCCTCCATTGCCTTCAAGTGGGCTACCAGCCTCCCATGGGCCTTGGGCCTCTAAGGCCGGCTCTTTTCCCCCAGCGACTATGGGTTGGCAGCCCAAAACTCTTTCAAAAACTGAGTTTTAACTACTACATTCAAATTTCTTAATTCAAAACTATTGATGTTTAAGTGGGATATTACAACAAATGGATTTTTAAGAAAAATATAGATATGGATGGAAATGTTCGCATTCATAAAGCACGACTGGTTACAAAGGGTTTCAAACAAATTCAAGGTGTTGATTATGATGAAACCTTCTCGTCTGTCGCTATGCTTAAGTCTATCCGGATCATTGTAGCTATTGCTGCATATTTCGATTATGAGATATGGCAAATGGATGTCAAAACGATTTTTCTAAATAGAAACAGAAGTGAGGATGTGTACATGACACAACCTAAGGGTTTTGTCAATCCACAGGAAGCTAGAAAGGTATGCATGCTTCAAAAATCTATCTATGGATTAAAGCAAGCACCTCGGAGTTGGAACATTTGTTTTGATGAAGTGGTCAAAGGGTTTGACTTCATCAAGAATGAAGAAGAACCTTGTGTTTACAAGAAGGTTAGTGAGAGCAAACTTGTGTTTTTGATCTTGTATGTGGATGACATACTACTGGTTGGAAATAATATTCCAATGCTTGAATTTGTTAAAACTTCATTAAGAAATAGTTTCTCAATGAAAGATTTAGGAGATGCAACATATATTTTAGGCATAAGGATCTATAGGGATAGATCTAAAAGGCTAATTGGATTAAGCCAATATATATACATTGACAAGGTATTGAAGCGGTTCAACATGCAAAATTCCAATAAAGGTTTCTTACCCATGGCACATGCATTAGTCTTAGCAAGAGTCAGTGTCCTTCGATCACTGATGAGTGAGACAAAATGAGTAGTATCTCAAATGCTTCGGCTATAGGATCTATCATGTATGCCATGCTATGTACACGACCAGATGTGTCGTATACTCTAATTGTTACGAGCAGATATCAGTCAGATCCAGGTGGAGATTACTGGATAGCTGTCAAGAATATCCTTAAGTACTTAAGAGGGACTAAGGATGCATTCCTTGTGTATGGTGGTGAGGAAGAGCTGGTCGTAAATGGTTACACCGATGCTAGCTTCCAATCCGAATCCGATAAGGATGATTTCAGATCGTAGTCTGAGTTTGTGTTTTTCTTAATGGAGGAGTAGTGAGCTGAAAAAGTTCCAAGCAAGGAACAGTTGCTGATTCTACAACAGAGGCTAAGTACATTGCGGCTTTTGAAGCTGCAAAAGAAGCCGTGTGGATTAAGAAGTTCATTTATGAACTGGGTGTGGTTTCTAGTGCTTTCAGTCCAATAGATCTCTATTGTGATAATAGTGGAGCCATTGCACAAGCTAAGGAGCCTTGCATCAAAAGTCCAAACACATACTTCAACGATATCATATTATTCGTGAGATCGTTGAAAGATGTGATGTGAAGATATGCAAAGTACACATGGATTTGAATATTGCTAATCCGTTGACAAAGCCTCTCCCGCAACCTAAGCATGAGGTGCACATAAGAGCTGTTGGTATTAGATACTTATATGATTGACTCTAGTGCAAGTGAGAGACTGTTGGTGATATGACATAGAGGCAATCATAGAGATAGTTGTATCACGTCTATATTTATGAGTTATATAATAAATGTTATTATTATCCTTGAATGAAACATCGGTTATAAAGATTAATAAGTATGTGACTTGTTGGAGAAGCTCTTTAACTTATATGATGTTGTTTTAAATGTATCCCTGGTCGAATGTCACTGGTTAGAATGCTAGTAACCTATCGACCAGCACATGTATTGATTGATGACCATGTTTCACCGATCATGAATATAGGGATATCTGATCAATAATGTGAACACATGTTAGAGAACATGGTGTTGGATTGACCCACCTTGAGACACTATTGAGATTGTTATGATTTTATATGTCATCAGTTGGTCTCAAGAAATGATGATGTATAATCCTTAGACCTGAGAATAATACATTTTGAGGTTGTCAAACGCTACTTCGTAACTGGATAGTTATAAAGGTAGCTTTTAGGTATACTATGAAACATGCAGAGGGATGTGACTGGTTGGATATGGGATTCGTCCCTCCTAACATAATAGGAGAGATATCTCTGGGCTCCTCGATATGGTCAGATAAAGAAAATACATGGCCATGCCACTAGTGGTCGAAGAGTCAACCACGTGAAGTTATCCAACACTTGATCGAGAAAGTATTGAACAGTCAATGGATGACATATTGTCTCACCTGTTGTTCAACCAAATATCGTGAGGCATAAGGAGAATACACGAGCAGGTCGTTCAGTTCGATCAGATACAGACTAGTCGTACGGAGATACGAGCTAGTCGTAGACTCGTTGAACTTGATCACTAACTGATCGTGAACTAGTCGTAAGGAGTTACGAACTGGTCATGACTAAATATAAACGGGTCGTATAGAGATACGGGTTGGTCGTAAGTGATAAGGACCTTCTCGTAGATCATATTGCATTAAGGTTCGTCTGATATAATTTATGTGTATTCGGGAATCATTATGTCTTACTGGGAACCGCTAACGACTAGTGGTTGGAAAAGGGTTTCCGAGTCACAACCGACTACACATGAACCTAACGGGTCACACACTTAATGGGCTAGAACAAACGTGTTCGGATAGGATCCGTTATGGGCTCTATATAAGGAGATGCATGAGGCTGTTGGGACATACAGAAGACAGACACGCAACGTGAGTTGCTCCTTCGAAACCCTAGCCACCATCTTCTCACGAGTGCCCTACTGTGTGAGTTAGTGCTAGCACACCAGTGTACGGTGTTCCATCCCTGAATGTGTGGATACCATAGAGGCGATACTGCGATTGCTATTGCGCTCAAGGACGATCGACGACTAAACAAGGAACACGATTGGTTACTGGAGGAAACGATCGACTACGCTATACGATCGACTACGACCACTTCATCGATGCGCTCTTCGTTGGGTCAGGCTGCTTCAACTCTTCTTTTACTGCACTGCGTGTCTAGTGGTAACGATCTATAATCTCCTACTTGCATTGCTTCCTGGTTTACGTGGTAGAATTTTTGAATTGCCTGCTAGTGTAGCCTACCCGTATCCCTTCAATTTCAACTACTCTAGATGGTTTGATTCCTTCACCATTTTTTATTCCATGTTTACTAAAATGAGTCACCTCCAATCTTCTTGAAATGAATAAAATTACAGATTTGTGATTCTAACCGCCCTATGCTACTTGCTGCTGCTATTCAGCAGTAGTGCAAAGTGGTTGACTTGGGTATTGCAAAAGACACTGAAGAGAGTCTTAAGGAGCATATGGATGCGGCTTACGTTCTGATGCTGATATAGTCCGAACTTCTGGTGGTGTTTTCATGGGTGATAGAGATCTTGTCAAACCTTGTTTGGCAACTTTTAAAAGGTATATTAGAAATTCTTCTTGAACTATTCTTTACCAAGAGGTAGTTATGCAACATGAACCAATAGTTGGGGGATAAAGAAATCATAGCACACTATTAACAAGGTATCCTTTTGCGGAAGTAGTTTCTAATCAACTACATTATCAATAAACCTGACTCGTCTTTTGGTCTGTAACTAAGCACTATGTGTTTGCACTAGATCAAACTTAAGATTGATTCTTTTCCTGTTAGCCAAAAAGAAGTTTTTGAACTTGGCACTACTACCCTTCTCCAATTTTTTTCAATAATTTTAATAGTTTGCTGCTTGTACACATACATATCCTAATGAAACTTGGCAAGCCATTGACATTTGCTGAGATCATCACAGAAGACACATCAAAGCCATCTAAAACTGTTATCGCATTTGGTTTGCCTAGAGACCCAGTGAGCTGTATGGTTCGCTTCAGTCCATTTGTTGTTCCTACAATACGTCTGCTCTCTGGTAGGTTCGAGCCTCACTTGCCGAGGTCGTAACTCTCATGCTCATGCTGCTTATGTTAGTTTTGTTCTCTTAATATATTATTGAGGATGCTTTTCTTCACTGATAGGATTCTTTTTCTACAGAGTGCATGTGCGCCTATCACATCCTTTTAAGAGCAGACCCACATCGTCCAGAGATTCATCATGCAGTGATCAGATGGGTGCTTGATGACGGAGCTGTTAGACCTGGGTAAGAACTGTGTTTAAACACGAGGCCTGATATTTGGCAATAATTCGTTATTTTGTGTACTATTTGAAAATAGGTGGTGTAACTGCTTATTGCTTTGGCAAATATGTTGCTGAGAGCACTGGCCTCTTTATAAGTGGTATCATTTTGCTGCTACCTATTTCATATTATGCGTTTCATCATACTCATAGTTCTATTCAGATGCTTACTTTCGCAGGTCTCCCGCCTATCTAATACACACATACTAAATCATCAGAACATACTAAATTGATCTCTTAGTACCCTAACTCTGCTCTTCGTTCAAATTCCATTTCCACTCTTCAACGCTATTTTTCTTTGCTCCTGCATACAACAGCACGCATTGGTGTGCATAGGTACCTAGTATGCATTATATCAATACACATTACGGTTTGTGATAAGCAAACAGAAAAGATATAACCAAAAGAGAGCTAGGCTTGTTGTTGGGTTTTTTAAATAATATTATTTTAAAAGATAATAACAAAATTAAATAGTCGATTTTTTTTTACAAAACTAGGTTTTCGTCGCTATTTGAAATTGGTATACGAAGTTACCAATGTAGTCGGAGGATAGAGACTTCAATCGTCAATCTTCAATTGACCCTCGACAGTCCACAGACGGCACTCGCAGAGCACAACGACAAATCCTCATTGCCTCGCCCAGTTCGCCAAATGGCCCAAATCTCGCCACTACCCACTAGCTTAGTTTGCCACTTCCCCTCCCCTAGTCCCCCCTCCCCGAGCGAGCTCCCCTCCAGGGGAGATTCTAGTCTAGACTCCAGAGGCCCACCGCCTCCGGCTCCCTCGTCGCCGCCTCCAGCTGACTGGCTCCCCCACCCTGCTTGAGCTCCCGCTCCCTACCTCAGGTTCCCTGAGAGTGAGTTCCCTCCCTCCTCGGCCTCCTCCGGCTACAAGCGGCGTCGCGGACCGTTGCGGCTCCCGGGGCCTCCCCCGCTTCCTCCAGCGCCCGGCCCTCGCCTCCTCTAGCACATGGCCCCCACCTCCTCCTGATCCAGCTACCAGCAGCGCCGCGCCGCCGCCCCAGCTCCCTTGGCCCTTTGTTCTCGGTGCATGGCTGCGTGCTTTCCTCCCGAAGTCCCGACTGGAGTTTTGCGATTTTGGAATTGGGAAATTTTGGAATGGGGAATGATTTGCACAGGTGGGGATGTGGGAAGGGCTTGAGGGAGTTGGGCCTGTGGGCTTCGCCGCTTCGGCAAAGGCCCATCCGCCGATGTATCCTTTTTCTTTTTCCTGCTTGAAAACGGACTCGGGGACGCTCGGTCAGTCGGTCATGGCCGTCGGATGGGCGGAGTTGGCTCGGGGGTGGGGGGTTCCAGCGTCGGCGGAGGGTAGACTGAATCCTGTTGAAGCCCCCGCTGGAATCGCCCCTGTATGCAATTGAAAATCATTATAACAGTTAGTACAGCACCATTTTTATCTCCGTCTCTTGAAGTATGCTTCTTAATTCTTGATTTTGATGCTTGGCTTATTAATTTTATGAAATAATGGAATGAATAGTTTTAAAGAGTTCTCTCCTACGTCGTTTCTTTTAGTTATTATCACGACTTCTCCAACACAGAATTCAGATAAATTTTGCCTAAGTTATTGCATTTTGTTTCATTATTACCATGCTTTTATGTAATGGATATGGGACAGTTGAGGTGTCTAGTAGTTTCACATTTTCTTATGTTTAATTGAAAACGACAGGAATAGATTACCATTTAGTTGCCCCAACCCATAAATATTTATGTAACAATCATATAACCCCAGGTCATCGTATTCATATGTACAATGTATCACCAAGTGTTGGTTTTACTTTTACCAAGCTTACCTGTACAACACGGTTTTCGTTGAAAGAAAACATACTTTTGATTCCCAAAATAAAAATATCCGCTCCATCTACAGCAGTACCAACTTTACCACAAAATTGTGTTGTACGATTAGCAATAATGTAATAACCTAACCCGTTTGAAACACAAGAAAACCAGAATTTTTTTTCTGTAACTTTCCTGTGTTCCAAACGGGGAGTTAGTGCTTCAAGACTAACCTTCAATGGACCAAGAAGAGGTGCCTTGCAATTTATACAAACTTAATGTACCTTTCATTTTACTTGGAGAACAGACGCGTATCCCGAATTGCACAGGCCACGTTTGAGCACAAATTCCACGGTAACGTTGTGTTAACTTGCAAGTCGCAACCTTTGCTTGGAAAAATCGCCTTAGTTCGGAAAGACGAAACCAAACATTCAAATGCAGAGTGCAATTGCCGCTTACTCCAGAAAAAGAAAAGTTATACTTCTACCGCCATGTTTAAAAAGAAAGAAAGAGATGTTCTACTGCTGTTTGAATTGACTAGCCAAAGAGATGTTCTACTGCTGTTTGAATTGACTAGCCGCAGTTAGTCGTTGTTAGTTGCTGAAGAAGCACTCTATGAAGTTTATCGTACGTAAGATAATGGATGCAAAAGGCAGCATTTTATTATTCTCTTGGATTGGATTGTCCTTCCACGAGACCACGACCACCAGATTTGGGACCATATGGGTTGCGATTTCGGCCAAAGCTAAAATTGTCCCGAGTCTCAACACCTCCAGGATTTGTTAGGCGTAAAATTACCAGACGTACAATGTGGATACTGCATCCTTCAACTTCAAACTTGAGGTGACAAGAAGCAAAAAAGAACAGTGGTCAACAGAAAGTTTTCTCGATTTATGTCAATGTTTGTCTTTTGATACCTCGCAAATATGATCGAGTTTGATGTCAAAAACTTGCAAACCCCTCCTACTTCGATGAACTTTTTTTTATTAATTAATCTTTTTTTAATTTTTATTTTAAAGTTAACCCCGGACGCACTTTATTTCCAATTCCGACCTTTTTAGTCACGCCACCACCCATAACGTGACAAAACAATGCTGCCACGCCGTGGGATAAGTCCACCAAATAACACTTTTGGTCACGCCACTGGTGGTGGCGTGACCAAACAACACTGTCGTGCCACCACCCATGGTGTGACAAGAGCATGCCCCAGTGTGACAACATTGTTTTGTCACGCTATGGGTGGTGGCGTGAACCAAAAGGTCAGAATTGAAAATAAAATACGTTGGAGGTTAACTTTAAAATAAAATTTTAAAAAGGATTAATTAATATAAAAAATTCTACTTCGATTAGCTTCATGATAAATTTGTGAAAGCTTCTAAGTGAAAGCTACACGAGTTTACTTCGCAATAGAGATTAGTGCATCACGAGTTTACTTCGCAGTAGAGATTAGCGCATCTGATACTTTCCACACATGGTACGCTACACCTACAAAAGAAGAAAAAAAAAGGCTAAATTTGATTCATGCCACTCGGAAAGCCACTTCGAGATATGCCACTTTGAAAGAGGTAATTCGAAAAATGCTACTCTAAAACTTGACTTCTTTGATATATACCACTTTATGATTTTTTTGCCCTTAGCCTCTCTTTCCTCCCCATCGGTCACCATCCTCTCATCCTTCTCCGCTTCCTCGGCGCGCTTCGCTTTGTCGTGTGGGATGTGGCGACATCAAGCCGTCTGACGCCCATCGCCATCGCATCACCTTTCTCCGCCTCGTCGTCCTCCGACTACCCTCCCAGATACTCTTGTCAAGACTTTGTCTCCTCCAAATTTCGCCCCCATTCAACACTGCGAATCAGCGCCTCGAAACTTGTCCATCCCGCCAAAGACCACGGTGGCAAGTGAGGCAATATCAGTCACTTTGCCAATAAGCGAGGACTTGAGCGCGTTGAAGCGGTGGGTGAGGTCAAGATCTAGGGAATCGGGCTGGTCGGCGAAGGAGGTTGGAGGCGGAGGAGGCGATGAGACGAGTGGGAGTTGGCTTCGAGCTTGAGCAAGAAGGTTTCCTCTGTTGCCCGGAGGAGCACGCCCACCTCCGCCTCGCCGATTTGAGCATTGGGAAGAAGAAGATGGAGAGGATGGTGACCGGTGGGAGGAAGGAGAGGACCAAGGGCAAAAAAGTCCTAAAGTGGCATATATCAAAGAAGACAAATTTTAGAGTAGCATTTTTCGAATTACCTCTTTTGGAGTGGTATATTTCGAAGTGACAAATTTTTGAGTAGCATGAATCAAATTTTGCCAAAAAAAAAGGAATAATTGAGGATTTGCCACTACTAAAGAGTGATATTTAGGATTTGTTATTTCATGTGAGGATGACATGTGGGTCCTAGGTCCACATGTCATCCTCACATGAGTGGCAAATTCTAAATTTCACATGAAAGTACAATGGCAAATCCTCAATTCTCCAAAAAAAAAAAACACCCATCACTTCATTTCTGCCCCCTCCCTGTCAAGCAAGTGATCCATCAACAGGTTCCATTCCACTACGGTGTTCCCTTTTGCTCGCTAGCTTCAAATTCTATCACTATTTATTTTTATCTTTCGATACCTCGCAAATATGATTGAGTTTGGTGTTAAAATATGCAAAACCCCTACCTCGATTAATTTCGTGATATATTTCTGAAAGCTTCCAAGTAGAAGCTGCACAGATTTACCTCGAAAAAGAGATCAGTTGAAATATTCTAGGTAAAACTGTAAAAGCTGCACAAGTTTACCTCGAAATGGAGATTAGCACGTCAGATCCTTTCCACACATGGTACACTATACCTAGAAAAGAAGAGAAAGATCCGTCACTGCATTCCTGTCCCTGTCGCCTACAACCGTACAAGTGGGCCATCAACGGATCCCGATTCCCTGCTATACAGAATCCCTGTACAAACAATGATTTCATCCGCTGCAGGTGTAATGTAACAAAAAAACCCGGCAAAACAGTGAAATACTTACGGCATCCTAATTCACTGTGGCGATTTAGTGTACTCTTCAGGTACTGTAGCATTGATACTGTTGCACTAGATCTAATCCATTCGTTTGGATCGGCGGTAGAGAGAAAGAACTAATGCTTGTGACCTGCTACCAAAATCTACAGCTGGGAGCTTCCACTCCGCTACAGTGTCGTCGCTCCGCTAATCCGCCGAAATCCCAGGGGCAAAACCGTAACCTCGCTGCCCCTCACGCCCTCCCCCTCGCGCGCAAAGTGGGATCCAATGCGGACAAAGCCCCTTTACCTCTCCCCACCGCACCACCTCCCCTCCCCGGCTCTCTCTACACCCGGCCTTCCCGCACCACGCTCGGTCCCACCGAAGCCTCCCTCTCTGTCACCCGACCCCACCCGACGCAACCCTACCCAGGCCTTCGTCGACGCGGTGCAGCCAGCGGCCCGGCCAACGCCAAAAGGCACGTTATTTGAGAGCAAAAAGGAGAAGGGGAAAATACAAATGAAAAGCCCCGTTGGTCGTGGTACTACACTCTGTCTTCCAACTCCGCATCGGGCCCACCAGAATGTAGTCTCTAACTGACCGTGGGCCCCACCTGACGTAGCCCCACGGGGTCTTGGAACACGCGGTGTATGCACCCCTACGGACCAGAGCCAAAAGGGTCGTTATTTAATGGGGAAAAATAAATAAAAACAGGGAAGGGGGAAAATTTTGCAAGCGAACAAAAGCTTCACTGCCCTTGTCTGCAATGGCGTCTCGGCTAGCTTTCCCACGGGCGACCTCCTCTCCCTCTCCCTAGAAGCCGCAACAACGCCACCTCCCAACCCCTAGCTCTCCTCCTTCGCAATGGGCTCCTCCTCCTCGCCGCCGCCGCCGCCGCCGCCGATGATCGGGAGGGCTGGCAACCTCACCGTTTTCATCACGCCGCCGTCGCCGGCGAGCACGCCGCGCTCCTCGCGGCCGTTCGAGTCCCCGCGGTCGGACTTCTCGACTCCCACCCCACGCAGGGCGCCTCCTCCGCCGGCGGTGTCTCCCTCGCGGTCGCCCTCGCCGCCGGTGAAGTTCTCCTCGCCTGTGCTGCCGGTGAAGGTCTCCCCGCCTCCGGTGCAGGTGCTGCCGGTGAAGGTCTCCCCGCCTCCGGTGCAGGTGCCGCCGCCGCAGTACGAGAACGCGTCTGCGGGGGGAAAGCACGACGGATCGGCGTTCGGGTTCTTCTGGGACGCCGTCGCGCGCGTGCAGGAAGGTGATGCGGAACAAGATTTTTGCGTGCTGATAACTGCATTTCAGTCAGTTTTTCCTTCGCATTTCTGGGATTTGGGGGTTCTGATGCGTGGTATTTCCTTTGGACTGCCGCAGCGCACGCGAGCCTGGACGAGTACGTGGCGAACTGGTTCGGGCTGGATCAGTCCAAGTACCAGTGGGCGCTCAATGACTACTACGAGAGCACCGGCAAGGTGCGTGGCCTCCTATTTCTCCTCCGTAATTTGCTTTTGCTGCATTTTCCATGTGATCTTGGGGGAATCGGGTTCGATCCATGCTTCACACGCATTGTTATTGTTATTCTTAACTGGATCTGCAACTTTGATGTGAACTTGAGATAGAATTTCATGGTAATTTTGGGGGCGACTTGGGCAAATATCTCTGTTTGTGTGGATGTTTGGTTAGTGAGATGCATTTGTGGTCCACGCTGATTTAGTTTATCCCCGTGAAGTCTACTTCTTGGTGCTAGGCTTGGAGTTGTCCCTACGACCTTTTAGATCATAAAAGTGTTCTGATAGATGCGTGATAGATGCTCGGAGCTGTGCCTTATCAATGTTCCCCTAGGCGGATGCTGTAGGCGCAGCCCTCCCACCTGGACCGCCGAGCTGAGTTATCCTGCCTAGCGATGATTTGGTGCTAGCCGTTGGTCTACCGCCGGACTGGCGCCTAGGGACCACTGGCCTTATGTGGTAGGTGCTGTTCGGGCCGAAAGGCATTTATGTTTTTGGAGAATATATGCGGAGGGTGTAGACGGTAACACGCCTGTTAGATTTAGTGTCTACGGCAGAGTTCAAGCCAAATTCCACATCGCAATATCTGCAAAGGTGGAACCAAAGATAGGCCTGAAACACAAGGCAATAATAGATACCTAATCGCCCTTTTTAGCTCCTATAAGAATGATGGAGGATTAGCCTCGCAAGAAAATGTGCAGTAGGCTTGTCATATTGTCTAGAGTGGCATGCTTTGAAGCTTTTGCAAAGTTGTTCTCTGGTTTTAGTTTCGAGTGCACCTACTTTTGCGTTAATTATTGCCTCTCAACACACTTAAGGACACTTTATGATGATTTTTATCAATCATGATTGGTGAGAGGGTGACATGACAAAATTATCTTCGATGTTATGCCATTTGTACCCTTCATTTAAATGGTAAGCGGTCCTAGCACTAATGTCATTATTACCCTTTTAACCTTTCTGTTATTAAACATTTGTAAAAACTCAAAATTGACAATAGAGTGATAGGAGCTGTGATGGGGACAAACAATGGTATCACTAGCATGCTCAGGAGAAAATTCCAACAAGAGATGGCTTTGGTGCCATCTTTGAATTTGGCTATATATGTATATTTATTCCTAATCATTTAACAATGTAGCCTACTTATTGCATACTTTCACATTTGTTGGGTATTTTGAGGATGATAATAGTTTAGCGCTTCATATATTTTCTATACGGATTTACAAAGTTATTTGCAATTGCAGGACATGCCCTGAGATTAGTTTGTTTTAGGACAGTGCTACCCTCAAACGGATATAGTGTTGCAATACTAATATAGCAAGTTGGTAGAATCATTGAGGTGCAACTAATGTAATATTCATTTGGGATTTATGCAACTTTTTACCACAGAGATAATATTGTTATGATGCATCATTTCCTAGTACATTTTCTATTTCTTTTGATTTAAAATAACATCATCCTCTAACTTAGTTATTTTACTGTTGTCAAGAATTAAAAGCTCTGCTGCTTACATATAGGAAAACATAGTGAAACATGTCCTTTATTGTATCACTTGGCAGTTAGCACTTAGAACACTGGCATGGTAATGTGATTTTTTTAAATAATCTATTTTTTATTCAGAATTACAGAAATAATACAACTTTATTTTTTTTACAGAAATAATCATCTGTCGTCGTACCGTTGGGCGACTTAAGACTAGTTGCTCAGCCATTAGGCGACTGGCCAAAGTCGTCTGACAGCGTAGCGACACGTGTCGTAGTCGTCCGGTTGTTGAGCGACTTGAGTCAGTCGTCTAATGATTGAGTGACTAATACCAAGTCGCCCAACCATTTGGTGATTAAAAAAAATAACATTAATCCGATTGAAATAATTGTGTGATAATAAATGTCAAATTTTGTAGGTAATACATTTAGCAAATTTTGTTTGTAGGTTGTTATTTTTTTGGAAATAAAAGGGTAGTGACAAGGTTTGTTGGTGCGTTTGTGATTTTCGTAGAATCTCAAGGGTACGAAATTGTTAGATTCGCAATAACATTTTGTGATCGTCGTATGTTGTTGTAGTGCGTTAAATTTCTGAAGAATTTTGTGAGGACGATAGAGGTAGCAATGATTCGTAAGTATGAAGGTAAGTGACATTGCGATGCGCTAGGAAATTCGTACACAGTAGAGAACTTTGGAGAAATAGCGTAACGATAATAACAAGATAGTTGATTTGTTAAGGGGTTACATGGCAAGCATGCTAACAAACCAAGAACGGTACACACATGTCTTTAGGAAATTAGAAATACATGGGACATATGAACGAAGAGGGTCGGACTACTGTGTAGACCGAGACCATTTGCCATTTCTTGCGAGCTCAGCGTTGTACTCCTCGCCGGCCGCCTTGGCCTAGACCACAATTTCCCTCTTTTTCTCGCGCTCCCTCTTGCAAGCCTCGCGCTGTCTGCGCCTGCACACCTTGAGATGGGTCTGCGTCTCCTGCTAGATACGCTCGTTGTGCTCTTCGGTGCAGCGCTCCTCCCTCCTCTCGCAGTCCTTGTTGGCATCCCACTCATCGCAGTCGAGAATCCACTGGTCGTATGGGTGGATTTCTAGGTCGATCCACTTGCGGTAGCCACATAGCGGATCTAGAGACTACGGGTAGACGAAAGAGGTTGTTTGTACGTACTTTGAAAGAGAAATGGTAGGGGGACATATTGTAGCCTATCCTTACTGGCTGCCGATAGCGGCTTGTGTCCCAACGGTGGATGGGATAGTCGCAGTAGTTAGCAGAAACTCTAGAACGCATGCCCGAGCTAATGGGTGCTTGACTTGAAGAACTTGCATCTGTCCCTGCACTAACATAGGGGTGGTGTTTCCCCCTCGGGCGGGTGTTGTGGTGAACGCTCGGTTGGGATGTTGTGGTAGGGGTTGTTGCTATAAGGGCGGCGTCATTGCGGAGAGGTGGCCTCCTAGCACGCTCCCTTTGTTCCTCTTGGGTTGCATACTCCCTTTGCAATTCGCGGATCTCTTCCAAGTGCTTCTTCATCTGAGCGAGATTGTGTTGAAGTCTGGGTGCAGGAGAACCCAGCGTAGAAGGAGTAGTACTTTTATCGAAAAATGGCCAGCTGCGACGAAATGATTTGTAATTCGATTGAAGAAATTAGCGTCCATGAGGTAGCTCTCGAGGAAACTCATTGGGTCACATCGCTACGCAAAGCTGACTCGTCGGGTCACGTTTTGCTTTGCAGAGGGTGGTCACGTCTTGCTTTGCAGAGTGAGGTCATGTCGTGCTTTGCAATTACGACGAGAGATTGACACTTCAAATGAAATTAAAATTTGCGATTACGATACAATTAGTTTCATAGTGCGTACAACAAGGTACTTACTGAAGTATAAGTTGCAATATGCTAGCAGTTCTAATTTTAGTACTACTACGCACCCAATAAGAAGCGGTGTTGCACTTCACGCCGGTGTGTCGGCATGCGCCTTGCAAGTTCTCGCAGTGTGTCCTTCCTAGCGGTAAATGCCGCAACATCTTCTCGCCGCTGCAATTTCCCCTTCGTCCATATCGTTCATAATGCGAAGTTTTGCCGACGGCCCTTTCCGCCCTTCAAAAGGCCAAGATCTGGAATCCAAGTTCGCTGTGCCATATTCAATGTGGCAACGTTGCCCACAATCCTGAAGCCTCTTAGCTCGCCGCACCACACCTGCAGTATCCTCTCCCTCAAGAAGTACTCCAACATGAAGTTCGATGGGTCCATGTTTATGGTCCCGCATGTGGCGCGACATGAGAGCATGGCTTGTGAAGGAGCTCTAGCTTGTTGCATGTGCATCTAGATTCATTGACATGATCTCCAAGGCGCACCTCGTGCGTAACAAGAGAGCGAGCCGTCACAAATCCGGCTTTGTCACGGAGGAGCACGTCGAAACAATGCTCTGTGTTGCCCATCACGAAGACCGTGTGCGACTGACTCATCTCGATCTTGGTCTGCATGTACGTTGTAATCTTCGAGCAGTACGGTGTATGTGGGTTCGATGGATGAAGTGCCACATTTGCATGTATTTTCTTGAAATACCAGATTGTACCTTACAGAACGCCTTCCACGATGGTGACGAGGGGCTGAGCACGGAGGCCCCTAAGAACCTAGTTGTAGGCCTCCGCAAGGTTAGTGGTCATTATGCTGTACCTAGCACCGTCGGTAATCGATGCAGAAGGACCACTTCTCGATGGCTCTACCAATCCAATGTGAGAAGCACTTGATGTTCCTCGAGGTCCTTCGCATCACACGGAGAGGGTCAAGTTCTCGTAGTGGTGGGTGGCGTTTGGGTTGGGCCGACTTAGGAATGGGCAGACACTTTTTCCTCTCGACGACGTGCTTCCTGGTGTGCTCCTTCAACATCTCCCACAACGCATCAAATTTGCGCCGCTGGTTTACATCTTCATTAACGGTTGCTGCGGGAACTACTTGAAGAAGTTGGCCCCCAGATGTTGAATGCACCATCTGTTCCTCATGTCCGGTCAAGGGAACGGCTCCTCGGGGTCTTGCTGAAGTTTTCTGATGGCCTTTATCATTCCGGGGTGGCGATCATGGATTATGCAGACATCAGGACGTGCCCCAACTACTCCAACCTTCAGATGTTGAAGAAACCACAACCAGCTGTCGAAATGCTCACTTTCGACGAATGTGATGGCTAAGAGCATAATCTGATTGTTGCCATCAACGTCAATTGCTGTCAGGATCTGGCCTTTGTATTTCCCAGTTAGAAATGTCCCATCGACTGAGATCACGGGCAACATGTGCCTGAAAGCATCGATGCAGGCACCGAAGGTTAGGAAGGCCCAATGCAATACTATGAAACCTAGCGGCGGTCTTCTGGATGGCTTGCCCTTCACAGCAATGTATGTGCTCGGGTTCTGATCCTGTAGCACCTGGAGCATACGAGGAAGGTTGTCGTAAGCCGCCTCGAAAGAATCAAACCTCATTTCTAAAGACTTCTGCTTCGCACGCCATGCCTTCGCTTAGCTAATTTTGTACTTGAATTTCTACTCTATAGCCACTATGATGTGCTTGGCCTTCAGGTCGTTCTTCTTCGCTATCTCTCCATACATGAGATTGGTTATGAAGGTGGACGTTAGGTTGCGATGCTTCGGCAAAACACTACTGAGCACGCAAGAATACGCCTCCACCTTAGAGACGATCGAGTGAGTCTCGTATTTGTGTCTACGTGCATGTAGACGCCAAGGACATCCACCCTGCTCGCAGACCACGATGTACTGTTCCTGGTTAGATTTTATGACCCAAAACGTCCGCTGTATGGACTAGGCCCATAGCTTAATGGCATCCTGCAGTGATCTCTTATCAACAAACATTGCATGTAGCCAAACCTCTATATCATGGTACTCCCACAGTGATTCATGCTTGTCATACACCGCAAGACCCTTAATGTCCATCGTATTCCATTCCTAAGGGTTGGGACCTTCGTCCTCATCGGAAGAGTCACCGCCATCCTCTTCTAACGCCTCCTTCGTCGCCCAAGCCGTCAAGTCATCGATCTCCATCTCGACGCGCTATCTTTGCGTCACGAGCTCCCTACATCCACATGCGAGCTGGGCTCGGCATGCGTTGCAGCGATCTTCCTCTTCTGCCTCTGCAACATCGGCCGTTGTGTCCTCTTCTTCATCCGCAACATCGGCCACCGTGTCCTCTTCTTCAACCACGCGCTGCGTGGGCGAGCCGCTTCCTACCAACTCGACGATAGCGTCGGCGAGGGGCCTCCGCGACTTCTTCAACATGCTTGCACGAGTAGCACACATTCAGAGTTACAGTGCGGCGACTTTGCTGTAAAGCCTCGTCCATGTAGCGTGCGCATCAATCTTGTCAACTCTCAGCGAATGTGTGTGGGAGACCGACTCCAAAGGCCATGCAAGACGACACTGCACACCTCGAAGTCCAAGGAGAAGCTGCCAGTGAGCTAGCGTAGGACATCTCCGATTCGAGCATTCTCCACATCCAAGAGTACCATATCGACTTATGAAACCGCCAGTCAACTGCCGTCACGGACCTTCACGAACCGTACCAACATAGTAATGCACTTTTAATCTTACGGGCTCCGACATGACTGATTTATCACTACACATATTTCAAACATTGCAATCAGCAATTTGGCAACACACATTCAACAAATATGTGATAAACCAACAAGTAACTACACGTTGCCTACACTCAGACGAATACAAGAACAGACTATTACCTTCACGAGGAGACCTTCTCTTCTTATGAACGAGCTTCCTTCTTTTTCTCTCTCACCTCCCGATCTCCTCACGGCCCCTTTTCTCCCTCCCAAGCTCCTCTCCTCTAGTTCTCTCCCTCTCTCGAGCTCCTCTACTTTCTCCCCCTCTTCACTTCCCCTCTCCTTCTCTCCCTCCTGTTATCTCCTCGCTCGAGCTGTTCTCATTCTCTCGAGAGAAACGGCGAAAGAGACCGTCAGAGGGTCAGGTTCTAGCTTTCTATACAACCGTCTAGTCACTCAACCGTTCGACGACTTGGTAGCAAGTACCACACCAACAGTTCAGCGACACGTTGACTAGTCGCTCAAATGTTCGACGACTTGGCAGTAGGTAGTGGTCGGATGGTTGCGCGACACGTCGACTAGTCGCTCAACCGTTCGACGACTTGGCAGCAATTACTGGCCCAACGATTGAGCGACACGTCGACTGCTCGCTCGACCGTTCGACGACTTGGCGGGCATTAACTGGCCCAACGGTTCAGTTCACATGGACCACTCGCTCAACCGTTCGACCACTATTGGCTCCTAAGTCGTCTAACGGTTGAGCGACGGAGGTACGAACGGTTGGTAAGTAGTACAGTAAGTTATATTACAATGCACGAGAGAATGAATACAAAACCATGTCATAGTAGCTACGAAGTAAAATACGTAAACAAGTAATACACAAAACACAACGAAGACCACCTACTGGCTACCCGCTACACCACCTGCAGCACCTCCTCCATCGTCGCCATGTCCCATGTCCTATTCAAGGCCCACCAGACGGCCCGCTTGGCCTCCTCAACGCGGGTGCTGTGGCTAGGCCGAGGCCCCGACAGGGAGAGGCGGTTTGGAGCCTTGCGATAACGTGCTCCCAAGGCCTCGGGGGTCGACTCCACCTGGTTCACGCAAGACTTTGGGGATCGCCGAATGCGACGGAAAGAACCTTGATAGGTGTGGGCTCAGTGCTCTCGAACTCGCCCGGTCGTCTGCAAAAAGCGCGCCCACGTCTGCAGGCGTCTGCAGGCGTCTCCCGTGGGAGGTCAACTCCCGGGTGGAGCGTGAAACCTGCGGGACAAATATTGTTTATTCCTGCAATACATCGGCTCTCACATACCTGAGGAGAGGAAGCATACCTTCAATGTGGGCCATGTCGCGCGACCAAGGGTCATATCCGCTGTACGGCACATACATGTCGGGGAAGAACGAATGCTAACCTAGCGCTGTCGGGTAGTGGTCTAGGAACGACGAAGGTGGCAGCGGCGGTGCGTAGCCACTAGACTTGTTCAAATGCCGGGCCGGGCTTGAAAAGCCCTACTAAAAACAAAGAAAGTTCGAGCCCTACCAAATCGATTTTTAGTAAAAAAACATTATTTTAATCATTTTTTGGAATAAAAAACTAATATTTAATTGATTTTCAACATTAAATAAATAGTTTTTGATTATTTTATTGTTTTTACCGGAATTTCTGACGGCCTGCTTTTTTCTGGTCGGTTTTCCAGTCCCAAGCCTGGCCCAGATGGTGGTGGGCTCGGGCTGGGCCACCCATGAACAGGTCTAGTAGCCACGTGCTCAGTCAGACCCTCCTACTGGGTTGGTCATGTGAGGTGGGTAGCCACGCACTGGGTTGAACCTCACGCTCGCTGCATGTGAGGCGGGTAGCCACGTGCCCAACCGAACCCTCCGAAACGTGCATCATTGGCGGGCGCGTGGACATGCCCCTCGAGTTTTTGATCGGCCATGACGATGTGTCGGCCACAGTATGTGTGGATGGGGCCAACTCCTGAACCGTTTTGCACGACGTCGGTTACCAGATGTTTTGCCCCATCAGAGACCCGACGGCAACCGCAGAACTCGTCGCAAGATCACCTCCGCACCTAGGCGACCCTACCCAGATCGGCCGAGTATTCGCCATCCCGACGTTGATGTCCATCTGCAAGGAGTACATGAAAGCGTCAAACTTGTAATTGAGGTAATCGTATTCAGACAATTTGAAAAACGATAGTACGTACCGCGAGGTGCACGTTCCGCACAAAGTGTACAGGGTACGCGTCGGTCGGTGCTGGTACATTAGCGGGGAGAGGGTCGACGACACACACCAGCTTGGTGCGTGTCTGCAGGGCGTACCAGTGTAGGTACTCGTCGTACGCGCTGGGGTCATGGTTGGTGCATGTCTGCAGGGCGTACCAGTGTAGATACTCGTCATACGCTACTGGGTCAGACGGGCATCTCTGCATCATGATCCACAAGGGCGTTCGCCCACTGCACCGCCCACGGCTCCATCTTCGCCGGTCACTGCGTCTTGGTGCCACCCCTCCAACTATGCCTACGAAATGTACCACTGCAATTAGAAGCCGTTGTAACAGAACTGGCAAAAAAATATACGAACATGTGTTGTGTGTAACTCACGCGTGGGCCGAGTCGGGCACCCTCGTCTCGACGGAATCGGAACAACTCGGCGGAGGCGAATCGGGCGATCACCTTGTGCCGCGTAGTCTTCGACGAACACGTCGAAGACGAAGCTTCTTCAGGTCCGCTTAGTACGCGCCCGGCCAAAGACGGTGAGGATAGCCCTCGAGAACCGATCCTCCGCCTCTCGATCGAGTACGGCTCGGCGCATCGTCGTCGGCGCGAGGCGGTCCAAACGCTTCATGAAGTGCTTGTACACACCGTGTGACTGTGACGTGTATATCTTTGCTTATGCGGCCGGAACAATGGTTATAAAGGATGACCCGTAATACGCATCAAGTAAAGATAGAAGGGAATATGTACCCGCCGTCTCAAGACCAAAGGGACCTGCGGCTTCGGTAGGTTCATCATGCGCCCGTGGTACATGTCGCGTGTACGGACTAGAGTCTACCAAAGATGGGCCGCCCGGAGGACAAGTGTGAGCGAACGACTACACAAGAGAGGGGGGCAACTGTGAGGATAGATGCCGCGGCCGTCCGACAAGACGCCTCGCACATGCATGATACGTCGCGGCAAGTATGGTCGATCCTCACCGACTGGCAGCCTCGCCGTCTGGCGATGGCCTCGCGTACTCCACGAGGCGGGCATCGACGAGTCACCGTGGTCGCTGTTTGGTAAGGCTCACCAAGAAGCCCAACAGTATGTCTCGAGGTGCCACGACACTTGGTTGTCGGTGGGCTCCAGGACCATCTGCTCGACCTAAGCAAAAACAAATAATTAGTAAGCCCGTCATATGGCTAGGATAGTGCATCGCGAAACATAGAAAATAGGTAGCATATGTACCCGGAACTGCGAAAGCCACCACAGGGACGGACTATGCCGCTGTCGCTCCTGAAAGTCGTACGGTGACACGGTCCGCTGGAAGAACCCCTAAAACTCGTTTAGCAGACGCCCCGATCGGCAGGCGCGTCTCGTGGGGGCAAGGCGACTCCCGCGATAGGCAAAGCCGAAGCGAAGAGCGCGACATCCTGCAGAGTGGGGGCCATCTCCCTGAATGGGAGGTGGAAGGTGTGTCTTGGGCCGCCATCGGTCCACCAGGGCTGTCAGGAACGACTGGTCGAACGGGAACCGTCGTGACCGCTTCGGACCGGCCTGGACCTCCTCGTCATCCTCAACCAGAGTGCCGTCCTCTTCGGTGGCCTCCACCATCCGCACGAGAGGCAGAAGACCGACATGGCTCAGCCTACAAAGTACGAAGAAGTAACTATATAGCGAACATGACACAAAGTGGCACAGCTTGCGGACAAACTTGTCTACCCAGCATAGGTCCAGTCTCTAAGCCCGTCAGGGTGTCCACATACGAACCATCTCCAAGTCAGTCGCATCGTCCCCACGAACTGGATGCAGGACACGACGGCTTGCATGGTGCTGCGTATCGACCATCCGGTCCAGTAGGTCGAAATGCCAGTCCAAACCACCAGGGTCGTGAGCCATACCTGCAAATCAATTTTCAGTTAGCAATTACGACACAATTAATAGGTTCAATTACTTATAGCGTAGCTCCGGAAATTCCGAAAATTAAGTTGCATTCTTGAATAAGTCTAGTGATTTTTTGTTCATAACCTACTATGGCTTCGAAAGTAACCTACCATGATTTCATATGCAAACCTACGACTACGCTTTCTAACGAAATATTATGTAATGACTACAAAGTTTTTAATAATATGTTCTGACATATTTATAACATATTTACCGATGTTACCAATTGTTATCATCACCACTCCATAAAATTAAGTTGTTTTCGCAACTAAATGTGTGAAGCAGTCAGCTAATTGGGGAAAAAAGCGCAACTAATTATATATAAACATTAAGTATCATTTGAATACAGTATTTACAAAGCCTGGTTTACCCAACCGTAACATTCGTTCAATCGATAATTGCTTAATAGCCTAATCTTTTCCATCACTGCTACACCCCTAGACAAATTTTTTAGTTTCGTCACTGATAATATGACACTACACATTACACATCTAAAGATTTTTGAAGCTAACCTACCATTATTTTATTTGCTAACAATATATCACTACACATGATATTGCTTACTAATCTACCATGGTTTCAAAAGTACACGCATACAAAATAATGCTAAAGACTCACCGTCGTCGTCGTCGATGTGAAGACACTTTCTTTTCCCCCTCTCCCTCTTCCTCTCCTCTCTTTCCCTCCCCCTCTCCTCTTTCCCTTCCTCTCTTCTCCTTTCTCTCTTCTACGCTCGCTCTCTGCAAAAAAAAATGGCGAACTCCCTCGGCCAGGCGTGCGCGCGCATTATAAGTGCCCCTAGTCGCCCGACCATTGGGCGACTAGGGCCCAACGTTGAATGACAGGTGTCCTAGTCGCTCGGCCATTCGGCGACTAGGAGGCCAAAGGTCTAGTTGCCCAATGGTTAAGCGACTTGGACACTTGCCGCTTACCCGTTGGGCGACTAGCCCAAGTTGTCCAACTGTGGAGCTATAAGTGATTATTTCTGTAAAAAAAAGTGGTATTATTTCTATAATTCTGAATAAAAATAGATTAATTTTAAAAAAAATTCCATGGTAATGAGCTAACACATTCATACGTCTTTTGCAACTCGATTAATTTAATCTGGTGATGAAAACATGCAGTCAGTTCATTTCTAAATTTCACTACCACCCACCCAATGTTTCCAACTGCCCCATTCAACTTGGGCTGTGTAACATTGGTTTACAAGAATGCCAGATTTGACTTGATTCCATACTGTCATTTTATTTTTGAGAGGTTATTTTGATGTACCAATGGAGCTATTAGTTTTACAAGCTAGGGTTCAGTTTTCCTTTTCCCGGTTAGACGTGATAAATGTGTTATTTAGCTCTGCCTACCTTTGTGTTCCCCAAATTTTATTAGTCAGTTACGGTACCTGCATATGCTGAAGCAATGTTACTAATCCCTGGGGCATCAGCACTGTGGACTCGTATCTTGGAAGCATTTCTTGTCGCTTCATTCAATACAATTGATCCTCTTGTTAGACAAAGCAATGGTCATTGCAATTGGAACTTTGGTGGAGAAAGGTTACAACTTGCACCTTCTGATGTCTGCCGTTGCACACCGCAGGAAGCGGACTGTGGCAAAGCAGGGAAGCCAAAGGAGCTTACTACTACCAAAGTGCAGAAAGTTTAAAAGGTTGGCTCACACGGTAAAACTGGCACTCTTTTTCTCCCGTCCCACGATTTTGCCCATCACTTAGATGTTGTATCTCCTTTGCAGCGACTTCTTTCGGGGCTGATGTGTAGCTAAGCATATGTATGGAGAAGTTCCATTTGTTAGATCCTTTGGGGGGGCGCGGAGGTGACTTCTCTTTTGAGCTGCATGAAGTAGGACATACATACATACCATCCTGAACCAGCCGTTCAGGCCGCAGCCGAATCAAGGAGGCTATGAGGCGTTTTGTTCGACCCTCTCAGGATCTGTGCTGTAATCCTAAGGTTGTGTGAGACAGATTTGCGTACTTGCGATGGCTAAATAGTGTTCTAACTTACCTGCATTTTGATCCTGAATGAACTTTCTGAAGTGCCTGAGGCCGGAGGAGCGGGGTGGTGTGCCGTATGCGGTTGCACGCCTGGTTACGTTGCTGTTGATCACAGCGCAATTGCTTGTCCTCGCCTGTCTGGAGGAACGCATATTAATTCCTGGGTACGGACGCTGCGCGGAGCAAAGCAGGGCAGCCCGGGCAGTAGAATTTGTTGGGTAGATGCGGAGAGGGGGAAGCATGTGCGATGTCGCGGGAGAATGCGACAAGTTCATCGCCCGCGAAGCTAGGTAGGACCTGCCTCCTGCGCCCGGCAAACGATGCCAACCCGCAAATACGGTATGGGTGGCGAGGACCATATATAAGAGAGGTGGATTGATGGTCTACAGGAACCCATGAGAACCAAAGAAGAACAGACTAGGTATTTTTGGCACTGTCGGTGTTCTAAATAGCAAAAGTAGTTTTATCTCCGAGTTCAATACAAAAATAACACATTATCCATGGACCAGAAGATCAGAGTTGCTATGCGGATGATATGTCAGCGAGTCCGGTCTCTAGAGGCATGGACAAGCCACACGTCTCACCAGGCCATTTGAAAATTTCATGAACAATGTTTTTGATACTATTTAACACTATTTGATGCAAGTTTGAAGCTACATGTGCTGCACCATGATTTTATGTAAAAAAAAACTGTGGAATTTTTTTTATGGTACATGTAATAATACATTTGAGACTGTGAGTGCGAGATAAAAAATACAAGAAGAAAAAAAATTAAAAAATGTATTTTTCTAAAGTGTTAAATAGTATTCAAATAGTATCACATAGTGGTAAAACATTGTTCATGAAATTTTCAAATGGTCAGCCTAGGCTTGTCCGTACCTTTGGGGGCCAGACTCGTCGACGTGTCGCCTACACGGTGGCTCCAGTCCTCTGGTGCACTAACAAGGTGATATTTTTGCATTTGATGTGGAGAGAAGACTACTTTTGCTATTTAGAGCGCCAACAGTACCAAATGTGCCAAAAACTCATACTTGAGACGTGACGATGGTCGACGGAGGAAGAAACTTGATTGTGTGCAATGGGGAACTGTAACGTCCCAAAAATTCTAAATATTTGAAGTTGTTTAAAAATGTAGGATTTTTTTAAAAATGTTCTACTTCATTGATATTCAAATTTCTGGGTTGTTATTCGAAATTTTGACATAATTCAAACCGAAGTTTAAAAGAAGAGAAGAAGAAATAAAAACCTCGAAAGTGTGGTCTATGTCGAAAACTACCCAACCCACCCTAACACCTCACTTTTCTTTTCCTTTTCCTTTTCTTTCTTTTTCTTTTTCTTTTTCTTTTCCCTTCTTTCTCTTTTCTTTCCTTTGCTTTTTGACAACCCTTGGCTTCTTCCTTCTCCCATGTTTCTCCACGCGCCGCGCACACCTTATTACCCGCCCTAGTGCCATGATGTCGCCATTGTGCCCGTGTTGCCCGCACCTACGCCCCCTCCCCCCATCACCGTCACGTCACCGCACCCCGTCACCTCTTACCTGCCCCCATGACCATCCTCTCCACTGCAGCTGTGTCGCTCCTCACGTCTGAGTCACTGCCGCTATCGCTGTGTCATCGTACCACTGCACTTCTGATGCCAACCACTACGCCGTCACCCCATTCCCACTCTACTTAAGCTGAGGCCTTCTCCTTGTCGCCCCCTCCTTCCCTATCACCTTCCTCAAAGCGCCGAGACAAACATAATTTTTTTTTGCCGAAATAACACTGTTTGGAGCGGCATTAGCAAAAATGGCGCCCTTGCCACTGTTTTTGCAAAATTGGCGCTCGACACCGTTCTTGGGTGGCACGGACGGCTCCCGTGCCGCCACGTGGCCTCGTCCGCAACACCCACGGATGTCATCGCCTCGTCCGTCCCTCACTGGGACAGAGTCGCCATGTCACTGCCTCTTCCGTCCCTCCCTTCTTCAGACAAGCCAGGTAGCCCCTCCTCCGTCTTGTGCTGGTGTAGACAAACACCCGTGGCAGTCTCCGCTTCCGGGCTGGCCACACAAAGACGCACCACATGGGCAGCACCGCTCCTCCCCAGCCCAGACGCGTCGCTAACTCGTCCGTTTGTGCTCTCTTTCAGTTGCTTTCGGCGCCGAAACCAACCTCTCTCCCGTCATTTTCTCCCTGTCTCATCCATCATGTTGTTGCCTCGTCCGCATGTATTGCTAATCACACTACCCCGTGTGTGTTTAACTCCTTTGCACGCCTATAAAAACCGGCGCTGTGCTCGCTCTCGATCTCACTCTTGGATTTGTTCTCATTCTCGTGCTCATCGCTGAGAGCAAAGAGAATTGAACTAAAACTTTGTTTGGAATACGATGTGGAGGAAATATTGTTTGGAGTGGTGGTTAGGACCGTAAGTACTGTGAGGTTGACACCAAGGCAAGATAAAAATTATTTCGTATGCTTTAGGTGTAATAATTTCAATGTAGTTAATTACCGATAATTTATTAGTCGAAGTTAGTTAGTGGTAATTGAGCCGTAGTTTGTAAGTGGTAATTAAGAAGTCGTAATTAAATACTCATAGTTAGTTAGGCGTAATTAATATTTAAGTAATTAAATTTCGCATAGTTGAGTAGTGCTGATTACATTAGAGCAAAATAACTAGTTGGATTTACATGACCATAATTAATTTGTTGGTACGTAATGACTAGTAGTTAGTGGTAACTAATTAATCATAATTAATTCATTACTCGTAAGTAATTTATTGGTAAGTAATCAAATTGTTGCTTATTAATTAATTATTCGTATTGACTTACTCGCATTTAATTGCCCTCTTGTGTGTTATATGTCGTAATTATCTGTGTCATGGGTAATTAGTGGCAAATTAAATACTCGTAATTACTTAGTAATTTTTTGTTTAGTCCTATTTTATTAGTGGGAATTGAAGAAATAATCATATGTAAATAGTTGTGTAAAGTTAATTAATTAGTGTTAATTACATACCCTGTTTGTTATATTATGTACTGTAAATCGGGTTGTTGCTTTAGGTAATTTCAAACATGCAAAACTTGGTAGTGTTTTATGACGATGGTCTCATACGGGCCAGACTCGATGGGTTGGACTTGTTGAGATACCAGTACAAGGTGGTCCGGGCGGAGGGGCTCGAAGCGATGAATATTCATGAGCTTTGGAGCTACATCTGGAAGGAATTCGATACGGAGCCAACGATGAAGAAGCTTGCTATCGAGGCGATCACCTACACAAGTAGGGGAGGGTAGGGCGTGTGGGAGCTCGAGAAGGTGAATGGTAGAGTAGCATGGGGCCAGTACATGCAGATTGCTTCCTAGCCTAAGGCAGCAATATACGGGAAGCCGATGGTGTACATGAAGTTCATACGCAGGCTGCCGGGAGACCATGATGATGCCGGTGCCTCTGGACGCGGGGAACCGTAGGCGGAGCTTGAAGACGGTAGCATAGAATGCTTTGGAGGAAGTCCACGAGAGAAGAGTTGCACATAACTTTGTGCAAAATGAGGGGGCGAGACTCTGGTGGTCGATCCACATTGACTGCCACGAGTATCTACCTGACCAGCCTTTGGGGTTATTGTCCGACGAGGATGGCGACCAAGGCTCAGATGGTAGCGAGGAGGACGCAACCCAGGGTCGCGGTCCTACCGGCGGAATCGTGTCTTCGGAGGTGTCGTACGTGGCATCCAGACTTGATGATATCGTAGTGCGATTGCTCATACTACCGCAAGAAGAAGGGCCCTAGTGGGGCTTTGATGCTAATACCCTCTTAGTTGGGCAGCACTTCCCTAGCAAGTCGATTGTGCATCAAGCTATAGCACGGTACGCCTTGTCCATCAGCCGTATGTAACGGGTGCACTGGTCTAATCTAGGACATTACGCAGTGAAGTGCATAGTGGACAGCTGCATTGGCGAGGTCAGCGCTCACCGAGCAAAGTTCTTCGGCTTGGTCTTCTCGGTCAAGGTGGTGACCAACCATACATACTTGCGATCTTAGTGAGCCGCTGCGGTAGCATCGGAATGTCACTTCCACATATCTGGCAAGTCTTACCAGCCACCTAGTTGCGGAGGACGTGTCCGTCTCCCCCAAGGTGCTACTGTCGGAAGTCACCAATCTGATTGGTTATCCAGTCAGCTATAGCAAGGTCCAATGAGCCAAGAAGAAGGTCATCGAGTCCATGTACGGGACATATGAAGAGGCGTATAACCTTGTACCGAGAATGCTTCACTAGATTGCCGAATCAAACCCCAGCACGTACATAAACAAGCTTAAAATTTAAGATGTTGATGGAGGGCCCAACTGCATCATACTGGACCGGGTGTTCTGGGCTTTCACTCAGGCCACTGAGGGCTTTAAGTTCTGTCGTCCTATGCTCACAATGGATGACACTTTCCTCATGGGGAGGTACAAGGGCACCATTCTCACCACGGTGGTGGCCGACGCGAATGACCAGTTTCTCCCAATGACATTTGCCATTGTGGAGAGTGAGAATACATCCAGTTGGCTGTGGATCATGACGAATGGGAAGCGGGTGTTGGTGGGAGACCAGCGCAGCGTATGCCTTATCATAGACCGCAATGCTGAGTTGTTGTCGGCCCTAAACACCATGAAGCATGGGACAGAACCGTCTCACCAGTAGAATGACATGCAAACCCGATGGTGCATGAGGCATCTTGCATTGAACTTCTTCACGTAGTTTCGTAGTTAGGAAGTTATGAAGACGTTCAAGGCGTTGTGCCTGTAGAACCAAAGGCGAAAGTTTGAGTTCATCTGGGCAGACCTTGATCATCAAGCTACGAGGCATACAAGGAAGTCCACTCCAGAGGTACTAGAGGGATAGCAGGCCGTGAGCAGGCAACCTAGGAGCACCATAAGTTTCTCACAGTGGATTAATCGTCACACTCCTGAGTTAGAGAAATGGTCCCTTCTCTATGACATAGACGGTGTGAGGTACGAGATTATGACAACCAACATATCCGAGGCGTACAACAGTGTCCTCAAAGGTGTGTGGTGCCTCCCTATCACCGCGATCATCGAGGAGACATGGACTTGCACTGTTGGTTACGTCGTTAATAGAGCCACCACAGTGAAGCGACAAATGGAAGAAGGCAAGCAGTGGTCTGAGAACATGCAGAGATACATGGACCAGAAGATGCAAAAGGCTTGAATGCACGGCATCTGGGTGATCTATGGCCTCAGGAGGAAGTACGAGATCAGGCTGTGGCAGAAATATGTCAACAGTCATGCCAGGGGGGAAGGAAACATGCATGCACTCTGGGTAATGTGGCGACATGCACCTGCAACAAGCCGAAGCTCCTACACAAGCCATGCTTGCATGTGTACAAGGCGTGTGCGCAAATGAAGCAGATGTTTATGTGGTACATTTCCAAGTACTATGACATGCAGCACCCTTTTGATACATGGAGTGCAGAGTTTCACTCGTACGGCTTGGACATAAATTACAAAGATCTTTGGCCGGACAGGGTGCAATGGGGCGCGAACAAGGCTTTGAAGACAACAGGGAAGGGACGATGGCAGACGCGGCGCTTTCAGAATGACATGGATGCCAGCCAACGTACCTGTCTTAGCTGCACGATCAAGTGCAAGATATGCAAGACCCTTGGGCACTCAATGAAGGATTGCCCCAACAGACTGAGCTCGTCTAGTTATCATTCAGTGTCATAATTTAATGTATTCTTTGCCTTGTTTTGTTCTTTACAACGAAACATTTGGTGGGACTACAATATGTCGGACTCGTCGGCCAACTTCTACGCGAAGATATTGCAGAAGCGCAGGTGGCTTGCGAAGAGGGCTAAACGATACTCAGATTTTTCAATGAAGGATTCGTCGGTACCACCAGAGTTTCCATGCCTACAGTGTGTGCGAAAAGCCAACGAAGATCATTCAGTAAACACACCCGGCCACCTCCGCTCGAGCGTACTACACGTGCGGGTACCACCTCGTAAGCGTATGTTTTGTACACATCAATTTTGCCCTCCCTACGTTGAATTCCATAAATTTTTAACTACATCTGCGTGTAATGGCAGCCCGAGATGCGCTGCAACTTTTTTCAGTCGATCGACAGCCCAGAGATGTACGATAAAGCGTTCATCCAGCAGAAGTATATGCTGAACTACGTGATGTGGGCCGAGACCTTCGTGTGATGGAAACCTTATGTATCGAACCCTATTGAGAAGGCACCGGAGGAACCTAGGATGCACTCGACGGACAAGGGGAAGGCTCCTGCTACTGAGACTGGTGGGCGTCGTAGCTTCTCCCGTTGCCCGAGAGCACTCCATATCGAAGATGTGAGTTACGTATAATTTGCGTCCTGATTTTGTATTTGGCCTTTCGTTCTTCTAACATCATGCAATCGTCCAGCCCGTATCACAGAACATGGAGGAATTCAACACACGCCACCAACGTGGGTAGTCCCGAGACAAGGAGAAGGGGAAGGCTCCTACAACTGAGACCGACCACCATCATAGCGTTTCCGGTTGCCCGAGCGCACTCCATATCAAAGATGTGAGTTAAGTTACATTTCTGACTGTATGGTCTACTTACATCATGGAATCGTAGGACATAGATGGCTTTGACACTCACCACCACCGTGGGCAGTCCTGAGACAAGGGGTAGGGGCTGTGGCACCGCGAAGACTAGTTTGCATCCTCCTTTATCCCGATTGCAATAAACCCGCACGTGTATCATGCAATGCATGTAACTGAACCACGCACGACATGTAAATCACAAATCACAATGTGCATTCTGAAATGTCATCAATTTATGTATCAAAAGTTACATTGCAACTCCATTTGAAAATGATGACACTTGATCCATCGCGAAAAGGAAATCGAAACTGCGAGAGAGTGCGAGAGAAAATGACTGCAAGCAAAGAGTCTCGCTCGCAACTCCGTATTTATAGTGAGGATGAGAGAGAGGGTCGTCAGAAGAGAATTGCGTGCGGGGGATAGTATTGCACAAGATCGACTGATGGACAAGACAGGACGGGACGGAAAGGGCTTTCGGTGCACCTGGGAGCTTGCTTTCGGCGCGCGTCCGAACATGGGAGGGATGGAGAGGGGTCACTTGGCTTGCTCGAAGAAGGGAGGGACGGATGAGGCGGCGATGTGGCGGCTCCATCCCAGCGAGGGATGGACGAGGTGACGACGTGGCGGCTCTATCCCAGGGAGGGAGGGATGAGGCGACAACGTCTATGGGTGGTGTGGACGAGGCCACGTGGCAGCATAGGAGCCATCCGTGCCACCCAGGAATGGTGTCGAGCGCCAATTTTGCAAAAACGGTGGCGGAGTTTCCATTTTTGCTAATGCCGCTCAAAATAGTGCTATTTTGGCAAAAAAATTCAGATAAACGAGAGCAAGCCAGGCTTGGAGCACCCCACTGTCCCGACCGACGCCCTCACCAAGCTTGTGACCACCTCGGGGAGCTTGTTCGCTAGCATCACCTGGGCCGACTCCATCTCCACCTCACCATCATGGCCCTCCCTCCCGACGGGGATGACTCTGACGCCGAAGACCCCATCTTCCTCCCCGACGCCGCCGCCATGCACCGCTCACCTTTCCTGCTGCCCCGGTGAGCCCCTCCCATTTTCGTTCGTGTCACTTCGTGTTCCCAACCCACCTCCCCATTTCCCCTCAACCAATTTGGTGATCCTTCCATAGGACATCGTCGCGCCACCATCATCCCCAAAGCCGGCCGAATCCCGCCACCACCACCGCCATTTCCTCCCTAGTGAGCTCTTCTTCGATTCCTCTCCACTTGAGCACCCCACAACCTTCCCTTTCTTCCCCCACCATTCGTTTGGCCTCTCCTTTGGTCGGCCGGTGTTTGTAATAGTCCCCGTTTTAATAAACAGTAATAAGATGCTTTTCATAGCATCACTGTTTAATTTGAAACTTGGATATGTTGTTACAATCTAAAATCTCCATTTTTCTACTCAAAATCGTGAGCCGTCGGATCCTCGGCGAACCGCCCAGATCAGTGTGAACGTTAGGACCGTCCGAACGTCACGTTAAATCTGAGCCGTTGGATCTAGATCGAACCATCGAGGGAGGCGGTGACTTTCGGACCATCCGAATCTCTCTTCAAATCTCAACCGTTCAAATCAAATCCATCGGTGCCGAGCTCAAAGCGTTGAAACCTTTGCCGCGCATTTTCTTGGCAACCGTCGGATTCCAATCAAACTGCTGATTTTTATCTTGAGCTGCTTTTGGATTTTTTTCCTTGCTGCTGCTGACCGAAGGAGCTCCCTGGGTTGGGCGTCCCTCTCTCCCTCTTCTTGCTTGGGCGCCGTCGCCGACCTTGCTGCCGGAGAGGGGCGCTTCACCTTGAGCTTGTGGTCAATCTTGTGCCACCTGGCACCAAGCTGCCACCGCATCAGCTCCAGAATCCTCTCCTTTTCCCTGGAGGTTCACACTCTGTTTTAACCCTAGCTTAGGCTCACTGCCATTGTTGACCGTGAAGTTTCACTCATCTCCTTTTCTTTCCAGTGAGGCTTTTCTTGCTCTCACTCCTTGTTTATCCATATGCATGCTCAATTCACCTTGTAATGTGAATTGTGGCAACAATTGCAGGTTAAGCAGGGAAGTGGATTGCTCTCTGTTGCCAAGCCGGCTGGAGCACCCTCTTGGGATTTCTTACTCCGGTGAGGTGTTCTTCAATCTTTCCTGTCAAGATCATGTATTGTGATCCATTTAGCTCAAGCCTTCCTTTATTTTCATTCTTGGTCAAAACAGGTGAAGCAGATTTTCAATCTTGCACTGTTTCAGCCAAAAATTGTAAACCTTCTTCTCCAACCCTAACTGGTAAGCTATGTCCTTAATTCTTTCCATCTTGAGCTTCCTGGGTACCTTAATGGCTTACCTAGATCACTCACTTGTGCATGTAATACTCCAATTGCCCTATAATGAAATCTTGTTTTTTTATAACTTTTAGGTCTTTCATATCGTTTTCAAGTTCTAGGGTTTCTCTTGTCATCTTTTCACTTAATTAGGTCTTTACTAAACCCTAATAGCATAAGCAGCAATCCTTTTACCTTTGATGCCTTCAATTTAGCTAGATGGCAAAATCTTTTCCTATTTGTTTGTTGTCGAGGCGAGAATCAGGTGAGTGATCTGTCATTTTCTCATTGCTTCGCCGATTAGGATTAGCTAGGCTCTATCTGGTTGTTAGGTTTACCAAAGGGGTAGTGTTAGGCCCAGCATAGATCTTTTGCTTAAGTATGTTTCCAGATCAACAAAAATCTGCAATTCTTGTCTTTGCTGTTTTATGGCCAGTCCAACTGATAATGCATACAGCAAAGTCTTAATCCCTTAATTCTTGTTAGTAAAGCTTGAAAGTGATAAGCTAAGTTTTAAGCCTTATTACCTAGTTGTAACTTAAGCAAGATTCTATTTTAACTTGCTTCATAATTTGGCAATAGAGTGTTCGGTTGTGCTCTGTCATTTTGTCGGTCAAGCCGACAATGCATGCACAACAAGATTTTTGGTCTTCAATTCTTGTCAATTGGTGCTAATAAATGATAAGTAGACCTTAGTTTACTTGTTTAGCTACAACTTCAACAAAAATATTACTTGTTCATAATATAATAAAACAGCAAACTCCATTTTGCAATCTGCCAATACAGCAATCAGTTGTGCTCTGTCCTATTGTCGGTTAACCTGACATTGCACACAGCAACTTCATTAGCTTTTGTCAAATTACTGCTAGTAAATGGTGAGTTAGCTTGCTAACCTAGTTAGGAATACTCTAAACTTAAGCATAGCATTTTCTTGGTGTATGTTTAGATCGACTTTTGAAATCATCTGTTTTCATATTTCAAAATCAAAGCTATGATCGATTTAAAGCTGAAATTTGATAATTAGTGTTAATTGTCTGTTAAGAGATAAGTTAGACTTTTGGTTTTACTTATTTAGCTGTAGCTTAATCAAAAATATCCTTTTGTCATAGTATAATGGAGCAACAAACTCTCCTTTGTAATCTGTCCTGTTTTTGATTTTCAAAATCAAAATCTAGAGTTCGAGTTAAGCCTCAAATTTTGATAATTAGTAGTAACTGATGCTAAATAATAAGTTAGGCTTTAAGTTTTGCTCATTAACAGTAACTTAAACAAAATCATTAGTTTGTTCACAATGCAATAGTTAGCAAACTAGTCTTTTTAACTTTGTCCATTTTCGTTCTCCAAAATCTGAACACAGTAGCTCGATCGAATGTTACTTCTTGTCAATTAGTGATTAAATGATGAGTTAGATTCTTGCTCTAGTTAGTATACTCTTAGTTTAAGCAAGTATTAACTTGTAAGATGTTTAGATTAGCAACCATATTCCTTTTAATCTTTTCCGATTTGGCTTCTCCAAAACCTGAAACTGTAGCTAATTGAAGTTCAATTCCTGTCTTTGCTGCTATTGTTGATCAAATCGGTAGTGCACAGCAAGGTCTTCAACTCTGTAATTCTTGCCAACAAATGATGTTAAGTATTAAGCTAGGCTTTTAGTTTTACCCAAAATGATTATAACTTAAGCAAAAGTATTTTGCTTATAATATATGTAAACCAACGAGATCTTTTTAGCTTGTCTGTTTCAACTTCCAAAATCAAATCATAGCGATTCTTTACTAAACCCTAATTTTGACAATTAGTATCAGTAGGTATTAAAAATGGGTTATTATTCTTACTTAAGCTAGAGGTAACTTAAGCATGTTGCTAAGTATGCATTAAGACATTGATCATGCATTCTTTTCTATATTTTTGCTCTCTGCCATTTTCTTGTTATTCATTGGACTTTTGTGTTTTAGATTACGGTTCTTCCAAGTGATTGAATCTTCTTGAGCAATAAGAACCTGAATAAGAGGTTTATTATTATCAAGGCAAACATCCTCTTTGCAACATATTGATCCCAATTTTTGTACTGTAGATTTCTAAAAACAGTGACACTGTTGCATGCTAGTTTCCTAAAAAATTATTTGTGATCTGTTAATAGATAGTTACCACCTAACACTTGAGGCTTACCTTTAATCTGATCATACACTCAAACTTAAGGTAGTGCTTCTATACTAAAATACTTATTCCAGGAATTGCTTAGCCATGCAGTCTGTAGTGTTGTCAAGTTTATTTTACCAAACTTGGAAACATTAAATGAATTTCATTTATTTTGATTCTTTGTTCAGTCTATTTAAATCTGAAATGAAAGCAAATTTTGTTTATTTACACTGATTTTAAATCTGGACAAGTGGATGCTAGTGATGGTGCCTTAGTGCACTAGATTGGGAAATGTGGTTGTCTTGTCTGGATTGATTAAGGACTGAACATTGACTTAACGATTCAAGCCCCAACGTACTTCCACACGCAGTGTATGGGCGTTGTTTGGTTAAGTAAAAGGTTAATGCTATTGAGTTGGAAAACAGGAAGTAAGGACATATGTGTTTGGTAGCCGGACACGGGAGCGAAGATCCCGAACATACGTGTTCATACACGGTCCAGATTTCCGGTGTACGATTACAAAAATGATAACATAACCAAATCTCGCATAGCATTAATAGTAAATCGAGTTCGATACAATTGGGCATGAAGCCAAATAAAATATTAAACAACACGGTGAGTAAAAGCAGTAGTAGTAGGCGAGCGATCCGCCACAGCAATCGTGCAGGGGCGTAACCTAGGCGTCGATGTCCTCACCGTCACGATAGTAGTCTTCTCACGAAATTTTGTTGCATAAAGCAAGCATGAGCACAACTACCGTGCTCGCAAGTTACACCAATATGGAATTGTAATGCATGCATAAAGTAGGCGAAGGACATTGGCGAGGGTTATTTTGCGTAAAAGGCAGGTTTTAGATTAAATATTCATAGTAGATTGCAAGGCCATTTTAAATGCGATAATTAAAATCATATTTTAAATGACAATTGAATAATGTGGATAACCTCCAAGAAAGGTGATGGATATCCTCCAATCACAATGGCTAATCGCCTAAATTTTCCCACAGGACTAACCATCCCGAAAACATCTGTTGAAACCACTTTAAAACCAAAAACAAGTCTAACTCAAAGTGGCTTTGCTAGCATGTCCATGATCATGACGCGTTATTCGAATAGTTTACACTCTGCAGAGGTTGTGCGGCTTTACCCACATGACATGACTTCTCTAGTTTGTTCGGCATATATCTATGCCACCGCCACTACCTTAGGTAGCGATCTAGAGCACATGACAAGGCCTTTACAATGCGCCATCCCACCGCATGATCCACCCCGTTAAGGTTTCAGATCCTCCTTGGATAGAAATCCGCAAAGTTTGTGGGGCCCCTCTTACGCCCGATGGGACTAACGAGGTCATAACACCGACGACCATCCGAGATGGACCCACACAATCCATGGGATCAACCGCGATGGCACTTGCAAATTAGTCGGCCGGGTCCTACTCCCCATATCGAGGACATGTGGTTGCACGATATGGCATAGCCCATTATAGGCATAGCAAAGGAACGCCAGAGGCCGGGTCCTCAATTAACTTGGGCGACTTTCCACAAAACCCATGGGCCTCAACCCTACCCAGATTGAGCAGGTGCATTGACATGCACCATCCAAACAACCATTTCGCCCAAGTACAAACCATCATTTTATTTCATTTTTCAAGATCATTTATAAACTTCCATAACACACCAATGCCATGGATACAATTTAAACGGTATTTGATTTTTGGCTGAAATTCCCCAAATCAACATTTTTGGTCTAAGCATGTCTTAGCAACATTTTCCAATGATCCTAGTTCACACTATTGCATCAACTAGGTTTTATCTAGGGTGACAAGGTATTTGATTCAATTAACAAATTTGGCCATACAAAGGATTTAGGAATATCTATGAATTTAAAAGCAGGCATTTAAATTATGAATATAAATAAGCATGCAATAATAATTTAAAAGCAGAATTTAAATAATTTGAAATAATGGGTGCAATATGATCAAGAATGTAACTTGCCTTGCTTGGTGATGTTGTTTTCCTTAACAGGTCACCTAGTACTCACAAACACTCTCTCAAGGTTGCTTGTGTGTACAACCACGATGATCATACATCAAAATCAATCCTCTTATATGGTCTCCCACTACGTTGAAAACCGACTCTCAAGTCATTCGAAATCTATCTGAAAAACGGTCCAAATTCAAACGAAATTCAAATAACAAATCAAAAGGTGATTCAACTTAACTCAAAACTAAATAATTCTATTTTATTTAGTTAGATAATAGTTTTATAAAATTTTAGAAATTTGAATCACTCAGATTGGAGTTGAGATTTAAAAGATATGAATTTTACAAGTTTTAATCCTAAACCGAAATTTAAATGAATTTCTAAACACAAACAAGATTCAAATGAAGTACAATTTATATAATTTTGGTTTAGTTAGCTAGATCTTCAATTTATAAGAATTTAGAAATTTGAAACACTTAATTTGGGGTTAGGAATCAAAAGATATATATTTTACAATTTTAAATGTTAAATGAGCAATTTAAACCATTTTGATTTCAAAAGACAATTTAGATTAACTCCAAAACAAATATTTATATTTTCTTTAGCTAAAACATAATTTTGTAAGATTTTATAAATTTGACTCACAAGAATTTGAGTTGAGATTCAAATGATATGGATTTTATTAATTTTAACCTAAATTTGAAATTTAAATGAATTCTAAATTCTAAAACAAAACAAAACTGAACTCCAAATTGAATACTTATATTTTATTTAGTTAGACAATAATTTCCTAAGATTTTAGCAATTTGAATCATCTAATTTGGAGCTAAGATGTAAAAGTTATGAATTTTACAAATTTAAACCTAAATCATTATTTAACCAATTTCCCGAATTATTTTTCTATAGAAAATTCTAATTATTGCGCATGGGTGACGTCAGCCTGATTTTCGAATTTAAAAGAATAAAACAAATTCGACATGTGGGGCCCATGTGTCATAGACACTGTCCACGTGGAATCGAGTCCACGGACATTAGGATTCGTTAACGCCGATTTAAGCGCCCATTGCACAACACGTGTGCACGGTTGAAAGCCGACGCCGAGGTGGTGTGATGTGGGCGTGCCACATCGGCCCGTGCTCGCGGTGCTCGGTGATGAGCTCGCCGGCGCTTCTGCGCCTGGCGAGCCTCACGGACATGCGCAAAGGGAGAGGAGGTTGTTGCGAACTCGTGGCTTACCACGAGCGTGACAGCGTGGCGTTTTGGCCGTCGGCGGCAAACTCTGGCGGTGGCGAGGTTAAACTTCCCGCGAAAGGGTGCTCTGGGGTCTTTGAAATTTGGGGAAGCGACTTGGGGCCGGAGGCGACGAGGCGATGCCGAGTGTGTGGCGGTGAGGCCGATGCACAACCGAGGCGTCGGAATTCGTCGGCGAGCTTGCGGTTGAGAACTTCCCCGAAATCTGGTGGCTCCAGAGACGAATAGAGGCGAGGTTGGGGGTTTTGATGCGGTGAAGGAGGCTCTCGGGCGTCTTTAAATAAGGCGAGGAGCACCGGGGCGAGGAGTAGTGGGAGGTCGTCGGCGGTTCTGCGGCGGACGTGGGCTAACGTAGCGGAGAAAGAGGGGATAGTGGGGAGTGGAGGCAATGAGTTCGTGGGTTTGATCCGCCAAGACGCCGAGAAATGGCGCTAGCGCTGGCAGCTAGAAGCTTCGCCGTGGCGTTAAAATGGCGGTGGCGCTGCTGTCTTAAGGGAAGAAGGAGGTGGAAGAAGAAGATGACGGGCCCACTTGTCGGCGGGGAGGAGAGAGGGGAGAGGCGGGCGCGTTGGATCTTGATCCAACGGCCACGATCGCGCGTGAAATGGGCGGCTGACGGGCGGGCCCCGCGTGGAAGTGAGAGAGGGGCTAGGGTTGGGCTGGGGCGGTCCGGAAACGAAAATGGGCTGGAGACATTTCGGCCCATTCTCTGCTCAGGGATTTTCTTTGGTTTACTATTTTAAATAAATCGGTTAATTCAAAAATGGGTTTAGCAAATAGCAAATAAAGTCCAAAAATTCCAGAAAAATTCACAGAAATTCCTAGAATTATTTTGGACTTAGTAAAATATTTCCAACTTAAAGTTGGCTTTTAATTTTGTAAATAAATTATTTTCGCTTTAAAATATTTAGGAAAAAGCTTTTAAAATTCCGTAAAATTCTCAAAATTAATTTAGTTTTTTTTCAACTTTAACTCAAATAAAACTTTAAAAACTTTAAGAAATTTTATTTTTGACTTTTAAATCTTCAGAAATAAAGAAATCAAACTCTTTCAAATTTGTAAAATCCAATAAAATAATAATTTTATTAATTTTAATTTGGTAATGTAACTTTGAAATTTATTACAAACTACCCCTTAAAAGGAATCTCGTCCCCGAGATTCGGAGTGGCTAGAAAGAAAGCTAGGGATACAAGGTTTTCAAATGGAATTGTCGTTGTCTGCATCCTGCTCTTCATTGAACAGGGCCTGAGCCGTGACGTTGTACAGGCGTCTTTTTCCAGAATTCTGCGGCTTCCTGATTGCTTGCATGATGTTGATTTTTGAGGCTTGAGGGTTGATGGGTTATTCACATTGCTTCTTTGGACATTTATTGGCATAATGTCTCTCTCATGGCAATGGAAACAGTGATGCTTACAACACGAGATGAGTTCTTACGTGCTTGGCCTCCATCGAGGCATTGGGAGCAAATAAGTGGCGGTTGGTTCATGGTGGTTTCTTGAGGCATTGGTAAGCCTAAACTTATGTATTTCTGCAACTGGGACATGTATCTTCTGTTGTTTTTACCTCCTGCTTCTGGTGTTATTGTTGCAATCAGAGTGGCTTCTGGAATGCTGTCAGAGGTGAGTGCTAAACGTCTTCTTGGGCATCGATTTGCATAATGTCCCATATCCCGACAATGAAGACATCAGTATCCCCGCCTCTTTGTTTTGTTCACTGAGATTGGCCACCCTTGTTGTCGAGGGATATCTGCGTTGGTGGAAGTGGTATTGGTCCCAAGTCTTGAGCGGTCGTTGTTGGTACATGGTTGGGTTGAGATTGAATCACACGAGCCTTGATGTTTCTTGCATCATGTTGCCCTTGATCCACCATCTTCCTCTTGGAACACTTGGTGCAAGAACGTCGTTCTTGTGTTGTAGGAGCAAATGGTTGAGAAAACATTGTTGTTGTTCATTTGTTGTATCAACTGTTGCATTAGTTGAGCTCGGGTGATGAAGAAGCTGGTTCAAGTTCAAGAGTTTCTACCATCGATGGTTGGTAGGCTTCGGTGTTGGCACCTCCAGAACATTGTTGTCTTGCTTGTTTTCACTTTTCGAGCGATTTAGTGTTCACAATCTATCGGTTATTCCAGAGTTTTTAGAAAAGGAGACAAAGGATAGGGAAGAGACAAATAAGAAGGACTAAGGGGATAGAGCAAAACAATACTCCCAAACAAAAGAACCAACTCAAAAGCTTCAAGAAAACTTTAATAGCTTTATACAACATTTTATCAATCGAGACTCGTAATCTGGGGAAATAACTCAATACACAGAATGAGTCTTGGCAAACTTAGACTATATGGCTTGGCTGACACAACGATCTTCGGTAAGTCTTGTCCGTCTTCCTTGGATGGTGAAGACGATGATACTTTGTCGATGGCTCCATGTCTTGTGGTCTTGAACGTAAGGGTTAATAACATGTTGACTATCTATAGAAGTTTTCCAAGGAAAAGAGGATCCATTTAACATTATAAAATGGTGAAAAGATAATTAGGTAAGAAAGAAGATAGATGACTCAGATGAGAAGAGAACAATTTATTTTTCTTGTTATATAAAATAATTTTTGGAGTTTTTCAACTAACGGCCATTCTAACTAGGTCACGACCTACAGTCGATATGGCTCTGATACCACTTTTGTCGGACCCGGAACGAAAGATCCCGAACCTTCGGTTCATACACCGTCCAGATTTCCGGTGTACACAGTTACAAAAATGATAACATAACCAAATCTCGCATAGCATTAATAGTAAATCAGAGTTCGATACAATTGGGCATGAAGCCAAATAAAATATTAAACAACACAGAGGAAGTAAAAACAGTAGTAGTAGGCCAGAACGATCCGCCACAGTAATCGCTCTGGGCGAGTAACCTAGCGCGGTGTCCTCACCGCCCCGATAGTAGTCTTCTCTGAAATTTTGTTGCATAAAGCAAGCATGAGCACAACTACCGTGCTCGCAAGTTACACCCAATATGGAATTGTAATGCATGCATAAAGTAGACGAAGGACATTGGCGGGGTTATTTTGCGTAAAGCAGCAGTTTTAGATTAAATATTCATAGTAGATTGCAAGGCCATTTTCGTACAGTAATTAAAATCATATTTTAAATGACAATTGAATAATGTGGATAACCTCCAATCACAATGGCTAACTGCCCAAATTTTCCACTCAATAGCCTAAGGGTGATGGGGCCATTGGTGACTTTTGCTGTTTAGTTTTGTTTCCGCTGTTAACTTTTGTTGTGACCCAAGGTCACTTGGTATTGTATAACCAAACCGAGTTGTAATATACTGTGTTTAATTATGTAAGTGTATGCCTTGTATGTATGATACAATGTTGTTTGAGGATATATGTGCAATAGTCACTAATCTCGAATTGCAAGGCATATATCCTGAACTGAATATTGATTTGTACCTTGTTAAGAATTATGCTCTTCGTATGATTTTTAATTAAGGGCCTAGTTGTTCTTGATTAAGAATTATGCTTTTGGTATGATTGTTAATTCGGTATAAACCTCCAATATTCCGGGTCCTCACAGCGTTGTCAAGATGAATCCAAATTGCCAGCATCGGCTCGTCACATCGCCCACCCTAGCTCCTCCCCGCCGTCGTAGACCGCTCGGGTGTGCTCCCATTAGAACCCTCGTGCTCGTGCTTGCCCAAAATCCACCCCTCTCCCCTTCTAGTGCCACCGCCCCTGTCTCCTCCCCACGACCAGCCATCATGACTCGCCGCCCAACCTTGCCACCGGCCCACCCCCATCACGCCACCACCCACAAATTCGCTTCACCCTCCCCAACCCATTTTCACCATTGCCGCCCACCGCCGATGCCCTCCTCGTTGGCATTAAGCGCCGACTGAGCTGCCCTTTGCCCTCCTTTGTTTTCCTCTGCACTGTGTGCCTTATCTCTCCCTCTTTGTAGTCTCTCTCTATGAGTAGGACTGAATGATAGTGGGGTCCACTCGTAAGTGTCTAGAGTAGTTAGTGTGTTATGAGAAAGCAACCGTCAGTGAGCCCATTTCGTTTGAATATGTGCTTAGGGTTCAATTAGTGGATAATATAGGTAATTAAGGGCTAGTTGAAAGTAGTCAATAAGCTGTTGTCATTGTAGTGCAAAGGCAAATTTAAGTCAGGAACTATACCCCTTAGGCCCTCGGTTGAGATCGTTAACCTTGTCATGGTTTCAACGAGCGAAAGGTCGAACCTTAAATGAGGAGTCGCATAGCAAGTAAACTAACTAGGGTGATCAACTCAGGTAGTTAGAACCTAAGATGGTATAGTCGTGGTTGGGCATATACCTATGCAGATGATCAGACACCCGTAAGCCCTAGACCATTGTTGTAATAATAAAGATAATAAGTTAATCAAATAGTAAAACAATTGGATAATAATCAGGTACCATTAACGTATAGTCATATAACCTTATGTCTAGGAGTACCCAAATGAACATACGATTGTATACCATGATCTAGCAACATCATGTCTAAGGTTAATCTTAGTATAGTAACCCTGTAGTGAGACACATAAGCTCACATATACCTAGGACCTAGAATAAGCAAGAGAATAAAAGTATATGTATATGCATGTATGTCAATTGACATATGGACCATGCTAGTAGTTGATTAAGCAACTAAGTATGTCCTCGACGTTTAGAGCAAAGTAAAGTGTAGTAGTGATAAAACTTAATGAATGTTAGCTGTAGCTATGACCTAGCTTCATTCTAGTACTGGTAATCAAGGTGATAGAGTTGATCGCTAAACAAGGATTAGTGGGTAAGAAACCATAGGTCTTGTAGTATAGTTACCTACCTAACGAGAAGTAGTCGTTAGCAGATGTTGTAGCTAAGGATCAACCTAGTGTGCGAGGTTTACTTTAGTACATACCAAGCCACGTAGGTTGTAAGACTAATTATAGATCACTCAAAGATGAAACCCAAAACCGTAGATACCACTGAGGGTGTAAGGCTGATGTCTAGCTAATGCTTGGAAGTTCCAGCTAAGGCTCATGGAACTTCCTTGATAAATATAAAATAATAAAACAAGCCATTAAGTGAACTAGACCCCGTGTGTCAGTAAGACTTATGTCTACCCTATGCGAACCTTGAACCTACGCATAGGTCTCATCTGACTTTCATAGAACTTCCTCGATAAATAGGAAGTAATAACAAAAGGAAGTCATTAGATCATCTAGGCCCCATGCGAGAGTTACGATATGGTACTCTTGAGGGAACGATGGAAGTCCAACCACCAATCGACATCATATAGACTCCAGCTATCATCCATCGTCATCCGTTCCCAGTAGCAGAACCCTTCATGATCTGAAAGTGGATCAGAGAGTCCTACCTAACTGGGTAATCTCTCCCATCTCGGTAACCGATGAGGAATATTCCTATGAATATTCTCCCCCCCCATTGGAGCACTAACTCCTTGCACCAACGGACTTCCCGAGAGCCGGATCCCTCTCGTCCTCACTTTGGATCAAACAGTTACCTAACCTTAAGTCTGACTATCAACCCAAAACCCCACCACTAGACCAAGTGAATATAGCATGGATTTAGCTACTTTGGTCTGAAGTACTTCCTTATCAACTTCCCTTGGATATACTTTGTCTGAAGTATTTCCTTCTTCAACTCCACTAAGTAGGTTTAGTTTCATTAGAAATGTTTCCTTCTTTCAAGATGCTATTAGATATGTTTACTTTCATTTGAAGTGTTTCTTTTGTTTTGAATGTCTTTGGATTTATTGGATTTCATTTGGATGCTTTCAGACATTCTTGGGTTCAATCGTATTCTGCATAATTAGAATATGAAGCCATGATGAAGCAGTAGTCCAAGACAGAACAGGAACAAGACCAAGGTTATCAGAACATTGAGCAAGGCGATTCAACACTTTGATCATGTTGCACCTACTTTTGAAATGCAATTATATTGTTTTAAATTATGAAATTGCATTGTTAAGATTTATACAACGATGTTGGTCTAGCTCATAGTTAATATCTTAATGTTAATTTAATATAACCTTCCTATCATTGAACTTGAACACTATTCTTTGTCACCCTAATTAATAAGTCGTATCTAAGTGTCATATTTAGCCTTGCTTAGATACATTGGTATGTGGGCAATGATTTGCCCCGATATTATCTAGAACATGAAAATTGGATTTGGGCAGTTAAGGTTGGAGCCTGCCTGGTATGTTGACTAAAAAAAGTATTTCAAAACAAAAGAAAACCAAAAACAAATTTCGACTTGGGCGGTTGGCAAGCATGGCAGGTACTGGGAAGAGAACGACAAAGTGGGTATGGGGAAGTACCACCTGAAATCAAAATAATGCCATCATCGTTGTTAGGTCATTGAAATGCCTCAGTCGTTACTTTCAAGTCGCTTGTCGAGTGCCATTAACAGTGTCTACCTTGATATTACCTAGTTAACCAGCATGCAAAGCGTTGTGGCATTGAATATCCAATCTCATACCTAAATGTAACATCTCAATTTTCTAAAGTTTAAAAGTCTTTTTAAGTAGCTTAGCTCTGTGGAAAAATTCACCGAAGTTTTATTTGAAATAAAATAAAGCTTAATATGGACTTTCCAAAGGAAAACAATTTAATATGATTAATTCCAACATCAACTTTTGTCAAAATTATTTTATTTGGATTCTATGTGCTTAGATATATTTTTTATATTTTTCTAGAATTTTTTGAGTCCATTTGTTATTTTTCTATGGGCTATTTGTATTTTATGCTATTTTCTAAAAACAAAAACTAATTTAAATCTCATATTTGATTCCGGGCCGAATCTTCGGCCAAGCCCTTTCCTATTCCTTCAACCCAGCCCAGTTTCTCGGCCCATTTCCTTACGGCCCGCACACCACTTCTCCCTTCTCCTCTAACTGGTGGGTCCCATCGCCCTTTCGTCTACCTTTGCTCCGTCTTCGCACGAGCTTGCGTCGTGTCCGCCATGGCTGGATGTAGCGATCGACTCGAGTTCTCCTGGGGAGGTCCCTTAGGACCACCCAAGAGGTCCTTCAGACCACCCGAGAGGTCTTTCAAGATCACCCGAGAGGTCTGAGGGTGGTCGTGAGGCTCGGGGAGACTCCAAGTGCTACGACCCGACCCAGAGGTGGGCGAGAGACCACCACCCGAGGAGGTTGTGAGACCTGGGATGACCCCAAGTCCTCTCTGTGAACTGATCTAGTCCCAAGGATCAATGGCTAGCTCTTCACAGCAAACAAAAGTGGTAACATACATCAAACACAAGCTTTATTAACAATAGAGTTGATTACAAAAGGGAGGCTTAAGAGCCAACAAAATAAAATACATCGGTAGATAAAGCAATGAGCACCACTGATTCACCACGAGCAATTGGTGGAGGCGCGATCCTATTAAATCTAGGACCTCTTGGTCCACCGCGTAGTCCTCCTCAATGCTTTCTTTTCTTGCTTAATAACATTATCAAGCAAGAGTGAGCACAACAACCGTGCTCGCAAGTTACACCCATCAAATTACAGAATGACATGCATACATGGATATCTCAAAGGAAGGCTTAATATGGTTGATTTGCATAAAGCCAAGTTTCTTTCAAATACAAATACTAAGTTCCAAGGCAGTTATACAATAAGTAAAATTCATTTTCCAAAACCAGTTTTGATAACATTCATCAACAAGTGGTGAAGGATACCCTCCTGTTACAAGGCTCCTGTAACGTCCCAAATTTTGGCTTTTCAAAAATCTTTTGAGTAGTTTAGGTCCCTGGGAAATTTCACCAATTTTATTTGAATTAATAAAGCTTAATTGGGAATCTTCTAAATTTTAAAAATATTTAATTTGACTAATCTAAACTTCAATTAAATAAAAACCGGTGTTATTTGGCTTCCTTGTGCTCCAAGGAATTTTCGAGATTTTTCGGATTTGTTTGCTATTTATTTGGCCTTCTTGTTTTTTGGGATTTTCTTTAATTCAAAATCCTCTTTTCTCTCTCTCGCCAAGATCGCTACAAAGATACCCATCGGCATTGTTCATCCAATACTACGTGTACAGTCAATCGCGAATCTTTGTTCATGCCGTATATTCAAACCGAGCTGGCCATTCTCTTTTCCTGCACAAGTGGGACAGCAGCCCGCCGCTCCTTTTCCCTTTTCACGCGCGTATGGAAGCCCGCCCGAGCCCGCCTTTGTTTTTCCTTTCCTTGTGGCGTTTGTGAGCCCAGCAGTCAGCCCAAACCAGCTCCCTTGCCTTTGTTTTTTCCATCGGTGCCAAAACCAAATGCTGCCCAAATCACCTTTTTCTCGGCGTGTATAACCGAGTGGAGCGGCGGCCCTTTTCTTTTTCTTGGCTCTCTGGCGTGGGTCTACCGGCCGCCACCTCATCATCGTGTTCCTCCGAACTTCTAAGAGTCCATGTCCAAAGACGCCGACGCGCCGTCCTCCACACGAATCCTCCCTCTCCGGTGCTTTATAAACCGAACCAACCGTGTCGATTTGTTCGCATCCCTCATCTCCACCAAAACCCTAAAAGCCCGGTTCCAATCTCGTCTCGTTTTGTCGGATTTTGCTAGAAGAACCGAGCACCGCTGCCATCCTTCATCGTCGGATTTCGCCGTCGTCAGTCCATCTCCGCCTGTGCCGTCTTCGCCTGCGAGTTCGCATCGACGAGGTCTACACGGTGCTCTCATCGTCTCTTCCCGAAGACCGCCCCTTCGCTGTTTCATCTTCGTCATCAAGAACCGGCCGCCGCCATCATCCCGATCTGCTCTCCGGTGAGCCGTGTGCCCCCTCGTGCGCGTCATCTTGTGCGCGATGATACTCTCCTCCGATCCCTGCCCTCCTTCTTCTCTCTCGGTCGCCGAGTTTGCGCCGCCGCGATTCTTCTCCGTCATTGGTATTTTCCTTCTCGCCGTTGATTCTCTTGATCTCCAGTCACCTCCTTTGTTCCGTGATGCTCCCCTGGTCATTGCCATCACGGTGCTCATGTTCGTTTCCATCGATCGCCACCAAATCCCCTTCGTCGCTACATCAGTGAGCTCTCCCCGCCGGCCATGTATGTCTTCTCTGCCTCTCCCTTGATTTCTCTCTGCGCCACCGTGGCAACCAGCTCCTCCCTCCAACTCAGCTGCCACCTCACTCCTTTTGTCTACATGGCATCCAAATCATCCCCTGGTCAGCAGTTCATGTGGAACACCAAATGTCCACCCAAACCAATCATCCATGGATCCGGTTCACCATGGACCTCTCTCTATGCCAGTAGGCCCCACATGAAAATCCAATATCCTTCATATTTCTTTTCAGCCGATCCCCTTGCTGACGCCGTAAATCCAGAATTTCCAACTGTAAAATAATTCGGGTAATTCCAGAATTAGGGTTTCTTTTAGATTCAATCTTCCAATGCACATATCTTTTGCATCCGAACTCCGTTTGAGTCCATTCAAATTCCTAAATTCATCTAAATTCAAGATCTATTTATCTGATTTTTTATTTAATTTTTGGAGTTTGTTTGCTTTCTGTTATTTATTTGTTTTGGTTTATTTGCTTATTTGCGAGTAGACGTGGATACTGCGACAAGTGCTGATCAAGAAGGATCTGAAGATCAAGATAGTAAAAGATTAAAGATAAATAAAGATCATTATTGCTATAGAAAGGCAAGTTATACCTTTGATCATATTGCATCCAGTTTTCAAAAGTTATGTTGATTCAAATTATTGCATTTACTTTAATTATTTATTTCAATGCTTTTGGGATTAGTTAATATCCAATTTGTTATGACCTCCTTGTCTAGTTGTATGCCATAATCTTTTGTCACCCTAGTTGGTTTATTTAGTTGGTGCTATGGTATTACCAACGTGGGTTGGTTAGATGCGATTAGTTTGGTTAGTCATGCTACGAGTCACCATATCATGTAGTTGCAAATATAAACTTGACTAAGTGACTATGGAACTATGTGATAGAAACTGTGTGCTCTATGTGCTATTACTCGTTGATGGCATATGTTGCACGTATCCAACAGGGTGGGAAAGGATTTAGACGGAGGCAAGTGGACTGTGTGATATTTTGGTGGAGCTATGTGCGTGGGCTTAATAACCTGTGTGCATAGGGATTTGTAGTTTATTTGGAAGTCTTGCCTTGGTCGATTAAGGACTTAACTTTGTGCGCCATTGAACTGAGCCTCTCGTACAACCACATGCCTGGTGTGGGACGGGCCTAACTTAGTAGGTTATGGAGTCTTGACATCGATTACTCGTAGTAGGTTGGTTTGTGTGCATGGGTGGAGGTGTGCTACCAAGTAGTCACATCACGGGCGGTTCGCCGTGTTCCGCCCAACGGTGTGTGTTTGACCGACTTCTGTGTGGGGTTGTCTGGCGGTTTGTAAGCACACTAGGAGTATCAATGCTTGAGATGAAGTTTTCGAAAGGTTTTGTTGTGATCAGCTCTGATCCAGTTGATTGCATCTTGTGGGTAAAGTGTACAAACTCTGCAGAGTGCTAAACAATCTATTCGAATAGCCGTGTCCGCGGTCATGGACATGCTCGGGGATTTCACACGAGTAGTAGATTTTCATAAAAACTTTGGATGGGATAGCTGTGTGAGATAACTTATGCAGCTGTGTGAATAACTTGATTAGGCTATGTGTCTTTGTGAAAACAAATGATAAAACTTATTATTGTCTATTTGAGAGCATGGGAGATGCTTCGAGGCGAAGGAATCGCTAAAGGTCAGTAGAGGGGCATTTTGGGAAATTGCCCTATACCAGAAAAGTGGTAAGTGGTGGTGTGCGAAACCACCCTCTTGGCCTTGGAGAAACCGCGGCGCAAGACGGCGCAAGGAGAGGCGATCTAGGTCAAGAGAAGATGAAGACAACGCTTTAAAATGCGTGCGTAAGTGAAATCCGTTTGTATGTGGGCTTAACTAGTGCCCATTAGGGTTTTCTTTCTAGAAGCTAGCCTCCACTATAAATAGGGGAGGGTGCTGGACAGCACCTCCTTAACCCTCATATCTAAAACCCTAGTTTGAGTTTTACGGTTAGGAGAGAATAGTGGAGGGGTTAGGGTTGTAGAGAGTTGGATTGATTGAGTGCTCATGTGTTGAGTCTTTGTCCTCCTGGATGGAGTGGCTATAAACCAACATCAATCTCAAATCAATCCAAGCAAGGTTTCAAAAGATGAGTCTCTTTGTGTTCTTGTTTTCTATTTTGTGATTTTGGGGCTGTCTTTGATCCACGAGTTTTTCTTTGGTTTCTGGCCTAAATTTAGCTTGCTGTGACATGTGGGAATACATATAGGATCATCTTGATCATCAATCACCCACGAGCAAGTTTCTAGATCATCTTTTGGTTTTGACTCGGTTTTGGAGCAACCTTCTCTCAAACGGAACAAGGTTAGAACTTTGGCATGGATATTCACTATCCTTGATTGGAATAGGTTCCTGACATCCTAGAGAAGGTATGTCTCAAGTTTGGTAAGGTTTGGAGTCACGAATCAAAAGTTAGACCTTTTTGTGATTTTGAGTTCGAGCTGATTTTACTGTTCATTGGCCTAGAGGTCAGACCACCAACTAGTTGCCAGTCAGACCGCCCATGGTGAGCAGTCAGACTACCCCTGGTGAGAGGTCAGACTGCCCAACTCTGAACTTTTGGAAATTTAGGTCTATTTGCTTTGGGGTTTTGATTGGATTCAATACAAGTCTTCCACTATGCTTGTATATTGATCTTCATAGCTTTCATAGCTATTGGAGTGAAATTAGTATTGAATTTAATTAAGGGGAAAAAGAGATCGTACTCCTATTCAACCCCCCCCTCTAGTCGCCTTTTCGGTCCAACGAACTCGTTTTGAGATTTCCTTATCTGGTCGCATCCCCGGTATAAATATGCACCCCAAGTGCGCCGTAGCCCCCTCATCCCGAGTCCTCGGTCAATTCCGCCTCAAGCCGCTTGGAATCGCCCCAATTCGAGGGTTAGGCTTCTTCGGCCGCTTTTGTTCCTCTGCAGATTTCGCTGCCACCAGTGCCGCTACATCGTCGCCGACTCGTGCCTAGCATTGCCATCACGCGGGCTTTATGGTACGTGCTTTCTTTTTTGTTGGAGGATCCCCGCATCGCCGTTGTCGGTTTGACCACCGCTCCGCCGCCGACCTTGAGCACCACCATGTTTTTGGTCACCGCCGGGAGCAACAAACTGTGTCACTCGGTTCGCCATCTTATGTGGAGTCCAGCGCACCTATCCACTACCGTCGGTGAACCCCAGAGCGTCGTTGTAAATGACGCGGCGAGCCCTAGTCTTTGGTATGACGTCACTAGTGACGTGGTTGCATTCGATCACCGCCACGCCGACAAACGCACCGCAGTGCTTGTTCCTGTGTGTCATCTAGTCACCACCCAGTCAGTGCCATGTGCGCATACGTGTGGCACGCCAGCCCAAACCCTAGATCCAAAATCCTATGAACCCAGTCCACCATGAGCCGTGTCTATGACACATAGGACCCTTATGTCAAATTAGTTTTTCCCGGTATTGTTTTAATTCCGAAAATCAGTGATGACATCATGCTGATGCCATAATCCAAATTTTTCAGTTGAAAAATAATTCGGAATATTCCATAAATTCCTTTTTGAGTACTTTTTTTGGGTTTAGATCTTCCAAAGGCCATATCTTCTTCATCCGAACTCTGTTTGAGCCCATTCAAATTTCTAAATTCATCTAAATTCAAGATCTATTTATCTGAGATTTTTATTTAATTTTTAGAGTTTGTTTTATCTCTATTTTGTATTTATTTGGTTTATTTGCTTTGTTTGTGAGTAGACATTGATACTTCGGGGAATTTTGAGCAAGGAGGAGTGCACCAAAATCAAGATCAATCCCAAGATCTATTTCAAGACAAGTCATGGTCCTTTGACCATATAGAACCTATGATTTCAAAAGTATATTGTTTCATACAACTGCATCCTATCTTTATACAAATTGTTTTGGGAGTAGTTATCACCTGTTGTCTTTATGCCTCCATTGATTATTTGAATACCATGAATCCTTTGTCACCATAGCAAGGATAATTTTAGTTGGATATATTTGTATCACCAACATGGGTATTGTACAGATGCTTAGTCACATGTGTCATAATGAGTAATCTTGACTTGATGGGATATGGAATCGTGGTGGTTAGCCACTATTGTTAAAATTTGTGTACCATGACAGGGTATGTCATTGGTCTTGGTTAAACAAAATGATTTTCACTCGGACGAGCGGTTGTGGATTGAGGGTGTGGATTTAACACGTTATGGGTTTGTGGTAGTCTCGCCTGAGTATCTTGTCAAGGACTTAATCTTGTGCGCTATTGAACTGGGTCTTAACCGTATAATCACATGTCCTGTATGGGCGGGACCTGGCTAGTTAATTAGCAATATCTTAATTTCGGTTCTGTCTTGGAAGCGTGAGTTGCAGGATAGAAGTATACTCATGACGGCGCAAGAGGGGGGGCCCTGTCTGGTCGGAAAGACATTCAGTGTTGAAACCTTAGCGTGCAGAATTGGGCTAAGAAAGAGCTTTGTAAAAGCCTTGTGATGATCACTTAAGTCACACACCTAAGGAAGTGTGGTCAGACTCTTTGAATTGATTAATCTCTTGTGGAGAAAGTTGTACAACCTCCGTAGAGTGTTAATTAAAAACTATTCGATTAGTCGTGTTCGTGGTTATGGACGTGCTCGGGGATTTCACACGAGAGGTAGAGTTTCTTCATAAAATATGCCGTAGTATGAATGGGAAGTTCACTTGATGAATATAATATTCGTTTGGTGATTGGGTAATTTACTTGGTGGTTTGTCTTGAGAAGTGAATGGGGAGTTCACTGGTTGTTTCAAAGCAATTGTTTACTTATTTATTATTCTTTTCAATCATGCATTTGAAATTATTTGTTGTATTTATTGCCAACGTTGCTTTATGCAAAAGAACCATGCAACTAACCTTTGTTCAAGCCTTGCATTAATCTATTTGCATACATTTCCCCATGATTTGCTGAGTGCTTTATGTACTCATGGCTTTGCGCCATTGTTGCTCGGTTGAAGAATATCAAGATGCTTAGGAGTTCTTCTCCTAGGAGTACCATGAAGGTTTTGCGGATTAGGACGCATTCTCCACTCGATTGCCTATGGGCATGCTGATTGGCCTTTCCAAGTTTTCCCATTCCGCTGCAAGAGTTTATTTGTTTCTTTAGTCTTGTGTGACAAGTTAAGTAAACATTGACCATACGATCCAGTTATTATTACTATTGGTTATTTTGAGATCTTTTTAATTAACTCAAATAAATGGATGATATTTCATCGCTATTTCCTGTGAGATCTAGCTACTGATCTGGGACTAGTTCAGAATACATAGAGTGATGAGGACATGACCCCTATGGATACAACCATATTTGCTATGCTTGTTGTTTCAATTACAAGAGCTCGTACACTTCACTTAAATTATCAAGTGAGCTCATTTTTAGGAGTTCCTTTTTATTATATGAACTATATGATGCTACATAATAATGAAAATGTATATTTGTGCAGCTATACAAGGAGGAGTGCATCAGCACCTAAAGGGTTCAAGTTGGATACGTTTTGGAATCTAGTTCGGCCTCTACAGACAGCACCGACTTCAAATATGCATAACTTTCACATACGGAGTTCGTTGGAGGTCCACGAGTACTTGATGGAAAGCTTATCCCGTCCTATTTCCAATGGATCTAGCCCCAACTGTACATTCGCTATCTACACATCTCAATCATCCAAAGAGGGTGTTGTGCCACCTGTTTGGGCCAAATTGGGCCTTATAATGCTTGGGCCCAAGGGAAGGTGCCCCCTCTCTTGGCCCGTACGGTTCATTATTGTACTATTCACATTAACAGTACCATAAATAGTACCACCCTTATCTCTTAGCTATTTGTGGCTCCCCTTCCCCCTATTTAAGGAGGCCGCACCTCTCTAGTCTCCTCGGATTTCGTTAAGTTAAAAGTTAGCTACATTGCAACTTCGTGTATTAGGTTGTGTCGACTAGACCAACCATGAATACTGCTTCGGAATTCAATCGTATTAAGTATTTCAATCTTATTTGCAATTTCAGATTGCTTATTATCGTGTCCTTGCTTGTTCTTCGATTGCATGCAGGAATAAACCTTCGTGGTTCGGTCGATCATGCTTCTAGCAAGGTCGATAACGAACTCAGAGTTGGTTTAGCAATTCCCGGGCATATTGGTCGTGTACGATTGGTAGCCGAATCGTGAGAGTCGTCTCCACCTAAATCGAGTTATCATTCTCATCGAAAGATCAGGACACCCATTGTCGCATCAGGTGGTATCAGATTGAAGAACTTCTTGAGAAAGGTTTTGTGAGACCTAGTTCGTCGCCATGGGGAGCGCCAGTTTTATTTATCAAAAAGAAGAATGGAAGCATGAGAATTTGTATCGATTATCGTGCCCTTAATGAGGTTACCATCAAGAACAAGTACCCACTACCTCGAATTGATGATTTGTTTAATCAGATGAAAGGAGCTGGAGTGTTCTCAAATATCGACACCTCTCTTGGCCGTACTGTTCACAATCGTATTGTTCACGTGAATAATACCATGAATAGTATCACCCCTATCTCTTAGCTATTTGTTTCTCCCCTTCCCCCTGTTTAAGGAGGCCGCACCCCTCTAGTATCCTTGGATTTCGTTAAGTTAAAAGTTAACTACATTGCAACTTCATGTATTGGCTTGTGTCGACTAGACCAACCTTGAATACCACTTCGGAATCCCACCTTATTAAGTATTTCAATCTTATTTGCAATTTCAGATTGCTTATCATCTTGTTCTTGCTTGTTCTTCAATTGCATGCGTGAATAGACCTTCGTGGTCGATCGATCGTGCTTCTAGCAAGGTCGATAACTAACTTTGAAGGAGAAGAAGTTGATCAAGCCTAAGACCAGAACCAAGACTTGTTCAAAGGCAAGTTGTACCATTTACCATGTTGAACCCAGCTTTTTCCAAAATTACTTTGATTCAAGTTATTGCATTTTACTTTAAGTATTTATTTAAATCCTTTGGGATTAGTTATATACCAATTTATTTACATCCACTTTGTCTATTGTATTATCATGATCTTTTGTCACCCTAGCTTGGTTAATTATTAGTTGGTATTATCATAGCACCAACGTGAGTTGGTTAGATACTAATAGTTTGCTTAGCCATGCAACGAGTGATTCATTCATTTGAGTTGCAAATATAAATTTGACTAAATGATTATGGAACTTTGTATAAAATTGTGTGATGTGTGCTATTACTCATTGATGGCATGTGTTGCACTTAACCAACAGGGTGAGAAAAGATTTAGACTGAGGCAAGTGGATGGAACTGTGTGATGTGATGGTTGTGTGATTGGGAAATATGAATCATGGTAATTTAGTTAGAAATTGGCAGTCTCGTCTTGGTCAATTAAGGACTTAACTTTGTGCGTCATTGAACTAAGCCACAATTATACAACCACATATCTGGTATGGGACGGGTCTAACATAGTAAGCTATGGAGTCTTGATGTTGATTACTCAGACATGTAGTTTAAGCTGTGTGCCAGGGTGGAGGTGTGTTTCTGTCTATGTGACGATTCACATCGATGGATGGTTCGCCGCTTCCAGGTCCAACAGTGTGTGACAGACTAATCATCTGTGTGAGAGTTGGTGTCAGTAGTAAGCACAACGGGAATGTCAATTATTGAGATAAAGTTTCAAAAATATTTTATTATGATTAGTACTAGCTACACTGGTTATATCGTGTGGGTAAAATGTACTACCTTTGCAGAGTGTACATTAATCAATTTTTTCAATAGCGCGTCCCGTGGTCGTGGACATGCTCAGGGATTCAACACGAGGGGTAGATTTTCATAAAATACTTTGGGAAGGGACAACCGTGTGAATTAACTCATATAGCTATGTGAAAGAAAATGCTTAGGCTATGTGTCTTTGTGAAAACAATTGTCAAATTATTATTGTTTATTTATTTTGAATTACACTTTAAATATATTATTTGTATTCAACTGCAAATGCTACTTTATTGCAAAATAGCTATAGAAGCCATTATGTGGTACAACTTGTTGAGTACTTGAGTACTCATTCTTGCTGTAATCATTGAGCTAAAGTGGAGGAATTATCGCCTGCCTTCGAGGAGGAGTTCTACGAGGTTGTTGATCGTTAGGTCTTGTTTTTAGTTGGTTGCTTGTGGCTAGTAGATGGGTTTTTCACTGGAATTGCTTTCGTTCCGCTGCTGCTTTGTGAGAACCCGGGGTATTTAACTTGTAATACTTAACCATCAAGATGGTTCTTGCATTACAAATCAAATATCTCGACTCTCGGTGTATATGTACTTCCCAGAATTGCAGTACACATACTCCATACAAAAATTATGCATCAATTCCATTCAACACATATAATCGAAGCACAACTAAGCAATTCAAAAGACATACAATATAGAGTTATTACAAAAGGGGCCGACCGGCCAAATAACAGCTAAAGAGATAAATAAATAGCGAAAGCAAAAGCCATAAGATGGCAATAAACAAGAGCCAATTAGTGTGCCTTTAACCCACAAGGCAACCAACCGGGCCACCAACCTAGTCGTCAAACCCACCGCACAGCTCACAAAAATGGATCCCTTGGGGATCAGCTTCCTCCTCTACAACATTAGTTAAGCAAAGCAAAATGAGTACAAAAATGTACTCGCAAGACTTACGTGTAGGGTAACAGACTATACATAGCTACATGCAAGCTTATTTAAGTGGAGGAGGCTCTAGACTCATTTTCAGCATAAAGTAAGTTTTCATTTGCAATAACGTAATAGATTTAAAGCAGTTTTACAATCTATTTTTATTTGACAAAAACAGTGAGATACAAGTAAAAAAAAATAACAAGACATCCTGGAAGTGGCTAACCCAATAGCCACCACAACAATAGCATGAATTCCCCATTTATACCACCAACATCAAGTTTTAATTAAATGTTATAGTCTAACTCTTGTAGAGACCAAACCAAGCGTGTCCATAACCTAGGACGAGGCTATTCGAATATTTTATACTCTGCAGGGGTGTACCAATGTACCCACACGCCAGACTGCCTCTTTTGCCTCCGGATAAGTACACTTCCTAAGGTATGCTGGCAAGGCTAAGTCCTACGAGACGTTTTCCAATATTGTGTATTAACTACGAGTCGCCTGTGTGATAACCGCCCAATTCTGCTGGTATCTAAGTATTTCTAAGCATGACACCGTAAAGACAATAAAAGAGCATAATTCAACCACCGGGCTCTAATTCACCGGCGAGATTAATACCTTATGTTTAGTGGCAGGGGATAATAATTTAAGGGCAACCATGCAATAGGAATAACTACCTCTAATCGGGAAAATAAACTTTGACACAAAAGCATGCATACATACAATTTGTAAACAAAGTATTAGACTTTGAAAGTAATGGGATTATTATGATCAAACTGCTTGCCTTGCTGGATTTCTTGCTGCAGAGGATCACTCGCATAATCAATAATTTCGTCAGAACCTATCGAAAGAATTGAAAGCACAATAAGAACGAATAATACCGAAAAGACCCTAAAATTGAAAGTCATCCAAAAATCATGCACAATTCATAGAAGGTAGAGCATGATTTTAAAGGAATTTAGCAACAAGCATCAATTGATTTGGATGTTCTATGCAAAAGTTATGGCAGTTTGAAAGTCAGTTTTCCAGAAAATACAAATAAATAGCTATCTGTTACTGTTCATCCGAATTAAATATTTTGGTGGAAATTTCCAGAGGAGTGGTGTACTTGAAATTTTTATGGTAGGCAGAGCACCAAATGAGATGAACAATGGAATTTGATTCACCTCATTTGGAGCTAAGATTAATTTTCTATGATTTTTCAAAGTTATGAAAGTAGTGCACATGGCATATGTAGAATCAGATTTTCAGTGATAGCAACATGTTCAAAACCTATTTTACACTAAATTACAGTAATATATGAATCCAACAAAATTGAGTATACTCAATTTGGAGGTACAGAGAAATACTTATGCATTTTTGAAGTTAAAACAATTTTAGTGCAACAATAATACTAAACCTAAATTAATTTTTCCAAAAGTAATTTATAGAATAGTAACATGATTTAACCCATTTTTATATTAAAGTACATTTAAAAGGAAACTAACAAAATTTGAATCATCAATTTTGAGCTAAAATGAATTACTTATGCAATTTTGAAGTTGAACCAATTTTCAGTTCATAAATAAAGCATTTCGGATTTCATATAAACATAAAATACTTTTTATACCCAGCCTAACCTAGCCACGGTCACTGACCAGTGGGGCCACGGTCAAACCAAACCCAGTCAGCGCTGGCTCGGTCAAAATGGTCATAGGCCCACACGTCAGTGTCTCAAAGGAGCTTAAAAGTTAAAGAAATGCTTTTACTGTTTTTCCGGGGCCGCATGCCATAGAGATGAAAGAATACTTAAGGGTCAAATGATTCCAATAAGCATTAATTAACCTAATTTGACATAGATTTGCGCTAATCGCGATGCTACAGTGGCTGTCCGAAACGGACACGCGCAGAGGTGCTTTGGCCGTGAGTTTTCCCGGTGAATCGCCGGCGAACCAAAGCACGGCAGCGCGGCCGGGTGGTCAAAATGGAAAGCCCAAGTCATAGCGCACCCAACGGCACCAGTGGCGAAGCCAGCAGTGGCCCGACGAGGTGGCGCGACGAGCTAAGGCGACGGTGGTGCTCGGGCTACAAGCAAATGCATAGAGCGATGGCGCCCGAGGCGATTTAGCGCGTGCATGAGCAAAAGGGAGGCTCAAGGATGCTACTTGAGTGACGCGGAAGGAGAGGGGTGGTCGGAGTTGAGCCGGCGACGAGAGACCGAGGCGGCGGCGGCACTTCACCGAGGAGAGCTCAACCTGAGGACAGAGGAAGGGAAAGGAAGGTAGGGAGTGTATAAGTGCGGTCCACAGATGGTGTACAAGCAGGGAATTGAACCGGGACTCACCGTGCCGTCGTCGGGGAAGAAATGACTCTTGCGGCTGAAAATGGGGAAAAGCACGATCCCGACGATTCCTGTGACCGAAAGTTAAAATTGGTTGAGGGGAAATCATTTGGGTGTTCCAGAGCATGAGATGACGCACAAAGACGGGAGAATGGCTCACCGGGGCGAAATATCACACGACGGCGGCGTCGGGTGCACGCCTCTGACGCCGCCCGAGAAGATTAGCGCGCCTGCCTCCTCGGGCTACACAAGAAGACAAGTGCTCGCATTAGCTCCGATGAGTGAGGCGAGGAATGTAGTCGGAGAGGGACATAAAGGATTGAAGCTCACCCAAGAGAGCAGCTCGAACAAGCATCTCCCTCCTCAGCCACCGAGAGGAGGAATGACCTTCAACGGGCGAGAGCAGGGGTATTATCCTCGGGTTGCAGATGGAGCAGAGGCGGCGTGAACTGGCGAAGCCCCAGGAGTTGCCGATCGGGGCGGTGGATTGACGTCGTTGCTGGGCGCAGACGGAGCAAGGCAGAGCGGCGCGGCCGCGTGGCGCGAGGCTTCTGCGCGGGCGCCAGAGGTGGAAGACGCAGCTGACCGGTGGGGCCCGTGGCATCAGTGACTCAGCGGCGCACGAGAGATCGAGTGAAGAGGGTCAGCGCGGGCCGTTGGATCGAGATCAAATGGTTGACAACGCGCGAGAATTTTCATACCAGCAAGCGGTATCGCGATCGAGCCGCCGATGCACGATCGGACGGTTTACGCGAGGTGCGCGAATGGTTGGACTGAGTCAAGAGGCTCGGTCGAGTTTGACTCAGTCTGAGTCCGAGGAATAGTGATTTCGATTTTGATCTAAAAGGCCGAGAAGATAGGGAATTTTTGAGGTAACTCAAGCTCCAAAAATTCTAAAATTTTTATAGAAGCTTGCTGGATCTGAGGACAACCTTGTATAATTTTTCTAGGATTCATTAACTGCATTGCTCTCTAGAAAATTCACAAGTGGCTGCCCTAGGGGTTTGACCAGAGTTCTAACTGGTTTGACTAGCTCTTTAGAAATAGCAACTAAAATCTGAAAATTATGAAAATTTTCAGAGAGGTTACTAGGATGACCTATAAGCTAGGAAAAATATTTCAAAGGACGATCACAAGATTTGATTAGAAGGTTTTCAAGGATTATTCTTTCATCAATTGAAGCATTGATCTAAGAAAATGGGAAAATTCACGGGGGAAGTTTCCAGAAAATTTGAAATGACATCATGAGGCATCAAAAGTTTTAATTTATCCTCATTTTTATACATTTGAAACACAAACCATTGTTTGGGATGTTACTTGCTTATTTGTTTACTGTCAACCATGTGTGGCTTAATAAGTGTAAACTCGACCATAAGATCACAACCATTATTTGTTTAGTCAAATTACTCGTTTATTCTTATATTCGTCTTGTGTGGAATAATATTAATCTATGTTGACACTGTGTGTACTAGTGTGATCCTCGACTAGTGCATTATACACAGATAGTCCAGAATTACATTTTTGGGTCCCGACAATAGATGTTGCGGTTTCATTTGTCCGCTAGATTTTCGATTCCATTTTATTCTTGACATTATGGCATTCTTTTTTTCCACTTTTGTTTCTTTGAGATATTGAACAAGCTAGGAATTTCGTTCTAGTATATGGAGAATTCCATATTCAATCGGTTGATTGTGTGTTGCCTTGGAAAATTGAGTTGCCAATCCATCTAATTTTGGATATGCAGAGTGGTACAAACAAGCTAGGATATGGTTTACTTATTTATTTCTATTGTATTTTCAGGCAAGGATCTTTACTTAGTTGATTTGATCAATGCCCAACAGCTTGCCCAAAGTGTTATAAATCTAATCAATCTATCTGGATAGTGCATAAAGCTTTATTAGTATCTTGTAACAAAGATGAATGATATTGCACAAAAGTTGACATCGTTATTTAGTGAAATTATCGGAGATTGGGTAATCTCTCATGCTGGCAGATCTTGCAAAGTGTCCTGCTTCCCCTCTTCCATATATTTGGTGCTGAAAAGGCGCTTTTCAGGTACTTGTTAGTTGGTACTTAGTGAGCTTTTTATGTTTTTGGTCCTTTATTGGCTTGAAGCTATTTATAGTCTTGCAACTTGAATCGTAAATATGGACTATTTTGGCAAGTATTCAAAACTATGCTCTTTATGCTTTTGTAATTGTACGATTGCTTCCTCAATTTATACCATGTTGCTCTGAAAACTCGTGGGGCCTTGTGATTCACTCATGTTTTTGTTTCCCATTCGTCATCTAGGAACAAGGGCAGAATGGGTCGAGCTTGGCAAATAAATGTTCCATTGCTTCACGCATTGGCTATAATTTCGGTTAGTTACAGAACTTTGTTTGCAACCTTTACACATACTGAATGCATGTTCTGAATGTTTTCCACATTAGATTTTGGATATCAGAGTTGAATACCTCAATTTTCAGCTAGAAGCTTTATGAACAAGTTGAGGGGAGGCTGCACCACATGAAAATCTTGATGTGATGAAATCGGTCACTGGAGGTGTAACAGATGCACTCTCGGACAATGGTGAGGGTAAGGATACATCTCTTTATCCATTGGTCTCTCAAACTCTTACTTTCGATTGATACATTGTATAGTCACATTTTGCAGGCAATGAGAAGAGTGTCGCATTTGCTAAGAAATTGAAGAAAAAGAAGTCTAAAGCTAAGGGTGATTGTAGAAATGTTGAAGCGACATGGTCAGTTTAAGCTAACTATATAAAAAAAATCAGAATCCTTGCTTGTTGGCAAGAAGAAACAATTCCAGTATGTCCTAGGTTCACTTTGTTACTGACACAATGACACTACATGTTGTATTGGGTTCTAAAGGCGTTTCTTCTATTAGGGAGACAGGAGGGCTGCGCGGGTGGAGAGAGGGAGCACGAGATGGGGAGAGGGAGCATGAGAGAGAGAGAGAGAGAGAGAGAGAGGAGAGGGAAGAAGGGCGGAGTGAGAGTGGGAGGCGGGCGTGGGCGTAGGTACTAGGGTTGTAGGCCGTGCGACGTGATCTAGTGATCTAGGCCATCAGTGCCCTGCTCGCCAATCTAACGGACGCTAAAGAGTGCCATTGAGCGCATACCAATGGGCTGGGAGGACAAACGACCACCAACAAAAATATTTAAGTGGTAGAGATAGTTGATCGATGCTAAATTGTGTTGTGTATAAGGAACATGATGTGCAAGACAACATGGAAGCAATGACGGAGCTTTTTGGCGCAGGAGCAGTCCTTTGGGTAGCAACAAGTGGCTAGCTATTAACAGGCGAGTAGAAAGTGATGATATAGACAGTTCAATGATCCCCGGCAACGGTGGCTTTAGTTTGGTTTTTGGGTTCTAGAACATGTGTAATATAATTCCTTTTTAATCTGTTGTATTGGGTTCTTAAAGAGTTTACTCTCACGCAACAGTGCGATCGTCCTTTCTTCCATGCACGTGGTTGGCCTTTCCCGATCGAGTAGGAACTGCACTCTGGGACATTGGTGCCCTACTCTTCGATCTAATGGACGTCGAAGAGCACCACTGAGCGCATACCAACGAGGTAGGAGGACGGACAACCACCAACTTAAATTTTTAAATAGTAGAGATAGTTGATCGATGCTAAATTGTGTTGTGTATAAGCAACATGATGTACAAGACAACATGGAAGCAATGACAGAGCTTGGTGGTGCAAGAGCAGTCCTTTGGGTAGCAACAAGTGGCTAGCTCTTGAAAGGCGAGTAGAAAGTGATGATGGAGGCAGTTTGATGAGCCCCAGCAACAGTGGCAACGAGGTAGGAGGACGGACAACCACCAACTTAAATTTTTAAATAGTAGAGGTAGTTGATCGATGCTAAATTGTGTTGTGTATAAGCAACATGATGTACAAGACAACATGGAAGCAATGATGAGCTTGGTGGTGCAAGAGCAGTCCTTTGGGTAGCAACAAGTGGCTAGCTCTTGAAAGGCGAGTAGAAAGTGATGATGGAGGCAGTTTGATGAGCCCCAGCAATAGTGGCTTTAGTTTGGTTTTTGGGTTCTAGAACATGTGTAATATAATTCCTTTTTAATCCGTTGTATTGGGTTCTTAAGGAGTTTACCCCTGTGCAGTAGGGCGATTGTCCTTTCTCCCGTGCACATGGTTGGCCTTTCCCGGTCGAGCAGAAACCACACTCTGCACTCCCATCTCCTCCCATTGAAAACCATCTGGCCACGACATTTGTAACAATCGTCACCCCACCTCTCTCTCTCATGTGCAACCTCATCATCGTGTTCTCCTCTAGATCTCAATCCCTTCCTCTCCCCTCGATCTGTGCCATCCCGCCTCTCTCTACGCACAACATGGAGGCATGGCCGCACAACAGATGGTGGAGATCGCCTCGACGAGCACTAGAGGCCAAGGTGGTTTAACTTGCACATGAATTGGATGGTGAAGGCCATGCTAATGAAGGCGGCGACGAGGAGCATGACCTTTGGGCTCCTGAGTTCTGATGGGATACGGGTAGGCTACGCTAGCTAACAATTCAAAAAATCTACCATGTAAACTAGGAAGCAATGCAAATAGAAGATCACAGATCGTTACTACCAAACGCGCAGTGCAGCGGAAGAATAGTTGGAGCAGCCTGGTCCAACAAAGAGCGTGTTGATATAGTGGTCGTAGTCGATCGTCCAATGTTCCCGATGTCGATCGACTCCTCAGCAACCAATCACTTTTCTTAAGAAGTCGTGGATCGTCCTCAAGCGCAATAGCAACCGCAGTAGCGCCTCTACGGTATCCACACGTCTAGGGAAGGAATACCGTACGCTAGTGTGCTAGTACCAAGTCACACGGGAAGTCTCTCTTAAGAAGATGGAGGCTAGAGATTCGGTGGAACAACTCACATGTCTCGTCGCTCTCTCCCAACAACCTCAAGCATCTCCTTATATAGTGCCCGTGACAGATCCTATCCGAATATGTTTGACGAATCGTATTCGTACTGGTTTATTCTAACCCATTAAGTGTGTGACCTGTTAGGTTTATGCGTAATCGGTTATGACTCGGAAACTCCTTTCCGATCATGAGTCGTCGATGGCTCTTAGTAGAACATAACGATTCCCGAATACACACAAATTATATCGGATGAATCTTAATACAAGATGATCTACGACTAGGTCCATATTACTAACGACACTTACTCAGATTCTATACTGACATCACTCATATTTGGTCTCGACCAATTCAGAACTCCTTACGGCCAAGTTTCGACCACTTAGTGATCATGTTCGATCAGCCTACGACTAGCTCGTATCTCGATACGACTAGTCAGTATCTAATTGAACTGAAATACTTTCTCGTGTATTCTTCCTTTGCCTCATGATATCTAGTTGAACTCCAGGTGAGATGTTGTGTCATCCATGGACTGTTCAATACTTTCTCGATCAAGTGTCGGATAACTTTACGTGGTCGAACACTTCGACCACTAGTGGCATGGCCATGCACTTTCTTTATCTAACCACATCGAGAGGCCCAGAGATATCTCTCATGTTATGTTAGGAGGGGCAAATCCCATATCCGATCAGTCACATTCCTCCGCATGTTTCATAGCATACCCGAAAGCTATCTTTATAACTACCCAGTTACAGAGTAGCGTTTGGCAACCCCTAAGTGTACTATTACACATGTAGGAAACCATATTGATCACAGATCTAAGGATTATACATCATTATTGATTGAGACCAACTGACGACACGTAAAATCATAACAATCTCAACAGTATCTCAAAGTGGGTCAATCCAACCGCATGTTCACTACCATGTGTTCACATTATTGATTCGATATCCCTATATCCTTGACCGGTGAAACATGGTCATCAATCAATACATGTGCTGGTCAATAGAGTCACTAGTGTTCTGACCAGTGACATCCGGCTAGGGATTCATTTAGAACGACATCATCATAAGTTAAAAGAGTTTCACCAACGAGTCACATACTCGTTAATCTTTATAACTGATGATTCATTCAAGAAACAAAATAACATTTATTCAATAACACATAAACATAAACGTGATACAATCATCTCTATGATTGCCTCTAGGGCATATCACCAACAAGTCACACACAGAAGAGTTGCGCGAGGAGATTGCGGCGGTGGATGCACCTCGTGAGGATGTCGTGGAAGACCTACTTCGGCTCGTCGTGGGCAAGGGGAGGAAGGGAGGGCTCGCGGGGGACGGGGCGGAGCCCGGCGACAGCGGCGAAAGGGTGGTAGACAGGAGGGCGGGTAGGGAGAGGGAGCGTGAGATGGGGGCGAGGGAGCGTGAGAGAGAGGAGAGGGAGAGAGGGCGGTGTAGGAGTGGGAGGCGGGTGTGGGCGCTAGAGTTGCGGGCCGCACGACAGAATTTGGCCTGTTAGTCTCTGCTCGCTAATCTAACGAACATTGAAGAGCGCTAGTAAACGCATACCACGGGTGGAAGAACTGACCACCACCGACTCAAATTTTCAATTTTCAAGTAGTAGAGAAATTGGAGCATTCAAAAGAATTTCGCCCGAACGCGCAACGCTCCCTTTCCTCTGGAGCCCTGAGCCAAAGCAGCAAAACCCTACCTCCTCCTCTCCCCCTCGCCGCACAAATGTCCGACCGCCGCCGCGACAAGGAGAAGCCCCGCGAGCGCGAGCGCGAAAGGGAGCGCGAGGTCGACCGCCATCGCGACCGGGAGAAGGAGAGGGATCGCGACCGTGAGCGCGAGCGCGACCGAGACCGCCGCCGCGACCGCGACCGCGACCGCGACCGGAAGCGCTCCCGTTCCCGCTCCCCCTCGGCTGACCGGGACCGCTCCCACCGCCGCCACTCCCACTCCCACCGGTCCCACTCCCCTGACGCCGGTCGCCACAAGCGCCGCCGCGACGGGTCCCCCACCGCGGACCACAAGGACGACAAGAAACCCGACCCTCCCGCGGCCCCTAAGGGCGTCGGGGAGGCAGCCGCAGCGGGCGACGGGGACGTGGATGCGGAGGAGCTGGAGATGATGAAGATGATGGGGATCCCCGTCGGGTTCGACTCCACCAAGGGGAAGCACGTCCCCGACGCCGACGTCAGCGGCGTGCGCGTCGTCACCAAGCGCCAGCCTCGGCAGTACATGAACCGCCGGGGTGGGTTCAACCGGCCCCTGCCGCCCGAGTTGAACCGCTGAGGAGGGGAAAGGTTCAGATGTCCTTGCTCTTAGCTGTTGCTACTTTCATTGGTTTGAATTTTGCAATTACTTGCTTCCATATTGTGACTCGATTTGAATTCTACTGAAAAGCATGACCTGAGCTTCGATTATAGAATTTTGTGTTGAATTGTGCTCGGATTTTTTTAGTAAGGAAGTGGATATGTTATGCTGCTTGTTAGGAATTTTGCTAATTAATTGATGATGAACAAGGACTAAAAGCCTACAATATGTTTTACCTAGGGAATATGTGTGCCAAACCGTCAGATATGAATTGTATGTGTGTTGGAGATCTTTACTTTGAAAAAAAAATGGAGTGGCGTGTTAAACTGAGCTACACTGAGTCCATAGACAGGGCTGAGCAGATACTCCTGGCTCCTGAGTGCTTGGACGGCACCATTATGTTAAGGTCTCTTTGCTGTGTTTCGGCTGGTTAGCAATGAGGTGAGCAGGGTCAAGAAATATAGAGCCGTAGAGGATAAACCTCATGGGCATAAACATTGAAGTTAGCACCATAGATGTAATAGAGAGTACGAAACACACTGACACACACAACTTGCTAACTATTTGGTGGTCTTAAAATATTTCCATTTTCTTGCTTGGTGATCTGTTTGATTGAACCCCAAAGTTTCTATATACCTGCAGTAAGACCTCTTATGTTTGTAGACCATTTTGGTTATGTTATTGCCTATTGGTCTGACTGACTGTTTGCTTCAGCTGCCAAATAGTAAGAAACTGGTTTGCTTTCCATAATTCAGCTTCAAAACCATTTTGTTGTTTCTCTATAGTTCAAATCCTACTAATCAGATATATCCTTACTAAAGTGCTTGAGATCCGGTACATGGTGTTCTGTTTTGGCATTTTTCACACTGAACAAGGGCAGAAGGCTATGATAAATTTGCTACACAGGATTACTGACTCTATATGGAAATGAGATGTGCTAAGTGCTAACTAGTCCTGATGGATGTTATTTAAGCATGACAGCATGTTGACGTTTCTAAATCCTTTACACTGAAGCTTATTGTTTTTTTTCCTGAATAGAACTCAGTTTTCGTTAGGTTTTTGTGTTTGGTTATGTTTTTATGATTAGTGCTTTCTTCTAGCAAGTTGCATGGATTGATTCCTGTATACTGCGATGAGATTGTGCAATATGATATCATGCATCAAATGTGTAGAATGTCTTGGGACAACTCCCAATGGGACTGAAATACAGAAACGATAACAATTGTTTGCCTGGTCATTCTATCATAATGATAAAATTGTTCAGATGGAAGTACAGTGTTCTAGAAATCACTAGGTGGGTGGCAGCATGGCGCCTAGGAACCGCCTAGCAAACAGGGGTCAAATGGCAAATTCGTATATCATGAAACACATGGATGCATATGGTAATGTGGGATTTGTGCTAGTACTAGTGATGACACTGCATGTATAAATGAAAGATAGGAAACACATGGATGAAGTTTTACTTATGCACAAATGGAAATGAGATCAAGTAGAGACAGCAACTTCTGCCCCCCTTACCCTTAGGCCCACCTAGGTGCTCCGGCTACCCAGCCGGCCGATTATGGCCAAATCATTATGGTGAAGCCTAGCGCCTAGGGCACCGCCTAGGCCACTTTTTAGAAAACTGTGGACATAACACCTATAGATGGATTTTGCAAAGGTGCTTTTATTGTTTATAAATTTGTGGTACTCAAACAGATTGATTTTGTAAATGGATTTTGCAACGGTGCTTTTATCATGGGGATAATGTGGTTTCAGATTGTCATAATTTTCCTACTTTGGACTTTTGCTTCTAGCTAAGATATGTAGGACTATTGACAAATCATACTCATAGAGATTAGCTCAATCTTAGAAAATTGTTGAACTCTAACTAATAGTTTATAGTTGTCAGATATAAGATATTTCTGTCTTATGTGGCTTTTCTGATGCAATTTATTCATGATCAAAATTTTTTTTGCCATAAATATTTTCCACATGCCCCATGACCTTGGAAATTTTATCATCGAAATACTTTCCCCCCACGTTTTTGTTGCAGAAGGGCAAGTGTTGCGATTTCTTAGTTTGGCTTTGGAAAGTTACTGGGCTTAAGTGGTTTTGGCAGCTAACTTATTAGTAACTAGTTGCACAAGACCATTAATAATAATCAGTGATCTTGTGGCCTTTTAGTACCGGGTAGTTTGCTAGTTGCTTGCTCTGTTTCTGGTTAGCTACTAAAAAAAAGTTATATTGTTCCGCAGGATGATGCATCAATGCAAGATATTCTGATGTTGGGTTGCACTGGACTGCTGGACTTTGTTGGTGGACATAGTAGGCGATGAGTTGCTACTGAACATGTATAACCTTGATGGCTAGTTACTATGCAAAACTTTGTAGACTATGAGATCTTGTTCACCCTCGTCCTGTTTTCATCATTTGCTCTGTCGACATTCCAGGAAAACAGAAATTGGTGGCATATTTTGAAACTATGGGTTTACATCTTTACATGATGTTTCTGCATATAATTTGGTGAGCCCCAAGCAATGCTTGTGTATTCATGTACTTGCAGATTTCCTATGCTTACATTTGTGTTTGTTTCTAAGTAATTTTTCAGGTATGCACCACATGGATTACCAAGTGAAACAGCTTTTGCTTTTAGTTGTATACTGTGGAATGAAATTTTCGGTGATGATTGCAAATGTTGCTGCAGCACTACCTTACCTATTATATACTCATAAGACAAGTGGACAACTCTAGTAACAATTTAAGGGTATGTTTGGGATAGCTTTGGTTTTGACTTTTCACTAGGAAAAGTCGGAAGTTGTTCTAAACGGGTGGCTTTCAATAGTTGCTTTTGGAAAAGCTGGAAGCAGACCACAACGTGAAGTTGGAAGTGGGAAGCGGCCTAGGGTAGCTTCTCACAGCTTCGGTGGGTTGGGTTTCTGACTTTGCCCCTATAGTTGGAGAAAATTACTTCTTTCATACCACGTATAAAATCCCACACCCCACTCCTCTCACTCACATTCACTACCCTCACTTCCATTCCCCACTAGCACACCTCTCGCACTCGGACTCCAGCGATGGTGCCACCGCTCTGGCCATCCTCCTCTTTTGCCACCGCCTTGCCCTCCCTCCCCCTCCCTCGACGACGCCTTGACCTACTTCCTCCCTTGGTGTTGCCACTCCATCCCTTTGCACTGTTGCCTTGGCCTCCCTTCTCTCTTGTCGTCACCTCGATCTCCTTCCTCATTGTTGCCCCAACCTTCGCCCCTTGCTTGATGTCGCTTGTGGCCTCGTTGTCGTCAACCTTCATTTACCTTTTTTTTTTGTTATTATGTGCAAATTGTCGTTAAGATTCCAATTTTCAGTGTAAAATACTAATAGACTGTCGGACCCGGATTTAGCCAATCTAGAATCCTCTGTGAATCCACTGCACTATTCTTTGGATCAGTAGATAGTGTTCACAGTTACATCACTGAATCATATCATGCAGGACGTAAACCGTACCATACATTAATTACAAAACATCAGAGTTCACATAGACCGTGATCAGGTCGAGTTTACAATACGACCGATCGGGCCAAATGGATATATTACATAAAAGCGAAGCGTAGCGAAAGCAAAATAAGAAGTCACATCTTACCACAAGTAAGGGGTAACTCAGGTCTGGTCGATATTACCCAAAGACTTGGATAATATTGTGTGCGCAAGCATCGACTTTAGCTAGACTAGGGTGTGACTTAGACTACTAGAGACTAATCTAATCTCCACTGCCTTCCCGGCTATCAACTCGGATCATCGTAGTATGCGTAGTGTCTTTGGTCCATGACTTCGAGGATTTGGGGAGAGCGGCGTGAGCATAAGCAACAAGGTTTCACGAGCCAATCATGAGCCAACACAAAGAATGCAATAATTATACATGCAAGATTTAACAAGGATTGCTTGAGTTCTTTTATTTGCCAAAAGCAACATTTTTAATTACAATAATTAGAATCTCCTATGACTTAGCATTTTAACCAAACCGTATTTTATCAAAGAGAGTAAAAGTGTGCAATATTTATAACGGTACATGTTATATCCACCTTATGCTTAATTTTGATTAGGGTTACATCCACCTTATTAACAACACTGGGGTACATCCACCCAGAAAAAAAAAATCCAAAATCAGGGTTACATCCGTCTGACGAGTTTTTCATCTCACTCACAAAGGTTTATAAAATAGAGCTAACTCGAGCAAGTTCCCATGCCTGCCTTTGACCCTAGGTACGGCTGTTCGAACAATTTATACTTTGCAGAGGCTATACACTTTACCCACAATAGGTAATCATCTTGTTGTGCTCCACACGTTTCCGTAGATATGTGAGTCAAAGAGATCATCACAAGACCTTTATAATGCATCCCCTAGTGTAAGTTACACCCGCTAAGGTTTTATCTAAGGGTGGTTACATCTACCACACCCAGACCCCCTCTTACGCCACACGGTGGCTTACACCAGTGACACGACCCGTGTCCACGACAGCTTAAAACCAACGACACGACTCGTGGGTCACTCCAATGGTGCAACTAGCACGGGTGGATACAAATTATTTAACCAGGTCGACACCATTATAGACTTGTGGTTGTATTGTTTTACATTGGTAGGTCATCACAGGATTAAGTCTTTAAAGTTATCTGGGCGGTATATACCACATACCATCATTTCTCGTGCTACGGTAGCACCAACCAACATACCATCCGCCCAGATGTGGTATGTGAGACCCCGGGGTATTTAGCTTGTAATGCTTAGTCTTCCAATTAACCCTAGCATCACAAACAAAATATCCCGTGCCTCGGAAAAATATATACCTCCCAGAAGTGCGGTACACACACCCTTTTACAAAATCATGCATCAATTCCATACAAGCACAGAACCAAAGTAAGAACTTAACTAAACAAAAGACATACACAATAGAGTTATTATAACAAGGGCCAACCGGCCACAAAAGCTAAAGAACTTAAATAAACAGCGGAAGCAAAAGCCATAAGATGGCGATAAACAAAAGCCCACCGGTTTGCCATTACCCCACAAGGCAAACTGACCGGGCCGCCAGCTAGTCGTCAAAGGCGAAGTCCGTCTCACAAAAGTCAATCCCTTGGGGATCAACCTCCTCTGCAACAATTAAGCAATGCAGATGAGTACAAAAATGTACTCGAAAGACTTACGTGTAGTGTAACAGCCTATACATAGCTACATGCAAGCTTATTCAATGGAGAAGGCTCTAGGTTCATTTTCAAAGATAAAGCAAGTTTTCATTTGCAATAATGTAGTACATTTAAAGCAATTTTTTGCAATCTGTTTTTAATGTTCAAATAACAGCGAGTAACAATAGATAAATGACAACAACAACCTAGAAGTGACTAACCCAATTAAGCACACTACCTTTGGTATGTCGGCACGGCTAAGTCCTACGAGACATTTCCAATGGATTGTGCTAATTAAGAGCCATACGTATAGGGGTTAACCCTTAGTGAAATACCTCCCCGGCTCTCACCAAGGACCCATACAAAGAGTAGAATACATCGGCCCAGCTCAAGCCGTTGCGGATGCTCCCCTCCTTTCCTATGTTGCATATATCCATATATACAACCCACCATGCGACTCATTAATTAACACCCCCAAAGTACTTAGTCAAGAGAGGTTCCATATCCCCCTCGTGTGGTTAGCACGCAATAATCTCTTGGCTTAGTGACACAAGTAACTCGGTCCTTGTGGACTTAGGCACCATTCCAATCACACCCAACGGATCACACCATCATCCATTGTGCCCAAGTCGATAACAATTTGTTTTCAGTTTTGACTTTACAAATTAACAAAACACAAAGTGTTGGACATAATGGAATAATAATAAGATTTGTGTGATCAAGATCATTGACTAAGTCGATGACCGCCCAATTCTACCGGTAGCTAAGCATTTCTAAGCATGACACCGTAAAGACAATAAAAGAGCATAATTCAATCACCGGGCTCTAATTCACCGGCGAGATTAATAACTTATGGTTAGTGGTAGGGGATAACAATTTAAGGGCAACCATGCAATAGGAATAGCTACCTCTAATCGGGAAAATTAACTTTGACACAAAAGCATGCATACATATAATTTGTAAACAAAGTATTAGACTTTAAAAATAATGGGATTGATATGATCAAACTGCTTGCCTTGCTGGAGATAAATTTTTTGCTGCAGAGGATCACTCTCGTATTCAATATAATCATCGGAACCTATCGAAAGAATCGAGAAGCACAAATAAGAACGAATAACACCGAGAATACTAAAAAAATTCAAAGTCATCCAAAAATCATGAAAAAATCACATAAAGTAGATCATGATTTTAGATGAATTTAGGTGAAAGAATTATTCCGTTTAGATTTAGTATGCGAGAGTTATAGTAGTTTGAAACTCAGATTTCGGAAAAATCAAACTAATTTTCATCTCATTCATCGTTCACCAAAATTAAATGTTTTAGTGAAAATTTCCAAAGAGGTGGTGCATATGAAAATTTTAGTGTAGACCGAGTACCACATGAGATGAACAATGGAATTTGATTCACCTCATTTGGAGCTAAGATGATTTTTCTATGATTTTTCAAAGTCATGAAAGTGGTGCACAAATCATAAGTAAAAATAAAATTTTCAGAGGTAGTAACAAGCTCAAAACATATTCTATATTAAAGTTCAATAACAGAGGAATCCAACAAAATTGATTTCACTCAATTTGGAGTTACAGAGAAACACTTATGCATTTTTGAAGTTACATCAATTTTTAGTACAACAATAATACTAAACCTAAAGTAATTTTGCCAAAAGAGATTTCTGAAACAGTAACATGGTTCAACCCATTTTTATATTAAAGTACATTTAAAAAGGGAGCTAACAAAATTTGAATCAAAAAGTTTGGAGTTTTTATGATTTAGTTATGAATTTTCAAAGTTTAACAGCAATTTATAGTGTAAAAATAATTCATTTTTAGATCACTTTCCACAAAATAAATTTTCTGTGACAGTGAGAAGGTTCAAACCTATTTTAAAATAAATTTCATTTAAAATTAAAATTATCAAAATTGGTTTCACTGTTTTTGAAGTTAAAAATAATTAGTTATGCATTTTAGAAGTTATTCAGGTTATTAGGTGTGTAAATAAACCGATTTCAGATTTTACATAAACATACAATACTTTTTATACTCAGCCTAACCTAGCCACGGTCATTCGACGACTGGGTTATGATCAAAGTTTGACTGGTCAAATTTGACTCAAATTTCGAGCGAAGGTGACGCGAAAGCGCATTTTGCAAACTACGCCTTCCAAGTCTAAAAACAAGTTTCTGTTTTAAGTGCATAGGAAGTACATTTTGCTTAAAAGAAAATGTACTTCACAACTTACTCAATCCCTTAACCAGATACAAGGGCCCACTCGTCAGCGGAACATTACATCGGATCTACACAGAAATCCGTGCTTAAGACAGCAATTAACTCCTAATGATTTGCTACAGATTCATCGGCTATCCGACAACGGTTGCCGTTCGGCGCGAAGTTATTTGGCGCCTCGTCGGCGAAGGAGAGCTCTTCGCGCCGTCCAGGACGAAAATGGAACACCGACGCTTATCGCAAGACCAGAGACACCGGTGGTGAGGTTTGAGGTGACTGACGCGATGGCGCGACGAAAGCGGCGCAGAGGAGAGCTTACGGGAAATACGGCAATGCTTCCCGTGATCTCATGCACGCACGACCATTAGGGGGGCTCCAGAAACTCACCGCGATGACCCGGAGGTGGGGAGGTTGCCGAAGGAGAGCTGTCGGCGAAGGACCGTGACGGCGACGGCGCTTCACAGAGGGCAGCTCAACCGGAGCAAAATGGAACGGAACTGGAGATAGGAGGAGTATCAGAGGGGTCCACAGATGGTGTACAAGCAAGGAATTGAACTGGGACTCACCGTGCCGTTGTTGGGGAAAAAATGGCTCATGCGGCCGAAAATGGGGAAAAGCTCGATTCCGACAATTCCTGTGATCGAAAGTTAAAATTGGTCGAGGGAAATCATTTGGGTGTTCGAGAGCATGAGATGGCGCACTTAGATGGGAGAATGGCTCACCGGGGCGAAGGTTGACACGGCGGCGGCGTCGGGTACACACTCTGGACGCGCTCTGGAGAAGATGGGGGCGCTCCTTGTGTTTTAGGGCCTACACACAAAGACAAGGGCTCAAACCGGCGCACAAAGGGGCGGTGAAGGAAGAGGAAGTAGGGGGAACCACGCGGAGGGAGCTCACCCTAGAGGGGGTTGAGTTCTTGCCTCCTTTCCCTCGGTCACCGAGAGGGAAAGTGAAGGATTACGAGAGAACAAGGGCGGGTTATAGCGCTCCAACGGCAGGAAGGGAAGCGGCGTCATCGGGCGAGTCCCCTGGTTGGGCCGCGGGGGCGGTGGATTGACGGTGTGACCTGGCGAAGACGGAGAGGCGCAGACGGCGCAGGTGGCGAAGCGCTGCGTGAGTCCACGCGAGGAGGAAGACGACCTCGACGACGCTGTGGGGCCGTGGCGCCGATTGTGAGTGAAGGGGTGCGGTGTGAGTTGGTCTAGCCGAGGCAAGAGTTGCGGGTCGGAACAGAGTTGGGCTCGGTCGGTTCAAATAAGACCACACGATGACGAATGGATGGCCCAGATCAAAGGGTCTTTGCCGGTTTGGTCCAAACGGTGCGAGATCTCGCCCGTTGAAAATAAATCAGATGGTCCAAAAATGGCTGGTGCAGCTAGTTGGTTCGGTCAGGTCGCTTGGCTCGGGTCGGTTTAATAGGGTTTGGCTCGGGCGGATGAACAAAGATCGAGCCCGAGGTTTAAAACCGATTTGACCAAAGTCCAACAGATTTGACCGAGGCTTTAAAAATAGAAAAAAATTCTATAAATTCTGAAATAATTCAGAGGGCTTCTGGGATGACCTAATTCCCCAAAAAAATTGAAAACCTACTGTTCATGATTTAATTTATGTAATTTAAATTCAAACTTGGAATAGGTCTTTAATTTGAGTTTGAATTTTATGTGGGTTGAGTTAGGTTGCAAAATTTTGGGAGAAATTATATTTATTCATTATAATTGTTATAGTATTTGAATAAATTAATTCCAGATGATAATCAAAAGTTTTTGTTCTGGTTTTCTTTTGGAACTCCGATTTGAGTTGTATGTTTTCTTTGATTTCGAAAATTTCAAATGCAACAATTTATGCACATGCTCCAGAAAAACCAAAGTATGTTCAAAAGTTTTAATTTCTCCTTATTTTTATACATTTGAAATACAAACCCAGTGCAATAAATGATGCAAAAGATTCAAAAAAACATGCTTGTTAATGAGATGCATGCTAATTATCATTTATTAATTTGGGGATGTTACATGGTAACAACAAGTTATTATGATTTTGAGAATCATAAACTAGGTTATCTCATAAATACCAGTCATTTTCCTCCAATGACTGCCCCAAAACAAAGTTCATGATTTAAAAGAAGATGATTAGGGCAATTGATGCCTTGATACTTAAGCAAGACTAGCGTGGCGCTTAAGTACAACCTATAGCTAGTAAAGTTACCACTTAATTATTTAGGGTGACAAGGATCATGTGATTCAAATGCCAGAGATGGTATATTAATATTAAAATATCAAGTTGGCATGTAACTACCTTAAAGTTTAACATACATTTGTATAAGGAATTAAGCATGCAATTTGATAATTTAAATAAATATAGATTTGCACAAATGTACGTTTAATATGATCAAAATGTTGACTCACCTGGTTCAAAAGCACTTGTCTTGGAAGTCTTGTGCTTGCTCAAACGAGGGCTCTTCTGCGTCTTCAAACTCTACTTGGATGATCGCGCCAGAAAAAGAACAAACATAGGAGCAAAGCAAATAAATACAAAAGAAAATTCAAATAGACTCTAAATTGAACAAATTCACGCCAATGTAAAAGATCTTGAATTTAGAAAATTTTAGAAACAAGAATCGATTGATTCGGAGTTTGTACAGAAGAGAACAAATGTTCGGAAGTTTGATTTTTCACATGAAATGATGAAAATTCTGAACATGAACTATTCCAGAATATACTGTTCTTGTACTTTGCAATGCAAAGACAATTGAGTGACAACTATAGCCCACTTGCAAGTGAGACAACAGAGAGAAAGAGAGAAAAGAAGGAAGTCAATGACATGTGGACCCAATTGTCATTTTCTCAAAGAAGGAATCAAAGAGAGCTCCAAACAGAAAGAAACAGAGGAACTCTGGGCACATGAAGAGCAACGGTGGTGCCGGCGAGTGGTGGTGCGGGGGTTAGCGGCAACCGGCAAAATGGAACCCCGTGGGGATGGGGGTCCCACGGGTGGTGGCGGCAGCGGCACCGGAGAAGGTCTGGCATGGCGGTGGCAGCACATGCGGCAGCGGCGGGTGCACGGGCGCGCTGTGGAGGCGGTGGTGTGGTGGTGCAAGGATTTGGCAAAGATATGCGGACGCGGCAGCAGCGACCACGGGAAGGTGCAGTCTGAGGTCGAACGGGGAGACCGGAGGTGGTTAGAAGAGACATGACAATGACGGTTGGCGGCAGGGAAGATGGAGTGACATCAGCGGCATACTCTGGCAATGGGAAAAATGAAATTGAGGTGGGGATGAGAAGTATATTACCAGGAACACATGGTGACACGGTCAATTTGGTCGGAGGACACGGGTGAAGGAGATTGGGCGATGGAGGACTTTCGGCCGGCAATGGGAAGAAGGGAACGACGGTGAGCTCCTGCGGGCCAATAGGGAAAATAGGTGAGGGGAAAAGATCCTTATGCTCGGAACACACGATGACGTGGTGGCACGGCTTATAAAGTGGGGAGGTGAAGTGGCGGCTGAGGCACCATGATGGTCGCACGGCGCGGTGCGCATGGCGTGGCGAGAAGGGAGGGGGATGGCGGAGCCGGCGGGGTGTAGCGAGTTTGCGAGAGAGGGGTGAGAGATGTGGTACGCCCAACGATATTAGTGGGATTCGCGGCACGCGGCATGGCGCGCGCGCGAGCAGCAGAGCGGATCTGAAGTGAGTGTGCTGGCAGAGAGATGGGGGAGCCAGGGGTCCGCATGGCGAGATGCACATGGCGCCTTGACGCGGGCGCAACAGTATGCAGTATGGCGGAGGCGGCGATGAGCGGAACATGATGGGAGCACGCCTGGCGCACGCAGCAGCAATGCAGTCAAGATTCCAAAGATGGCCTGGGCTAGGCTAGAGAAGGCGGGGGTGGGCAAGGCTGAGCCCAAGGGAGTTAGGAGAAAAGAGATTTTGAAAATTTGGGCAAGAACGAGTTCAAGATTTGAATTTGAATTGAACTTGAACTTCACTCCAAAAAGGTTCAAAATGGGATGTTACTAGGGATGACAATCGGACGCGGCGGGTACGGGTAGTGCTCGCCCATACCCATGCCCGCGACACCGATTTCCCCCCACGGGCATGCCCACGAAGGACGACGGGCGAAGAACCTCGCCCATGCCCGTTGCCCGCGGGCATGCCTATTTACCTGCGAACAATGCACCGCTGCCCACAGGTACCCATCACCCGCGAGCATGCTTGTCACACATAAAAAATGAACACATCAAGTTCATCACAATTCACACAACACATCAAGTTCATCACAATTCACACATCCACAGTGCATCACACATTCAACAACTAATCAAATTCATCACAATTCACACATCCACGGTGCATCACACATTCAACAACTAATCAAGTTCATCACAATTCACACATCAAGTTCGCCAAGACAACAACTTATGTACTCGAACACCACAGAAAATTGATCTAGAGCCTTGTTGTTTTAACATTTATGCAACTAATGTACTTGAACACCATAGAAAATTGAATCAGTACAAGGCTACAAGCCCTTCTTTTCTTTTCTGATTCGTTCATCGAACAATCCATGATCTTGCATTGCACGGGACAACATAATTCTTACTGACCGATTCACAAAATGCTTTGGGATTGGATCTAATATCTGCATACTTGAAATTAGTACAAGGCTACCCCAGGCAGGAGGAGGCGATTGATTCACAAATCAAGAAAACTCACCAAGGAAATTCACTGAGCGGGAGGAGGCGACCGGGTAGAGGAACTTCACTGAGCGGGAGGAGGCGGCGGCCGGGAGGATCTAGATCTGGAGGTGGTGGCACGGCCGGGTGTGAGGAGGCGCTCCTTCGCATGTTGGGGCAAGGATCAGGGACAAGGAGGAGGCGACCGGGCAGAGGAACTTCACCGAGCGGGAGGAGGTGGCCGGGCGGAGGAACTTCATCGAGCGGGAGGAGGCGGCCGGGCAGGAGGAGGTGGCGGTCGGGAGGATCTGGATCTGGAGGTGGCGCAATGGTAAGGAGGCGCCTTCATTGTTGGGGCAAGGATCGGGGACGGGGAGTGACAAGTGACTCACTGGGAGGGGCTGGACTCTAGAGTGCGCTGGCGAGTCGTGACCGATCGAGAGGGCCTAGAGGCAGTGGGAGAGTGAGGGAGCCAGTGAGATAGCAGAAATGGGAAGTGGTGTGGTCTTGTGTGGTCGTGTGGATGCTAGTGGCGCAAAAGATGTGGGCGGACAGGGGAATGGGGTTAAGGAGTGCGACGCTGATTTGGGGTTGGGTCGGGGTAACGAGTGATGGACGAGTGGAGTGATGAGATGGATAGCCCATCTATTAGCGTGGATTGACGGGTAAACGGGCGCAATGGGCGCGGGTAGAGCTCACCCATACCCGCGCTCGTTTACCCGATGGGCAGAGAATTGCCCCCATTTCCATGCCTGTGGGTAAAGAAAGCCTCCCATACCCGGCTCCATTAGGGTAATTGCCCACGAGCACGCGGGTAATCGAGCACAATTGTCATCTCTAGATGTTACACAGACGAACATTTTATATTGAACCATTGTTCATTTAGCTAATTAGATAGGTAGGCTGACTATTATAAATATATGATGTATGACAGCTGATTGCAAAAGGAACTTTACTTCAGAGGTGTTTGGTTTGGCCATTTTATTCTGCAATCCGGGGCTAAGTGACAGAAATTTCAATTTGTGCAATCCTTACGGTGTTCTAATGATGCAATGCAAAGGGGCGAGGATAAGCCATGTTGCTACTGTCCTTCTATGAATCGGGGATGGGTACTCTTATTATTGCATTAGTGTGATTTGCTGCTTAATTTCATATGATAGTGTTTTTGATAGATTTCAGTGATAACTAATATGCACGAAATTTCAAAGCAAGATCCTATATATATAACATTTTGTATTTAATACTTGACATTTGAGACTTTAGTATGTTTAATGCTTAAATTTACATTTCTACATGCAAAAAAATAAATCAAATCTACTCATAATGTCATTCAAATGGAATCAAACAGGCTATCATTTGTCTCAGGAACATTCTAGACATTTTTTTCAACTTAGAACAGCTAATCAGTATAACTAAAAACTAAGTTGCTAAACACCAAATGTCTTAAGCTTAATCGTTCAATCCTTCAACTATACAACCTAGTCGGGATGTAGCTTTTAAAAAAAGTTATAACCATGCCAAACATGCCTGAAGGACGTGTTTAGTCAGAAGCCGAAAATTGTCCGTGGAGCTCCCCCCGGCAGGCTCCCTCCTCCACCGGCGTCCTCCTCCCCGTCATGGCCTAGATCCTAGATCCAGACCTGGATCTGGATCTCCCCGGCTACCTCCTCCCCAGCGGCCACCTCCTCGGGTGCAAGCTCACCGACGACATCATCATCGCCTACATCGAGTAGGTAGGCCTTCGCTTGCTTCTTGGTTTCTTGGCGCCGTGCATGGCCTCGCTGGAGCGAGAAAGGGGCAGCCTTTTTGATTCGATGTCTTGATTTGTTTTTAATCTCTGGGGATGTGGAACGGGCCTACGCGGCCGGCGGCCCTCGAGGGGCTGACGGGTGCCGACCGCACAGGGCTCATCTCCGAGGTGTTCGCCGTGCTCGCCGACATGGACTGTAGCGTTGTGGAGGAGGGAGCCAGGGGAGGAGGGAGCCGTGACCGCGAGCGCGAGCGCGTCCCCGATCCCGGTCGTGTCCGTCTAGAGCTGGGCGGAGCGCGGGTACTCAGTGGTCACCGTGCAGTGCCGCGACCGCCCAAGCTGCTCTTGGTTGTCGTCTGCACGCTGACCGACATGGAGTACGTCGTCTTCCATGGCACCATCGACACCAACGGCGACCAAGCGTACCAGGAATTCTACATTCGGCACGCTGATGGGAGCCCCATCAGCTCCGAGGCCTAGAGGCAGAGAGTGAGCCAATGCCTCCAATACGCCATTGAACGGAGATCATTCGAGGTACTAAGATGCTAGCTAATTCAATGCAATTTTTGGCACTAGAAGAAAGTCCTTTGCAATCAGGGATGCTAGTGTTCGGTTTCTTCCTTTCCAGGGTGTGAGATTGGAGCTGTGCACGCCAGACCGGCCGGGAGTGCTGTCTGATGTCACCCGGACGTTACGGGAGAACAGATTGCTCGTTGCGCAGTCTGAGGTGTCGACGAAGGCTGACATGGCCTCCAATGTTTTCTATGTGACTGATGCGGCTGGTCAGGCTGTCGATCACAGCGCCATTGATGCCGTGAGGGAGAGGGTTGGCATGGACTGCCTTGTCGTCAAGGAGGAGCACCGGCCGCAGCTCTACCAGAAGGCCGGGCCGGGTGATCGCGATGATGACAACGGCGGAAGCATTGGGCTGTTCTACCTGGGCAACCTTATGAAGAGAAACCTGTACAACCTGGGCCTGATCAAATCTTTCTCATAAGGCAGAAACCAAACAACCAAGAAGCACACAACAATTCAGTCAGCCATTCTGTTCTTGATAGCTGTGACAATACACATGGAGGCACCCTGATTGCTTCAGCTGTTCCACAATCTATTCCATGACATGCTGATGTACATAGAAGATTCTGAGGGACAAGATGAAGGTGCAAAAGTGATGTATACTCCTGCGTTAAGGTCATCCAGCCAGCCTGAAAGGGCAGACATGCCTCATTCGGATCAAGAAAAGGAGCTGCTAGCTAGAATGGTGGTGAGGTGAAACAAAGGAGAAGATCCATGAAAGCCAGGACTGCACAAGGAGGAACAAAATGATAAAACCTAGCAGTAGAAAGTGCAGCTATGTACATAGAGAATTTGATGCGGTTTAGTAGTAGTTAGTGTGTGTAGTGAGTGCATTCATGATGGTTTGACACAATGGATTATGGAGCAAGGACGATTTGTTCTCTCTTCTCTGTAACTGTACTGCTGCTGCCTTCTTTGGCGAAAAAATTATTTGGGTTCGTTAGCTTTGTTTCTTTTTGTCTGCCTTGTGCTTTGCTGTTGCTGATGTGCTGCATCGCACACCCTAGTATCCAGCCCAAATCTGGTTACACTTTACCATTTAATTTAGGTGCTGAAATGGCGCTTTGTTCATTTGGTGTAGCTTGCAAGGGAAACAAAATGCTTGACTTTGGGCCTGTGGAGAGTAATTGGTAATCACAGCAAGAGCCTATGGAGGCAAGCTGCTGCCGCATTGTCCTTTTCCTTTTCCTTCCGTGTAAGAGTAAATTTCACATGACCCTAGGTATTGGAACCACGATATTCCTAGTTTGAAGAAATTGAGGTTGAGTTTTTCCCTTGGAAGTTTTCTCGTCGATTTGCAATTTTTTTTGGTGCTAATATGATGGTTTTCCATCCAGTGATCCCGTAATTATAAAAGAGCAAAAATAGAACTCGAGTTTTGCTGTACAAAAAAGAGTGAACTGTATCTTTCTTTACAATTGATTCATGTACAGAAGGCTTAAAATTCCATTACATGTTTTGCATTTATCGCAAAGGCGCAATATAGCACACACATCCTTCTCAGATGCAACCGCTTTCACTGTTTGACACCCTTCAATTCTTGGAAGATCATTCTCCTCTGAAGAAGCAAATGATGTGCCACCTCTTGATAGCTCTCCCCAGGTGGAACTTCACAGGCAAGCACCCTTCAAAACCATCCGACTGCGAGCTAGGATCCATCCGGCTCTTCAGCCTCCGTCGCTGCCGCCGGCCGTCTCGATCGGCCAGCCGCGCGCTCTGCATCGCCGGCGACGGGCACAGCGGCGGGACGACGTCCACCCTCGGCGGGCTCTTGGGCTTCCCCGGCTCGTCCTCCCACTCGAAGGGGACCCTCCCGGTCGCCGCGCAGTACACTCTCATGGACTGCCCCAGCTCGTCGCTGCCGGAGCAACGCAGGAGACCAGACGGCGAGGTGGCCTCCTCCATGGCTTTCGTCTCCGGTCTCTGATGTTCCATCTGGCAATGCAAGTGCTGCTTAGGACAACGGAACACAAGAGGTCAGAGTTTATGTAGAGCAGGGGTCATTGTCTCGTTGATGTGCATGCTAAGATTGCTTTTCCAAGTCAAATGCTTTGGGTTACGGGATGCTTTTGTGTATTGATTTGATGTCAAAGGAAGCTAGCTTTTTTCACGCTTTGGTTTGAAGATCACGGTGAGGAATTTTAGTAACCCTGGCCGGCGGTGTGATGGCAGTAACCGTTGTGTGAAGCATGGGAGGAGTGGCGGCCACAGGGGGTGGCTTTGGTTACTTGGCCATTTTTTAGGAAACAAACATGTCTTGTGAGGTTTAGAAAATGCGGCTTGTTGCAGGTAATCCGTAATCAGGTAGGTCTCGAAGGGAACAGGGGAGAGAAACTGTAGCCAAGAGGATTGGCTTGGATTGGAGAGCCTCCGCAATCCTATGGTTGATGTACATGAAACGAAAGAGAGAACGATAGTCAACAGGTCTCCAATAGGTTCCGAGTTCCGACAGACAACCATCGGCTCCATATGTGACGAAAATTCCGGACATTGCTTCACATACGATGCTTTCGAGTCCTCAAGCTGCTCGACAGCACAAAGACCGCGGGCCGCCACGAGCACCAAACAGGGCGCTGCAGCTGACGGATATCGTGCCGGCCGACCTGGACGAGGATCTGTGGCCCAAGCACGTCCAGTTCTACGATTTTTTTTAAAAAAAATAATTTATTTTTATTAGAAATTACAAATTTATACGTGCAACCTTTTTTTTAACAAAATTATCGTCGTCGCCTAACGCTTAAGCGATCGAGCTGCGATCGCCGAACCGTTCGGCATTATCATGGCGCCGAACCGTTGGCGGCATTATTTGATCGCCAACAGTTAGGCGATAGGTTCTATAGCCGAACCGCAAGCGACAGAGCGTTCGATCGCCGAACCGTCGGATGACTGGATAGCTTATATAAGGACCCAGCGTGTCCCGTCCGAGCGATGAGAGAGAGAAAAAGAGAGTGAGCGTGAGGAGGAGAAGAAAGAGAGGAGAGGAGAGGAAAAAAGAGAGGGAGAAAAGAAGAGGAGAGGAGAGGGAGAAGAAGAAGAGGAGGAAAGATTCATTTGTGAGGTAAGTTTTTTTTATAGTGTATTCTTTTTAGTAAGTAAATAGTTTATGTAGTTAAAATGGTAGTATAAGTAGCACTTGTAGGAAATTTTAGTTAGAGAAAAAAGTAGAAAATCGAAATGTTGTTAATTTGTATGTAAGTAGCAGCGATAGAAACTTTAGTTAGAGAAAAAATAGTCTGTGAGGGAGTATTAGTGCTGTTTGTGAGAAGTATTGTAGTTGTGTTGGTGCATGCGTGACCGACTATTATTGGGTGAATAATGCGTGACCGAGCGCATGTGGAGGATGAATTATTTGTATGAGCTAATTAGTAGATGTTAATTAGTATGAACTAATTGACTTAGGTAATTGGTATAGTTTTGTAGAAGACTGGAATGCCACTTGTAGCATTTCAGATTGCAAGTTAGCGTCAGAATCGGATAATGCCTGCTATGGAATAGCTCGGTTTTGAGGTTGAATCTAAATATTGTACTGCACGTTCATTGTGGCCTCTGCCTTAGAGAATGAATGACGTCTTGATCATGCTGTAGTGTGGTTGTTGACGATAGGCGAAGGGCCTTACAAATGTAAATTACAATGTAGGAGTACTTGCATGTTGTGTGTTGCGATCTGACTAGTTGCAATATTGAAAATATTTGCAAGCATACAATAAGTCATGTCTGTACCTACTACGTTGAAAGTGCATTACAGTGTTGGCACTGTTTGTGAAGGTCCATGCGGTGTTGACTTGAGCAGTTTTTGGCAAGCCACTCTAGTACACCCGGATGGCGAGAATGCACGAATCGCAGATGTGATGCACTGGCTCACCTGCAGCTTCTCCTTGGACCCTGTGGTGTGCAGCGTCGTCATACAAGGGCTTTAGAGCCGGTCTCCCATGAACATCAGATGGGAGTTGAGAAGACTAATGTGCACGGCTGTGTGGAAGGGTTTTAAAGAAGGCTGTCAGCGCTATGGATATGAGTGTGTGCTGCTTGTGCAACTATACCCAAAAGAAGCTATGCAGGGCCCCGCCGCCGGATATCATCTAGGTGGTGGGAGCAGCTTGGGTGCCTAGCATGTTGGTGAAGACGAGGACCCGGAGGGCGGTGTTACGAAGGGTTCGGAGGATGTTGCTTGTGATGAACTCGACGCGGTAGATACAGGAGAGGAAGATCGGTCACCGCATGGTGAACCTACAGGACAGGCTGATGAAGGAGAGCATAGGGAGTACATGTTGCGTCAAATGAATAGTGATGACCGGATGGCCTTGGCTGAAGAGAAAGCTTTACAGGAGGACGACGAGGACAGTTCCGATGACGACGGAGCTCCTATCCCCCAGGAATGGAACAGATTTGACGCTGAGGGTGTAACTATGCATAACGAGCACAAATCGCCGTGGGAGTACCATGCCACGGAGGTTCGGTTGCACTCAATGTTTGCTGATAAGATATCTTTGCAGATGCTATTAAGTCATGGGCTATGTCCATGCAATGGACGTTTTGTGTCATCAAATCTAGCGGTGAGCAAGAGTCAAGTGCGCGCGAGCGGTGCCGGTTGTCCTTGGCGAGTACACGCACATAGACCGAAGTATGAGACTCACTGGATTGTCTCCAAGGTAGAGCCGCACTCCTGCATGCTCAGTAGTGTTTTGTCCAAACATCGTAACCTAACGTTGACCTTCGTAGCCAATTTGATGTATGGAGAGATAGTGGAGAAGAAGGATGTGGAGGCCAAGCACATTATGGTGGCTATTGAGAAGAAATTCAAGTACAAAATTAGCTACGCGAAGGCGTGGCGTCAAGCGAAGGCTTTGGAAAGACGGTTTAGATCTTTTGAGGCGACGTACGACAACCTTCCTCGTATGGTTGGGGTGCTGCAGGAGAGAAACCCGGGCACGTACACTGCTGTAAAGGACATGCCATCTAAAAATCCACGAGGTTTTTCGATATTGCATAGGGCCTTCGTAGCCTTCGGTCCCTGCATCGAGGCTTTTAGGCATATGCTGCCCGTGATCTCAGTTGACAAGACCTTTTTGACTGGGAAATATAAGGGGCAGATCCTTATAGCCATAGGCGTTGACGGGAACAATCAAATTCTACCATTGGCCATCGCATTCGTCGAAGGGGATAATTACGACAGCTGGTTGTGGTTCCTTCAACATCTGAGGGTGGGAGTTGTTGGAGCTCGTCCTGGTGTGTGCATGATCCATAATCGCCACGCCGGGATACTGAAAGCCATAAGAAAACTTCAGGAAGACCCCAAGGAGCCGTTCCCTTGGCCGGATATGAGGAGTAGATGGTGCATTCGTCACTTGGGGGGCCAACTTCTTCAAGAAGTTCTCGAAGCAACCTTGGTGAAGATATTCAAGAGGATGGCTATGCAGAACCAGCAGCACAAATTTGATGCCTTATGGGCACTACTGCATGAACACAGCAGGAAACACGTGGACGAGAGGAACCAGGGACCAGAGTCTGAACCTGCTGATCCGAGGCAGAGGACCTCGAGGAACATCGAGTGCTTCTCCTACTGGATCGAGGCCGAGCCATTGGACAAGTGGTCTCTGCTGCACGACATGGATGGGGCAAGATACGACATAATAACTACTATCCTTACGAAGGTGTACAACTGGGTCCTTAGGGGCCTTCGTTCTCAGCCCCTCGTTGCCATCGTGGAAGGTGTTCTGCATAGCATAATCGGGTATTTCAGGGAGAGGCATGCAAATGCCGCGCACTTCATGCCACCAACCCTCAAACACCGTACTGCTTGAAGATTACGGCATACATGCAGGCGAAGACAGAGAAGGGCTAGTTGCACACAGTGTACGTGATGGGCAACACGGAGCATTGTTTCAACATGCTCCTCCAGGAAAGAGCCAGATTTGGGACGGCTTGTTCTCTTGTCACCCACGAGGTATGCCTTGGAGATCATGTGAACGAACCTAGCTGTACGTGCAACAAACCGAAGCTCTTACACAAGCCATGCTCTCATGTCCTTGCCGCATGCGGGACTATGCACATGGACCCTGTGAACTTTGTGTCCGAGTACTTCTTGAAGGAGAGGGTGGTGCGCAGCATGGATCGGGCGAGCTTAGGGGCTTGTGGTTGTGGGTAACTTCGCCACCTTGGACATTGCAAACAGGATCTGGATTTTGGATATTGACATGCTGAAGGGTGGCAAGGGTCGTCGAGAGAGTCATCAGATACCAATGATATGGACGGCACAAGCCGGCGTTAGTAGACGCCGCAGCGCCGCGCGCCAGAGAGGCCACATAGCCAGACGATGCAAGGCACGAGCTGAGGAGTAGGCACTGACATGGTTTGCGGTAGCACTTCTTGCAGTGTGCAAAGTGGGACCAAAATTGCAAATCGGTGTACATTGTCATCTGTACTTTGTATTGTTTATGTAACTGTTCTGCTACTACCCAATTTTCATTTGATGTACGACCGCCAGAAGACATGTATCGTATGTTGCACGTAATGTTTATGTAAGTATTGTAGTACTACCCCTTTTTCATTACTTTTGAAAGTACTGTCCTGATAGCCTAGTTTGTTTGTTTACAAGTTAAATTTACTCCTACTTTACATTCGATGTTTTATTTCTGCGTATTTGCTAACTTGAAGTTGTTTTGCAGGTATGGCTCATGGATCCAACTGGAGTTTCGGCCTCCTGGAGGAGCGCATCGACTGGCTACATCGCGCGTCGTGTCGTGTCCCGCATCCTGTGGACGTGGCCGACGTGACTGCGTTGGGGGTGATCCGCACGAGGACACCTCGGGTGGCCTAGAGGCTAGACCCACGCTGAACAGACAGGTTACCGTACGTCTACATTATCTTCTCACCATACGTGCCTTTTGTACTGACCTTTTCTTACTTCACAGGCTCAGCGCTGCCGGTCTACTACCTATCGCCCGGATGGTGCAAGCCACGGACGAGGACGAGCCGGCAGCACCCGTGCTCGGCGACGACGGAGACGTCCATGCCGGGCCAGAGCGGTCACGACGCTTCCCGTTCGACTGCTCCCTGCATACAGCTCTTGTGGACCGGTGGTGGCCGGAGACTCACACTTTCCATCTCCCATTCGGGGAGATGGCCCATACTCTGAAGGACATCTCCCTGCTGCTTGGCCTCCCTATCGTGGGAGGTGTTGCCTTCCCGCAGGAGTCTCTAGCCGACTGGCGCGAGGACCTTCTGGCTAGGTTTCAGAGAGTCCTTCCGCCTACGGTCGCAGCCGGGTACTACGTCTTCTTAGAGGCACAGAGGCACGGCCTGCCCTTACAGTGGCTATCGCAGTTCCAAGTACGTGTTCGACGCCGTTCCCATTGGGAGCGTTGCGCTCTGCTTTTCGTACTACGGTCTTACTATCTTTTTCCTTGTACACAGGTCGAGCGGATGGACCCTCATCGCGGACGACCAACAGTGTCACGCCACCTCGAGGCCTACTTGTTGTGGTCGCTTGGTTGGAGTGTTGTTCACCGCCAGCCCACGGCGACACTGGCTAACGCTGCGGGCTCATCGCAGATGCTAGGGCTATCGCCAACTGGAGGCCCCAGATCGGTGGGGTTGGCCGCATTTGCCGCCACCTATCACGGCTTGTGCGACGCGTGCTTGTGTCGAGGTCAACTCCATCCTCACGGGTGTCCTCTCCTACTACAGCTGTGATTGTTCGAGCGCTTTAGCCTTGGATGGCCCATGTTGGACGACAGCGCTCCGTATGGGTAGGAGATGTACAACGCAGGCGAGTTGGACCGGTTGACAATGGGCTCTCTTTGGTTCCAGTGACGGGTACGTACTCTTTCCTGCAACTAATTTCTTCATATAACCGATCATCCTATCTAATATCTTGTGTTCCTTACAGTGCGATTCGCAAGACGCGTCACGGTGACACGAGCGTACGAGCTGTTCGTGGAGCAGTTCGACCGACTCATGGTGGACGACGTTCGCTGGGAGCCATACTTCCCTCATGAGTTAGATGCCCACACTCCTCACGGCCTGTCCTCGCTGTGCCTATGCGACCGGGACTACTGGCTGACCCGCAGAGCGCTTGTCTTTGATGTCTTCGTCATGGACTACGCAGTGCATCGTGTGACGCGCTAGTTCGGCCTACGGCAGGAGGTTCCAATACCAGTTAGGCAGCCAGTGCCCGACAGCGTGCACGCGTGGGTTATCGACATACATGCCCTGTTTTTGCTGTTGTCTCGTACGCACGACTTCTAACTACATGTTATGACTTGCAGCTTCAGTAGGAAGGGAGTCCGCCGCGGCACGAACTGGGGGAGTAGGATGGACACGTGGGTAGGGCAGTGGGAGGGTACGTCACGTCTCTGTTTGTCAGCACGCATTGTGTTTTTTTATTAACTAACAATATTTTGCTGTGCAGGTCCATTTCTCTATGACGGATTAGGGGCCTCCCCAGGCGACGCAGAAGCGCAGGACTTCTTGGTGGACGAGGACCCGGCACCTCAGCCCACACCCGTTGAGGTTCTCTCCAGGTCACAGCTTGCCGGTGCGCCAGTACCCACACAGCAGCCAGTTCTGTCCACCCCTTCGCCTCTCAGCCCTCGTCAGACAAGGGCTCCTAACTGTCTTTCCCTCTCGGAGCTGAAGCCCCGACACCCAGCGCAGAGGAGGGGGCCCAAGCGAGCCCGTAGGGGAGGACACGGAGGTGGACTGAGCGGTGGCGACGCGGGAGGGGATGCTGGGGGTGCGGTTGGGGGTGGCTAATAGGGCGTCCTTTGACCTTGTCAGACATTTCTTCATTATGTGATACTTAAATTTTGCACTTAATATGTGATGCCTGTAATACTTTTGCATTCTTATGTGTACTTGTTCATACAATGCATGTTTGTTCAATGCATATCGACGCCTATAGCTTAATGCACGCGACACATCGATGCAACAGTCAACTCGATAAAAGGCAACAGCAATGATGCGTCCACTATTTAGTTACATGCGTTACGAGATTGAACATAATTGCGTACAGAATGGGAGACCATCGAGGTACACGCTTCTCCGCCCGTGCCTAATTATAGAAGGTGCCTCGCTCAACCCACATAGAGTGTTGTACTGGGCGCCTCGGACGTGGTTGGCCGTCGTTGTAGTGGCACGCACATATGCAGGTAGGGTTCGTGCAACAGCATGTGGGATTATAGCAACTTCCTATGTTCACGACCTCCTCGTTGCCCCTCTCACGCTGGATCTGTTGGCGGATGTCATCATTTTGCTCGTTGAGATTGTCAATCCGCGCCTCAAACTGAAAGATTCGGTTCCACAATGTATCCACGTACATCACAACATGTCGTTCATGGGGAGGATCGATCCAGCGGACGAAGGCGTATTTCGCCATCTGCTGCAAGGGACGGTTAGCATGGAGGCTATATTAATAGTAACATGAGGCATCGGAAGAAATGTCGTCTACCATCGAAAGGGCCATTCATGACCTGAACGACAACGTCCTCCCTGTGTTCGCATTTCGGCCATACTGGTTGAGCACGCTTGTTTGGCATCAACTGGTAGTTAGGGCCGAAGTCCTCCCTCCTTTCTAGGGGAAGGTCTTACTTCGGCGACCCCAGTTGGACTGGTCCCTTCGCGTCTGCCATGGTATGTTATTGCAGGATAGAGAAGGTTCTTCTTCCTACGGTTTCAAGGGTCGAGTGGTCCTACTTTCGGAGCGTGGGCCGTGCATTTTATAGCCCGCGGGGGGAGGCTAACAAAGCGGGTAATGTGTTAGCTTGAAGATGACAAGACCAGACGGTGACGCATGGCGCAAAGACAAGACCAAATAGGGAAGCTTTCGCGCAGTGACAAGACCAAAGGAGACAACTTTGCGCAGTGATAAGACCAAACAGGGTAGCTTTGCGCAGTGACAAGACTATACGGGGCAGCTTTGTGCAGTGACAAGACCAAAGGAGACAACTTTACGCAGTGACAAGACCAAAGGAGACAGCCTTGCATAGTGAGAAGACTGGGCAAGGCGACTTTTAAAGATGACAAGACCACACAGGACAGCTTTGCGCAAATGACAAGACCACACAGGGGCAGCTTTTGCAAATGACAAGACCAAAAGAGATAGCTTTGTGCAGTGACAAGATCAGAGGAGACAGCCTTACGCAGTGACAAGACCAGACGGGGCAGCTTTACGTAGTGACAAGACCAGACGGGGCAGCTTTGTATAGTGACAAGACCAAAGGATATCACTCCATGCCAACCATGTGGCTTATAAAAGGGAGTGGAAGAGATTTGGGAGAGAACACTACACAACCAAACCCAACACTACAGCACCAGAGCTTCCTTTCCACGCCTCACAGGCTACTACACCAGAGCTTCCTTCACCAGGCTGGGATGGACGACAGGCAGAGGCAATGGGACCGGATCCGTGAACTAGCAAGGGCTGCTGGGGAGCGGGATGACGGAGCAAGTGCTGCTGCGGCCCGGGTCAAACAAGAGACGCGTGCCTACATGACATCTCTTCATAATGAAGCCCCCCATAGCAGCAACCCCATGCCAAACGTTCCAACCGAGCGTTTGCTGCAACACCCGCCCGAGGGAAAGATGCCACCCCTCTGTTGGTGTAGGGACAGATACAAGTTCTTCAAGTCCAAGCACTCGCTCAGCTTGGGCATGTGTTACTGGGGTTGCGCGAACTACTCCAGTGACTATCCCAACCGATGTTGGGACACGAGCAACTATCAGTAGCCGGTAAGGACCAGTTACAGTGTGTTCCCGTACTATTTCTCTTTCAAAGTACGCACTAACAATCTCTCCTGTCTACCTGTAGTCCCCGGATCACTATGTGGCTACCGCAAGTGGATTGACCATGAGATCCACCCATATGACCAGTGGTCTCTCGACATGGATGAGTGGCATGAACAAAGAGACCGTGAGATCCTAGAGGAGCAACGCCGCAACGACAAGCACAACGAGCGCATACGTCGGGAGACGCAAGCTCATCTCGAGGCGTGCAGACGCAGGGAGCGCGAGGCTCGCGAGAGGGAGCGCGAGAGAAAGAGAGAAATTGCGGCCAAGGCCAAAGAGGCCGGCGAGAAGTTCAACGCCGAGCTAGCAAGGAAGAGAAAATGGCCCTGGTCCACGCAATAGGTCGGACCATTCTGTACTAGTCCCCCGTCGAAGGTCGAATCTATTTCCATTCCAAAAAGGCGCATATGTATCATAGGAATACTTCGGTTTGTTGCATCGTGTATGATGTTTGTTTGTTATGCACGTAACCAAACCCTATGCTCCGTGTTATTCCTAGCTTTGTTATAAAGTCTAATTTAATTTGCAACATCAAATCTCGTCGTCTTTTCGCATTCCATTCTTCCGTGTTATTCCTAGCATCATTATAAAGACATCCAACAACATGTATCACTTCTGGGCATGGTCTAAAAATATTGTTTGTGAAGGATATATACGCTGAAGTGTCAAAGGTTATCAATTGAGAAAAAGATTTTCAGTCCATATATGTATTTACGCTCAGTTAAAAGCATGGCCTTATATATGGTTCACATATAGATTGTCTACTTTTAGGTTATCGATAGTTCGAGAGGGATTAACTTTCAATAATTTGTAAAAAATGATTACAAAATAAAAAATTGGTGCCTCTAGTCACCTGTCGCCCTGTGTTATTCCCTGGCGCATCGTAATATCACTTACCTTTCTACTTATAACCCATTACTATCTCAATCGTCCTCACAAAATTCTACAGAAATTTAGCATACTACAACAATATACGACGATCACAAAATGTTATTGCGAGTCTGACAAATTTCGTACTCTTCATATTCTATGAAAATAACAAACAGACCAACCAACCTCGTCACAACACTTTTATTTTCAAAATAAATAACATCATACAATCAGATTTGCTAAATGTAATTAACCTACAAAATATAATATTAATTACAACACAATTAAACAAGAATTAAATAATAAAAAACAGGTGGCTGCCTCCTATCGCCTAACAGGTTAGGCGATAGGGACCTTAGTCGTCTAGCGGTTAGGCGACAACCTCTGTCGTCGAATCATTGGCGGTAGGTATTTAGTCATTGAACGGTACGTCTAGTATATCTCTATCGTTGTTCCATTGGGCGATCGAGCGATCGCCCTACCGTTTAGCGGCAAACGATAATCTGTAAAAAAAAGAAATGTCGCAGTATAATTTTATAATTTCTAATAAAAATAGATTATTTTTTTAAAAAATCGATTCTACATCAAGGTCCCCGACTCCTCCCACTACATCTACTAAGAACGATAACCGAAAGAGGATGCAGGGCAACAACGTAATTGCACATCGAGTAAAACTATGGCCCGAGTGAAAGGTGCAAAAAGATGATTTTTTAAAAATAATTTTACTTTAAAAGATAATTACAAAAATAAATAGTCAAAAAAATATTACAAAAATAGGCCACTATCGACATTTGAAATGGTGAAACTATCACGTCGCCATTTCAATTGGTGACAGTATCCTTGTTGCCAATTGGAACAATGCCGAGAAGGTTCTGTTGCCAATTGAACCAACAGCAGGACAATTTTGCCATTCCAAATGGTGACAGGAACCTGTCACCGGTTCAATTGGTGATAGGGACATATCGCTATTTGGAATGGTGAAATGACCATATATTTAAATTATTTTCATATATGTGTAGAGAATTTAGCGTAAAGATTTAGTGTATTTCACGAAGCTTTTTGGTAATACCTTGAAGTGTCCGCGTAGTTCGGAATCTAAAATTAGAGAAGATAATGAAATGTGAAGTAGAAAATGCGAGATCGGCGACACAATTTGGAACGTGAGTTCAGCGATGCAATAACACAAACAACCCTCTTCGGAGCGAAATGAAAAAATATTTGGGTTTAGGGTTGCCATGCGCGGTGTTGTCCCGATTGTATTGTTCGTAGAACCGATTCCTCTGGAAAAAGATTACGTAATATTTAATAGTTGAAATAGTTGGGAAAAGAGATTTAAGTTTGAAAGACTTCATAATTTAATTGTAAATTGCATGGCGCGCTGGGTTTGGTTATGTATATTAGAAACGCCAACATGCACGAATCAACAAACAAAATTACACCTACAATACATGTGCGCCTTTTTGGAATCGGAAAAAAGTTGATTAGAACGAAATCGATTAGTCCGGCAGCCCATCGGTCCCTTCCCCTTGTCTTTGGACTGCTTGCAGCGGCTACCATTCTCAAAGTAAGCCATGTTCTATGAGGCGGGCTGGACGATTGAATGATGTTAGGATAGCATAACGTAAGGCCAAATTAATAATCAAGATGATACTGAGGCGGCTATGGTGACTCGCGTCAACGACCGGGTCAAGCAACTCGTATGGCTCCACAGCGTCTCCTGGGTCCACCATATCTAAAAATTTAGTGTGTACATTGTAAATACTACGAAACATATACAAAAAGTAAAAAGAAGTGACATATCTAATTAATTTAATTATTGCACGATTAGTGACACATACGAAACTGATCTACAGACAACTGTATCGATGTACAATTTTTTAGGGGTATCTTCCTGTGTATGGATGGAAACTAAAATTAAGTTCACAATATTTTAATTAACGTCTACATATCCTATTTAGCTACTCTGGATTTCTTATAGAATTTTTAGAGCTGTATGGTTGTTTTTCTAGTTTGAAATGTATTTTCAGTGTTAACAAATTTTTACCTTGTACAAATGGAAACCAAAATTAAGTGGACAATATTTTAATTAAGGTCTACATACCCTATTTTTGCTACTTTGGAATTTTTATAGATTTTTTACAAATTATTTACCGTGTACAAATGAAAACCAAAATTAAGTTAGGATTATTTTAATTAAGCTCTCACGTAGGCTATTTAGCTACTCTGCAATTTTTATAGATTTGTTATAGGTATATTGCTATTTTTCTTGTTTAAAAAGTGTCTCCAACATTTACAAAATATTTACCGTGTACAAATAGAAACATAAATTAAGTTGATAATATTTTAGTTCACTCTACATACCCTATGTAGTAATTCTAGATTTTTAATGGAATTTATAGAGGTGTCTTGCTATTTTTCTAGTTTAAAAAGTATTTTCGACATTAAGAAAATATTTACCGTGTACAAATGGTAACCAAAATTAAGTTAGGATTATTTTGATTAAGCTCTACATACCCTATTTAGCTACTCGCAAGTTTTATACATTTTGAGGTATCTTGCTATTTTCCTTGTTTAAAAAGTGTCTCCAACATTTACGAAATATTTACCATGTACAAATGTAAACAAAAATTATGTTGACAATATTTTAGTTCAGCTCTACATACCCTATGTAGCAACTCTGGATTTTTAAATAGAATTTTTAGAGGTGTCTAGCTATTTTCCTAGTTTAAAAAGTATTTTCGGCATTAACAAAATATTTCCGTATACAAATGAAAACCTACAAAGTTTTCTTAGTATTTTTGGGATTTATTCTAAATCATTCGAAGTCTTCGCACCATAAATTATATCTATATGATAATCTAAATCATACACACTAAAATGATGTACTACATCAAACTGCAATACAACTAAAATAATCTAATCCATTGAATTCTATATCGCTATTTTTATTTGCTAACCTGCCAGGTTTCGAATTTATGTACAAAGTTGCAAGAACATTTATCTGCAAAATGGACGACTAGATCTGCTTCTCCCTCTCTCTTTTCTTCGCTACGAACCTGCAAGGCTTCGCTACGTCACTTCTCCCCTCTCTTCCTCCTTCTTCTCTCCCTCTTCTCTTTTTTCTGGAATTAAAATGACATTTCATTTGATTTTTGGACCTTATATAAACGTCCTCTGTCGCTAGTTTAACTGGCGACAGGAACCCGCGGGTTCCTGTTGCCATTTGAAATGGCGATTTGCATACTCTTCAAAGCAAATCGGCAGTTCAAATAGTGATAGGCAGTTAAATCGGCGGCTAGCAGTAAATGGCATCCTATCGCTATTTCACATGGTGACAGGTTCCTGTTGCCATGTGAAATGGCGACAGTGGCCTGTTTTTGTAAAAAAAAAAAGTTACACTAGTTTTTTTGTAATTATCTTTTAAATTAATATTATTTTTTAAAAAAAGAAAAATGGCGACAATTTTGAACTTTTGAGTGGCAACGGGAAAAGCGACAAAACTAAAGTGTCATTCTTTGGAGCGGAAAATATCCAAAAACCCAATAGTCTAAATGCAAACTAGGTACCCCGGAGTCATCTGACGAAAATGTTTGGCCATCCAAAATGTTAAAGTATCTGTTTTGGTTGTTATCTCTTAACCTTATCTCATGTAATCTAGGAAGTATAGCTAACTCTTGTTGAGTTGTTGTAGTAGTGGAGGCGCTTATCTCTTGTCGCACAACTGTAGTCCATTCGACAAAACATATAAAGCAATACACTTAGCCATCCCGGGTTGCGGGATTCTTTCCAAATCTTCTTATATCTCTTTCTTCTTTACATGGTATCAGAGCGGTAGCAATCAATCTTCCATGATTACTTCTGGTGCCCTTAGGTCGGCTTTGTCCGGTGCACTCTCCTCAACTGTTGCCGGCCTTCTCCCAACTCCGTCGTTCGGCCACTTAATCAACGTGAAGCTGGACCGGGAGAACTACCTGGTATGAAAGACTCAGTTTCTTCCGTATCTACGTAGCCAACAATTGTTGGGCTATGTAGATGGCTCGACCATCGCCCCCGCCAAGATGGTCACCCAGACCACGGACTCTGGAGCTTTGCAGGTGCTTAAGCAATGTGAAGAAGGGAAGCATGACGGCATCACCGCATCAGAGTACTTTAACACTGTGAAGGGTCTCACTGACACCCTTGCCACGGTGGACAAGCCTATGTGCAACGATGATATTATTTTATATCTCCTCGCCGGAGTAGATTCGGACTACGATCCACTGGTTACCTCCCTGAGTACCAGATCGAGCCTGTCACGTTGAATGACATGTTTGTTCATCGATCTGCATGCTTATGATATGCGACTTTAATTCAATAACTCCTTGTTTTAGATCCAGGGAGCCTCGGCCAATGCTGTGCATCTCGTAGCAACAATCGCCGAAACAGGAATCGTAACGGGAGAAACAAGGAAAAGATCAGGTACATGCGGCAAACGGTGCAAATATGTCCATTAATCATATCGGTCACTCTTAGATTTATACAACACGCCATGTTCTTTCCCTAAACAATATCCTTCGTGTGCCTTCATCTTCCAAAAATATGCTCTCGTTCATAGATTCACCACAGATAACGATGTCTTTTTTGAATTTCATCCTCAATATTTCCTTGTTAAGGGTCGAGCAACGAGGGAGCTTCTTCTGCGAAGTGAATGTGAGAAGGGTCTCTATCCCCTAGCGCCGAGCGACAAGTCAGTGTTGCGAGCAGCCTTTCTAACCATGCCAACATCAAAACAGTTGCATCGCCGCTTGGGCCATCCTCCCACAGTCCCACTCCAGTCATTCAGCAAGTTCTTAGAGAAAATCATCTTTATTGTTTAGTTAATTCCAATAAGACATCGGTATGTGATGCATGTCACCAAGGCAAGAGTCATCAACTGCCCTATTCCTTGTCGAATGAAATTTCTTCATCTCCTTTTGAGCTAGTGTTTTCAGATGTCTTGGGACCAGCTCCTATTTCTGTTGGAGACTTCAAATATTATGTTAGTTTTGTTGATGATTTCAGCAAATTTACTTGGATTTATCTATTGAAAGTAAAGCCGATGAGTTTTATGTTTTCATGCAATTTCAGTCTCGTGTTGAACGGTTGCTAAACAAATCTAGCCTTTATATGCAAACCGATTGGGGTGGTGAATATAAAAAACTTCACTCTTTCTTTAAAGGGAAAATTAGCTCAGTGATATCGCGTTAGAGTATAATCAGAGGAATGACACTCCATTTGTGACACACTCGAAAATAACATCACGAATACCAAAAAATTAGACGAATGACATTGCCACTAGTTACTTCGTTTCGAATTTTTTAAATATAGAAGTGAGCTAAAAAATTATCAATTTTTTGTGGAGCTTCCGAACAAATGTAATTGTTCGTATATTTTTGTCAAAACTTTATACATTCTGATTTTGTCTCTAAAATTCATTTAAGTATAATATTTGCAGGAATTTTCTAATATAGAAAATGAAGTCCAAACATTACGATTTTTTTTCGTGTTCCTTACATAGTGGACTTGATCGTGTAATTTTTCTAGAATTTTTACAAAATTAATTAATGCAATTTCATAATGTCCGTACATTATGAAATATTAGACTCCTTACAGCTATTCTGAAATTGATCCATTAATGTACATATGACATGTGCATTATTACTAATGATATTATAAAATTGCATTAATTAATCTGAAAAATATTAGAATTGTCAAAAGGCTAATACCTTGACTGATTCCAGTAGTTAGAGTTCTCTTAAATATAATTAGCTGAACAATTTTCTAACAACAGAAACTAAATCTGAAAATCAATATGGTTGTGAACTTTGAGAAACCAACGAGACCATCAACTCTTTCTGGTGAAGTGTTAGATAGAGAAGAGAATGTGATTAGGAGAAAATCTGAAATGTTAGTGAATCCATTTGCAAGACCAATCAATCTTTTTTGCTAATCAATTTGATGAATATCATTTTTGTCACTCAAATGAGCTATCAAAGGGAAGTATGAGTTTTGTAGGAAGTTGGGCCAGTAGTCTTTCAATTTTGAAGGATGTTCTTTTGCAAGATAGATGCCCAGAGAAGTTAATCTGAAGGTGATCTAAGAATATTTTGTAATAACATTTCTAATACATGTACTTAGAAAATTATTGTTTCAGTTAGCTCTCAAGCTAGCAGTAGTAATCTAATCTGACAACCAAGTATTGTTTTTCCAAACAAACTGTGAGCTAATAGCTTTTCTAATACCAATAGGAGCTACAGACTTGTCAAGTGCAAAGACCAATTAAGTAAACCTCTTATTAACTAGCCTTTCACAACTAATCTAAAAAGAGCAACATTAATCTAAACTCCAAATTTGGGGTATGGTTAGTTAGACAACAGTAGATCTTATGCCATAGTCTCAATTTCAAAAGTTCATAACCAATTCAAATCAAATAATTTTTGTCTCTAAATTCAGCTAAAATCATTATCTTTCTCCTGTATTAATTTCATAATTTTTGGAGACTTTTGGAATTTTGGTGTTTATTCGGTGTATTCGCTTTGTCAGTTCTTATTGTTAGATGACGATGATGCGAGAGTGCAACCGAAATGATCATGAGGATGTCTAGAGTTCCAGCAAACAAAGGCAAGCATCCATTCCGTTGATGCATGTTGATCCTATTATATTCCAAACTATTATCTTGTTTGCAACTGTATGTATGCATGCTTTATTTGTCAAGTTAATTTTGTCAATTAGAGGTAGTTAATCCTATTGCATGAATTCCCTAAAATTGTTCATCCCCTGCCACTATCCTAAGTTATTAATCCCGCTGGTGAATTAGAGCCCGGTGGATGTTATATGGTCTATTTATATTTAATCGATGTCATGCTTAGCAATACTTAGTTTCCAGTAGATTGGGTGGTTGTCGACTTGTCGATGACCTTGATCTCATAAATCATTTTTATTATGTTATAACCAGCACCCTGTGCTACTATATTTGAAAAACTAAAAATAAAAATAAAACGATTTAGACTTGAGCACATGGTTGACAGGTGTGGTTATCGGGTGTGTGGTTGGTGCCCGGGTCAACAAGGACCGAACATCTTGTTACACTGAACCAAGAATTACTGTGTGTATCCACATGAGGGTCATATGGGTCCCCTCTTGACTTAGTACTTTGGCGTGTGTTAGCTCCGAGTCACAGTCGGTGGTTGTGTGTTGTGTTTAAAAAAGAGATGTGTTGTTGTTGTTGGGTGTGCGGGAGTGGGTTCTGTCTAGTTTCTCCATACCGAGGGGCATTGTGGTTGTCCAAGGCTTTACCCTGAGGGGTAGTTAATTGAGGCTTTACAATAATTCCGACACAACATATGACTTTCTATCCATACGGGCGACTTGTAGTTAATACATAATATTGGAAAACGTCTCGTAGGACTTAGCTCTATCAGTATACCTTTAGAAGTGTGCTTTATCCGATGGCAAAAGGAGCGGTCTGACATGTGGGTAAAGTTGTACACCCCTGTAGGGTTTAAACTATCTGAATAGCCATGTCCTTGGTTATGGACACGCTTGGAGAGGTCTTTCGAGAGTTAGACTCAACATTTTGGAATTTAAAACTTAAAACTTGATCGGTGGTATTGAGAATGGTTTCTCATGCTATTGTTGTGTGCTGTAGGGGTAGCCACCTGTTGATGTTTAGTTGTTGTCTAATGTTATTTACACGCTGTTATTTGAAGTATTAAAAAAATATTTGCTCACTTGCAATTTGAATCTACTAGATTGTATTCAAATTGAAATATTGCTTTGTGATGAAAATAAACTTTATAGCATTCTCCATTGAGTAGAGCTTGCATGTAGCTATGTATAGGTTTGGTAAAGTCTTGTGGAGTATATTCGTGTACTCACTGTTTGCTTTTATTTACTAATCTGGACAGCAGGTGTTGAGGTTGAATTGGGTAAGGAAAGTTTACGCAGGAACATCGATTTGCTAAGGGTTGAACCCGATCGGTTGCCTCAGGGTTATGTCAATCCATTGGGACTCAAAGGTCTGGTTAATTTATGATTTTATTTTAGTTTATTTACTGTTTTCCTTTGTGTACTTGATATTTTATTTTTCTAATTGGCCGGTTGGCCCAATGTTTGAAAACTATACCTTGTATGTTGTAAATTATGAAGATTGCAGTATTATGATAACTTGTGTATGGTTTGATACTATTTATGAAGGTGTATGTTTACCGCTCTTGGGAGGTACATAATACACCGAGAGTCAGGAATTTCTCTTACGATGCTAGAACCGTTGGAATGGTTAAGCATTACAAGTTAAATTCTCGGGGCTCTCACAGTCGAGCTGGCGACGGTCGGTGGTGGAGACGAACGGACTGCTCCCGTGGAGAAGAAGCTATGAGCGTCGAGAAGGCTTGGGGAGGTGCGCATCGGGATCGCCTGGTCACCAGCAACGCGGCGCTCCCGAAGATGACGACGAAGGATGACGGTGGCGGCTGAAATGAAGACGACGGTAGTTCACCAAAGTTGAGGAAGAAGGGACCATTCTCCCTCGGCGTTGCACCAAAAACAAATTAATCTCGCCAGAACACTCCACGAAATGATGTGATCCCAATGGACAAGACAACAAAGAGAATGACTTACCGGAACGTCCGTGAGCTATGAGGCCATGGCACCAAAAGCAAAGACGACGAAGTTGCTCCCGATGATTTAGTGGACAACAAAGGCTTAGACCGACAAAAATGGGCGCAGCATCAAGAGAGGAACCTGGCGGTGTGGTTGCGGGCTCGTGGGAGGCAGCAAGGCGGCGGCGCTCCCTTCATCTTCTACCTCAGCCACAATAAGAAAGAGATCAGAGAGGGCAAGAGAGTGCGATAGAGAGGGAGTGGGTTGGCTAGAGGGTTCGTGAGACCTAGGCGATAGGTAAAAGAGTTATTTCTAAGGTGACAATGTAGATTATCTGATAAATATGAAGTAAGTGTCTACTATGGAAACCAAACAATAGTGCATAAGTAAAATTTAAACGGTGTACGATACGTGTTACCTCCAAGACTAAAGACTGATGTGGCTGGTTCATCAGTAATGTAGTTGGTTGTGGCTCTCTATAGAGCTGAGATGATCCCGGTAAATCGGTATGGACTGGGGCAATGTTTTGATAAGGCAAATCTGCATCTCTGCTGTAGCTTGGCTGTGAAGATGTGGAGGTAATATGGAAAAGTGAAGAATGGAGTTGTTTGCAAAAGGAGGTGGCGATCCTATGGACTTGAAATGAAGGTTCACGATGTAGGAAACTCTTTTCAGTACCTAACACTACAAAGCAGTATTTTTGTGAAACGATTGAAGCAATTTCATTTGGTATTTCAGATCTTGCACGAGCGGCAGCGACCAGCGCATGTAGAGGTTCGTGCATAGGTCTTTCTGCATGTAGTAAGTTGAGGATCGGTTTGTGTGTGATTTGTTGACCGATTCTTCCAAATAGAACAAATTCTGCCTCATCGGTTCCATCTGAGCCTATTAAAGATATGCGGTGCCTAGTGTAGCATGGCTTTCGGTCAGTAAGGAAACTGGTGTAATGAGCGCTAAACAGATATGTAATAAATGAGCATTTGGAAAAAGCGAGGTTTACTTAGGCTTTGTGTCTTTGAAAGTGCAATTTGCATCTGAACATTTATAAATCATTCCTTCTGGTATCGCAGTTTTGTGGCAGAGTTGACATGAAGAAAACCACCATCGTTGTGTCGGTGCTAATCGTGTGATTGTGACAGTGCATGTAAAATATATACCCTATTAAATAGAAGACAAATGTTATTGATTCTATAGATGTATTGTACAGAGAGACAGATCGCGAGTGTAAAAGCAATAGGTGAAAAAAGAACCTCATTGTCAAACAGGTCAAGGTCAAGGAGCTCTCTAACAGTTTTTTCTTCAATAATTGTTTGTTTCGGTGGTACTGTGATGGCCTGTGTTGAAGCTGTGGCGATCCTTAGAGGTATGTAGTTTTCTTTTGCGTGCTGTGAGTTTATTTGTTGAAGAAAATTAGTTGTCGAAGAAAACTATAAGCATGGTATAGTAACAGGCATAATAGGAACATGGAATGAGTGGTAAAGCTAAAAAAAGACTAAGGAATGTACCTGGCACGTAGGGCATTTATCTCAGGTATGTTCTCGTTTATATACCAACAGCATGCAGAATTTCCACTCAGGCTTGTTTGGCCTACGTATACAATGAACGAAATATAGAGCATCTAAATATAAATATGCTAGCAGCGAGCTGGAAATGTAGATATCAACTATTATTAAGTACAGGATGATAATAGTACCTTTAAATGTCTTTGGTAGAGTTCCAACAAAAATAGCAACTGCAGGTTCTTTCTCACCGCGTGCCTGCACGCTATGGCCATCAAATCGTGTGGCGCATTCACCCCACATATCTAGCCTGATCTGACGATCACTGAATTTGGAATGGAAGGAAGTAGACGTTATTTGTAGAGGTATCTATAATCCGAGTCAGGGGCAGAATAAATAATTATTTGAATAAGTTTGTATGAACCCTGCATCACGAAGGAAGAGTGATCTTTTTAGTGAAGGCGTTGGTCGTGCTGCGGTCTGTACATTTTCTACGGACAGTCCATTGACGGGTGTGTGGATTAATATTAGAAAGCGGAGTATATGACATCCTTAGATTTGAAGAGACCTATGTAAAGAGCAGACTGAAATGAGGGTTTGATTATAGTATAGTATTGGAAAAAGATCTAATGATAAAGAGTAATGTAGATCTATAAGGCACAGTAAATAGAGTATGAGGAAGGCTAATGCAAGCAGGAAAGTTATTATAAAGCAATGGCTGTAGTATAAAGTGGAATTGGTGGAACTCTTTAAAAAAACGCTGGTATATATCTATTTTGGTATATAAAACCGATGTCTTAGCAGATTTCTGTAGAAAGGAATGGCTGTAGACTGAACCGGTGTAAATTAGTTTTTTCCTCGGTAAACAATTGTTTTCTGTAGTCAGTATATAAATGTAGCATATAAAAGGATGCTGTAACGATATGCAGCCAAAAGAGGAGCAGCCTGAGAAAAGGTTGCATTGAGCTATAGAATCAGTAATACTATGTAGAGATGTGTGTTTATGATAGTATCAGTATAGTAAAAGTACTGATATCATACCTACAACAGTGAGCAGAAGGTTTAGTTAAAAATGATATTTGTAGTGTGCGAACCACAGGTTCCATCATCGTTTTCAATTAAAACTTTTAGCGAACCTCTAGATGTGACTCGTGAGGCAGCAACGTATAGCTGACCGTGTGTAAACACATTACACACAGGATTTCTTAAGTAAATACCGAGCGAATATAAAGTTTGACCATGGCGTTTGTTGATGGTCATTGCGTAGCAAAGGTGGATGGGGAATTGGCGACACTGAAGGACGAAAGGCCACTTTGGATCATGGGTTTGTAAGAACTATTGTCGGAATGTATACAATGTCTTTAGCAGGGAATCGGTGATAATAGAAGCTTCAATGACATGTTGTAAAAGATGGCAAACAATCAATCCGGTCCTGTTACATAGGCCGCTAGATTGGCTAAGGTTTCTTAAAAGCATAATAGGAGAACCAATTTTAAGAAGCAAACTATGGTGAGGGAAATTGTTAATACATATTGTACTAAGGAACTCAACCGGGTATAACATGTGTGCGTCACTTACTGTATCAGTAGAGGTAGTTATAGAGTCACAACTCAAATATTCGATAGCAAGACCAGGAGCCATAGAAAGAACACGAGGTCTATCTCATCAGCGACCTCATTTGTAGGTGTCAAAATGGCTCGGTTACATAGGTAAGAAGGATCCCGATAGGTGTGCGTAAAATTTCTATAAAAGGCAGTTTTGATAAGGAGATCTTCTGGAATTTCAATCCAGGTGCGCTCATGTTCGTTCTCATGAGCGGTAGCCCGCAGTTTTCCATCCCCAAGGTCTAAAAGATATTTACTAAATTCTGCTATGGCATGTTGATGGTCTCTTTGTGATGGATCTCTAATAAGACGCATGTTAATTGATAGGTGTAAAATTCTGACACAGCGTCAAAGCGGTGACTTTACAATCGCAGCATCTATAATCTGTGTCCGAGTTCCAGCATCAGTAACAGGTAATATTTGTCTTAGATCTCCTCCTAAAACAACTACTCTACCAACGAAAAGTACAGATGCAATATAGGGGTCGTTTATCGATAGAATATCACGAAAGGTTCTATTTAAAGACAAAGCATTTTCTGTGTGTCATTAAAGCTTCGTCTCAAATGACCAACGAAGACTATATATGTAATAAGATCAGCTAGCATTGTACCTCACTTGATATCACAAAGAGTGTTTTCGGTGAGATCTATTGGTATTTTAAAGCGAGAATGAGCAGTCCTTTCTCCGGGTAAGAGGAGCGATGCAGCTCCTGACGAAGCAACTGCGAGAACAATCTTGTTTTATGCTTGTAAAGACGATATAATGGTTTCGTGTATTTGCTGACAGCATGTAACAACCCCTATATAGGTAGGAACGATGAAGAAGTTTTTTTTGGGAACTCCGTGACTTTCTTAGGCCTTGTTTGGATCTCATGCTTTAACAAAACTGGATTTTGCAAAACCGGTTTTAACATTGTTTTAGGAAAACTCTGTTTAGATCTTGTAACTAACTCTCAATATTAGTAAAACCGGTTTCTCATAATCCAATAAATCAGGTTTTGGGGAAAACGAGTCCCCGTCGTTTTTTGGAAACCCAGCTTTACACAAACTTCGCGCTGTATGAAACAAGAAAGTCGAGCGTCTGCGCGGAAACAAGAAAGTCCAGGCGACGTGCAGAAACAAGAAAGTCCAGGGCGACGCGTGGAAACAACAAAATTGGGGACGCTGCGCGCGTAGTCCTCCCAGAAGTGCGCGTGTATGGAATCCCCCATCAATTAACACATTCACACATTTATAAACAGAGCTAGCGCTATTTGCCGATACATTCAGATCAGAGATAAATCACATCGGGGAGACCGCCGCCGCCGCCAGCCATGATCCTAGACGTGTCTGTTGTGCACTTCAATCTGCCTACAGGTAATATATCTTCTTGTACATCCATCTCAATGCCGAACTGATGCATGCAGTAGATTTGTTGATTCAATGCATATTTCTCCTGGAAAGGTCATTATGGCAAGATTTATTACTTGCATGGCATACATCTGTCTAGAATCAAACAAATACATCATATTGATAATAATTAACACACCATTCGTGGGAACTTACCGTATGTCTTTTCTTTCCTGAATCATAGGCCACCAAACTTTTATTCTGTGTCCTACCAAGTCTGCACTGCTTGAGTCATGCGTTGAGCACTACAAGCATTAATTAATTCTTAGTACAGATGCTAGAAGGACTTGAATTTGGACAAAGTTGAATACCACTAGCACATAGAACATAATATTAATTAGCCAATAATCCAGTATCTATGACGAAAAGACATGTTTTGATCTACAATAGAGGGACCAATTGGTACCACTCCAGCTTTGCTTCTGAAGGATCAAGAAGCAAAGCGATTGCCCAACAATGTCCCAACGAAAGGGCTTATGAAGTGCTTTCATCGACAATCTCAAGTATCTTGATCTTATGTCCCCCACAGCAGGCCCACCTAAGACATAAAGACTAACATACACGATCAGAACATATTGGATTCCCACTGTTAGTTTTGAATCTATTATTTCAGGAAAGAAGCGAGCAAATGGTGTTGTAGGAAATTTCAACCTATTAATTAACAGTATTACGTAAAGCATGCTAATAGGTTGGTGCTACTTACAGGATAAAAGAAAACCATAGATTACCTTTGCTAAACTAGAAATCAATTTTGCCTTCTGCCTTTTTAGCGATCCGTTAAGGCTTCCCAATTCAGCGGTTCTCTTAGTACTTTCTGCATCAGTAAACTTCTGAAGAAGTTCAACAAGAATCAACAAATTAGAACCTGAACTTGTCCCATAGGTCCCATACATATATATCATAGGGATGGAAAGCAATTACTTCCAACTGATCATATTGTTCAGTTTCTTTTCAATTAAAGCTACACCCCCAGAACATTTGTTATGTCATATATCCTACTCTTTTGTACCTAAAGAAATTCATAAAATTACAAGACATCAAGGCACTGCACTCCAGAGTCTCAGCTGCTTTATTTAAATCAAGCGTTCCGTCTTCTGCTACATCAAGTAATTTGAAATATCTGGTTTTTTTAGAGAAATATGGATGACCAGGTGCCAACAAAAGTTAAGAAGGAGAATGCAAAAAAACATCCATAAAGCGGCACATATGGAAAACTTCTGAGGACAAACTCCTCCTCAATATACTAAAGGACCAAACCTTAAATGGTGGGAAGGAAGGAACAGGCTACACAAAGAAAGCATGGCGTGAAATATTAGATAAGTTCAATGATTCCAGAGTTGACAAGCTTGAATTGCAGCAATTGAAAAATCGTCATAAGTACTTCCGGAGTTGCTACGCTACCATGAGCAAACTTCTAGCACACACCGGGTTTGGTTGGGATGACGATGACAAAATGATCAAAGCTTCTAACGAACATTGGGAGGATCTTATTACGGTATATCCGAATCTTAATAATAATATATTCTTGTAGTTGCTTAAGATTTGGAAATAATGCACATTTTTAACCAATACATTTACTAATTGTAGAGAGATAGCTCAATTCAAGAATATCACGAAAAAGTGTGGCCTAGTTGGATAGATCTTCAAGAGATATGTGCTAGTTCAACAAGACATCGGAGTTAATGCTATATCTAGCAAAGGAAAGGGTGCGATGGTACGCAAGCAAATCTAAGCTAATTGATCTGAATGAGGATGTTGAAGTACACAACATTGATTCACCGAAAAACATGTCACTCGTTGTTCATCCACAGAGAACTGAAAAACCCCCAAAACTAGGAGAGAAAGAGATGAAGTGCGTTGATGCTAATGGAGGTGGAGCCCCCGATAATCCTAAAGGGCAAAAGCGCATAGCTGATGATGCCGTACTCGTAATGGATCGTCTTGCGCAGGCATCGATGAGCATGGTTGAAATGAAGAAAAATATAGCACAACAAAATGAAGCTTATTCGGTGAAAGCATGTATGAAGGTGTTATATAGTATGAAGGATCTTGAGTCAAAGAAAAAACTAAAAGCTGCAAAATCATTTTCAGATGCCGATCAAAGGGCGATTTTCATTGAGATGGATGGCGAGATGCAGACTGAATGGATACTCGATCTTTAGCTTAGTTATTGATCTCAGTTATCTTTAGCATTGTATAACTTAAGAAAACAGTTTCCATTCAGTTGTTTTCAGATTGTCGTACAACGTTTGATGCTACTTTTAGTTTTAAATGCTTCATGTGCTAGTGCTTCATTATTGATTAATTCACTTTGGTCACATCAAAATATCTTTGTTTCCTACAGTCATTTGTTCATTTGTTTTAAATTGTGCAGGACATGTCAGATGAGGAATTCTCTGATTCTAAGCAAATGCTTATTAGCAATATTTCTGCAGTGTCATTGTTTCGTGACATATTTTTCACAAGAGTATTCAAAACCTGTCGTAACACTTCTGAGTTAACTGGTCCTCAACGAACAAGAGAATTGTTGGAAGGACATCCAATTAGATTTTTTGATCAACTTCGTGTTGATAAGCACACGTACTACTTGTTACGTAATGAATTGCGTGAGAAAAATTTACTTAAGGATACACTACGGATGGCAGTGGATGAGCAACTAGTGATGTTCTTGCATACAATTGGTCACAGTGTTAGGAATCGTGTTATGTAGGATAGATATCAACATTCAGGAGAGACAATTAGTTGACACTTCAATAAAGTTTTAGATGCCATTAATAGTTTGTATGATGTTTACATAACAGACCCACCCAATGAGGTTCCATTGAAAATTAGAGGAGATCCAAGGTGATAAATATTTATTTTTGTAGGTAAATATTATCTAGTTGATTCCAGCTACGCCAATACTCCAAAATTTATTGCACCGTATCGTGGGGATCGCTATCATATTGGTTCTTTTCGAGGAATTAATCGGCGATATTCTGGTGAGAAAGATTTATATAATCATTGTCATGCACAGCTACGGAATGCGGTTGAACGCACTTTTGGTGTTTGGAAAGCTCGTTTCCCAATTTTAAAAGTAAAAGGTGGGATTCCTTATCCATTCGAGACTCAAGTAAAAATCGTTATGGCCTGTTGCATAATCCATAACTTCATAAGGAAGGTTGCACGAAATGATGAGTTGTTTGGGCTTTATGAGCATGAGGGATCACAAGCAGATAGTGACCGTGGTGATCAACAAGTAAGAAGTCAAACAAATTTACGAGATGATGAACGAGCTGCCGGTGAGCAAATTCGAGCAAGCATTGCTCAACAGTTGTGGAGTAATCATCAACGGCGTACAACTCAACTAAGCCAAGATGATTAATCATTATATTATGTGCTTTGATTTTGCTTGGACGACTACAAATGATGATTACAATTTAATCTTTATAGACTTTTGTTATGGATAAAAATATTTGCCATTTGTCAGTGTCCTATTACTGAAAATTTTTGGACATCTGCTCTGTATTTTTAGTGTGGTCAAGCTCTAGCTAGTTTCAGTTTCAAATTTGAAACTCCAAGCATCATATGGGATCTGGAAATACCAGAAATGATAAATTAACAAGCCAAAGCACAATAGCAAAACTGAACACATCTGCTTTGTTATCATAATAGCAAAACTGAACAATAGCACACCATTGAATACTCAGGATCATTGAAATAATAAACTAATCCAAATTCTTGACTTCACCATATATATTGATATGGGAAGCTTTATCGACCACTTCCTTTTAAGGCCTAAAAACATCAACACTACCAGCACATTTGGTAATCGAAGTTTCTAACTCAAGTTAGTTTTAGTAGATCACATTGCTCCAAAGAATAGAGTTGTACCTCGGTGCCATCCATCCAGTATGTTTCAGTTTCAAGAATCAAGATACCTCCTTGATCCTCGAACCGAGCTCGACCATGGCCGAGGGAGGGCGAGAGGCGGCAAAATCCATGCGTAGAAGTTGGTGTGGATATCACCACGCCCACGCGGAGCTCGACGATGAAATCCGCTCGGCGCCAAGCATTTAATCGTATGTGGCATGGAAGGTGAGGGTGAGTAATCGGAAGGGGTGGAGAGAGGGGTGAGGAAATCGGCTCACTGCGTGACATGACGGAAGAGGAGGAGGTGGCCCGGATGTCGCCGAGGTTGTTGATCATGGCTGGAGGGAGGTGTGGAGCTCATCTATGGCCGGAGGGGGTGGGGGGGTGTGGAGCTTAGCCATGGCCGGACGGAGGGCGAGCGTGTGGAAGGCGAAATGCCCAGTGGAGATCATCCCACGTCCACGCGGGAGCTCGCCGACGGATGAGGGCGAGCGGGCAGAAGGCGAAATGGCCAGTGGGGATCATCCCACGTCCATGCGGGAGCTCGCCGACAGATGAGGGCGAGCGGGCGGAAGGCGAAATGGCCAGTGGGGATCATCCCATGTCCACGCGGGAGCTCACCGATGAGTTCCGTCGGCGAGCGCCGACGAATCGCATGGGGCTGACGGTGAGGGGGGGGGGTGAGGCAATCGTTCGGGTTGGGGAGATGAGCGAAGGGGAAAGTGAGAGAGAGAGGCAATCGTTCGGGGTGGGGAGATGAGCGAAGGGGAAAGTGAGAGAGAGAGAGAGAGAGAGAGAGAGAGAGAGAGAGAGAGAGAGGTTTGAGGAGTTCCCAAAAATATTTACCAAACACAAAATTAGTGAAACCTTGTTTTAATTTTTCAGATTCAAATAGTAATCCATAAATTCATCTTAATAAAAACAACTTAAAACCAATTTTACTAAAATTTTTCTAAAACTAGTTTTCTTAAACTCATTTCTTATTCAGAGATCCAAACAACCACTTAGTGGTTGTTTGGATCTCGTGAATAAGAAATAGATTTTAAGAAAACTAGTTTTAGGATAATTTTAGCAAAAACTGGTTTTAAGTTGTTATTCTGTTAGGATGAATTTATGGATTACTTGTTTGGATCTAAAAATTAAAACAAGTTTTCACAAATTTCGTGTTTGGCTAAAAATATATTTGCGCCTACGGTCTACTACTGTTGCTTACCTTTCACCGATTACGGATTCCTCAATCTGTAAGTGAATCATCTTCGCGAATAAACTAGTAGTAAACGAGCACAATAACCGGGCAAAGAGGAGACCCGTGGTGCTCTTGCGCTTGCATGCCAACCAGACAGGGACATTTGTGCCATTGTTACTTGTTACAGACGTCGTCCAGAAAGCAATGTGCCCGGTGAATCCGGTCGTTTTGGCATCCAACAATCGGTACGAGTAAACCGCCCTGAAGGCTGAAGGACAGATGGATACAGAGTGGCTTGTACGGAGGCCGAGCGGCGCCGCATGGAGCCGCTGGTCAGCAGCCACGTTAAACGCAGAGAAAATCACGCCAGGACGCGCCGTTCGGCGGCCGGACGGGCATCAACCACAAGCTATCATCAGCTGTGTGCATATTTTTGTCCAATGATGCGAAGTTACCACGCACATTGTGAACACAAGCAGAATTGCTCATGCAGAAGCAGTCTGCTATGGCGAAGGCATCAAGTTGAATCAGCAATGAAGTTAGAATCCAATGATCAATTCATCAAATCAAACTACGCACATAATATGGTGCGTTCTTGACTCCACAATCTTACGAGATGAGTATATGGCATACACATGGAATACACAAAAACTACGAGCTAAATAGAGTAGATACACCCATAGACAAGCCATCAGACCAACGCATGTCCAAGAAACAACCAGCTAATACTATGAGACAAGAGCAGGCATGAAAGATAAGGCTAGGTGACAACTAGAAGCACTTCCTGTGGACAATAGCCGGACCTGATTCTTCATACTCCGCCCTTGAGATCCACATTTGCAGAGGGGGAAAAACCCTTATGTCAGAACTCAGAACTTCTCAAACACACCAAAATAATTAATTCAAAATAACTATTGGAGAACTTTGGCCTTAAAAAAAACACTATTGGAGAACTTTGCATTACATGCTGGAATGTGCTTAGAGATGCAAGGATTGATCCTCCAATCCAGACACTGTACTTCCTCTCTGGCGGAGCAACAACTTTGATCTTCATGCTACTTGGAGCGAGCATTGTGATCTCTTTGCTCATGCGGTCAGCGATGCTAGGAAACATTATAGATCCCCACTGAGAACAATGTTGCCATACAGGTCCTTTCTGATATCAACATCACACTTCATGATGGAATTGTAGGTTGTCTCATGGATGCCAGGAGCTTCCATACCAATGAGAGAAGGCTGGAACATGACCTCCGGGCATCTGAAGCGCTCTGCGCCTATGGTGATTACCTGCCCATCAGGCAGCTCATAGTTCTTCTTAACTGATGAGCTGCTCTTCGTAGTCTCAAGCTCCTGCAGCGCCCGCGAGAGGGAGGCAACGGAATGCTGCGTCCGGTACTACGACGCCGAGCCGAACGAGTGCGGCGGCGAGGAGGGCAGCGACGGTGATGTAGACGAGCAGCTGCTCGAGTGGGTGACGATGGAGGAGAGCTGCACGGGAATGTGGATACACAAAACTCGTTTTCTGAAAAACATGGTGGAGTCGTTTTCCACAAAACTGGTATTTTGAGTTTTAGCAAAACCCAATTTTTGTTACGTTGGTTTTATCCTCTCCTCCCAAACATGCTTTTAGGTTGTTAGGTGCTTAAACGTGTTTAGCAAAATCTAGTTTTGATAAAACTTGAGATCCAAACAAGCCCTTAGGGAACTATAAAACATGTAACAGATCTACATGTAATCGGTAAGACGGGTATAGACGAAGCGGCAAACAACAAAACATGTAACCGATTTTCTCATAACCGATAAGACGACTATAGCAGGATTTTATCTGTAATCGGTAGTAGCGTACGGCAAGCACCATATAAATAAGAACGCATCAAATTAACTATAAAACGCTTTATGTAAGGAGTATAGGTATGTACGAAGACAATAAGAAAGAGAAGGAAACAAACCTCAAGATCGATTCCACGGGGTTGATGACTAACTGGTAAACACTACAGCAACAGATACGTGACAACGACGAATAACTGATAACTTCAACTCAGCAACAAGCACGAGTTGATAATCGCGGGGCGTGGGAATTCTTTGCAAAGCACGAGGGCAGCGTGAGACGGTAATACAAACATACAGACTGGCGAAACAAAGACCCACAAGCGGATGAAGAAGAAATCTACACAAGATGAACAGAAGAGATAACTATAAATGATAAAATAAGAACACATCAAAAATAGATTTGACGGTACTAAGAACGGATAAATCGAATGACAGGAAGAAGGCTGTGCTAATTTTAAGTAGTCACGATAAAGAAGTAGAGTATCTAAAAAAAGTAAGATCGAGTTCGTATTACGGGAATCTGGGCGGCTTACCGGTAATAACAGATTAAAAGCAGACACGAGATGATAAATGTAGGAGGACAGTTTCCTGCTAATAATGAGCATCATAGTAGATGGTTAGGCGAAGGAACAGACAATCACATAGGTGGCAACAGCAAGAATAACTGACTATAAAGTCGGTAGTTGATTAGGCAGCGAAATCAATCTGGCAGTGAGCGACATGAAAGGGACATTAACATGTTTCAGCGAGGACGTACTACCAGTGAGGAAGATCGGAAAGAAGCAGGCAACCCAAATGTCAACAACCCAGGACAAAAGCAAACGAAGCAATGAAAGAAAACGATAGAAAATTGGGGAAAACCTGGCGAGTAAAAGCGACATCCCAAAAACGGTAAGACGCCGACGAATAAAAGGGGTATCCCTAAAATAGTAGCTAGACGGACAGATATCGATGGGTAAAAGGGATACCCTGACAACTACCGAAAACAACATCAAAGGAAAAAGTCGTTAGAACTGGGTATAGCAAGGAGGAAACGCACAGATACGAATAGGTAGAGCTAATTGTTGGGCTACATGTAGACTACGATAGCTACAAATCAAAATTTTTACCACGCAAATCAAGAAGCTAAGTAAGTAGATGATCACAGATCGTTACCACCAGACGCGCAGAGCAGCGGAAGAAGAGTTGGAGCAGCTTGGTTCAACGTAGAGCGCGTCGATGTAGTGGTCGTAGTCGATCGTCCAGCGTCCTCGCGAGTCGATCGTCTTCTCCAGCAACTTCTGCAGTTCTTTGTGAAGATTGCGGATCGTCCTCAAGCGCAACAGTCGCAGTAGCGCCTCTACGGTATCCACATGTCGTGGAAGGAACAACCATGCGCAGTGTGCTAACACCAAGTCGCATACAGAGCTCTTAGGGAGATGGCGGCTAGAGTTTCGTGGTGATTCACGCGCATTCTCCCAAATGACCTCATGCATTTCCTTATATAGTGCTCGTGGACGGATCCTATCCAGAACACGTTTGTCGAATCGTATTCGCATCGGGTTTATTCCAACCCGTTAAGTATGTGACCCTATAGGTTCATGCGTAATCGGCCAGACTCGAAACCCTTTTCGATCACGAGTAAATGCTGCTCCTAGCGTAACATAGCGATTCTCGAATACACACAAATTATATCGGACGAACCTTAATGCAATATGATCTACGACCAGATCTTATCTCTATACGACAAGTTCAGATTTGGTCACGACTACCAGAATTCCTCACGACTGTGTTACGACCAGCTCGTATCTCCATACGACTAGTCCGTAATAATGTGAACTAAGCGACCTACTGTGTATACTCCCTTTGCCTCACGATGTCCGGTTGAACTCCGGTGAGATGTTGTGTCATCCATGGACTGCTCAATACTTTCTCGTCGAAAGTGTCGGATTACTTCACGTGATCGAACACTTCAACTACTAGTGGCATAGCCATGCACTTTCTTTATCCGACCACAACGAGGAGCCCGAGACATCTCTCTTATTATGTTAGGAGGGCAAATCCATATCCCACCAGTCACTTTCCTCTGCATGTTTCATAGCATACCAAAAAGCTACATTTATAACTACCTAGTTACTGTGTAGCATTTGGCAACCCCTAAGAGTGCTATTACATATGTAGGAAACTATGCTGATCTCAGGTCTAAGGATTATACATCAACATTGCTTGAGACCAACTAAACGACACATAGAATCATAACAATCTTAATAGTGTCTCAAGGTGGGTCTAATCCAACATCATGTTCTCTAACATGTGTCCATATTATTGGTTTGATATCTCCATATCCATGACCCGTGAAACATAGTCATCAACCAATACATATGCTAGTCTATTTATATGTGTCCTCATATGTTTCCGACCAGGGATCGTATAAGAATAATTATCGCAGAAATATAGAGTTTCACAATCAAGTCACATACTTGATAATCAATATTAACAATATTATTCTTGGAACAAAATAACATTTTATCCAATATTATGAATATAAGGAAATATAATCATCTCTATGATTGCCTCTAGGGCATATTTTCAACACTAATATGTAATAAGGCTGAAACAAACCTGCGTGAAATCGTGGCGAGAGGTCCACAGCTGAGTGTCGGCGGTAACAGCAAAGCAAACAACAATATACTAAGCGTTGGCGGTAGCAGCAAAGCAAAGAACAATATAAACAAGATGATTAGAGCGAGAAAACACGGAGTATAAATCTTTGATTGGCACAAACCGACGGGAAAGTAGCGAACAACAACCTAGATCGGCTGGGCAGACGAAAGTGCGTATGTAAGAACAGAAAGACTTAAACGACCTAAAAGCGTTAGCGAAGAAAGCACGAACACAAGCAAGGTTCAGGAAAAATCCATTGTAGGAAGGTGATCCGAGGCCGTCTGGGAAAAAGGATAGCAGTGACGACCCGTTGAACACAAGCGAGGTTCAACCCAAAGCCATCACATGAAGGGGAAGCAATAAAAACGATAGCAGTGACGACTCGTCGAATGCAAGCGAGATTCAACCGAAACCCAAGATTTAACCAAAATCCACCGCATTTAAGAGGAAGCGACAATGGCGAGCAAAAGACACTAAAGCTTGTAAAGCGCGAGCACAAGATCTAGCGACGATCCATCGCATGACCGTAATTCGATTAAGGCCGAACCGAGGTGTAGGCAAAGGCGAATCGGAAGAACTAAATCCAAGACAAAGAGAAATGAGGCGGATACAAAGCAAAAACAACGGACGGAGAACGCATAACAGTGCACACAAGAATGAACTCGTAAAGGTGGTTAAGGCTCTTAAATCGCATTGCAAGCCACGCATGCAACGTGTCTACCCAAACAATGAAGCACGCGCATGAGCGGCAACACATGAACCAAACACCGAAGACGAGCCAACGCAGCCCACAAGACACGCACAAACGGGACCCATGCTAAAAATAGGCCAAGAGGGCGACACAGAGAGTAGGTCTTGGCGCCCGGTGGAGAGGGCGAGAGAACACGCAAGGACAATAGCCGAGCCGACAGACTTCGACGGGAGGTGCCGGCGATTCCCGATGCACACAACACCGAACGAGCATCGACAGGGTCATGACGATCGCACGGAGACACAGAGCCGTGCCACCTCCAGAAATGGATCAAGGGTCTTTAATGAGGAACGTGAGTCACAACAGTCCAGACACAGGCGCGAGCAAACCAGCAACCAAAACACCGAAGGAAGCTAATGTAGACGCATCTCACGCGACAACGGGACACACACGCCTGGCCTAGCAGAAGCGAAACACGAGGGTAGGCAACGACGTCCAGGCAGAGAGGCTGAGAGCAAACAGGCGAGAGAAACAGCAGGGGTTGACGTGACATCGAGCTGACAGGGCAGACGACTGGGCAGCATGCGAGCAAAAGCTATGGCGAGACTCGACATTCCCAACATCGGACGGCTAGCGCGAGGGCAGCGCCACGAAGACCCCATGAGCAAACGATCGGACGGGCAACAGATCGACGCCACGAACGGCCATGGGGCGCAAAGAACGCGATCGACGCCCAATGATTTGTCACGACGTATACGCTCGAGAGCGGCAGAATCCACCGGGAGTTAACATAGGTAATTGAAACAAAAAAAATGATGAACAAGCCCAAATTGTTATCTTGTATCCTACTACTGAAGCCATCATTGATGAGGACATGACCCCTATGGATACAACCATATTTGCTATGCTTGCTGTTCCAAGTACAAGAGCTTCACCATGTCACTTTTGGTTCAAGACAAGCAAGCGATTCGATTGGACCCGTTTTGGAATCCGGTTCGGCCTCCGAATCAGCCGACAGATCAACTTAAAACAGACGTAACTTTCACATACGGAGTCCGTTGGAGGTCCACGAGTACTTGATGGAAAGCTTATTTTGTCCTCTTTCCAACGGATCTAGCCTTGCCTCCAAATTCCTTCTGGAATGATCGCAATCATCAAAAGAAGGCATTATATCACTTGTTTGGGCCAAAACGGGCTTTGTAATCATCTTGAACTTGGCCCATCTACCGGCCCACCGGGACATGGTACTGTTCACATGAACAGTACCCGCGACCTTGATTACCACCCGCTAGTTCTTTAGTTTTGTGGCTCCTCCTTCCCTATTTAAGGAGGCCACACCCTCTAGTTTTCTTAGATTTTGTTTAGTTAAAAGTTAGCCTTGTTGCAACTTCGTGTATTGACTTGTATCGACTAGACCAACCATAATACCGCTTTGAAATACCAATTTCAATATTTCAATCTTTATTTGCAATTTGATTGCTTTATCTTGTTCTTGCGTGCTTCTTGATTGTATGCAGAATCGACCTTCGTGGTCGTCAACCGGTATTCGCACGGTTGATAACGACTTGTCAATCGGTTCAGCGATTGCGTGGTTTCGAGCCTTGCGTGTTCGTGGTCGGGATCGTCAGAGTTGAGCGACGCCTACCAGACTTATCATTCTCATCGAAAGATCGGGCCAACAAATCAAACCTTAGGGTTCATCAATCATAGTTTTGATTACCGGCCAATAATCAACTGAAAATCGGGATTATCGGTTATAGAGGGTACCCGATGAAAATTCAAACTGGCTAAAACCGGCCAAAAAATTGGATTTGCTTGAATTTAATCTTTTTAAATTTAAATTCGAAAAAAATCAAATTTTAGTTTAAAAATTTCGGCCGAAACTACCATTTTTTTTTCGATCAAATCGGTCCTATCCAACCCGGTAAAAATTTGAAACCGGTTAACAAACCCTGGAAGTCATACACGTTCACTGCCCCCCGCCTCCCAGGCAACGGCGTGGTGATCAGTCCATGCATCGCCTCTCCATCCAACGGCACGCGATCGTGATCATGCTATGGCGCGACTAGTAGCTAGGAAGCATTATTGCTTCACCATCTCACCTTTGCGTTGGTTGGTGGGATACAAGTTCGAGGAATATACTTTTTAGACGCTGAACCACCCCGTTCGCCAAAAATGGTTGAATCAACCAAACACTTGTTGGTGAGTAGCTCGCTGGAAATTCATAGTTTTGGCAAAGAACATATAGGTGTGGTACAATTTCCTCAAAAGAAAATAACTCTGACGAGTCATGTTTGTCTCACGTTGGACTAGCAATATGCCAAGAAGACCCGATTAAGACGATCTACATGCATGATTACTGCGTAAAATATTAATTAGAAAACAAAAAAAAGGACTAGCTGCATATTGTCAAATCCTAATGATCCCACTAATTATAAACGCTTCCGTCCAATTTCTCAGCCTCCGTTAGTTTAGCTTCAATCAGAGTGAAGCGATCATCATGACAAGCACCACGATATCAAGACCTGCACTTGCCACCACCCTGATGGCGGCGGATCCTGGGGCCCATCCGCAGCGTCGTCGCTGCTATTCTCATGCGCTGGCGCGTCGGCCTCCGCCGGGCCGTCCGCCATGGGCGAGTCCGCCGCCGGGGCCGGCGCATCGGCAGGTGCGTCAGCGCTGGCATCGTCAGACGGAGCCGGAGCGGGGGCCTTCGGATTGGTCGGAGGAGCCGCCTTCCTGCTCTTTGGCGGCGTCGGCGCCGGCGCCGGCGCCGGAGCGGGCGTCGCGGTCTTAGCCGGGGTGGGCGGCGGAGCGCCGGGCTTGCTGTTGTCGGTGGAGCCGATGCTGGGCGGCACGATGGCGGAGCTAACCTGCAGCACGGAGATGTTGTAGGGGCGGGAGGCGACGGACTTCACCATCTGGGACGTGACCGGCGCGCTGGGCTCGGCGGAGCCGAAGACCATGACGCCGTCGGCGCGCCTGGTGTAGTTGAGGAAGCCCATGCGGTTGGTGGCCTGGCCGGTGGACTGGAAGAGCGTGGTGAGCACGGCGGAGCGGTTCTTCATGGCGCCGAGCTTGGCGGTGTCGTAGTAGTCGAGGATGACGTGCACGGCGAGCACCTTCCGCTGGACGTCGGAAGGGAGGGAGGAGATGACGCCCACAGCGCCGTTGTCGACGGCGAGCACGGTGATGGTCTGCCGGCGGTTGATCTCGTCGGCGAGCTTGTTCTGCGAGAGGAGGTCGTTGAAGGTGGAGAAGTCGGAGAACTCGCCGAGTATCCTGGTGATGTTAAAGGCCGCCGCCGGCGACTCCAGGGCAAGGAAAAGGAGGAGCGCGGCGATGACAGCGGCGGTTGAGGCGTTCGGAGCCATGGTTGTTCCGCTTGCTTCACCGGAGTTTGAGGCGTGATCAGGAGTAATATAGTGCTAAACTTGGACAGTGGCGATGCTAAACTTGGGCCTCTGCGGCTCTGCATCTGCATGGTCGGGCGCCTGTGGCTGTTTGAGCGGCGTCAGAGTTTGACCGAGCTATTTATCACTCGTCGGTCGGGGCCATGTTGACACCAAGAACTAGATCCTCTCACGATTTTTATTAAATAATCACTGTTTTATTCTGAAATACAGTAATATACCTGTCTGTTTTATTTTGCACAAATAATCCTCTCGCCACTCCACCGTTGGGCGGCGGGGTCTAATAGTTGGACGACTAGTCCACTTGTCGCTCAAGCTATTTGGACGATTTTAAATAATTATGTTTTTTTAATAATCGATGGGAATAATTGCGGGGGAATAAATGACAATTTTTATAGGTAATACATTTAGCATTTTTAATAATTCGATGGAAATGTCTAACACCGTGATTTTACCATGGCATGAAATGCCTAACCTGTGATTTTACCATGGCGTAAAATGCTAACTCTCCGATTTTACCATAACATAAAAAGGCCAACTCTCGATTTTACTATGACATAAAATATCTAACTCTCGATTTTACCATGACATGTAAAATTTCTGATTTTACCATGACATGCCAAATCGAGAGTTGGCGCTTTCACGCCATGGTAAAATCACACAAGAGGCATTTCAAGTCATGGTAAAATTATTTCAAGTCATGGTAAAATCACATAGATATTCTCCCACAATTATTTCTATTGGGTTAATAAAATAATAATGTTATTATTTAAAATTGCTTATCTGCCGAGCGACACGTGGAGTAGTCACCCAACCGCTGATTGACTTTCACAAGTCGCTCAACCATTGGGCGACTACTCCACGTGTCGCTAGACCGTTGGGTGAGTTGGGTCTATTCGCCGAGCGACTAGACCCAAGTTGTCCAACTGGGGCTGACGTAAGATTATTTCGTAAAATAAAAAAGATGATATATTATCAGATTTCATAATAAAATAATGATTATTTTTTAAAAATTCCTCTCTAGTACGTGAGAAAATTTCACAATATTGTTATGTTGTCGTGAATTTTTCACAGTACACTTGAGCGGCTATGAACACGATACTGATGGACACTGCACTCTCGAGTACACACCTACACATTACAGGGATGCATGAAAGCCGGTAAGCAAATCGGAGTTTTTGGCGATTTTGCCTTTGTTTACATGCAAATTACCAAATATAGACTCTCTCCACGTTAGGTGCAAAATGGCCCTATGGACCCATGGGGATGTGACATGTTGGACCTTTGGGCGTGGAATACCCGAAGACCCATGATCAGTGGCTAGTACACACATTCACAACATTTGGCATTCACATCCTGTCGACGATTGAGTCGTCGATCTTACAAATAAATAGAGAAAAATGACAAAGAGTTCTTGAGAGAGAATATGGCTACCTTTTATTGCAATGAATTGGATCCTTTACAGGGGTGCCTTTAGACAAGGCAATGGACTAGCTCTAATTACACTGTGTGTGTTGCTTGAATCACTCATTGTGTGATGTTGTGCTTGAATCACTTGGCACATCCTCCGGTTGTCTTCTCCTTTAAATAACTAATGAAGTGGTGACAATTATAATCGAAAAGGCACCCTTTGGAAGTGTCGTGTCCGATCGGAGAAAAGGTTGCGATTAGTAAGATATTAACCGGCGAAAGCGATTGATGTTAGTAGAGACAATAACCATATGGTGGTTATTATCGTGACTTAGAGCCAAAACATCACATGGTATGGAACAAAAAATATGGCATGTGTTCCATTCATCACACAGTAAGGAATATACTTGGAATCGGATCCAAGTGCAGTTCATTGTTGCTCGAAAATATCCAGTCGGGATAAGGTACAAGACCTCTCCGACAGTGGTACCCTCAATGTAACCTTTGAAATCCTTACGACCACGGGTCGTTAGTCTTAGGGGTTATTGTTGGAAATATGCCCTAGAGGCAATCATAGAGATGATTATATTTCGTTATGTTCATGACATTGGACAATATGTTATCTTATTCCTAGAATAATATTGTTAATATTTATTATCAAGTATGTGACTTGATTGTGAAACTCTATATTTCGCGATAATTATTCTTAAACGTTCTCTAGTCGGAAACATATGAGAACACATATAAATAGACTAGCATATGTATTGGTTGATGACTATGTTTCACAGGTCATAGATATAGAGATAGTAAACCAATAATATGGACACATTTTAGAGAACATGGTGTTGGTTTGACCCACCTTGAGACTTCTTGAGATTGTTATGATTTCATGAGCGTCGGGTTCCTCCGCCGCTTCACCTGGATCCTGTGGCAACTACAACTCCTTGGCTAGCAGAAACACCATGTGCGTGGACATGATTCCTTCGATATTATCAGCATGGAAGCCTGAGAACTTACAACGCGAAAATCTCAAGTGGCTGCTATTGACTTGATCAACACCTTGTTCATGGTTAATAAGCATACCATTGCAGATGAGATCAGCTCCACTGAATTGTGCTAGGGAATTGAACTTGTACATCAAAATCCTGCACAAATTAGTCAGTACTAAATTTCAAGAACCCTTTTTAAGCATCTTGTATTGATCAATGCACTTCACCCTTGAATTCTCCCTTCGATGGCGCACTATTGCTCTATCATTGTCTCGGCTGTCGCTTGAAAATGCAGCTCATAAAAATCCTTGACAATGTATTGCTCCACCCATCGCAAGCTACTGCTTAGTGCTTGTGGCAAGTTCTCAAGTAACTTGTTGCGTGAGCAGTCCACATCATCATTTTGATCGCAATAATTCCTTCATATTTTGAGCGCCCTTGCTTGCTCTGCTCACCCATGGAACCTCCATAAACAACCGTTGAAAGCCTTGTTCGTTAACCATAGGCTGCGAGAATTGAAGGATGATCCAACTACCTATAATGTCTTCTTTGCTAAGAGCAACAATTTCTTCTAGTTTCTTTGTAAGCTCCTCCCAAGCAATAGCCATAAAAGAACCAAAAATCACCTTGGGCAAGAAGTAGATAGCGCTTCAGGATTGCGGCTTCCCAAGGAGATCATACTTATCTTTCATCGAGCTAAGAGCTCACCGCTTGTGAAACCATAAACAGATTTGATGCATTTAAGATATTGGCGGTTTGAACCAAAGTTCAAGAACTTAGCATTTTCGACAAGGAACCTCAACATTGTGCCCACATTCTCTCATAGCATTAAGATACTTTCTGCTGCTGTAATTGTGGCAAGAACATTAGTGAGAAATGTGTAACATCCCAAATTTCGAGTTTTTGAAAAATTTCAAATTTTTAAAATTAACCATTTGGTTTTATTAATTCGCTAAAGCTTAATTTGTAATTTAGAATTTTAAAAGCAGTTTAATTTGAATTAATTAAAATTGAACTAATTGAAGTTTGTTTAGTTGAGTTTCGTTGGATTTTAAAGTTGGTTTTCCTTTTGCCTTATGTTAAAAATAATTAATTGCAAAAATTAAAAGCAATAGTTAAGTTGAAAATATTTTTATTAAGTCCCATATAATTCAAGGGATTTCTGTGAATTTTTCTAGAATTTTTGGATGGCTTAAGCTATTTTCTAAAAATGCTTTTCCTTTTCAGGTATTTTCTAAAATAAAAAATCCTTTTTAAATCCCCTCCTAAGCTTTGGGCCGAATCTCTTCGGCCCGTCCCTTCTCTTCCCTCCCGCGGCCCAGCCTCCTGGCCCGCTCCGCTCGCCCGCGTCCCCACTTCGATCGGGCACCGTCCGATTTTGATCGGACGGCTCCCAACCCGCGCGTGCCTCCCCGTTTGTCCTTCTCTCTCTCTAGCGGTGGGCTCGCCTTGTCGCCGCCTGGTCATCTTCAACCTCTGTCTTGCGCCATGTGTCTGCCTCACCGCTGAATTCGCCGCAAGGCCGCCTCGCGCCATGCCCTAGCGCCTATCCTCGTCTCCCATCCGGCCACGCCATCCCCATCTCGCTCGCCGTGCGCGGCGCCTGCCTCTTCCCCACGCGGTCAAGTCGGACCCCTCGCCGCCGCCATTAATGGCCGACACCACCTCTTCCCCTTCTCCTCCTTTGGGTCTCCCCGTGGGCGACTCCACCCCGTGATATACAAAGAAAGGTCCCGGAGGACCATTTTTTGAGTCATGCAGACTATCCGCATGGAGGCAGTAGTACCGCCAAGACGTCCCGAGGAGGTCTACCAGACCTCCCAGAGGTCTTCAAGACCTCCGAAGGTCTTGGCCAACAACCCGCGGAGGCACCTCTGTATATCACCGGGGAGGTCCGATAGATCTCGAGCCAAGTCCCGTGGGACCTCTGGAGGTCCCGCCTCACAAGACCGAGCTAGTCCGTGACAGATTGGCTAGCTCGCAGAGATCTAACACAAGTGTAATCAAATCCATACACAAGCTAAGAGAAGCAAGAGACAAAACAATAAATATATATTAAAGACCAAACCGGCCAAGCTTCTTACAGGAGTTTGCCTCAAGGGCTACAACAAAAGAGCAGGAACGGCGGAAAGCAAAACGTCAACGGTAGGTCCAACCGATCAGCCCACCGGCTATCGAGTGGAGGACGTCCCCTAGGTCGCAAGGTCTCCAAAGACCTCTACTTCACTGAGCTTTGAGCTCCCTGGAACTTCCTGCAGCTGCTGATCAAAATAAAGGGCAAAAGCCATGAGTACATTGAATGTACTCAGCAAGCCGTGGGGAGTGTATGCAATAAATAATTATGCAAGGCTTGCCAAAAGAGAGCCGTATGGTTAGTTGCACAAAGCAAGATTTGACAATAAGTGATAAGTAGATTGAAAAGCTCAAGTTAAAACATTAGCACATAGATACATTTGATTTCAAAAGGGGTGGTGAGCACCCACTCACCTCAGAGCCACCCTAGAGCACCCGCCCAGACTACCAAAACCAACAGTGGGAGGTCTGGTGACACCCATGACCAGACCTCAACCACGCCCACTGAGCACCCACTCCAGAGCTCCACAACCAGCCCCTAGACCACCTAGTGAGCCACCATGACCCTCCGAGCCGACCAAGGTCTCTTCAAGGCAAAGCCATGACCTCTCACCAAAGTGTCCAGAAGCACAAGTTCACAAAGCTACCCCTTGCACCATTTTCACGGGCATGTCCATAACCAAGGACTTGGCTATTCAATAGATTTTACGCTCTACGAGGTGTACAACTTACCCATAATCCACGATCTCTCTAGCGGATCGGTTCCCGCCGAACCCTTACTCACTTAGAAGGTGAGCGGTCTAGAGAGCTGCAAGGTCTTTACAAAGCTTTGAACTGACTTGAGCCGCCCGCTAAGGTTTCGCCCCCCTTTGGTCTAGAAGTCCGCAGGTTATGGGGTGCCCTCTTGCGCCAACGAATCACACGCCAACCACAACAGCCCCAAGCCATCTCATTGCTAATTATTTAGCCTGCACCACCCCATAAAGTGATCTTGTGGTTGCACTAATTGGCCCTGATCAACAGTAACACAAAGTTAAGTCCTTAATTGTGCTAAAGCAAGACTTCCACAAACCCCAAAATGAAGCATCCACTACTCACCCCGCCTTCTTGCCTCAACAAAACATTTTGTAATTAACCCCGCCAAAAGACCACCCAGCCTTGGCACAACAGATTATTAGGGTGATCTCAAGACCACAATCAACACAACTTAGGCATCCCGCCATAGTCGCTAACAAAGGGCATCGACCACGATTCCATAATTCATTAGTCAAGATTATAAAAGATGAGGCATGATTCACAGACCCACGATTCTAAAAGCAAGGCTAAGCAAATAGCATACGGTCCGATGTTGGCTATAGCAAAAGATGCCAACTAAAGTATCCATCCTATGGTGTCCAAAGAGTTCATGTCAACATGTCTAGTTCAAGTATACAAAGGAGGCATAATGTCAAGTAGGAGGATAGCTACTGCCCAAAACAGTTCTATAAAGATAGCCGTGCAAGTTTAATAAATCAAAATAGCTTTGCAAAGTGGGATCAAGATGATCAAGGTCCACGACTTGCCTCTGTTGGAGAAAGAAAAGCTTCGGCTGATGGAGCTTGATTCACGAGCTTCTCCACAATTCAACCGAGATCTACACGTTCGCAAAAGAAACCAAATAAGCAAAAGAAACTCCAAGAAAACCAACAAAGCTTACTCGAAACCAAAAGAGAAGAGGAGGTCCACAGAGAGGAGGAGGTCCGAAGGAAGGAATCCCACGGGAAGGAGGTCCAACGAGTGAAGGGCCTTGACTCAAGGAGGTCCGAACCAGAGGAGCTTGGAGAGCTCATCAAAACCGAAAGAGCTAGGAGCAGAGGTCGAAATGAAGAATAGGGAGGCAGTGGGTATTCCTGGTGCTCTATTTATAGGAAAGAGAAAATAGAAGCACTACAAACAGAAGGTGACCAAATTCGAAGTATTGGTACAAAGGCACCCTGCCACAAGGTACGAAAAGAGATAAAAAACAAGGGATGTGACAAAAATTAGAAGAGAGTACAAAGGTAGGTGGCAAGATTTAATGTGACTCAACCCTCATTAAATGCATTTAAGACAACCAAATGAGCTACCAAAAGGTGCACAGACTAGTCAAAGGGCATGGTCCACGGTCCAAAGAGGAGATCCAAGGAGGAGGTCTAAGGAGGAGGTCCTGCGAGGAGATCCCAAGGACAACCAGGGAGGTCTAGACCACAAAGGTCTAAACACAAAGAGGAGGTCTCGAACCTAAGGGAGGTCCAAACACAACACAGGAGGTCTCGAACCCAAAGGAGGTCCAAACACAACACAGGAGGTCTCGAACCTAAAGGAGGTCCAAACGCAGCAGGAGGTCGAACCCAAAGGAGGTCCAAACACAACACAGGAGGTCTCAAACTAAAGGAGGTCCAAACACAACATAGGGAGGTCTCGAACCCAAAGGAGGTCCAAACGCAATAGGGAGGTCTGAACCCAAAGGAGGTCCAAACACAACACAGGAGGTCTGAACCCAAAGGAGGTCCAAACACAACACAGGAGGTCTCGAACCCAAAGGAGGTCCAAACGCACAGTGGAAGTCTGAACCCAAAGGAGGTCCAAACACAACACAGGAGGTCTGAACCCAAAGGAGGTCCAAACACAACACAGGAGGTCTGAACCTAAAGGAGGTCCAATACACAACACAGGAGGTCTAGACCACAAAGGTCTAAACACAAAGAGGAGGTCTAGACCACAACGGTCTAAACACAAAGAGGAGGTCTAGACCACAAGGAGGTCTAAACACACAGAGAAGAGGAGGTCTAGACCACAAGGAGGTCTAAAGCACAAGGGGTAAGGCGCCGAGGAGGCCCTAAGAGCAAAGAAGTCCCGACGGTCAAAATCTCTAAAAGGAAAAGTCCGATGCCCAAGATCTCAAAAGGGAGGACTCGAACTGTTAAGATTTAAAGGTAACGAGGAGGTCCCGACACTCCGGATCTCCAAAGGGAGGCCCGATAGTCAAGATCTCAAAGAAAGGGAGGTCCTAACGGTTAGATTTCCAAAAGGAGATCCGCGGTCAAGATCTCAAGCCAAGGGAGGTCTTGACTGCTAGATTTCCAAAAGGAGATCCGACGGCCAAGATCTCAAGCCAAGGAGGTCCGCGGAGACAAGGATACGCGAGGAAAGGGTGAGGCCGCTAGATCAAGATCGGATGGCAGAAAACAAAGGGGCCGCCCGGACCGAGCGAACGGGTCAACAGACCAAAGCCATCCAAACAAAGATCGAACGGTCCTTAGGAGAGGAAGGCAAAACCTCAAGGGAGCGATCGCGAGAGCTAGCGATAGATCCAGCGCTAGGGTGGTCTTAGACCTAGGGAGGTCGGACCTTTAGATCCAACAAAGGAAGGATATGGACGGCTAAGATCTCCAGAGAGGAGGTCCTAACGGCCAGATCTCAACAAGGAGAAGGTCTGAATGGCTAAGATCTCCAGAGGAGGTCCTAACAGTCACGATCTCGACAAGGAGGAGGTTTGAATGGCTAAGATCTCCAGAGGGAGGTCCTAACGGTCGATCTCAACAAGGAGGAGGTCCGAATGGCTAAGATCTCCAGAGGGAGGTCCTAGCAGTCAGATCTCAACAAGGAGGAGGTATGAACGGCTAAGATCTCCAGGAGGATGTCCTAACGGTCCGATCTCAACAAGGAGGAGATCTCGAACAGCCTAAGATCTCCAGAGGGAGGTCCTAACAGGCCGATCTCAACAAGGAGGAGGTCTCGAACGGCTAAGATCTCCAGAGGGAGGTCCTAATGGTCGATCTCAACAAGGAGGAGGTCCGAGCGGCTAAGATCAAATGGTACGCCAAGCAACAACAGGCGGTAGTTCAAGGAGCAAGCAAGGAAGACCGCCAAGGCAAGCTGTAGCACCGCATAAGTGCGAGGGAGGTCCAAAAGAGCCCAAGGATCCAAAGGGCACGGGAGGTCCAAGACAGAGAGAGAGAGATCTAGATCAGAGGGGACCTAGACATGGGAAGAATGTTTAGACCAAGGAGGTCAAAAGGAACATCGGGAGGTCTATTTGAACACAGGGGAGATCCAAATAGGCAAGGGAGGTCCTAAAGGATGTAGTGGAGGTCCAAAGGAGTTCCACAAGGATACAAGGAGGTCCATATGGACACGGGGAAGTCCAGAGGGACTTCGGGACGCCCAAATGAACTCAGGGGGTTACAAATGAACGTTGAGAGGTCCACGGGGAGGCCAAAACAGGGAAAAGGGGTCTAGATAGAAGGAGATCTAGACAGAAAAAGGCTTAGGCCGAGAGGGAGGTCTAAGCACAAAGAGATTCAAACCAACAAAGGGGAGGTCTGGACTAAGGAAAGTCCAAACAGAAGATTGCAAAGAGAGGTCCAGAGAACAGAAGGGGTTGAACCTATAAAGAGGTCTAGCCGAGAGAGCGTGCTGGGTGAAAGGGACAACCTAAGGGAGGGTATCCCAAAAGGAGGAGATCCAAGGTAAGAGATCCAAAAGGAGGAACTCAAGAGAGGTCCCGAGAGGAGAAGAAAAGAAGAAGGGAAGGTTAGAGAAATGAGATGGATCTGGGCATCAGAGATGTCCAACAAAAGGAGGGTCCAGGCATAAGAGAAATGTCCAACGAGAGGAAAGACCAGAGAACGAGAGAGGCCTAGAGGGGAGAGACTAGCCCGAGGACAAACAAGGCCAACAGAGAAAAAGAGGCTAAAAGCCAAAGAACAACAATAACTCCAGATCAACCAAAAGGGATTAATTGAAGTTTGATTAGTTCAAGTTAAATCTCCAAATTTCTCGAATCTTCAAATTAAGCTTTGAACTCTCATCAAAAACCAAATGGTTATTTTTGATTTTTCAAAACTCTGGAAAAACAGGACGTTACAAACCTACTCCTTAAAGGAATCTCAACCCCGAGATTTGGGCCGACTAGGAATGGGTTAGGATCGGGTTTCACCCACTCTTCCGAAACTTTCTTTGAGTGAGACAAAACCAAACTACCACTATGCTAATCGAGACTTACCAGAGCTAGGTTGAGCAAAAGCGCCCACAAGATCGCACCGCCAATACAAATTGAATGGCACCAAAACGATGGAAGTCCGAATCCAACGGGGATCCGGACAGAAGGAGGGGATTCAAAACAAGGTTCTCAAGGACAGAAGAAGGTCCACGAGAACACGGGGAGGTCCAAAGAAGGGACAAACTGAGCCAAACCCGGCTCTCGGAAAACAAAAGGGATTTTGAAACACAAACCCGAGCTAAAAGCCACGGGGTGATGGTGACCCAAAAAGAAAAGAGGTCAGAGCCAAGGATGAGTTCAAACCGAAAGGGAGGTTTAAACCTCGAAGGGATTCAAATCCGCAGAGGTGGTCTAGCTTAAAAGAGAGGGAGAGATCCAAGCTTAAGGAAGGTGCGAAGAACTCAAGGGAGGTTCAATTGATCACAAGGGAAACCGATTGAACACAGGGAGGCTCAAGATAACAGCAAGAGATCCAACCAAACATGAAGAGGTTTAGATGGACTGAGAAAGATTCAGATGGACCTGAAAGATTCAACCAACAAAGGAGGTCTGAACCTCAAGGGGTTCCAAGCACAAGGGAGGTCCGCGCCCTTGGAGACGAACACAAAAGGGGTGGTCCAGAGAACAAGAACTGAGCCAAAGGATACATGAAGCAAAACAAGAAAAAGGGAGGAACTCCGGCAAACTCAAAAGGAACCGGCTGCAAGGTTCACCTGGAGGTCTGGAGACTTGACTTGAAGCTCAGGGAGGAGCTGCCTTCCTCTGGTGACGTTGAGGGCACTGGTTGGTAAAATGACCCCACTGAAGACAACTGAAACACTGAATGCCTTTGGCAGACTTGGTGCTTTTGGGGTTGCTATCGGCTGCTGCTGTTGTCCAAGGTATGACCATCCTGAGAAACAGTTGGAGGAGGTGCTGCCACTGAGGTTCCGAGGGTGACAGGAGGTCTCGGGTGCTGACGTCTCGCAGAAATCCTAGCTTGCTGAGGAGGCCCTTGATGAATAGCAGGTTGTGACACACTTGTCCTGAAGATCTGCGGAGGTTTTGTTGATGAAGCTTTCTTCAGCGGGCACTTGCTGGCGAAGTGTCCTTTGTCCCGGCAGCGAAAATAGGTAACACCCGAGGCACAAGGGGACTTCTTTTGTAATTGGCTTCTCAAGGACGAGCTGGGGAGTGATAAACCGGTAGGCTGCTGCACACTGGCCTTTTGAGGCACTGGCAGCCCCATGCTTCTGTGCGCCCACAACTGAGATAAGATCCTTCTGTTTTTCCTTCTTCCTGCTGCTGGGGTTATTGTAGCAATCAGAGTGGCTTCTGGAAGGTCGTCAGCATAGAGCGTTGAACCTCTTTTTGTGCACTGGCTGGCAAAATGGCCCACTTCCCGGCACTTGAAACACTAAATTCCTGTCCCTAAGGTCTTTTTCCGCTGATGATTGGCCACCGTTGAACGGGCGCTTGCATCAGGGGACCAGGTGTTGATCTTGAAGGCTTTGACACCACAACCGTTGGAGTTTTCTTGAGCTGAGGCTGCTTCTCACAAGTCTTGTGGCTGCTTGCAGCTTCTTGATCTTGATTCAACATCTTCCTCTTGAGCCTGAGGTCTTGCTGACCACAAGGAGCTTCCAAGCTAAGCGCTTCGCGGTGAAATTCTTTGGAACTTGGCTATGCTGACCTGGCTTCCAAAGCTGCAAAGGCTGGAGATGGTGGTGGCGGTCGCAAAACCGCGAAGTTTCGTTCACCATGGCCATGAGGGCAGCAATGGTTTGGTTCTGTTGATCCACCAAGCTGACTAGGGCTGTTGCAGCTTGATTCTGTTGAGCCATCATTTGATTCATGCTCTGCATCACAGTGCTCATCAACTGAGTCTGAGCTGCCAAAAACTGACTCAAGTTTGGATCTGCAGGGCTAATGGAGGAGGAGGTGCAAGAGGGCTGATATTGGCATTGGGGCCCTCTGATTCACTGAGGCTTGCCGAAGAGCGGGACTGGTCCATCTTGAAACAAACCTGCCAGGCTTAATAGATAAGGGGGAAAAGCACCACAGAAGAGAGGGGAAAGCACTTAGGTGAGGAAGGACATGGGAGGAAGATGGAACATCCTAGTCGGGGAAAAGTAGGTTAAACCCGTCGAAACCAGAGGTCAAGGGTCAAAAGAGGCAAAAAGGTGCAATAGGATCTCCTACTAGAGCTCTTATTGCCCTAACTAATGATGCAAAACCGAGGGGACCACTAAAGCGTAAGAAGTCTAGCAACAACAACTATAGGGTTGGGCCGATTTAAACAAACTCCTAACTACAAGAAGTCCAAAGCAGATGTCCTTGGAGAGCAAGGACAATGTCGCCACTTCTTCCAACTAGCTCTTTTCTCAGAGTTACTTGCCACAACCAAAGACGGGTGCTAGCCAAGAGCCGTGAATCGCCTTCCTAACTTGGTCGGGCCCTAATCCTATGATTAAAGAGGTTCTCCAAATCACTTATCTTAAAGACATCCACATAGAACAACCAAGAAATCGACACTCACCCAGACATTGGTAAATCAACAAGATTCTCGATTTCTTCCGAGGTCGAGCTTAAGCAAACCCACAAATGTACACTTTAATTGCATGCTTCTTTGATCCACATCAACAGATTCCCAATCCAAACATCACTTTTCGGATTAAGAGACCTAAAACACCTTCCAAGATCACTTAAATCCTAAATTGAAAAGAAGGTTTTCCTAAAATCTTCCTTTAATACACAATCTTTGATTGGATCTACCAAATCATTCTCACCAATTATCCAAAGAAAAGTTATAATTATACTACCATCAAGGATGAACCTCAAACACAAAATCCATATTCGATTAAGATAGGTAAGGCTTGGCTAAGATTCTCTTCGACTCGATTCTTGAGTCACTCAAGACCATCTAGATCCGTAAAACCCACAAACTCAGATTCAAGCTTCCACCCAAACGCTGTAATTCACTCTAGAATCAAGGGTAATTTAAAATCTTTCAATAATCATATCAAGAATTCACAATCCTACATCCCCTAGGATCCATTAAGACCTTCATCTTAGCAAAGAACCCCAAAATCTTCAATCCTCAAGATCGATTCAAAAGGCTTTTTCAAGCTACCCAACTTGGCATCCAACACCTAGGTTATTCTTGCAAACGCAACTCTTGAGAAACCAGAGCCGCCACTATACCAACAATGCAAGCTTACAAAGACTAGGACACGGGCTCATCCTATAGCGTTCTCGAGGTAAGGAGGTCAAATTAAGTTCAAAATAGAGTTCGTAAAGGGTAAGATCCAAGAATCTCGAGAAGGAGATAAGAGAGAATAGAGTAAGAGAAGAAAAGATTGGATCAAGATGAGACTAGAGTAGAACAAGACAAGAGGAGAATCCACTAAGCAAGCTTTTAAGTTGGTTTGATTTAGAAAGTAATTTTAAAACAGACTAAAACGACCATGCTAACGAAGGTTACGTCCAACAGACGATATGGAGCTCTGATACCACCTGTGGTGACCCACCCTGTGATATACAAAGAAAGGTCCAGAGGACCATTTTTGAGTCTGCAGATTACCGCATGGAGGAGTGGTAGTACCTGCCAAGACGTCCCGAGGGAGGTCTACCAGACCTCCTAGGAGGTCTTCAAGACCTCCGGAGGTCTTGGCCAACAACCCACGGAGGCACCTCTGCAGATATCACAGGAGGTCTGACAGATCTCCTGTGCCAAGTCCGTGAGGACCTCTCAAGGTCCCGCTGCACAAGACCGAGCTAGTCCCAGACGATTGGCTAGCTCAAGAGATCTAACACAAGTGTAATCAAATCCATACACAAGCTAAGAGAAGCAAGAGACAAAACAATAATATATATTAAAGACCAAACCGCCAAGCTTCTTACAGTGAGTTTGCCTCAAGGGCTACAAACAAAAGAGCAGAGGCATGAAAGCAAAACGTCAACAGTAGGTCCAACCGATCAGCCCACCGGCCATCGAGTGGAGGACGTCCCCTAGGTCGCAAGGTCTCCAAAGACCTCTACTTCACTGAGCTTTGAGCTCCCTGGAACTTCCTGCAGCTGCTGATCAAAATAGAGGGCAAAAGCCATGAGTACATTGAATGTACTCAGCAAGCCGTGGGTATGCAATAAATAATTATGCAAGGCTTGCCAAAAGAGAGCTGTATGGTTAGTTGCACAAAGCAGTATTTGACAATAAGTAATAAGTAGATTGAAAAGCTCAAGTTAAAATATTAGCACATAGATACATTTGATTTCAAAAGGGGGGTGGTGAGCACCCACTCACCTCCAGAGCCACCCTAGAGCACCCGCTCCAGGACTACCAAAACCAACCGTGGAAGGGCTGGTCACACCCATGACCAGGACCTCAACCACGCCACTCTAGAGCACCCACTCCAGAGCTCCACAACCAGCCCCTAGACCACCTAGTGAGCCAGCCATGACCCCTCTGGAGCCGGCCAAGGTCTCTTCAAGGCAAAGCCATGACCTCTCACCAAAGTGTCCAGGAAGCACAAGTTCACAAAGCTACCCCTTGCACCATTTTCACCGGGCATGTCCATAACCAAGGACTTGGCTATTCGAATAGATTTTACGCTCTGCAGAGGTGTACAACTTTACCCACAATCCACGATCTCTCTAGCGGGACGGGTTCCCGTCGGAACCCTTACTCACTTCCGAAGGTGAGCAGTCTAGAGAGCGCGGCAAGGCCTTTACAAATCTTTGAATCGACTCGGAGCTGCCCGCTAAGGTTTCGCATCCCCTTTGGTCTAGAAGTCCGTAGGGTTGTGGGGTGCCCCCTCTTGCGCCAACGAATCACACGCTCAACCACAACAGCCCCAAACCATCTCATTGCTAATTATTCAGCCCAGATCACCCCCATAAAGTGATCTTGTGGTTGCACTAATTGGCCTGCATCAATGTAACACAAAGTTAGGTCCTTAATTGTGCTAAGGCAAGACTTCCACAAACCCCAAAATGAAGCATCCACTATTCACCCCCGCCTTCTTGCCTCAAAGAAACATTTTGTAATTAACCCGCCAAAAGACCACCCGGCCTTGGCACAACAGATTATTAGGGTGATCTCAAGACCACAATCAACACAACTTAGGCATCCCCGCCATAGTCGCTAACAAAGGGCAACCACCTGAGATTCCATAATCCATTAGTCGAGATTATAAAAGATGAGGCATGATTCACGCATCCACAATTCTAAAAGCAAGGCTAAGCAAATAGCATACGGCCCCATGTTGGCTATAGCAAAAGATGCCAACTAAAGTATCCATCCTATGGTGTCCAAAGAGTTCATGTCAACATGTCTAGTTCAAGTATACAAAGGAGGCATAATGTCAAGTAGGAGGATAGCTACCGCCCAAAACAGCTTCTATAAAGATAGCCATGCAAGTTTAATAAATCAAAATAGCTTTGCAAAGTGGGATCAAGATGATCAAGGTCCACGACTTGCCTCTGTTGGAGAAAGAAAAGCTTCTACCGATGGAGCTTGATTCACGAGCTTCTCCACAATTCAACCGAGATCTACACGTCGCAAAAAGAAACCAAATAAGCAAAAGAAACTCCAAGAAAACCAACAGAGCTTACTCGAAACCAAAAGAGAAGAGGAGGTCCACAGAGAGGAGGAGGTCCGAAGGAAGGAATCCTACCGAAGGAGGTCCAACGAGTGAAGGGCTCTTGACTCAAGGAGGTCCCAACCGAGGAGCTTGGAGAGCTCCTCAAAACCGAAAGAGCTAGGAGCAGAGGTCGAAATGAAGAATAGGGAGGCAGTGGGTGTCCCTGGTGCTCTATTTAAAGGAAAGAGAAAATAGAAGCACTGCAAATAGAAGGTGACCAAATTCAAGTATTGGTACAAAGGCACCCCGCCACAAGGTACTAAAAGAGATAAAGAAAACAAGGATGTGACAAAAATTAGAAGAGAGTACAAAGGTAGGTGGCAAGATTTAATGTGACTCAACCTCATCAAATGCATTTAAGATCGCCAAATGAGCTAGTCAAAAGGTGCTGAGACTAGTCAAAGGGCATGGTCCACGGTCCAAAGAGGAGATCCAAGGAGGAGGTCTAAGGAGGAGATCCCATGAGGAGATCCCAAGGACAACCCAGGAGGTCTAGACCACAAAGGTCTAAACATTAAAGAGGAGGTCTGAACCTAAGGAGGTCCAAACACAACACAGGAGGTCTCGAACTCAAAGGAGGTCCAAACACAACACGTAGAGGTCTAAACCTCAAGGAGGTCCAAACGCAACAGGAGGTCGAACTCAAAGGAGGTCCAAACACAACACAGGAGGTCTCGAACCCAAAGGAGGTCCAATACACAACACAGGAGGTCTAGACCACAAAGGTCTAAACACAAAGAGGAGGTCTAGACCACAAAGGTCTAAACACACAGAGAAGAGGAGGTCTAGACCACAAGGAGGTCTAAACACACAGAGAAGAGGAGGTCTAGACCACAAGAAGGTCTAAAGCACAAGGGGTAAGGCGCTCGAGGAGGCCCTAAGAGCAAAGAGGTCCTGACGGTCAAAATCTCTAAAAGGGAAAAGTCCGACGGCCAAGATCTCAAAAGGGGAGGACCTGAACTGTCAAGATTTAAAGGTAACGAGGAGGTCCTGACACTCGGATCTCCAAAGGGGAGGCCCGACAATCAAGATCTCAAGCCAAGGGAGGTCCTGACGGTTATATTTCCAAAAGAGAGATCCCACGGTCAAGATCTCAAGCCAAGGGAGGTCCTGATGCTAGATTTCCAAAAGGAGATCCGACGGTCAAGATCTCAAGCCAAGGGAGGTCCATGGAGACAAGGATACGCGAGGAAAGGGTGAGGTCGCTAGATCAAGATCGGATGGCGCCAAAACAAAGGGGCCGTCCGACCGAGCGAACGGTCAACAGACTGTGCCATCCAAACAAAGATCGAACGGTCCTAGGAGAGGAAGGCAAAACCTCAAGGGGAGCGATCGCGAGAGCTAGCGATAGATCCAGCGCTAGGGTGGTCTTAGACCTAGGGAGGTCTCGACCTTTAGATCCAACAAAGGAAGGATATGGACGGCTAAGATCTCGAGAGAGGAGGTCCTAACGGCAGATCTCAACAAGGAGAAGGTCAGAATGGCTAAGATCTCCAGAGGGAGGTCCTAACAGTCGATCTCGACAAGGAGGAGGTTTGAATGGCTAAGATCTCCGGAGGGAGGTCCTAACGGTCGAGATCTCAACAAGGAGGAGGTCTGAACGCGGCTAAGATCTCCAGAGGGAGGTCCTAACGGTCGATCTCAACAAGGAGGAGGTATGAACGGCTAAGATCTCCAGAGGGAGGTCCTAACGTCCGATCTCAACAAGGAGGAGGTCTCGAGCAGCCTAAGATCTCCAGAGGGAGGTCCTAACGGTCGATCTCAACAAGGAGGAGGTCTCGAACGGCTAAGATCTCCAGAGGGAGGTCCTAACGGTCGATCTCAACAAGGAGGAGGTCCTGAACGGCTAAGATCTCGGAGGGAGGTCCTAACAGTCGATCTCAACAAGGAGGAGGTCAGGAACGGCTAAGATCTCGAGAGGGAGGTCCTAACAGGCCGATCTCAACAAGGAGGAGGTGCGAACGGCTAAGATCAAAACAGACGCCAACAACAACAGGCGGTAGTTCAGAAGGAGCAAGCGGTAGTACCGCCAAGGCAGCAGAGCACCGCACAAGTGCGAGGGAGGTCCAAAAGAGCCCAAGGGGATCCAAAGGGCACGCGGGAGGTCCAAGACAGAGAGAGAGATCTAGATTAGAGGGGAGCTAGACAAGGGAAGAATGTTTAGACCAAGGGAGGTCAACAGGGAACACCAGGAGGTCTATTTGAACACAGGGGAGATCCAAATAGGCAAGGGGAGGTCCTAAAGGACGCAGTGGAGGTCCAAAGGAGTTCCACAAGGATACAAGGAGGTCCATATGGGCACGGGGAAGTCTAGAGGGACTTCGGGATGCCCAAATGAACTCAGGGGTTACAAATGAACGTTGAGAGGTCCACGGGGAGGCCAAAACAGGGAAAAGGGGTCTAGATAGAAGGAGATCTAGATGTAAAAGGCTTAGGCCGAGAGGGAGGTCTAAGCACAAAGAGATTTGAACCAACAAGGGGAGGTCTCGACTAAGGAAAGTCCAGACAGAAGATTACAAAGAGAGGTCCAGAGAATAGAAGGGGTTGAACCTATAAAGAGGTCCAGCTGAGAGGACGTCTGGGTGAAAGGGACAACCTAAGGGAGGGTATCCCAAAAGGAGGAGATCCAAGGTAAGAGATCCAAAATGAGGAACTCAAGAGAGGTTACGAGAGGAGAAGAAAAGAAGAAGGGAAGGTCGAGAAATGAGATGGATCTCGAGCATTAGGAGATGTCCAACAAAAGGAGGGTCTGGGCATAAGAGAAATGTCCAAAGGAGAGGAAAGACCAGAGAACGAGAGAGGCCTAGAGGGGAGAGACTAGCTTGGAGGACAAATAAGGCCAACAGAGAAAAAGAGGCTAAAAGCCAAAGAACAACAATAACTCCAGATCAACCAAAAAGGATTAATTGAAGTTTGATTAGTTCAAGTTAAATCTCCAAATTTACGAAATCTTCAAATTAAGCTTTGAACTCTCATAAAAACCAAATGGTTATTTTTTATTTAAAAGCTTTTCAAAACTCGAAAACGGACGTTACATCGTGCCTATTTAAGGAGCGCACCGAGCGCCTTCTCCTCCTCTACCTCCTCCCCCACTCACCCTCTCTCGCCGCCCTTTCACGGATTCGCGAAGAAATCTTGCCGGCCAGGAGCTTTTTTCAACCGCACTCGCCGTTGCAAGCCTCTCCGCCACCGCCGCCACACCATCAGCAATCGTCTCATCGCGGTGCACAGTGCGCACCTCCCTTCATCGGAGCTCCCCACCGAACCCCTGCCGCCGCTTGAGCCGCCACCCGCCGCTTCCGTCCTCACCGCTGGCCTCCTTTGACGCGCGTCCTCGCCACCGCACCTGCAGATCATCCCGTGAGCTCCTCTTCATGTTGGTGCTCGCCGCCGAGCGCCACCAGATTCGCCGGTGACCTTGGCCTCCGTCGTCGCCACTTCAAGCGCGATGGCGATCTGAGAGTGGCGCCACCTCGGCGCAAGATGGTGCCACATCACTTTTTGTCGACGTGTCCGCCCATCATGCCCAACAATGCCATGTGCATTTCACCGATTTTCCTGCTGAAAAATAATTCAAAAATCAGAAATCCCCAAATCTATCATTTCATGTGTTTTTCTCATTTCTTTGGCCATAACTTCTCTCATTAGAACTCCGATTCGAAAGTGATTCAAATTTCTAAATTCATTGTCTTCCTATTAGTATTTATTTAATATTTATTTGAATTTTATTTGGAGTTGTTTTATCTATTTAGCTTTGTTCGTCAGATAGATTCCTTGTTTTAAGACTTCAGGACCCGACGGCATCAAGCATCTCTACTCTTCAACGAAGGCAAGTCAGAGACCTTGATCATATTGAACCTTTCTTTATAAAAGTATACTGCTTGATATAAACATGCATTGCTAATTTTATAATAAATGGTTTCGGAATTAGTTAAATTACCTAATTGCCATTAAGCCTCCTTGACAATTTGTGAATGACATGTATCCTTGAATGACATAAATTGCTTGGACACCCTAGGATGGATTATTAGTTGGATATTATTGTACTACCAACATGGGTATCATGTGTGCTTAGCCATGCTTTGATAGACGCCGGTCTCGCCATGAATCATTCAATATTAATTTACCCCAAAGGCACCGGGCCAGGCTTGTGTAGTAGCGCCGGTGTTCGATTGAAATGAAGTGTGGTCCTGTGTGAGACCACGACATTTGTTGTCGCTTAACTAAAATTTGTGATGCCAGATCGGGTGGTCCTCTGGCCGGGTGGAACCCAATGAGGTTGAATTTGACTAAAGGAATTATGGAACCGTGGCATGGCCACTATTAATAAAAGATGTTGTGCCATAACTAGGGTGGTCATTTGGCCAAGTTGAACGAAAATGATTTATGCTCTGGACGAGTGGGTGGTGGAAAAGGTGGGTGCGTAAGCACATTTGGAATGCGGAAACGCCTCGCCCGAGCAACCAACTAAGGACTTAACCTTGAACCATTGATTTGGGTCATTATCGTGCATGTACCACATGTCTAGACTAGGATAGACCCGCCAACTAATTAGTAATGTTTTGATTGGTTCGCTTTTGGTGATTATGGTGCAAGAGGGGCTAGTTTGATTAAACCTTAGCGCAGTAACCGAGTCAAAACAGAACTTTGTGAAGGCCTTGTCACGTGTTTCTAGATCGCTTACCTACCAGAGTAAGCGATGGTATCGACGGATGCCAAACAAACTAGAGAATTCGTGTCTTGTGGGTAAAGTTGTACAACCTCTCGAGAGTGTAAGATCTATTTGAATAGCCGCTGCCTCTGCTATGGTCATGCCGGTGATTTCACGCAAGGGTAGACTTTCACAAAATATTGGAATGGGTTGTTCAATATTGTATTTGGTTGTTGGTTGGGAAGTGAACAGGTGTTCACTAGTTGTTTCAAAGAAACTTGTTTACTTATGTATTAATCTTTTAACTAATGCTTTTCAATCTACTTACTATAATTATCAAATCTGCTTCAAGCAAAATAACCATAAAGTTGTCCTTGTCCAACCTTGCATAAATACTATTTGCATACTTTTCCTATGACTTCTCGAGTACATTCAAAGTACTCACGGCTTTATGCCCTCAGTTAATCAATGAAGAAGAACCCGAAGCACCGAAGTTCTACGAGGAAGACTACTTTGAAAACTATGCAAATTAGGTCGCGTCCTTCACTCGATTGCCTGTGGGCATATTGGGTGACCTCCACCGGATGTTTGGTTTCCGCTGCAAGCTCTCTTTTGTTGCTTAGCCCTGCGTGGAAAACTTTGTAAGACTTGGCCATAAGGTCCTTTTGCTATTAAATATTAATTTGTCTACTTCATTTTTAGTTTGGTGTTCGGTTTTGATTACACCAATGTTGCAACTGTGTGTACTAGCTACTGATCTAGGGAATAGTACAGTTTTACACAGAGGGTCCTGGATCCGAAGATCCGAGGTCCCTACAAAATGTGACCTAGACTCCACAAACTGGCTTACCAACAAAAAAAATCCTCACATGGAGGAAAAATTCGGCGGGTCAATTCCTAGAGCGCAAGATCCACTGAAGAATCAATCTGGAAGACAACATAGCACTCCTTTCCACGTATTCTCTAAATCGAAATGTATCGTCCCTCAATACCCACCAGAGCCGATAGCAAATCATCAATAACCAAAAGCTCCTCGCGTGTCATGTTTGATGGTGGAGAATGGCTTCGACGAGGGGGTCGGCGAGAGCTCCACTAGTGCCGGGCGACCATGGACACTCCTGCCTTAGGGTTGAACGCGCCACGACATGGAGGTCGGCGTTGGTGTCGAGGCCCGACCTCGAACACTGATGTGCGCTGATCGGTGAGGGTGGCATCCGTGTCGGAGCGGCGTTGCCACAAGCAGGACCTTGTTGGTAGCGATGGAGATGGGGGTCGAAGATTGGCGGCACCAAGTACCGAGAGGTGGTCGCGACTAGGATGAAATCATGTCATCCATCTTCAAATCTTGCTCGTCCATCCTAGCCCAAGATCTTGTCTAGCATTGCCTTACACCGCCTCCTCATTTGCACTCATGGCCGCCTCAATGCGAGGAACCACCAGATCGATGGCTCGATACCAAATTGTCATGACCCATCATCATGAATATCAATCCACACCAAACCGAATGATATATTGCCAAGTCAACCAACAATACAAGTGTTTGGGGATACAATTGGAAGGAATTGGAAGCAAGGATGGGAAGAAGCAATAGACTGGGAAGAAGCAAGGATCGAAAATCAGAGAAAGGAATGTGGGGAGAGGAACGGCTGTGGGGAAGAAGGAGCCGGCTGTTGCCTTGTTCTTCGATGCTTCCATTCTACTGCCAATATCTGCTTATGTAGCGACCACCTTCCCAGTCAATTGGGCCATGGAGCCATTTCTCTATCTTGTCCACTGGCATCCCCACTCCTACAAATTTCACTACGTTACCACGCTGACGGACACGATCCATGTCCATGACACGCACACGCCGCAAGCAATCTTATGCTGGTCGGCGGTAGCAAAGGCGCATGTTGGCGGCGCAAGCAAGACGGGCATCCAAATGCGGCGAGAGCAAGCAAGCTAGCGCTGAAATAGCAACGGCATCTGGCGATTTGGTGAGTGAAGACGGTATGGCAAGACACGGGGAAGAAAGAAACAAAATGGCTAGGGTTTCGTTTTTCGATCCTCCTCTTCCCCATATCCACCTTTAACATAGCGATGCAACTCCTCTGTTTGACTCGTTCGAGAAACAACCCCTAAAAATTCCCAAAGCATCCTGCTTTTACGTATCCCTTTTGTCTAATTACGCATGAGTCCTCATGAGAGTTATTTTCAAGAAAACTCCACTAATCTTTTTCATTCTCTCTCTAAAGCGTTTGGGGATATTACATCTAAGGTATTAAAATCACGTGGATGTGACGAATATATTCAATATTTGGAATAAATTACTATGAACTAAAGCTACGAATAAAGGGATTTATTAAAAAACTAAGAAAGATACAAAGCAAGGTTATCCAAGTAATATAGAAATCCCCCGTAGGTTAGGTTCACCAACTGCAATTCAAGACTTGATAGATCTAATAATAATTAGCATGCACTTCTCATACTAGATCAGCTCTCACCCTACAAATCTATACCAGCCCCGATCAGCTCTCACCCTACAAATCTATACCGGCCTTTTCGAGTTTCATCACAGGAGACACGGGTTTGCATCCGCAGACCCTCTGTGTATTCTCGAACTAGTTCCATGATCAAGAGCTAGCCCACACAATATAGATATTGGTGAATATCACATCTATACAACACATACATAAATAATACTTAAATATTATTACAGAACATGGTGAATAGGCCTTAAGGCCAAATTTTACTAAATGGGCCAACATGCCAAATAGTTTAAAGTGTCGGAGTAGCGTGAAAAGTATTCATAACAGCGAAGAACGTCATAAGAGTGCGTGGCCTCCATGCATTTCCAAAGGCAACCAACTAGAGCTATGACCTAGTTAACACCGTCTTCATCGTTTCTATAGCGGATGCATATAAATATCCATACACCACGCCTTCATCTTCATAGTCCGAATCAACATGTTTGAGCAACTATGAGTACAAAAGATACTCAACAAGTCCTCACCATAAATACAATTATATAGATGCAAGGCTTGAAGGAGAGGTTGTATATTATGTTTATTTTAGGAAAAAACTAGTTTGCTCAAATACTATATATAGATATTTTTCAAACTTATGATTTAGCATGTTTAACTTGAAAACCTTTCACGGCCATGCTTAAACCAGCATATTATTGATATTCATAGAGTTGCTACTTGTTTTTCTATCTTTTTTACTTCTGATTGGATATCTATGACAATGATGTATGAGTAATTCGCCAAGGGCTAGGAGTTGTAGGTGATCCTATAGAGGTGAGGTAGGTGTGATTTGGTTAGTGCGGGGTTTTATGAAACCTTATGACCATAAAACCTAGGGTTAAGTGTCATTAGCAAAAAATTTGGAGTCATACAACTATGACCATAGAACCAGGGTTATCAATTTCGTCAAAATTTCGTGAAATGGCTGAAATTTCGTTCGCTTCGCTGGGTCCCAAAAGAATTTCAATTCATTCAAATCTTTTGGTTGGTTTGAATTTGGAGGAATTTAGAGGGTTAAAAGAAGTAAACACTAGTATAAAATCATCAAGCTGAACGTAGCCTAGTGGCAATGCCTGTGCACATCTTCCTGATGACCTGGGATTGAATCCCACCAGTGCACTAATTTTTGCGATTATTTTAAAATTTAAATTCAAATTTGATTCAAACCATTTTGAAAACCAACCAAAATTTCGGACTGAAATTCCGAAATTTCGGTGATTTCGGCTATTTCGGTCACCAACGAAATTTTTTCAAAAACGAAATTGTTAACCCTGCATAGGACCTGTGTTTTTTTTCTGAAATTTACTCAACTAGAAAAATTTAAAACCAGGGTAAATTGCCATTTGTGCGCCAAATAGATGAAGTTAAGTGACTCAGTCGCATAAACATGTGGCTCGCTGATGTAATTGACAGACACACAAACATAGTTTTGGGCAATTTACCCTTTTTCTTTCGTTTCCAAGAACTATGTTCTCCCACTGCAGGCGCGAACGCATGAACAGGTCAAAGAATGGACGCGGATACCGCGGGCAACCAGCGCATGCATAGCAGCAACGACGGCGTTAATGGCGCGCGTACGCAGGACAACGTTTGGAGGAGACGGCCCTTGCCCAAAAATAGAAGTCCTCCTGACCTTTATAACCAGACATACTCCCCTCAGCCAAACATCTCGTCATCCCAGTGCGCCCAGTTAACCCCGATGGCTTCCAAGATCCTGCTCCCCTCCTCCTCCTCGCCGCGGCCTCGCCGGCAGCGCCATGCGTCTTCGACGTGACGAAGATGCTCGCCGACAAGTCCCAGTATGGCACCTTCCTGAAGCTCCTGACGCAGACGAAGGTCGCCGAGGAGGTGAACCGGCTCAAGTCGGTGTCGCTGCTGGTCCTCGCCGACAAGGACATCCAGCCCATCTCGTCGCTGCCGGCAGACAAGCAGCGGCTGGCCATCGCTAACCACGTCCTCCTCAAGTACTTCGACCCCATCCAGCTCTACGAGATGAAGGACCGCACCGCCATGCTCTCCACGCTGCTCTCCAACACCGACAAGCGCCTCGGCGTCGTCAACTACACCATGGCCGACGATGGGCAGATGTACTTCGGCGCCCCGGCGCGCCCTGCGTTTCAAGCTCATTAATGTCGTCGCCGCGCGCCCTACGTCGTCTCCATCATGGAGGTCAGCGAGGCCATCCTGCCTCCTGGGATCAGGGGCACCGGCGGCGCCATCGGCGGGCGCCGCCCGAATGGCGGCAAAGGCAAGGTCAAGCGGCCGTCGTCTGCCGGCTTTGGTGAGTCAAGATGGCCTCCAACCCGGTCGGCGAAGCCTGGCCAAAACATTCTCCGCCGGTGAAGGATCCGCGTCGGCCCCGTCGAAGGCTCCACCGCCGCCCTGTGTAAGGTGGCGCGCGGCGGCCATGACGCGCGTGTTGAACCATGCACCAGGTGCATGGCGTTTCGATCGTCTCCAGTTTGGATACTATAATAAGTATCTACAACTGTGTTGCGACAACGCGCGCGTTACATTTTGTTTTTCTCTTTACTTGCATTTCCAGTTTCGTACGAGTAGTGACGTCAAACTGGAGTTCAATTCTTGCATACAGAGTTTTGTGTCGCCACTTATGTAACGGAATGTGTATATGCATGCCGGGCTACATGTACGTACGTTTTCGTGCAGCCCTGCCCAGTGCCACCTCAAGTTCAATTTTCAGCTCAACTTGTTTACACCTCGGCCGCATTTATTTTGCTAGAAAGTTTACGTCGACGATTGGAACACGAGTTCGATCCGTATCGAGCTTATCCAAAAACTAATATGATAACATTATCAAAATGAAGACATATGAACACCTGAGTGTATGTATGAGAATACAATGGGAATATTACATAATCTTGACTTGATTGCGAATGTCTAATGAACACGATTATTACATATCACGTGGGGTTTCCCTTTATAGTGTTTGAAGGAGTGACAGTTAATACCACTAAAGGCGCTTTTAATCTTCAAGCACGTTTGCGGGGAGAGTTTTGAACCGCCCGTCCTTTATTCAAGCTGTTGTAAGTTGGCAGATGCACTAATAACCATCTTCCGCTTAGTCGGCGTGGGTAGCTGTTGTTTCTCTGACCGGTTCTTGGTCGAGAATCATCTAAACCGTATAGCTGGTGGGATAGTGTCCATAGCTGGTCATGTCATGTGGTGCGTAATAAAGGAGAATTAAACTTCCTATATATACTAGTTGTAGGTTCATAACCATTATAAAGTGAGCCTCTTATTAAGTGGATCTCTTTTGACAAGAACTGAGACTTTGACCCAAAAAAATTCAGACTTTGACCCAAAAAGGGTGACATGGTCAAGAATGCTCGTCAGCTAGCCCCAAAGCTTAAGAAAATAAAGAATATTTACTTAAGACTTTCTTGCATTAAACGATGCATCGATAAGATTTGATCTGGTACAATCGTTCCAATCATTTAATGGAAATGTGGGAGAGCGAAAAAAGGTTACGATTTTCTTGGAAACCGTATTCGAAGGTTGCGGTAAGCGGGTGAACGGTTCACATTAAAAGGGATAAAAGTACATCTTTTTACCTTCACCAATATTTGCTCTCATTGCAATCTCCTTCTCCCACCTTAGAGTATCTTCATCTCCTGTTCATCTTTGCTCTTGAACCTTCCCTTTTTCAAAAATAATTGTTGGATCTTTGATCATGGGGAATCTTAGATCTTCAACTTTTTTGAGA